>JABWTJ010000112.1:1553357-2169881 GCA_016801875.1 Solanum sitiens
GCCGATAATCGATACACATTCTAAGGGTTCCATCTTTCTTCTTTACAAACAACACTGGAGCGCCCCAAGGGGATATGCTCAGCTGAATGAAACCCTTGTCAGTGAGATCTTTTAACTGCAGCTTCAACTCTTTGAGTTCAGCTGGAGCCATTCTGTAAGGAGGAATTGAGATTGGTTTAGTATCGAGTTCTAAATCGATACCAAAGTCAATCTCTCGAAGGGGAGGGACTCCAGGCAAATCATCAGGAAACACATCTAAGAACTCATTAACTACAGGTACTGAGTCTATGGAAGAAATGTCATGATCTAGATCATTAACACTCACAAGATGACACAATAACCCCTTGGACATCATTTTATTGGCCTTAAGGTTAGAAATCAAGAGGTTAGGACGACTCGAATTGTACCCCTCCCAGACTAACTCTTCTTCATTAGGAAAGCAAAATCTCACCACTCTACTACGACAGTCCAAGCAAGCATAACAACTGTGAAGCCAATCCATGCCAAGAATAACATCAAAATCATGCATGGGTAACTCAACCAAGTTTGCACACATAGTTCTTCCACTAACAACTATTGGGCAATCCTTGTATACTCTATCAGTTCTTACATTTTCTCCTAAAGGTGAACTAACCACTATAGGATCATGCAGAACTTCAGGCAATATCTCAAAAGTAAGAGCAAGCAGAGGAGTTACAAAGGAAAGTGTAGACCCTGGATCAAGTAAAGCATAAACAGAAGTTGAGAACACTTGCAGAATACCTGTGACCACATCAGCGGACTTCTCCTGCTCCTCTCTGCCTTTCAGGGACTAGAACCTGCTCCTCTTAGGAGGCTCGGCTGTTGCTGCACCCTGTGTATTAGGCCTAGGCTGAGTATTACCTCCAGTCTGACCTCTGTTCTGTGGACATTCTCTGACCATGTGTCCACTCTTACCACAACCGAAGCAGGCATTAGTGCCCTGTCTGCACTCTCCACTGTGAGCTCGGCCATACTTAGCACAATTCTTCTTAGGACGCTGCATCTCACCTCCATTGCCCTTCTTGGGCTCAGGTCTGCCTCCTCTAGGTGTAGCACTCCTCTGAGGATTAGAATTCCCAGAACTCTGTTGCCCATTTTTGAACCTTGGCTGCTCACGGACGCCAAAGTTGTTCCTGTGGCCTCCATGACTGGGTCCTGCCTGATCTTGAGGCCTAGGCCTCCTAGCATCACGAACACCTCTCTTTCTGCGGCTGTCCTCTACCTGCTGGACATGCACCATCAACCTGGAAAGATCCATATTATCATGGAGCATTGCAGATCGACACTCCTCCTCCAGGTCTCCATTGATTCTTGTGAGGAACCTGCTCATCTCATCCCTGCTGTTAGAAACCAGGGAAGTAGCATACCTGGATGATTTCAACAAAGTTCAGTATTATCCTCATTCTTGCTATTAAATACTAGGGAAAATAACATACCTTGACAGCTTAACAAGCTTCAGGAAATACTCCCTGACTGTCATAGAGCCTTGTTTAAGGTTGATGAATTCCTCAACCTTGGCCTCCCTCATCTCCCTGGGAAAGAATCTCTCCAGAAATGCTATCTTGAACAGCTCCCATGTGACTGGCACTCTACCTAAGACACGGCTATCTTGCCACATCTTGCACCAAGTCTGTGCAACATCCTTGAGCTGATAGGAAGCCAACTCAGCCTTCTCAATATCAGTGGCCCCCATAGCCACCAGGATCTTATGAATCTCATCCACAAACTCCTGGGGATCCTCTGATGTCCTAGACCCTGTGAAAATAAGAGGATTCATCCTCGTGAAATCCCTCAGCCTGTCAGCCATGCTACGTACCGGTGGGTTCTCCCTCTGAATATCCTGCCGGTTGACCTGGGCAGTCATAGCTTGGGCCTGCATAGTAATGGCCTGTGCCATTTGGGCCAGAGATGCCCTCACCTCAGCATCAGTCAACCCAGCTGGATTAACTGGCACAACCACTCCTTCAGCTGGAGCCTGGGGTGGAATTCGGTTACCCCAGCAGCTGCTCCTCCTCTCCCCTGACCATTAAGTTCATTCTCTGAAAAACAACAAGCATTAATGTTAGAAAATCTCATAACACCAAGAACTCAGACATTAGGAAAAGCACGACAAGATTAGAAGAAGGGAAATTTTTCCTACGCATCATGCAGTCTCTAATCCAAGATAGTGGTGCACTTCACTATCATGACTTAGAAACTACTCAATATTGTTGATGTGAACTTATTATCCTCGGAAGTAAACCTAGTGCTCTGATACCAACTTTGTCACGATTGGATTCTAGACCCCAGACGAGACCGGCATCGTTGACCTCTCAGAGGTCGCAGACAAGCCTACTTACGTCATCCTTACTTTACATAGGTTAATTTTAGCGGAAAATTTGAAACTTTTTGTTTCATAACATACTTATAAAAACATTCTCATTAATACGTAATTGTTCACCATCAACCATCTAACATTAAGAGATAAGCAACTGAAAGAAATAGTTCAATTCATATCAAGTGTATAATTGCCAAAATGGCACCAATACATAGTCTGAATAAAAACAGGAAATAAATGCTAGTGGTACATGCTCCACTAGCTCAACTCTAAAACTAAGCTAGAATATAAAATAGTAGCATCCTCGAAATCATGAGGACCTACCAAAACCGGATGAATGCTGGACGTCCGGATAACTGCAGCGATGATCCTGTAGCTCTATCGTCCACCTGTGCCTGCACCTAAAATAGTAGAGTTTGTATAGGGTTAGTACACACTTGTACTAAGTATGGGTATATGCAAGCACACACCAAGGACATGCATGAGAAAGAATAGCTCTTTCCCAACAACGTGATTTTTGGAAAGTCAAGTCAGTGGACTTGCCAAATTGAGATTAGGAAAGTTTCCAAATTTGGATTAGGAAAGTAAATGAGCTTTCCAAATTTGGATTAAGAAAGTGATTCCATGAAAATAACATACATCATCATACTGTTCACATTTGCACACACCACATATCATTTGCACATAGCACATATCATATAGCATACAGTACATTTTGCATGTAGCACATAACTTCTTTCATATCATTCATTCATATGCCATGAGACCTTGGAATCATGGACTTGACATTAAGACTTCCCAGAAATGAGGGCTCAACAGATGGGACCTCAACTCGGGAATCTTCATTAGCAAACACAGAGTCTGCTTCATTTATTCATACGTACTTCATTTCATTTCATTCATAGGCCAGTGTAATCACCAGCTATACCTAGGATGTAGTTTAAGACTTTCATTAGGTTCGTTGTGCAATGACCAAGAATGAACTAATGTCATTACTTGAATCTAACTCACCTTTGATTATCCTATCCTAACACCTTTGGTATCATTCATTTCATTATGTGTATCATTTGAGGCTGGCCTCATTCATTCATTGGGAACTTTAACTTTAACCTACATAGATCATGTGAGCATCATGAAATCAGTGTCTCCCCCACACCGAAAAGAGGTGGAATCACCGGCCAAGGTGACCCAAAAACATGCTAGCGTACATGGGAATTTAACCCCGCCAGATCCGTATATTGGTAGTATAGGTTCGAAGACTAGGAGATATAAGGAGACCCATACCCGGCATGCCGGACAGTCTCATCTCATGAGAGTTACGTGAACCTCCGTCCTTCCCGAAATAAGGCATCACCGCTCATAGCTAGTCTATCGGTGCTCAATATAAAGTTCCATTTCATTCATCTCATACGTCATGGAAGATGGCTTCTAGTATGAGGACATCATAGCTCATTAGATGATTTCTCATCTCATCATTAGTATTAAGTGTGTTAAGCTAAATACCTTCATTAGAGTGTTCATAGAGACTGGTCTCTTCATTATCTTACACTCTCATAGGTGAGTACGTATTGGTAACATTTACTTAGGCTCATTTGAGATTGCCCTCATCATTTACATTAGCCTCATATCATGTTGTCACCACATTCATTATCATTAGCACCTTTGCTTTTCATAGTTACTCACCTCTTATTACGTGAATGTTCATTTCATCATATGCCAATGCACTTGGCCATTAGTGTATCTTACACTCATACTATACCCATTCCAGGGTTCATCATTTCATTACATACCTCTTATGTTCACTTACTTTTGAACGTATGTTAGACTTATGTGTCTATACATACAAGCCATGAGGCTTCATTCATATTTCGTCTAAGTGATTCATATCTTTCTAAGATTATGTGATACAAGACTTATGCATCTTGTATGTATGCCAAGATCTTGATTTTGATCTAAGTATGTGGCATTATTCTTGGATATTTTGTTCACGTATGACTTATGTATCAATACGGAAGTTTGGGCAAGGAAACCCAAGTCTTGAATCAATTGGATATCATTTATATTTTTCATTGATTTTATTTCTAATATTCATAATATTATGACTCTAAATTAAATCTCAATATTAATATCGAATGATTAATTTTCTATTTAATATTACTCCTAAATTGGTCGAAGGGTTGTGGGTTCGAACCCCCACAACCTCTTTTATTTTTTTGTCATTTAATTCGCAGAAATAGGGAGGTTGTGGGTTCGAACCCCCACAGCCTCCTTATTTTAATTCAATTTCGCTAGGGGCTGTGAGGTGGTGGGTTTGAACCCCCACAACCTCCTAATTTTTATTTAATTTTCGCTATGCTAAGGGTCTTTGACAGTGAGGTCGTGGGATCGAACCCCCACAACCTCACTTGCTTTATTAATCATTTTCGCCCCTCTCCATTTCCAGCCTTGAGGTCGTGGGTTCGATTCCCACGCCTCACATTTTTTTCTCTTTATTTTTCATCTTCTTTCTTTCCCCAGCATTGCGTGTTCGATTCCCCCCAGCCCCATTCTCCCTTTTTATTTTTTTCGCGTCAACAGCAGCTAAGGGGTTCGATTCCCCTTAGCCCCCTCACATTTTGTTTTAAATTTTTCAGCCCCTTGGTCATGTGAGGTCTTGGGTTCAATTCCCATTGACCTCACCTATTTTTTTTTCCTCTTAAAAACTCAGATTTAATCCTCATTTTTGAGTACACAAATCTGGAATTTTTTTTATAATTCTCACCTTCCTTAACTCAACTTTTCATGCTAGTTTCTTAGGGCATTTCATCAACTACTTAGTACGTTATTTAGGTGTGGTTTATGGAGTATATTTAACACAACATTTACACTCAAAACTTGCCATTTCACACACCATATGAACAGCATATTAAGCATAAGTTTAGCACAAAAAATGCAAGCAATAACGTGCCTCTTTACCTCTCCAAAACAGTGACTAAAACGCCACTGCCCAACGTGTGCTCACTTGCAAATTTTTTTTGATTACACCTTAGTCATCATTTTCATGATCTCATGCACATACATATTTACATTCAACATAAAAATATCATACATGCCTAAATCTACCAGCACAAAATACCCAACCTACAAAGTCATTTGGGAGCTAGGGACAAGGACATGCAATGGGAAACAACTTAGTTTCGGATTGATTATCTTGAATAATGAGGGGCCTCTTGGGAAAGGGACCAAGAGAGAAGAAAACCCATACCTGAAGTTCTTCCAAAAGATGATTAAACCATGCTTCCTATTCCCCACAAATCCAAAGTTTCACCACCGGAAGAACAAGCAAAATCCATCGAGATATTGATTTTTACCTTTCGTTTTTAAGACTATTCTGCTTTTGAGTTTTTAGCTTTAAAGTTCTTGATGAACTTTAGCATTCACGTTTGTTCTTATTTTCTTTTGGTTGAGGCAGATCGTGAATAAGAGTAAAGAGAGTGAGAAACGTGTGGGAGAGTTGGCTTAGGATTAGGAGATGAGGGAGAGACTTAGTCAAATTAGGATTAAATAATAATTAATAAATAAAAATCTGACTTTTCCTCTTTCTTAAATCAGCAATTAAATATTAATTAATTAAATTAATTCACCAATTAAAATAAATCAAGTTAAATCATTGCTCCCACCTAGGTTCGAACCCGGGGGGAGCAAGATTTCACCCAAAGGGCCAATTTCGGCCCTTTCTACCCAAATTACCCCTCCACCATATTAGATAATTAACTATTTATATATTTAGGGTAATTACGATATTATCCTTAGCCTGGTAAAGGAACATTTTACCCCTAGACCCTCAAAACTTAAAATTTCTTCTTTTTAAGTCCGGTAAAGACTCCTTCGATTAAATCTTCATTTTCGAGAGTCTTACTTGGTTGGTTCCAACCTTTTCAAGCTCAACTAACTCCCCAAGTTAGTTGGCTTGGTCGTAGTAAGGGTACTGAGGTCTGGTTCTACGCGTATCAGTCTGTGTGAACCTTGGTCTAATCGCAAGCATTCTTGACAACCTAAGTCTTGCTCCTATTCATTTTTAGGGTTGTTACAAAAAGAGGAAAGGGGTTTATATAGAAAATGAAAAAGAGTTAGGTGGTTTTAAATTTTGAAGGTAGGTGGGGGTAATGAATGTACGAATAGAGGTGAGTGAGAGTGCATAAGGAAGGTAGTAAAGGGTTTTAGGATTTTTGGTTTTTTGAAAAAGATAGTCAAAATTTGATCTTTTAGTTCTTCAAGAGTCAAAACTAAAAGCACTTCACATTTATCTTACTTGCATTTGATTAGCAACACGTCAACCGCAATTGGCGAGATGCTAATCAAAGTGCAAACCCTTTGAATTTATGCGAGAGCACTGATTCATATTGGCACATTGACTGGCGTTGTACAATGTTTGACAAACATTTCACCAGTCAAGCGCATGTTCCAACTATTCTTCCTAGTTATCTTATGGAACTTACATTTGGCTAGTGGTGTACAATAATCAACCAAATTTATACCTATCTAGCACTAATGGCCACCATTCTCAATTTTCATATTCTTTACTTGGCATCTTTTTGCACTGCTCAACGCATAACAATTGTGGCCAATGAAATTTCCATTATAGTGTTGAAATGGTGAGACATTTCAATTGTCAAATTAACCTTCCTTTTATTTTGTATTATCTCCTTCAAAAAAATTGAGTAGCCCAATATTTGCATCAGAGCATCAGTTAGTTGAATATTCTACAAATTTCTTGAATTCTCATCTTCCTTATTCTTTATCACCATTTGAGGATAAGAAGGGGGACACTTTCTCATCACCTTTACATAATTTATATCTTATTTCTTCATTAACCTTCACATCCTCCTTCTTGGACAATTCCTCATCAATTACAATATAGATGGGCACACTAGGCTTGACCCATCATCATTTTTTTTTGTAGCAATTTTCTTTGTTGCCACGTTGATATCTTCAAGCAATTTGCCACTCGTTTTGACTTTTTCTGTACAATGATCATCATTTTTTTAGTTTGGGAGAGTGTCACATGGGAGTGTGCAATAGGCTCTTGGATTGATTTTAGTCTATAAATGGTTTATTTGGGTCTCTAAGTGCTTGATTGAAGTGGAGTGAGAGCTAAAGGTTTGGGTCAACTTTACACATCGCTCATGAGTTCCTTGACATCATTGTCCATAGACTAAACTCTTTTTAGAGCTTGGTTCAACAACTCTTCAATTTGGGAACCAGTCAAGTCACTCACCCTTGCTTGGTTTTGGGGAGCATTAGATCTTTTGGGATGCTCATACAAATTTGAACTCCGATTGTTGTATCTATAATCTTCTCTAGCTCTAGATTTCTCACACAATTATAATTATCAATCTCTCTATTGACTATCTAGATCTATCCAACCTGTATTCTCTTCCCTAGGACCCCAAGAACCATGGTTGGTTACTTGGTATAACAGGAGAGAACCTATCCCTTGGTTTGCCAAGTTCCAAAAATCTTCATCGAATAAGGTGTACACCGCCTACTCTTCAAGAAAGGATGTATAATATGCCCCAATGGTATTTACGCTCTTTGTTCCAATGCCCAACATATGTTTTTCTAAGAGTTTAACACTCGTAATTATCTTAGACATTTGTTTGCATCGCACCTTGATGAGTTCTCAAATTGGACTTATCTAGGGCCTTATTTTAATGCAAATAGTATCCTTAATTGTGTATTTTATCTCGATATTTTGGTAAAAACTTTTAAGTTTGAGCTATTTGAGAATTTGGTAGGAGCATGGACACTTAGGTGCAAAACGGTAGCAAAATGGAAAAAAAGGGTTGAAGATGGATAGTGCGCATCGCCAAGTGTAGCATAATTCAATCTTCTGTTACAACAAGTGAGCCTTGAAGGAAGTGGATCAAAAGATGATGAAAAGAAGCAGTCGGTGCTTCGCCGAATAGTTACGCGAACCAGAGTTATTCTGCCCAATATTACAACATGAATGGATATAAAGGCAACGCAGAAACGGCGACGAATCAGATAAAGGGCGAATCGCTGAATCGCTCGGCAATTCACGATTAAAGACGCCGAATGGATCCACCAGCACTAAATCTGAAGCCTATAAATACTAAACTTTTTTATTATTTAGAGGATATTCTGGAGAGAAATTTTAGAGTGTGAAACATTAAACACTTAATATTTTATTTTTAGAAACTTTGTTCTTAAGTTTTCTGTCAAGTTTGGAGAGGGTTTTGAAGAAGCTTGAAGAAAGAAGTTCTTCTTCCAACCTTGGAAGTGGGTCTTCTCCATTTACCGTCCTTTGCTATTTTAAGTTCTAATCTCTTATACCATTTGATTCCTTTATCATTTTAAGTATATTTGATTATTACTTGATGTGTGGCTAAAATCCCCCATTTTTGGGGTGTGATTTGGTAAATGTGTTGATATTATTGTTGGATCTTGCTTGCTGATAGTATTAGATGCATTTTAATGGTGATTTCACCTAGTGATTGTGGTTTAATTTAATGGGTTTGAAGTTGAAAATACAAAACCACTCATGTGTTTTTGGCTTGCCCAAGAGGGAGGTCGTGAAACCAAGACCACTAGACTCATTGTCTAAGTAGTGGGTCGACATAAGGTTCAGCCTGAGAGGGTGAGGCAAGTCCCATATCTTAGCACCCTCTATCGAAAGGTCAGGATGTGGGAAGGCGTAGACTGGTTAGTTTAGATGAGTGGGTGTCCGAGAGAAACCCATTTGATATGGGGTAAGTTGCCCGAGAGGGAACTTACTTTCGCCTAAAGGTTAGCCTAGTCACCATTGTCATGCGAATTTTCTTATCAAAAATATGTACCCATTAGTTTTTGTCAACATATATTGCGGTCACACCCTAAAAACTCTCCCACAACTGTTTTCTCCTTTATTTTTGCTATTTTACTACCTGTGACAAAACCCTTTCTTGATATTTGACACTTTGGTGTCACAAATTGAATTTAAATTTTGTTTTAATACTCAAAAATGTATTGAGCTATCAAGATTTAGAACGGAAGTCTAAGTAGTTACTACTTTCACTACCACTCTCTTGGGACGCGACTCCAACCCTTAGTTGGGTTACTTTACTAACTTCGATTCGAAAACACTCAAACTGTAGGTTACTGTCGTTGATCACAAAATATAAAAGATACACATAATGAAGAATCAAAATGGCCCTGCTATCGGGGAGTGGTGTAACGTGAAAATGTTACTTAAAATTTGTAGTTCTTTGTAGTGTAGTTTCTACTAATTTTACTTTTAGTTTTGTCTTTACTTTTGTCTTTTGTGTTTGTGTCTGCAGATCCTCTAAGCATGACAGAGGGAGTGGGTGGCAAGACAGTTGAGGCATATCAAGAAGTCGAAAGTAACTTCATAATAGCTGCACTAGTATCTTAACTGAACGACTTCACCACCAAAATATCTGAGGTGGAAAACCATTGCAATCGCAAAGGGAAGTATATACCTCCCCACGCAAGGAAAAGCTCTAGAGAAAATGAGAAAAGTCGTGTTGAGGACATGCTTCAAATCATTCTCCAAAGATCACCGATAATGATCGAGTGTTGGACGAAATGAGAGGGAGTATTGAAGCGCTAAATCAACTAATTAGATCTCAATCTAGATCAATTCAGCACATCAGATCACACTTGATGTTTTCCATGCCTCAACTCTACCCAAATGAAAAATTGGGGTTTCCAGTGATGCTAGGCCTAACTTCAACATTATGGAGTGAGGAAGGATCTACGTCAAGCCATGACGTTAAATAAGACGCTTCTTGGGAGGCAACCCAAGGTCATAACTTAGTATTTACTTTTATAAATAATGGTGTATTATTGTTGCAGGTCAAAATGAGGAAAGTATAGAAAATTTCAGCTTGGCGAGCAGAAGGTCCATTTCGCGACACTAAACAAGTCGGTGAGCCCAGCTGAATTCCGCCATTTGGCACAATGCAAGAGTATTGTAGAGCCCGTAAAACTCGGCTAACTCAAAGAGCATTTTGGCGCATCGCCAACCTGTTAGGCGATCTCGATGCAAACCACCAATCTTGCCCCAGAAAATTGAAGATTTTGAAGAAAAGGCGAGATAAAAGACTGCTCGGCACATCACCGATTGGTTAGGTGAAGAGAAATTAACTTCGCCAAATGGAATAGAACTGAACGGTTATTTAAGGGCCAAAGGTCAAATTTTTTAAATCTCTCAGTTTCCTTTGTTTCAAACTCCTCAAAATCACACCAATGGAATTATTATCTTATATTTTTGTCGATAGTTAGTACTTTAGTTCGATAATAGTGCTTGGGGTTGGATTACTTTCCTGCCTAGCATTACAAAAATCATCCGATTGACACCAAAGGTTAGTCTCTAAAACCCCAATTTTACTTTTGATGATTTTGTACTCGTTTGCAAGTATAGTATTGGGATGATGTGTGTTGAGCCCTTCTGATAGAAATAAACTGCTTGGATGCTAATTTTAAATTGTGAAAAGCCTGATATGCCTTCAAGAATCGAATGCTTGAGTTCGCTTAATTTGAATGTAAACATTTTTGATTTGGGTGTTGCATGTTCGCTGCCAAACTTTTTGGGCGAAGTCTAAGTAACCAAAAGTTGTGATAATCAACAAAAATTACTCTAGGAAGGAATGGGTGACAACTTTCTTGAGGGTAATTGTAGTTGAATGTCCACAATTTGTCAAGACCGGGAGAAGCCTAAGTATTCCAGAGTGATGGGAAGTATGGGTTTTGCACAAAATTCATATTTGCATGCCTGAATTGTAGTTGTAATAATTGTAAGGGTAAATAGGATCAAATTAAGATGGTCGAGTTCGTTGAATGACTCAGCGGTTCGCCTAATGGTCATAGATCGCTCATAGCATGTTTCATTTCCCACCCTCACAGTATCACTTGGCGGATAGTCTCGCCTTCGTAAAAATTTGTCTGCGATACGCCAAATGTAACTTTCCACTACAAAGTTGACTAGATTGTATCCTAGACTCCTATGGAAAGCTGACCTAGCTCACCAAGAGGGAGCAACGATCCGTCGAGTGGAAAGGTGAACATTTATGTAGTAATTTTTTATGCATGTAAAATCAACTGCTATTATGACTAACAGGAGATTATTGCAGATATGGTATGCACCAACAAAAACATGCAACTATCAAGAAGAACAACATCAGGTATACAAATCAATGAAAGAGGAATGAATCCTCCAAAAAGATGAGGCGAGGAGCTAGAAAGAGGCAAGGGCAAGAGAAAGAAAAAAAATCATTAGCAAGAAGACGACCACAGTAATTAGAGATGAGAAAAATGAGTTGGAAGATGACCAACCACCAATTCAAAGGTAGAATAGGCTAAGAAGTACGCCTCAGACTTCAACTAGCCGGGATTCGCCAAATGCGGCCACCCAAATTAGAGTAGCCTCAACCACAACGCCTCCTGAGCCTATTCCAAAACCAGCATAGACTCCTCTAATGCCCCCCACGCATGTGTTAGCCCATCCACCGCGGATATTTAATAGATTAAAGGGTAATAGTGAGTGAACCATTATTGAGGAGAAGCTCATGTCTATGAAGAGACTGGCAGAAAAACACCTTGATGTCTTGCAAACACTACACTTCCATGGGTTTGAGTAATTCACGAGGCCCTGAGGCTCATAAATTCCATCCCGGGTTAGGGAATTTTACACAGCCTATGGAGCATTGGTGCCTAAAAATAAAAAGCAGACAAGTTAGTTCAGACCAGTAAGATCTGTCACTCTTAGAGGCATAGTGGTAGAATGCCACAACGAACATATCAACGTTGTGATGGGAAATGCACTACATTTCGAACAACCTTATGAGGGATTCCCAAGACTCATCATTAGACAACTTGAAGGAGTGGTTGGCTCCTCGGATTTCTGAAAACACTAAGAGATGGATCAGAGTTGGTGCTCCTATCGAAAAGAGGGACCTGTACGTTCCTGCTAGATTTTGGTTTGGCTTTATCATTAGTACTATCATGCCATCCCAAAATGAGTCTGTCCTGCGCCTTCGCAAAGTAGCTTGCCTTGGCTGTATCATGCACATGAGGACTACTGATCTTGGATTGCTGACATCACAGGAAATGTACATGAGAGCCAAACAAAATCAGACCTCCCTACCGTTTCCTATATTGATTATTGAATTATACAGACATGCTGAAGTGCCTATGGACACTACGAAGGACTTAGAATTCATCCCATCTTCTTCCACTTACATTCGGCGCATTGAGGCTGAGTAGACTTGTGAGGAAGCTGTCAAGAGAGGAGCATCCCCAGCTGACACCACTCTTGAGATCGATATCGACCTGTTATATGTAGATGCAACTGCACCCACTCCGGCCTTTAGGCCCACAGGTACCTCTACTCCTTCAAACTCCTTACAGGATTTAGGTGCTTCCATACCTAGTGAGAAAATACGAATCACTCAAGTGATGATCTTGAAGATGGGGCGTCTAGCCAAATCAGCTGAGATAAGGGAAACTAAGCTGGAGAAGTCAGTCCCAGAGATGATCGAGAGAGGAATATCTGCTACACTTAACCCAGTTCAAGCCTCAGTCCATGCCTTAGCCCTGAGGGTTCCATCACGCGAGACCAGATAGAAGAGGCCATGTGAGATCTCAACTTTACAAGATGATGTTGCAAATCTGCGGACAGATGTAGATTATCTGACTTCAGTTGAATTCAATGATTTGATGATAACCATAGTGGACAAGGATGCACCTGAAGAGGCAAAAACTGCAGATATAGATGCTGAGACTTATGAAGAAATGGAAACAACATCGGAGGATTTACAACATCATAAGAAAAAAATCACATCTTTAGGAACCTATCATATCTAAGAGGTACAGTGGTACAACCTGTGATTCATACATCACATACTGAATCATCTGCAACAGCTACTATTAGACTTGGCAATACCACCAGTGTCGCTCAGAGTTCTGATGCCCCGACAGGAGGAGAGACCACATAGGCAGGATTTCCCTTTCCCTTCCTCCTTGTTTTGCTTTTAGTTTATTTTTGATACTAATACTCGCATTCGAGGACAAACGCTTGTCTATGGGGGGTGAGACTACCCAACCTTGTTTTGTCGTGCTGAATATTTTATGTGTTTTTATATATGTTTGGGTTGAATGTTCAAAATATGTTTTTAAAATTGCTTTCGCAAATGTTTGAGCTTATGGCTCTCTTTTGGGTCCTAGTTTCATAATAATTTTGACCCTTTCCAAAAAAAATTCACTAGTGAAATTTTACCACCTTTTATGCTGAAAGTGGATGTTCTTGTACAAATTTGAGTCTCAGATTCGATCAATATCGATGACTTGAAAAGTGATCTCAATAAAACAAACATGAATGTTCGGCTACAACGAGAACGACTGAAGTTACATAGGCAATATGTGAACTCTTTGCATCTCGTTGTGATTATCCAATTATCGAATTGATTCTTCTGCAATGACCATTGTACACTAGCCAAAGTGTCTTGTCTTGTTTGACTTAAGTGTCACTGCCTTGTGTGATGAGGTTACCTAGAACCTTGCATGAATAAACCTAGAATTTGACCGGTTAATCTAATTGATTTAGAAAGGTATCCTCTTGACATGATCTTAGGCAATTCTTAAGAGTGTGACCCAACTTTGACATATACCTCTTTAGTGGTCACCCGTGAGTGTGTGAAACTCTTTTGAACACTTTTTGAGCCTTACCTCTTCATTGGAAAAACCTTGATGAAACCTTAACCTTGCATTATCCACTACCTATAACCCTTTTTGAGATGGATATAAGTAAATAGCCAACACAGGACAAAAGTTTAAGTTGGGGTGTGTGGTGAGAAGAGAAAAAAGAAGTCAAAAAGTGCAGAAGAAGTCCCCCAAATCCATGGTATTGCAGAGAAATGGAAGCCCTCCATACCAAAAAAAAAGAGAAAAGAAGAAAAAGAAATAGAAAAGAAAAGAAAAGTTGTGAAATAAATTCTCTAAATGTAAAGAAATCGGGTTTTAAAGCAATCCATGAAGGAAATAAATGATGACCTAGAAGCACTTGAGTAAGGATTCACAAAGGAAGATAGGGGATAGCTTAAGGAAATCACATCTCATTGGAGAAAAGTCACTAAGCCCAAATGACCATACCTTTACACTTAACCCCATTACAAGCCTTCAAAATACCTTTTTGATCTTGATTGAACCGAACCGAAGGTCAATTCGAAAATAAGGGCAAACCTATAGGTGAAAACATGCATTGTCTTCCTCTTTGTGAGTGTGAGTGTGAGAATTGCATCAGAATCCTGATCCTAAGTTGATAAATCTACGTGCGTGAAAATGGAATCATTCTCTGTGTGAGGGCATGTAGATACTTTTGTTGAGCTTGAACTTGAATTAGTAGAAAGTATTCTAAGCTCAAGAATCTTTGGTAATTGTGTGTCACAACTTGAATATTTGAATATACAATTGAGCTATGCATGAGTAGTTTGGGTCTTGTTGTGTACATTCATGATTGAGTCTTGTGTAGCAGTATTTGAGACATCCTATTTGAACTGCTGAACTTAAGTTTACTTGAGGACAAGCAAAAGTTTAAGTTGGGGGTGTTGATGAGTCCTCAAGTTGGACTCATATAGGGCCTTATTTTAATGCAAATAGTGTCCTCAATTGTGTAATTTATCTCGATATTTAATAAAACTTATAATTTTCAGGTATTTGAGGGTTTGGTTGGAGCATGGACACTTAGGTGCAAAACGGAAGCAAAGAGATAAAGATGCAAAGTGCGCATCGTCAAGCACACTTGGCGATGCGCCGTATAGTAGAATTTCTCCTTCTGTTACAACAAGTAAGCCACGAAGTAAGTGGATAAAAAGATGATGAAAAGAAGCACTCGGTGCTTCACTGAATAGTTATGCGAAGCAGAGTTATTCTGCCCAACATTACTACATGCATGGATATAAAGGCAAGTAACAAACGGCTCAGAGAAAGGGCGGATCATCGAATCACTTGGAGATTCACGATTAAAGACGGCGAATGGATCCACCAACACTAAATGTTACGACCGAGAAGTACCCCCTAGAAGTAACAAGGCGTACTTGACCTATCGGAGGTCTATTACAAGCCTTTTAACATTAATTCATCACATAAATATGAAAAGTATTGCGAAATTAAAACTTTTCACAATAAATTCCATAAGGAAACTCTTTTATAAAACATAAGAGAGAAACTAAGTTCCATCATTAGCCATC
This sequence comes from Solanum sitiens, assembly GCA_016801875.1. NCBI lineage: Eukaryota > Viridiplantae > Streptophyta > Magnoliopsida > Solanales > Solanaceae > Solanum > Solanum sitiens. Next base: position 1,568,943 of record JABWTJ010000112.1, read on the forward strand.
TTAGACACAAGTCAATATTATAGAGTTATAACTCTTTCATCAATTTGAAAAGAAACTTATAATCTAATACAAAGTCTTTAATAAAAGAAAACTAGAACTAAGATCCATGTCCTCGATCATATGAGGACATACCAATCTTGAGAAAAATCTACTTCCCAAGCTTCAACTTCTAGGTATCCTCACTTGCCACCATCTACACTTGTAGACATAGAGAAACATATGGAATTAGTACAATTAATGCACTAAGTATGGTGAACATGCAAGAAAACCATGCAAAAAGGGATATTTACTTCAAGATATTGTTTTCATGCTATTTTGATAAGAACCTTCATCATAACAGTTTAAGAGACATAATTAAGTCAACAATCACATATGAGACATATTCAACTAGCATCACCATGTAGGACTCAATTCCATATCAACAAGTAAGCCTTTTCATCATTTAGATTCCCTACCTAAGGTTACTCTAAGACCCACCTAAGTAATACATGAAGAGACCGCCCATACACCCTCTTTAAGCACACCTAAGTGATACTCAAAGCAACCCTAGATAATAACCTTTCTATTCAACATACTTTTACTAAGTGAACCTTATTCATTAATGCCATTTAAGAGCCAACTAAACAAGTAGGGGACTTCACATAATAGTGTTTGGAAGACTTAGGGAACTCACTATATCATCTTCAAAGCCTACTTGTGTCATGTGTACCACTACCTACACGTTATGATACCTATCCAATACTAGAATGCACATCCCACATGATGAGAATATGCATTAACTGACATAGACCACACTAGCTAGGTATGGAATCCGGTTTCATAAAACCCCACACCGTGGAAGGTGTTATACTTGCCAAAGGTAAAACTAAGGACACATCGCATGTAGGCACATATTTTAGAGGATATCAAAAGGCTTCTTTGTACTCTAGTCTCATACTCGAGTAGAGCTACAACCTTAAGCATATCACTCGATGCTTTGCCTTGGTTCTCATAGAGTAAGTTTATTCACGTAAGAGTATTTGAGAAGGTACCATCCCTAAGCCCTACCAACTCATAATACCACAACCAAGAAGGGATCCAAAAGGGTCTACCAATCAAGGTTCATTAGGATAGCTCATTCATGAAACGGGTACCATGCTAGGTCTATCTGATTCACTTTATTACAAACCTTCTTTTCATATTCAAGGTTTCACATTAGTCTTTCATAGAAGGGTTCCTACTTTAGGTGTACCGATCCTAGACTTTCATTCATACACTCATTCAATACAATTCAAGTACCAAGTAGGGACAACTAGGTCTACCAACACAAGATACATTATCATTCTATAAGGACTCTTCTTAGCCCTTGATCATCATATATCAACAATTAGAGAAAAAGTGTTTTAAATCATATCCTTATAGTACCCATACAAGGTCACATAGACATCACATAAGCACCTTCACTTTATACATTCATATAAACCATAACTTGATGGCGCCACAATTTACATAATAATGCCAACAAGGCCATGTTTATAATATTTACAATAATTAAACCACCATAAGTGGACCATACCAATCAATTGCAATTCGATATCAATTCTACATTAAACAAAGGAATTAGGTCAACTCACCACCTTCCAATATCCACAATCACCATTCCTTAGCCTTTCAACAATTTCACACAACAAGAGACCTTACCAATGACAATATCCATAAGACTAGGCCAACAATTCATCCATATCAATGATTCAAAAAAACCCAATATTGGTATCAATATTACAAGGCAAACTATGAACAATTCCAACAATTATCAACATATAATTCAATAGCCCATAACAATCTAAACATGAATTCAATCTAATTAGATCATAATCAAAACACTCACTTTAGAGCCAAAATTAGGAATTCAAAGGAATACATGGGTTCATGGAATTTTTTAATCATAAAACCATCAATTATCATTGAATACTTCATAAATCATCAATTTAAACCTTTTTATGCAAGAACCCATGCTTAGGATTCGAAATAGTGTTTTACGATTTTTGAGATCTTTTGAAAAACCTTTTGAATTGGCTCATTGAATGAGAGAAGAGTCAAGGATGAAATCACCATACCTTGTTAGTAGAAATTCAACAAAAATTGATGAAGAACTCACTGTAAATCTTCATTCCTAGCTTCAAGCTCCCATGGAGTCTTGAGAGAACTTTATTTGTAAGAGGGGTTTTGATTTTTGAAAGTGAAGTCTAATTCCAGGTCTAGGTGTTTAAACTTACTTAAAATACATTAAAACACCTAAATAACAATCTATAATTTAATTAGAACGTGGGGTGAATTTACAAATTCACCCTTAGGTTGGCCGAGACCCTATAGAAAATTGCAGGTGCCATTCGACGGCTACCATTGATCGGGCGTCAACTGGACAATGGATCGTCCTATTGCTCCATCATTTTGTCCAGAGGCTCCCCAAAGTGGGGTCTAAGCTCCCACAATTAATTTTGGAGCCACACCCATTTGTGACGGGGCGGCGATTAGTCTAAGGGGCATCGATTGGGTCGTCAATGGGGACGTCTTTGGCAGCGGCAAACGTTTGTGTCACTACTGGGAAGCACCCCCTAGACGTCACCAAAGTCATCATCCTCGAAGAGGCCTTAGACAAGCCCTTAGCATACATAATTACATTTCATAGGTAAATAAAAATATGAAAGAATTAAAACTTTACATTTGAAGTTCACATAGACTTCTCATATATCGAAAATAATCTAAATTGTCTCTCACAACCATCTAACATAAGAGTAACAGATTTGGGACGTAGCCCTTACAACATTACAATATGTCTTATATAGAAATTACAATAAAGTCTTTAGAGTAGAGAACATGAAAACTAGAGTTAAGTTTCTTCATCCTCGGACTTGAGGACTCACCGACTTGGGGTTATCAATCTAATTTCTTCAATAAGGAGTGGAATATCTTCAATGTACTGAACCTACACTTGGTGTAGAAAATAGAAGAGAATATTGGTTAGTACAAATCACATGTACTAAGTATGGAAACATATACAAGTAAACCATTTGAAAATATGCATAAAGGGTCATTTTGTTTATAAGCATACTAAGTTACTTTAAAAGCTTTCATGCACATTCAAAGAATATAGCCAAGTCCTTAACATAGTCAAATAAGACATTTTCATATTACATGTTCACTAACAACATCATAATAAAGCCAAAAGCAACATTTCATTTGTACCTTACAAGACCTTACCCATAATCCCGATTCAAGTCAACTAGTGCAATGTCTATGTGAAGCCCCATAACCCCACATAAACTATGTAAACTAGCAAAGAGACCATAAGCATTGACTTTACATCATATAACAACATAATAAGTGTATTTAACCTCATACATAGCATTCTAGACCAAAAACATATATATCAAGTGAAACCAACTTCATATGAGACCAACGTTATAGAGACTCAACATTATGCATTTTATTCATAACATATGTATATAAAGAAATCACCCTAGGAATTATTCCCTCAAGGTCCACATGAGCAATGTATAGGTAAAGTCCGATTACCTTACCTAAACTAGTACACCTCTCAAGTCATCCTAATTATTATGCATCTTCTTACTTTCATTCATTAATTTTAATTTTGGGAAACTTCGCCATAACCAACATGAGACCATGTGAGCTAAACATGGAATCCGGTGTCAACTCCTCACACCGAAAGAAGGGTATCCTACTTGCCAAGGTAGGACATATACAACATAATAGCGTCTACGTGGATCCACTAGCTAGTTTTCCTATGGGGAAACATAGTTAAGGAACTAGGAGATTGTTACTATAAACTCTCTTTATGATAATTTGTATTGTAGTTTCCACCTCATGAGACTTTTGTGAACCTACCTTCCTCATGGGACGGGCCACCTCTCATTGTCTAGTTCGCTCGATGCTAAGCCAAATTCCCTTTTTGAAGTGTCTTTAAGTCATCCTTAACATTAGTTTATAACATAGCTCTTATGAGACTAACCCCTTGTATAACATGATCATAGATCCTAGGTTCTAGGATGAGAAAATCCTTTCATCACAGCCCAACATTAAGTGAAAACATTACATCATAATCATAGTACTAAGATGCACAAGAGAATAACTTCCAATCCCTCATAATCATACACCTATCATAATCTCACATCCATTATGTTCATAGCCTAATCATACATTAATAAATTCATCATTTATTCTTCAATTGAACAACATTATCAAGACTAGACCAACATTAATACAATAGAGTATTCATGATCTTGAAAGTCTTACCAATGGCTTCCAAGACTCATCAAAGATATCACCCCAAATTCCATTATATTCTCCCAAATATTCCATCATTATCATCATATAATGGTAATTATGCAAGAACACATTCAATTTCATCTCCCTTAATCATAATAAATCCAATTCACAAGTTAGGGTTAGTAGAAGAAGAGTGTTCATAGGTCTTTATAGATATTTAGGGAAATGATTTAAGGGATATATCAATCCACACATAAACATACATAAAACATAACTAATAATCAAATTAAGACTACACAAGTCAATTTAGAAAGTAGAACTACGAAATTGGATAAAAACTAGATTTTTCAAGAACATTGAAAACCAAACTTTGAAAAACCTCTTGGGGAAAGGAGTCCCAAGAGTGAATAGCTTCCATACCTTATGAATCCTTTAATATTGGTTAAGGAAAGACTTGATCTTTAATCCCTAGAGAATATTGACCTTGTTCTTCAATGGGGGTCTTTGGAGTAGTGAGAGAAACTATAGATAAGTGGGAGCTATTTGGGTTTTTGGGATTTATGAGGTGTTAATTTACTTTAATGACTTAGGGTGCTTACATAGTCATAAACTTAACTAATTATAACCTAACCTAATAATTAATTACTTAATTAGTTAATTGCCTAACCATCCCCGCTTAAGCCGCGTGGAGGCAATGAGACAGGGGTCTATCGACGAGACTCCATTGACGCCCTGTTGTACCAACCACGAACCGTACTGGGAAAGAGGCTGAATTTTGGAGGCCATGAGTAAGCAGTCTAAGTATAGACTAACGAGAACCATCGACGGGGCGTGAACCCATCGATGGCTCGTCGATCCCCTCATGATTGCACACTATTTTTTAACAACTTTTAAGATCAATTGTTTGGGTCCTCCTCAAGGGACCTTAGGGTGGTCCTTGGGGAGTCGTACCCATACATTTTGTCCCTAAACATGCACTAAGGTTTAACCTAGGTCTTTTTACAAAGTTTGACCCTCATATGATTCTTCAAACCCCGTAAAACCTAAAGGCACACTAAGTAACTTTCACTTGTCTTCAGACGTCGTGGTTGTTCCTTGACTTTTAGGATTTAAAACTTCCTAATCAAGTTAATTACCTTTATTAGGCCTTGAAACACTGTTTTAAAGCATTAGACAATAGGTGAGACTCTAGCCTAGGTCCTTGGAATTTCGAGGTATAACATTTTGGGTCCTCTTCAAGGACCCTTAAGGTGGTCCTTTGGGAGTCGTACCTAGAAATTTCGACCCTAAACATGAACATCTAGATGCTAGGGTATCTTCAACTCATTTTATACTCCAAACTACACATCAAAACACATCAAACATGCAAAGGCACACTAGCACACCCAAGACTAGTTTCCAGAGTATTGGTCGTCCTTTGACGTTTGACCTCTAATCTATTCAAACCAACTAGTACAAGTTGTGTCACACCTTATATAAAAGTTATTAACTCTTAAAACACGTGTGAGGCTCTAGTTTATCCTAGTTCACTTTGAGGGATGCAACACATTTGAATCTTATAAATACTAAACTATTTTATTATTTAGAGGATTTTTTGGAGAGAAATATTAGAGTGCGAAACATTAAACACTTAATATTTTATTTTTAGAAACTTTGTTCTTATATTTTCTCTCATGTTTGGAGAGGGTTTTGAGGAAGCTTGAAGAAAGAAGTTCTTCCAATCTTGGAAGTGAGTTTTCTCCATTTACCTTCCTTTGCCATTTTTAAGGTTTGATCTCTTATACCCATTTGATTTCTTTATCATTTGAAGTATATTTGATTATTGCTTGATGTGTGGCTAAAAACCCCCATTCTTGGGGCGTAATTTAGCAAGTATGTGTTTATATTATTGTTGGGTCTTGATTGCTGATTGGATTAGATGCATTTTAATAGTGATTTCACCTAGTGGTTGTGGTTTAATTTAATGGTCTTATAGTTGCAAATACAAAACCACCCATGTGTTTTTGGCTTTCCAGAGAGGGAGGTCATGAAACCAAGACCACTAGTCTCATGTCCTAGGAGTGGGTCGACATGAGGTTCAGCCTGAGAGGGTGAGCCCTAGTCCCATATCCAAGTACCCTCTATAGAAAGGTTAGGGTGTGGATAAGGCATAGGCTGGTTAATTTAGACGAGTGGGTGTCTGAGAGGAACCTACCTGATATGGGGTAAGTTTCCTTAGAGGGAACTTACTTTCACCTAAAGCTTAGCCTAGTCACCATTGTATTGCGAATTTTCTTATCAAAATCATGTACCCATTAGTTTGTGTCAACATATATTGCGGTCACACCCCAAGAACTCTCTCCCATACTTGTTTTCTCTTTTATTTTTGCTATTTTATTACTTGTGACAAGGCCCCTTCTTGATATTTGACACTTCGGTGTCACAAATTGAATTTAAATTTTGTTTTAATACTCGAAAATTTCTTGAGCTATTACTATTTAGAATGGAATTCTAAGTAGCTTCTACTTTCACTACCACTTCCTTGGGTCACGACCCCAACCCTTGGTTGGGTTACTTTAATAGATTCGATTCATAGACACTCAAACTGTAGGATAATGTCGTTGATCACAAAATATAAAAGATACACATATTGAAGCATCACTCCTCTTCTTTCTTTCTCATCTTATTTTTCATTGTTGATGCATGTCAAGTGTACCTTAGGCATAACATGGCATATAGAACCCCAAAAGGCCCTACACAATCCACTTAGCATACATCATACAAGATATTAAGAAGAAAATTTCGAAAGTCATAGTTTTAGTTATTCCGAACACCATATTTCTCAAGAAATACCTTAAAAAACTTATTACAAAAGTGAGAACGTCCATCACTAATAATTGCCTTTGGTGTACCAAATCTAGAGAAGATATTCAATATTCTTTTATAGGAATGTAGTGACACTCTTTCCTCCATTGTTTGAAAGAGAAACAACATCCACCAATTCAAACACATAGTAAACCACTAAAAGTATGTACTTCATCTTATTTGTAATGTCACGACCCGAGCCTATACCCTGAACATGGCCGACACTCAAGAACCATTCCTGTCCGTCAAGTGAACCTTCATCCTGGCTGACTACAAGCGTAAGAATAACTCAAGTATATATAAGCATCAAATTGGAAGAAGTGTTTAAAAACAATTTACTGAATCTCAAAATTAAACTGGATATAATGGTTATGAAACATAAGTTTTAAATAAAATGTTCAAAACTAAAAGACTCTCCAAAACTGTTTATATATGCAACCTCTACTATATATAGACGAGTGTCGGTACAAGAACCACGATGACTCAAAATCGTACTAATACTAACAACTCATAAAATTGAAGTCCTCCAGAAGCAAGAAGATCTCACTCAAATGTTGACGAGCGGATAGATTGATCTCAACAGACTTTAAAGAGTTACATATTTAAAGTTTTACAAAATACTTTCTCATCTTTGAACTCAACATAATAAGTTATATATAAAAGTAAAATTTTACTCTATTGGAAAATTCTGTAACCGAAAACCATAACTATGAGCTAAATGATGATACAATGTATCGCTCACACTACCAGAATTGTCCTTTATTTTGCCGGGATATTGGACACCTCAACTAAGTGTCTCCTTTAAGCAATAAGGATTCATCTAAAAAGTATGATCCCTTAATCATGTTAGCATACATGGTTTATGAGAACTTTGATTTGTCTGAACTCATCTCCATATCGATGCTCAATACTACTCCCAATAATCTATACTCATGCTCATATGTTTAAAAACATAAATCTTCCTCTTGTTTGAGATAATTGCTCAATTTACCTCTTAAAAGAGTTTACTACTCTTAAAATATCTTTTGAACTCATAAATCATTTAGGAATTTTATCAATGTAAAAATTAATACCTAGGAATACATAGTACACTTATACTCTTACTCAGTTCATACTTGAAAACTCATTCTCAAAAACATATCAAAAGCATATTTTAATATGATCATTGATGACTCGGGAAGCCATACTGCATAAACATTGATGATATATCTAGATACCATACTACTCATACATGATGACATACTCGATAATCATACTAATCATCTTTTTAAAAATTCTATTCTCAAAACTCATCTTTACTTTCTTAAAAACTGAGTTTAAAACTCAAGTGTTGGCTTTAAAAACTTCTCAAGATTTATAACTCAATTCACAGGGTTCATATATAATTATGGACATGAATGACTCAACTCAGGGATCTTAATAGCAATATGGAAACTCAGTACTCATATCTCAACGATACTACTCACCTAAACAATACTCATTTCATAGGGTTCATGCTGAAATATAGACATGAATGAATCGATTCAAGAATCTCAATGAATAACATATAACAATTCAATAATTAACAATAGAATTTGAAAAAGAAACAGGAACTCAAGAACTCAAATAAACTTATCTCTTTTACCTATTTTGGAAGTAGGTGTAGGGTGTGAGGAACAACTATTCCAACACTACGATAGTCTTACATACCTGGAACAACAAGGTCTTGAAGAATCTTGAAGAATATCGAAAAAGAACTTGGTTAGAAGCTTTAAAATCCTAGCTTGAAGGAGAACCTTTCTTGAGATTCTTGAATTACTTTCTTTGAAATCTCTATGGCTTAGAATTATGAATTTCATTAGTGACTCATAATTTTATGGAGGAATTGGAGTTGGAAAAATTGAAATTTTTAGAGAAGGACTTACATTGAAGAAGAATCTTGTAAAATATTAAAAGAATCTTGAATGTAGTCTTCTACTTTGATTTTTTTCTTAAGGTTTTGTCCTAGGGTTTGGGAGAGAAGAGAATGATGGAATAAAAGATAAAAATTCGATTGTTTTGAGCCTTGACTTAGTCAAGAAATTCTTTTAGGGTTTTCTTAGAGGTAAAAAAACAAAAATGACATTTTTAAATTTTTCCCGTAGGCTAATTTGTAACAACACTATATCCGGTTATTAAATGGTCATAACTTTTTACTCAAACCTTGTATTGATGATAAATTGGTGGCGTTCGAAACAAGAATAAAATAACTTTAATTTGATAGGGTATGGGCCGCATAACTCTTTATATTCTAAGAGATATGGTCATTTGAAGTTGACTTAAGTAAATATCTTACATCAAAACTTAACCGATAAGGAAACTTTCAAATCTACTTTGTGCTAGGAGTTTCTAGTTACCTTAATTGATATCCAAAATCATCCCACACTAAGGGATTTAACTTTACACATATGGGAAATTTAAGAATCATCCGATATAACCCTACAAGTAAATGAAGAATGCTTCGAGTCTTAACTTAGAAATTTAAGGGGTGTTACATAAAACTCATAAACTGACCCATAAGATCAAGATGGGAGTTCCTTTTGCTTCAAATACCTTATTCTCTTTGACAACAATAATATAATTTTCAAAAATCTTGAGCATCTTCATGAATTGTAGGACAATAATACCCATACTGTAAGATCTTATGAGCACTCCAGATACCACTATGATCACCACCAACAAGAGATGAATGAAAATATTCCAATGTACGCATAATCTCTATTTACGAAACACAACGACAAATAATTCCATCAGTGCAGAGATGAAACAAATATGGCTCTTCCGAAAAGAACTTTTTAAAATCAAGCCAAAATTTTCTCCTTTGATGAAGTGACAGATTTGAAGGTATCAAATCGCTTACCAAATAATTAGCTAAATCTACGAACCAAGGGATAATAGCATATGAGATAGCCAAAACATGTTCGTCTGGTAACATATCATCTATTTCAACTCTATCAGCCAACTTCAACATTGCTTCTTTTTCTAATCTGGGCAAGTGAACAACAACTTGGTTTTATGTCCCTTTTAAAATTTCTACCTCAAAATCGAACTCTTGCAACAATAACACCAATCGAATTAGTCTTAGTTTTGCATCTCTTTTTTCCATAAAATACCTCAAAGCTGCATGGTTAGTGTGCACAATGATTTTAGTACCAAGAAAATAGGACAAAAATTTCTAGAGAAGAAAGATTAAAACAAGCGATTCTTGTTCAGTGACAATATAATTCTTTTGAGCAACATTCAGGTCTTTGCTCGCAGAGTATATGTGATAGAGAATTTTCTCACACCTTTGCCCTAATACTACGCCAAGTGCCACCCCACTCGCACCACACATCACTCCAACAGTTGTCCACAATCTGTTGAAGTAATGATTAGAGTAGAAAACAACTTTTCTTTTAATCTGTCAAGTGCTTTCTAACAATAGTCATTAAACTTGAAATTTGTCTACTTTTCAAGTAACTTACATAATGGGTGCGTTATCCTGGAGAAATCTTGATGAATCTCCAATAAAAACTAGCATGTCTTAGAAAGCTTGTCACACCCTTCAGAGAGATAGGTAGGGGCGACTTTTCAATCACCTCGATTTCAACTTTATCAACCTCAATGTCTTTGTGGGAGATACAATGAACCAAAACTATGCCATCTTTCACCAATACGTGAAACTTCTCCTAATTTAGCACAAGATTGCATTCTTCACTTTATTTTAGAACGTCACCTAGATTAGTCAACCAATCGTCAGACGAATCACATACCATAGAAAAAACATCCATAAATACCTAGATAGTATCTTCCACCATATTTGAGAAGATGGACATCATGTAATGCTGAAAAGTCATTGGTGCATTACATAACTTGAATGTCATCCTCTTGAACCCAAATGTTCCATATGGGCAAGTGAAAGTAGTCTTCTATTGGTCTTTTGGTGCTACATATATCTTATTATAACCCGAATACCGATTAAAAATAGTACTAACTCTTACCAACAAGATGATCAAACATGTGGTCCATAAACGGTATAGGGAAGTGATCTTTCTCCGTCTATACATTCAACTTGTGGTAATCCATGCAGAATCTCCAATTAGTAATCGACCTCATTGGTACGAGTTTATGCTTCACATTGGAAACCATAATAGTTCCTTCCTTCTTAGTCACAAATTAAAAAGGGTTGACCCAATTACTGTCAGCGATAGGGTAAACCACCCAAGCATCCAACCACTTGATAATCTATTTCTTTATGCCTTCTTGCATTTGTGGATTTGAACTCCTTTGGTTCTCAATACTCAGTTTACACTCAGGCATCAGTTGAATCTTATGAGAACATATGCCTGGTGTAATACCTATGTTTTCTATAATTTTCCATCCAATCTCTCTCTTAAAAGCTTCAACACCGATATCAAAGTTTCTACTTTACCTTCATTCAAATCAGAAACAATGATGACCTTTAAAGTATTATTTTGAATCAGAAAAACATATCTCAAGTAAGATGGGAGAACTTTCAGTTCCAACTTTTGGGTCTAATTAATGGATGGTTTTGTAGGTAGAGTCTCTATATTTTTCATATCCAAATCTATCGTCTTTGGTGTCTGACGGAAATTTCCAATACCAGAAAGTGCAACAACCATATCATTGTACTCCTCAATATGATCTCCATCAAAATTTATGAACAAAGCCGCGAGGGCTCCAACACCTAATATATCTTCAATTGGTACTTATGGTTTCTCCTCAATATTTAAATTCACTACGGACATCATCTTAATATCACATTGATTTTTCATTGATTTGTAGATATTAAAAACCTTTTCATTTTTTAGTCTATATTACATATGCCCTCTCTCAATTTTGGTAAAGCACACGTAATAACAAGGGATGGTTTGCCTAAGATGATGGACACATCAAAGTCAAGTGTTTAGTCTAAGACCACGAAATCCACAAGAAATATGAATGCCTCAAATTTGACTAAAATATCTTGCAGAAACCCAAATGGTATCTTTTCAGACTGATCAGCCATAAGTAACCACATTTAGTCGGTTTATGAGCTCCCAATCCTAACTTTTTGAACACTAATAGAAACATCAAATTAATTCTAGAACCCAAATAACGTAGGTTTAGCAAAGTACAATGTGACAATAGTACATGGATAGTGAATGCTCCAGGAACTTTCTTCTTTTACACTAATGATCTAGTAGCATTGGTACTAAAATGCTGCAATTTGTCATCCTCTTCAAAACTGACGGTCCTGTTTTTAGTTACTACATCTTTCATAAGATTAACACATCAGGACATATGTTCTAGTATTTCAATCAAGGGAATGTTAATTGAGAGTTTCTTGAGATGAACCTGTGATATTTCTTCTTCTACGTTTTCTTGGCCAATTGTTGAGGAAATGAGGAAATGGATGAGGCATAAGGATTATATTTTCAGTAACTTCCTCTTTGTTCACAAGTTGATCTTTAGGTTGTTCAACTTGTTCAACTTTAACCTCTTCCTTTTCCTTCTTACGTTCAACTTTAGTCGACATGGGAGGGTTAGTAGTTTGTTTTTCACCCCGAGTAGTAACTGTCATGCATTGCCTTTCATTCTTTGAATTCTGGATAGTGATGTTGGGAAGTGTTCCTTGTAGGAGCGGATTCACAATTGAAGATAGTTGACTCACCTACTACTCAAAGTGTTAGATGAATTTTGCATGTGTCACGACCCAGAGGTACCCCCTGGATGTAACATGTCATATAGAACCCCGAAGGACTCCATACAAGACACTTAGTTCTCATAACATAATAAATAGAACAACAAGAGTAAAAATAGTCCAAGTCTAAAACATTTTTTATAAAATGAAAAACGGATGTCTAAACTAATGGGTATTCATTTCATGACATGCATAAATAGTTAAAACATGCTAAAAATGGGTATTCATTTCATGACATGCAATTTACCAAGCTAAAACATAATATGAAAGAGTTACAAAATATAAGTCATAAATCATGGTCACTGCAAGCTAAATTCTTCTTTAAAAGCTTTGAACTCATATGCTACACTTCCATAAGTTCATTCTTACTTGTGGGAATTAGGATTAACCGACATGAGACCATGTGAGCTATAACATGGAATTCGGTGTCTACCCACACCGAAGAGGTTTTCTACTTGCTGAAGGTAGAACCTTGAACTTCTAGTATAAATGTATCTTCTAGCTAATCAACCTCTGTGGGCACATAGTTATGGAATAAGAAGATTGCTACTAGAAACCCAGACTCTACTACGTGAGGGGCTCCAACTCATGAGATCGCTTTCGTAACGCAAACTCTACTAATGTGAGAGATTCCATCTCATCTTTAATATCCACTCGGTGCTAAACATAAATTCCTATGGAATAGTCATTTCTAACTTGACTTCATCACACCTGAAAAGGTGCCCTTTGACCACCAATTCAAACTAGTTTGATTAAGATAGATAATTGACTTTGATTCAATTAGGTGAGAAAGACTTTCAACTTAAGAATCCTTTCTATTTGAGAACCTTTCACATCATGCTAGTATGTGTTTTAGTGAGAATATCCTTTCACAATAAAACATTATCATAATTGGTGCTTTACTCTCAAATCACCCTTAAAACATTTGCATATATTCCATAAAACAATGCATAAGTCCATAATTTACCTCTTAAGGTAAAAATCCACTTTCAATCATAAACTCTTAGAAAAGATAGGTTAGAGACAAATTTCATCATAAATACATGTAAAGTTTGCAATACATGCTTAATTTCATAAAAGTTTTCCATGAAGATCAAAATCTCACATTATATGATTCATAACTTGAAAACATGGGGGATTACATGGGTACATGGGGAAATCATCATAAAATACTCATATATCATCAATTCATACATAAAATATCACAATTCAATCATTTAAACCAATAATAAAGAGAATCCAGAATATTTGATGAAAACCTAACTCAATTTGAGAATTCTACTTTTTGAAATAGAGAGGTTTAGGAACTCCATGGATGAAAGGAATCCATGGATCAAGACTATTATACCTTGAGTCTAATTTCTAGTCTTCAATGGAGGAATTGGAATCTTTGCTTAAAACCCTAGGTGAATGCTTCTTCTTCTTCTTTGTTACGACCCAGGAGTACCCCCTAGGAGTAACACGACGTACTTGACCTATCGAATGTGTTATACAAGCCCTTAGAATTTATTCATAGCATTGTCATAAAAAAGTGCGGAATTAAAACTTTTTCATGATATAACACAAGACTAAAAAGTCATCTCATTTAAAACCATAGATACAACGTTAGGACACTAAGTCTCATCTTTCCATCTTAGACACAACTTCAACATAATAGGGACACGACCCTTACAATACAATAAGAACATTACTAATCTATAACATGAACTTAAAAAAAGTCTTAACATAAAGGTCCTTTAATCATTAAGGACACACCCGAAACTGGAAATAGTAATTAAAGCTCTTTATTCTAGGAAAAGTCCTTTAGCCATCACCACCTAAACTTGGTGTAAAATATGAAGAAGAATGATATTAGTACAAGAATGCACTAAGTATGATAACCATGCAAAAACATTCTTTAAAGAGTACATTTAGTTGGAAACCATGCAATATGTCATTTTAGTGAAACTTCATAAGCATTTGATACAACAAGCATAATATAGTTCACATACATCATAATATACATGGATACCATTCACAACAACACCTAAAGTCATTTATCACATTTAAGACACATTCAGTATCTCCAATACATTACCTTTCCTTTTTACCTTAACTACTTACCTCAAGCAACCCTTAAGTAATACTTAGTGCAATGCATAAATAGTGTCCCATTCCACCACTCATACCAAAGTATCACCTTAAGGTCACCAAGGGTGAACATTCATACAACCTTAATCAAATCAACCATATACATTCATAAGGACATAGCATATCACGAAACATAACCTTCACATAAGAACCATCCCCTAAGACAACCCCAAGTCACATAGTGCAATGTACAAGTTGCATCCCATAATACTATTCACACCATGTGTTCCTATGAAGTCATCCTAGACTAGACACATCATATTCAATAAGTCACAACACATGCCTTTAAAATTTGAATAAGACCAACATACTTCACAAACCTCATATAAAAACTCACTCACTTATTACATCATAGTCATAACCTATTTAGTGTTTATGCACATCTCATGAAAAATATACAAGTCCATACCATAAGAACCACCATAATGAAAACCATAGTCAATATTACATATATGGAATTCATTTCATCAATATATTACAAGACCTTGCTCATAACCCCAATCTAAGTCTACTAGTTCAATGTATATGTGAAGCCACATAACCTCACACACACCAAGTAAACTAACAAGGAGGTCACAAGCATTGTCATATACCTTATACATCATAATAACAAGCATAGACAACAACATGCATACTAAGTGAGACCATCATTATGTATATTAAATGAGACCAACATCATGCATATTATTATAAAAAGTATGTTAACATCATAATGCCATTCATAAGATATGTACATATACATAGAGAACCCACCTAGAACTCCCCTCAAGACTTACTTGTGCAGTGTATAGGCAAAGTTCCATTCCCTTACCTACACTAAGTAACATCTCTTAGGTAGTCCTAGTTAGTGTTCATCTTCTTACTTTCATTTGTTAATTTTATCATTCGAGAAACTTTTCCATAACCGAAATAGACCATGTGAGCTACATGGAATCCAGTGTCATCCCCTCACACCGAAAATAGGGTGTCTTACTTGCCAAGGTAAGACATATACATTCATATAGCATCTAGGTGGATCCACTAGATAAGGTTCCTATGGGGGCACATAGTTAAGGAACTAGGAAGCTGTTACTAGAAACCCTCTTTATGCTAATTCGCACTATAGTTTCTACCTCATGAGGACATCGGGTGAACCTCCCTTCTTTGTGAAGGGACACCTCTCATTGTCAAGTTTACTAGTTGCTAATATAAATTCCCTTTTTAAAGGGCTTTTTATTCTTTCTTAAATTAGTTCATAAGATAGTCTTTAGGGGGTTAACCCCTTATATAACATATACATAGCTCATAGGTTATATGATGAGAATGTACTTTTATCAAAAATCCACATCATGTGAGAATGTCCTTTCAAATAATCATAACATCCATAACATAGTCTAGTTTAGAGTACAATTGAGGAAACCTTTCAAGAGACTCTCATTCACTAGATTATCATTAACCTTATTCATTCATACATTCATGTGTGTGTACATATGTGAGAAAGCCTTTCATATAAACACCTTTAGACCACACATGTTCATACTTCATTAGTACTATACTTTTCATGCATAATACGATATAATGGTGCATATGAGAATTATCCTTTCAATTAACACAATAAGCATATCATACTCATAGTTATGCATGGGTGTGTGTACATATTGGTCCTCATGATCGCATAATAGAAACAACATTGTTATTCAGGAAACCTCCCTTCAAAGGATCACAACACATTTACAATATCCCCAAGTCATGAACAACTCACATATAGAGCATTTAGGGATTATAGACCACACACCCACATTTCATCATAGGAGACAAGAGCACATTCAACATTTGAATTGAAAACTCCTAACATGTATAAGATCACACATTCATATAGTATTATATAGGTATGGGTCATTACACAATAGTACTTATCACAATAAATCATACCTTACCTTACCATTCTTATTTACATTATACTTCACATTATCACCACATCCTAATCATGATACTTACATTGAGGACTACATACATAACCTTCATGACACACCTTCATACTCATGATAATCATAATAAAAATTCAGTTTACATATATTGTCCACAAGGCCATGATCACAACGTATACAGATAGACAAGAAGTAAACACCTCCACCATAAGTGGATCAAACCACACAACATTAATTTCAATACTATAGATAAGAAGTTAAGTCAACTTACCAATTCTCCAAGCCATGATAAACATAGATCAATTCTCAACAATTCATAATCAATAGATAAAGATAGCAATAGCATTCAGCAATACATCACAATCTAAACATAATTCCATTAATATCTAATCAAGATCACAAAACCCACTTTATAGGCTAAATTGAGAGTTTATGGAGATCATGTGTTCTTCAAGAAATTTCATTGAAAATCATCTTAAAAACCTTGATTAAACATTAATCCATCATTAAAATGAATTTGAAAACAATTTGACCATGAACCCATGTTTAGATTGGGAATTGGGAATTGTAGAAACTCTTAGGAAAATCTTTGATAGAACTCCTTCAATGAAAGGTTATTCAAGGATAAAGAGTTACCATACCTTATAGATTGAAGACCCACGAAAATTGAAGAAGAAATCAGTTGGAAACCCATCTCCTAGCTTAATCTTGAGCTTGGCCTCCAAGGGAGTTTTGAGAGAATCTATTTTGGGAGGGAAGGGTTTAATTTGAAGAATAAATTCTAATTATAGGTTTAGATGTTTTTAACTAACTTAAAATACCCTAAAATAGGTAAAATAACTGTCCACCATTTAATTAGAACTCGGGTGAATTTACCACTTCACCCCTTGGTTGGCCAAGTCATAGGCAGTGTTGCAGGTCCAATCGACCGCTACCATTGACAGACCATCAATGGATTGATGGTTCCATCTTGGTCATCCTTCGATGGTGACTGAGGCACCTACATTTTGGGTCTAATCTTCCACGACTAAGTGTGCATCCATGCCCCCTTTCTACGGGCGGCAACCAGTTGATGGGGCGTCAATTGGGGCCGTTAGTCAAGGCAGTCTTGACAGCTTTTGGCCAATGTTTGGGTCCTTCTCAAGGACCCCTAGGGTGTTTTTTGGGGAGTCGTACCTACATGTTTTGAACCTAAACATGACCATCTAGATACTAGAGTCACCTCCCATCATTGTTTACTCAAAACGACACTTCAAAACAAGGCAAACATACTAGGACACACTAGCACACAAAATACTAGTTTTCGAACATCTTGGTCGTACTTTGACGTTCAACCTTGAAACTCTTTAAGCCAACTATTAAAATCTGTTTCTAACCTTATTAAAAAGTTATTATCCCTTAAAACTCATGTAAGTATCTAGTTCATCGTAGCTTATTTTTAGGGTTCTAACACTTAGGCATCCTTTAATGAATGAGTGTATTGGTGATTGAAATACCTTGAATTAGTAGGGTTAGGCATCCTATTCTTGTGTTTATAATGTAATTTTATCTAATGAATATGAATCAATAGTACAATGGCATTCCTTTAATAAATGACTTAATGATGAGTATGAATTAATAGGCCTATGCGTTTCTTTCATAAATGACCTAATGTAATGATGACTCTTGAATCGATAAGACAAATTCATTCCTTTCATAATGAGTTAATGAATAATGAACCATGAAATTATAGGCCAAAGGAATTCCTTTCATGTGTATAATAATTAAATGATGAACCATAAATCGATAGGCTTATGACATTTATTTCATGAGGATTCATGAGCTATCCTAATAATGAACCGTGAGTTGATATGCTTATGGCATTCCTTTCATGCGTAATGATGTCCCTTAGGTATATAGGCTTATGTAATTCCTCTCAATTACAATAATCTAATGTGAATGAAATAATCAACGGAATAAAGGTTAAGCACCGAGTTGATTTGGTAAGATGGAAGCTCTTCCTACATTAGGCTTGGGTTTCGGTGAACGTCTTCCTTATCCCATAACTATGTGCCCGCATAGGATATTATCTAGTGGATCCACCTAAGCAAAAATGTTACCGATTCTACCTTAGGCTAGTAGATGACTCTTTACAGTGCGGGTCAAGACACCAGATTCCGTGATCTAGCTCTCATGGTCTATGTCGGTTAAATTCTTATTCACATTACGTGAGATGTGCATTATGGTTTCTTGAGAAGTTCTATGAAGTGTGGGTGGTAGTATAAGATGTCATCCATGCATTGCATGAGTAGGCTTTGAGAGGGCTATATTGAGTTCTCTAGTGTCTTAATGACTAATGAATGAATGTGCCCTTAATGAATATAATGAAGAATGTTGACTTAAATGCTTAATGTAATGGTGCATGTTTTACGTGGATTGTATTTATGACTTACTTTCCTTGTCATGAAATATTAAATGCTTATGTTTATTATGTATGAGTATGGTTTAAAGATGAAAAGTAAGAATGGTAAGTTCACTTTTGGTGGCCTTAATGTGGTACTTAGTTTGGATGGTGGTATGTGATGCTATTCATACATTGCACAAGGTATAACTTGAGATTAATTTAAGTGAATGCTCTAATGTGATGAAATGACTTGCATGTTGAGTAAGTTGTATTTATGCCTCTTATGTTTATGTTCATGATATTTTCTCAAAGATAGCATGTGTATGGGTTTCAAACAAAAATATCCTTTTTATGCATGGTTTTTGCATGTCTATCATACTTAGCACATTAAATGTGCTATCCCATATCCTTCTATTTTCTACAAAGTGCAGGTTCCGGATTTAAGTTCTTATAGTTCAAGCTTGGAATTGGGTTTCTCGAAGTCTATTTGTATGTCCTCATGGATTCGAGGACAAGTACTTTGATGTTTCATGTCTTTTATTGTAATAGACTCTTTTTATACTTTTGTTATGGTTTTCGATTGTAAAGGGCGGTGACCCTACTTTTGTTTCAAACACACGTTAGATGGACATGTGATACTAGTAGACTTCCAGTGTGTTTTAAATGATTTTCGATTGTATGAATTTAAGGAAAAGTTTTAAATTCCGCACTATTTCTATTATTTTGTGTGATGACATGCTATGTGGCTTGTATGAGACTTTTCGGAGTCTTGTACACCGTGTGACGTCCGGGGTGTAGGCTTGGGATGTTACATCATTGGACAACAACCTGAGGAAAATCAATCATACAAACTCATTTTCTTTCAAAACACAAGTTTTCATGAACATGCATCACATAACGAAATCATGGAAACACATAAGCATATATGACTCCCAAAATAAGGAAAACCCAAGAGGAACTCATTACCTTAAGCTAGAATAGGAGTAGAAGGAAAGAGATGAGGATATCTGGACATCATATTGTCCTCGATCTCCCAAGTAGAACCCTCAACTAATTGATTCCTCCACAAAACCTTCATGGAAGATATTTCCTTGTTTCTCAACCTCTTAACTTGCTTGCCTTGAATCTCTACCACAACTTCCTCATAAGAAAGGCTTTCATCAACTCACAAACCTTTTAGGGAAATTACGAATGTTTGATCTTCAACATAATTTTTAAGCATAGAGACATGGAATACTGGATGCACTATTGCCAACTCAATTGGCAAATCTAACTTATAAGCAACCCTACCAACCCGTCTCAAGACCTGATATGGGCCTACAATCGAGGACTAAGCTTCACCTTCTTACCAAACCTCATCACACCCTTAATGGGTGAGATTTTCAAATAAACCAATCGTAATCTCAAATTCTAAAACTCTTCTTCTCAAATCGGCATAAGACTTTTGCAAATTTTGGGTTATTTTTAACTTTCCCCTCATAAGCCAAACTTTCTCCATGGCCTCTTGTACCGATTCGATACCTATTAGGTAAACTTCACCCACCTCAAACCATCATATAAGAGATCTACACATCCTACCATACAAGGCATCAAATTGAGCCATATCGATATTTGAGTGATAATTGTTATTGTAAGCAAAACTCAAGCAATGGCAAATGATTGCACCCATTTCCCTTAAAATCGATCCCACAATCCCTTAACATATATTCCTAAGTTTGGATAGTACGCTACGCTTGACCATCAGTTTGGGGATTAAAATACGTGCTAAGCTTAACCTTAGTGCCAATCCCCTTTTGGAATATTTCCAAAACTAAGAAATGAATTAGGTACCACGATCGAAAATAATGGACAAGGTAACTTCATGAAACCTTATCATTTCTCTCAAGTACAACTTGGCATAGTAATCCGCCGAATTGGAAACCTTACGGGAAGGAAATGGACCAATTTTGTCATGTGATCTACTATCACCCAAATAGAGCCATGTTGTCTTCGTATGCAAGGAAAACCAACAGTGAAGTCTATATTCAAGTCTTTCAATTTTCGAGTAGGAATGCTAATATCTTGGGGAAAACCGCCCGGTTTCTGATGCTCAACCTTTACTTGTTTGAAATTTGGACATTTAGCTACAAATTCCGCAATATCTTTCTTCATCCCATTCCACCAATAACCCTCCCATAAATCACACTACATCTTGGTGGCTCCCGAGTGAATAGAATACCACAAACTATGGGCTTCTGTCAAAATAGTTTCCCTTAGGTCATCAACATTCGGAACACACAACCAAACTTGAAATCAAAGTACACCATCTTCCCCTTAGAAGAATGACTCAATGGATTTCTTAAGCACATCCTCTTTCAATTATACCAAAATTGGATGAAGACCTTGCTTGGTTTTCACATCCGCCACAAAAGACGATTCGGAATCAACGTGAATCATAACACCACATTTGGTTGAGTCCACTAGTTTAACACCTAATCGAGCCAATCTATAAACATTTCGCACTGACTCTTTCTTTTCTTCTTCAATATGAGCAACACCACTCATAGATAACCAACAAAGAGCATTCTCTACCACATTAGCTTTGTCGGGGTGATAAAAGACACTCATATCATAATATTTCAATAACTCAAGCCACCTTCTTTGGCGAAGATTCACATCTTTTTAATTAAACATATATTGTAAATTCTTGTGGTCGGTAAACACATCTTCATATACTCCATAAAATAGTGTCTCCAAATCTTTAAAGCAAAAAACATTGCCGCTAACTCAATGTTGTGAGTAGAATAATTCTTCTCGGGGACTTTAAGTTTCCTTGAAACATAGGCACTTACTTTCCCATTTTGCATAAGAACACACCCTAGCCCAATGCTCAAGGTATCAGAATAAAATACAAAAACATATGTTCCTTTCGATGAGGTCAACACCGGAGTGGAAGTAAGTCTATCTTTCAACTCTTGAAAACTCTTCTCACAAGATTTGGACCATATTAACTTAGACTTATTTTGAGTCAATGCCCCTAAAGGATAGGCAACTAAAGATAAACCCTAAAAAAAACTTCTATAATAACTGACTAAACCCAAGAAACTTCTTATATCCAACGGAGTTAGAGGTCTAGGCTAACCTTTGACCGCATATGTCTTCCTAGGATCTACCTCTTTACCCTTACTCAAAACAATATGACCAAGGAAAGCTACGAACATTACAAAAAATCACATTCGCTAAACTTTGCAAAAACTTGTTGGTTCTTAAGAATTTTCAACACGATCCTCACATGATCAATAAGCTCATCCTCACTCGTTGAGTAAATCAAAAATATAATCGATAAACACAATCACAAACATGTCAAGGTATTGTCTAAACACCCTATTAATCAAATCTATAAATGCCACCGGATCATTGGTCAACTCAAGTGATATTAATAGGAAATTATAATGATCATACCGAGTTCAACAATCTGTCTTTGAAATGACATCATTTTTCACCCTCAATTGGTGATAACCCAATCGGAGACCGATCTTGGAGAAATAACTTACCCCTTTAAGTTGGTTGAATAAATCATCTATCCTTGGGAGAGATACTTGTTCTTTATACACACCTTGTTCAACTATCTATAATTAATGCACACACGAAGAGAACCATACTTATTTCTAACAAACAAAATTGGAGCACCCCATAAAGTGAAACTCGGTCGGATGAAACCTTTATCCAACAAATCTTGTAATTCTTCTTTCAACTCTTTAAGTTCTGTCGGATCCATATGATATGGAGGAATAGAGATAGGTTGCTTATTTGGGAGAAGGTAAATACCGAAGCCTATTTCTTGCTCAGGAGGAATGCTGGGTAGATCATTTGGGAACACTTCTGGAAATTCGTTGACAGCGGGGACCGACTCCTCAGAAGGGGTTTGAGAATCTACATCCCTTACCCTTACTAAATGGTAGAAGCGACACTTAGAAATCATCTTTCTATCTTTAAGATTGGAGAAATTTCCCCCCTTCTACTCTAGGATAGGCTCATTCAGGAACTGAAACTTGACTACACAAGTTCTACAATCAATAGAAGCATAGAATGAGTGCAGCTAATCCATACCCAATATAACATCAAAATTTATCAAGCTCTACAAAGTCAACAAGAGTAACTCTATAGGACAAGGAAACGGGACATTTTCTATAGACCCTCCTAACCACAATAGAATCACAAACATGAGTAGAGATCGTAAAGGGTGCTATCAACACATTAGGGAGCACATCAAACCTCAAAGACACATATGGAGTCACAAAAGACAAGGTAGCACCGGAGTCAAGCAAAGTATATACATCAAGTTGAAAAACTTTCAACATACCGGTAACCACATCTGGAGAACCCTCTTGTTCATCTCTAGTCTAAAGAACATACAAATAGTTTTGCTTAGGATCATGGGAACTCGCACCACTAGTAGAGGCTTTCTTGCCATCTCTTCTTTTAGCCTTAAGCATTGGGCAATTCCATATTTTGTAACCACTAATACCACAACCATTCGAGCCGGCTAGGCACCTACCATCATGCTTCCTTCCAGACTTAGTAAAAGTAGACATAGGCAATAAAAATCCACCACCATTAACTCCTTGAGGCTTAGAGCTAGATACCCAATCTTGATTGAACATTTGAGGAGCATTGGAGGAACCTTGACCGGAAAACCTTTGTCAAAATCTTGGTCGAATTTGTCCATTGGACCTTGTATTAGAGAAATTACTATCACATGTCTAAGAAATTTGTCTCTCTAGACTTTTTCTTGAGTGTATCCTCCTCAATTTGTTGTGCATGTACCATGAGACGAGAGATGTGCATATTATGAATGAGCATTGCGGTTCAGCACACTATAACCACCATTTCAGACACACCCGAGACAAACTTACTCATTCTAGATCTTAAATACACAACCAAGATTGGAGCATACTTAGACAATTGAGTGAACTTTAGAGAATATTCTCTCACACTCATACCCCCTTGTCGTAGGCTAATAAACTGTAGCACCTTGACTTCACTCATC
Source organism: Solanum sitiens (assembly GCA_016801875.1). NCBI lineage: Eukaryota > Viridiplantae > Streptophyta > Magnoliopsida > Solanales > Solanaceae > Solanum > Solanum sitiens. Next base: position 1,593,203 of record JABWTJ010000112.1, read on the forward strand.
TCAAGGGGAAAGAACCTGTCAAGAAATGCGGCCTTACAATTTTATCAATCAAGAGGACCCACATATTTCGGTCTCCCTTCTTTCCATTGGTTATACCATATTTAAGCCAACCTTTCAGTTGATAAGCGACCAACTCTGCCTTTTCCATCAGCGTAACTTCCATGCTCATCAACACCTTATAGACCCTATCGCTAAACTCTTGAGGATCTTCCTCAACTGTGGAACCATGAAACTTCGAAGGATTCATCCTTGTAAAGTCCCTCACTCTTGAAGACGCCGAATACACATTTGAGCTTGCCGGAACCACAACCTAACTATTGGCTTGGGTCATCATAGCTTGTTCCAACACCTAAAAAGCAGCTCTACACTCAGCATTAGATAATTGCTTGGCCAAAGTATCGACCAACACTTGAAGAGCTTGGGGAGGAGCTTCTTATTTCATATTATCCCTCACATTCCTTCTAGCATAAACTCTTAGAGTAGCCATATCTTGAATAACATAAGATAAGTATTAGGAGAGAGGCTTTATAGAGTTAAACTCTATCGTACGACTAAAGAGTAATGAAATAAATGGAGTTTCCTAATCATCTTGTAGCCTCTTATTCATAAATGTGGCCGGCTTCACACTCATGCACAAGACTATAATAGAAACAAAACAATAAAATCCTCATCCTCGAAGCATGAGGACTCGCCAAGCATGAGAATCAATCAAATCACAAATTAGCTATGAAACTGAGCACCATAAATATCATACCCTACATTTGGGGGAAAATGTAGGAAAAAGTATGTGTTAGTACAAAACAATTAACCAAGTATGGTAGCCATGCATAAAATAGTTAAAACATGCTAAAAAAGGGAATTTTATTTCATGACATGCAATTGACAAAGATAAAACATAATACGAAAGAATTATAAAACAAAAGTCATAAATCATGGTCAATGCAAGATAACTTCTTCTTTAAAATCATTCAACTCAGATGCGATACTTCTAGAATTAACCTTAGTTAATTCTTACTTGTGGGGAATTAGACTTAGCCAACATGATACCATGTGAGCTATAACATGGAATACAGTGTATACCCCATACCAAAAATAATTGTCCAACTTGCGAAAGGTAGAACATTGAACTTCTAGTTTAAGGGGATCCACTAGCTAATCAACCTATATGGATGCATAGTTATGGGATAAGGAGATTGATACTAGAACCTCGGACTCTACTACGTGGGGGCTTTTATCTCATGAGATCACTTTGAAAACTCGGACTCTACTAATGTGAGAGAATCCATCTCATCTTCAATATCCATTGAATGCTGGGCATAAATTCCCAAGGAATAGTCATTTCTTACTTGACTTCATTACTGATGAAAAGGTGCCCTTCGACAACTAATTTAAGCTAGTTTCGTTAAGATAACTCATTACCTTTGACTCATTTAGGTGAGAAATCCTTCAAACCTAAAGATCCTTTCTATGTGAGAAAACCTTTCACATTATGCTAGTATGTGTTTTAGTGAGAATATCATTTCATAACACAACATCATCATAATTGGTACTTTAATCTCAAAACACCCTTAAAACATTTGTATAGATTCAATAAAACAATGTATAAGGCCATAATTTACCTCTTGAAGTCAAAATCCACTTTCAGTCATAAGCTCTTCGAGAACGTGGGTTAGAAATGTATTTCATCATAAATACATGTAAAGCTTGAAGTACATGCTCAATTTCATGAAACTCTTCCTAGGAGATCAAAATCTCACATCATATGATTCATAACTTGAAAACATGGGGGATTACATGGGTTCATGCGGAATCATCATGTATCACAAATTCATGCATAATAGATCATAATTCAATCATTTAAATCAATAATAAAGAGAATCCATGATAGTTGATTAAAACCCTAACTCAATTGGGGAATTCTACCTTTTGAAATAGAGAGGTTTAGGAACTCAATGGATAAAAGGAATCCATGGATGAAAACTATCATACCTTGACTCCAATTTCTAGTATTCAATGGAGGAACTGGAACCTTAGCTTGAAACTCTAGTTGAATACTTCTTCTTTTTCTTCAAGTTTCTAGAGACAGAATATTTGGTGAGGAGTTGGTTTTCTTTAGGGAATTTGGAAGAATGAAGCGAATGGGTTAATTTAGGGGTTGAAAAGGCTTACATAGGGGCTCTAAATATAGGCAAAACCACATAGTATCAAAATCAATTAATTAGGAAAAGACACATATGCCCTTGAAAAAAAACCACCACGCCCCACTACCGACGAACCATATATGGACCAACGGTCCATCCTGCACACTCGTGGTCCATGGTCAAAGACTTTTCCCGGACCCATGACTCTTGGTACACAGGGTGTGGACTCACCTATGGTCTGTAAGTCCCATCATGGTCCATGGACTAGAGAAATTTTGAATGGCCCTCTCCACGGACCCACATATGACTAGTGGCTCGACCCATGACCCATAGTTGGGTCATCGTGGATAGCACCTGTAGGTCCTAAAAAGCTTCAATTTTTATCTTTTGAATACAGGGTGTTACATCATCTGAATTTACCTTTTGCCCAATTCTTGATAGATCAGTATGCATCTTTTGCATTAGCATTTGTCGAGTTAAACCTTTTCATCATCTTATATATCATATCCTCATATTCAAACTTGATTCTCTATCTCGATTCCCGAGTGGAACATATGTATCACTCTTATCATTTCTGTTGTTGAACCATTCTGGTAGTAATTAATATCACAATTATAGTGTCTTTCACAATTGTAATTATTGTAGTTTCAACCTGAATTTCCTTGACCTTGGTTCCAATTATCTTGATTGGATACTTGGGCGTTAGTCCAGAACCCCCCGCTCATTTACAAAATTCACATCCTCTTTATGTGTGTGTGTGTATATACATAATCATCTTGAGGTGGTGTTCTATTCTGGTAGTTGACTGCAGTAACTTTATCAACACCCCCACTTAAATGTTTCAACACCAAGCTGACTTTCGTTTGTAACTGCACCACCTATTCATGCATATCTTCACTCTCTTGATCATAAATAACTTGTATCGAAAACGAGCTCTTTGCAGTGATTAAAGTTCTAGTGCTCCATGCTTTGTTATTGTTTGACATCTTTTCAAGCTTCTGTTCAATCCGTTGAAAAAGGTTAGCTCTGTATGATCCTCCTATGATAGTTGTCTAATATCATTTTTCCATTTCATCCAGTGCTAGGTATAAGTAATCCTTGAGTGACTCATAATCAATTTGGTGGCTCCATACACTTTTCATGAAGCCTATAAATCCGTATGAATAATCACTAACCGACTCCCTAGGTAGAGCCATGAAACTATTTTTTCCAAGAACATTAAGTACAACTCCTCCCATGTGGTAATTATGTGGTAATTATGTTATATGGAAGCTCAAATATTCACATGGAAGAATCACCAGTCAATGATCATGGGAACACATCTAACCTGGTTACGTTCATGTCTAAGTCTAGACTACCCACACTACTCTTACAAACGTTGATGACTATACTAAGGTGAGTATATGGGTCTTCAAATATAATCCCATGAAGCAACTCTTTATATGTAAGGATTAACATCAGATTGATAATGACCAAAAATGAATGTACGATTGGTAGTAGAGTTATGCCATGGATCATGACATTTGGTGTTTATTGAATTTGAACCATCACAAGGTTGTTTTGATTCTTTCCATGTACTTCTTCTACACTTATAAGTTGATCTCTAGGATTTCCCATTTTTCCCGCTCCGATTGGATCATCGTCTCTGGAAAGCATAACACTGGACCCATCTGTCACCTTTAGCCTAAACAGTACCTTTACCTTTGCCCAACTGAGCCATATCAAATCTAGCACCCCTACCAGGAGTATGAAAACCCCTGCCAGTCTGAGCTCTACTCCGACCTCTAATAGAAGGTGCAAGTCTTCTAGCCTGAACTAAAGAAATAGGTGAGGATCCTCCTGGACCTTGAGTAGCACTCACTACAAGAGATGATATAGGTCTCCAAAACCATAACAATTTATTTGGTACAAGGATCACTATAATGAACAATAGAAACCACTATAACTATTTTGCCCAGCAGATCGTTGTTGTGAACTGTAAGAACTCTGACTCTCACTATAGGGTTGTAAAATTTCTAACCACTCTAGGATGTTTTCATAGCCATAGGAAATAGTACCTAATGCTAGAAGGAACCACTTCTTCTGAAGGATTTGTATACTACTAGAAAACTAACCCGAAGTGTGTGCCCTCTTAGTGTCCGAACTCCTCCCACTCCATCAACTTTGCCTTCTTGGGGGAACTTATGAACCAAAAGGAATCCCTCTCATAAGATGACCTCAACACAACCATATGAATAAAATATAACAACGCTCTCACAAATCTACAAGTCCTCTTGCCCTCATCAGGAATAATCTCCACGACATGTATGGACAATTGGTAGAAATGAGTTTCATACTCTACAAAAGATAGTATATCCATCCTCAAGCTCTCAAAACTCAACTTGCTCCCCTCCCTCACACTCAAAGGGAAGAAGCAGTCATAGAAGGCATGAGCAAACACAACTCATGTAACTAGTGGAGATCTAACTAGTATAGATCCCAAGTGGATTCTCCACCACTCCCCAATCAACCCACATAACTAGACATTAGTATAATGAACCCTATTAAACTCAGCAAAACCAACGGTCTCAAGTAACTTTCTATTCTATACGCATAGTTATAAACTCATACATGTACAACAATATAAGAAACGATGCACCCTGAACTCCAATTCTAAGTAAAGAGTAATCCTTAACCATAAGACCCCTTATAGTTGCCCCACTAGACCTTGGAAAACTAGAGCTTGTCATTGATTTAGGGTTTGATCCCCTACCCTGGCTTACAAACCTTCATTTGTGCCTGTCACACCCCAACTCTAAGTAAGGATCTTGATCACACACAACACTCTCAACTAGGTAACCTGGAGACACGGTGCAACAACATAATATGAAGGACTTGGTCCTTTATAACATCAATCTTCGGCTCAAAAGAGGCATCTCAACAACGACCTCTCATTGGTGCCACCCCACAGGGATGACCTCTCCACCTAGATTGGATTCTACCCTTACCTTATGCTGGGGTCTCAAGAACTTCCTCGAGGATGGCCACCCCTCCTCTACCACCAAGACTATATCTCATCCTAGATATCTATTAAAAGAACATGTGACAACTCAATACTAATGAAAATAACCACACACGATAAAAATGAAAGAACAAAAGGAAGTTTCTGCAACATCTCACAAATTTGAATTAGCTAGGAATAATCTAAGAAACTAAAAATATTCATTTTGGAAAGAAGGAAAAATCTGGAAAATTTCCTAATTATGAAAGTGAGTGTTGGTCATTTCCAAAAGGTCATAACTTATAGGTTTGGATGAGTTTGATGAAGTTTTTGATATGTTTGGAAATACCTTAAAAAGATTTTTCCAACACCGCCAATTTTGTAAAATTTTGTTATCGTCTGAGGGAGATATGCCTATCGGAAGTAGGGTTGTTGAGGTAAGGAAAGTCCCAATAAGGATTTAAGAAAGGGAAAACTAGTCTTTTCACCAATTAATTTCCTATTTCATTTAAGGGCATGGGTAAAAACAAGTTTTAGTTCACATTAGAAAATCAAAATCACGCTTAGGGCTTGGAGAAGAGAAAAAAGAAGAAGATTTGGGAGAAAAGTCAAGGATTCGCTACGAATGCCAAGGCTTGCGAGTGGAATTCGTCGGGGGCTGATCCCTATCAATGTATCTGAGATCTTATAGTGTTGGTTCAGTTCACCGACACACCAATCTTGCTTAAATCCTTTGATTTTCGAATTGGTTGAATGAGAATAGTCTAGTGCTTGAAAAATATGGTTAAATTCTTGATTGATTGAATTATTGATTGCCTATTATTGCGTTGATTCGTAATTACGGGTTGTTTTTCGAGTTAGATCTATTGGGAATTGAAGATATTAATGATCCTAAGGGTTTGGGAAAAGAACTATGGAGGTTTAAGCGATTTAGGCTCAAAAAACGACAGAAGAAAATTGTTCGGATGCATATGGGAAACACTACGCGCAGCACGCCCCATCTGCGCCAGAGGGCCTTGAGCAGAGCACCTGCAGTGCACCATAATGGTGCCTCAGACCAATGGGTCTGGTACGGCGTGCCAGAATCGCGCCCAAATCAGTGTTTTTTGCCCAGTTTTCGTAGTTCAGTCCGATTAAGCCCTTCTAAGGTGTTTTAACACTTTCTAATGAATCTTACTACTCTAAATGACTTCTAATCATATAGAAATGATCCAGAAATACAAATTTACAACCTTTAATCCATAACTCCAAATTTAAGGAAAAGTTAGAGCCAAGTCTAGACATCTTAATGTCCTTTCATGAAGTCTTTTGCAAATACTCTGAACTTGTTTTAAGACTTAAAGATCAATTTGAGTAAGGACTAAAGATAAGAAAGAGAAATTCATTTCAATTTTCCTAAGTCTTTCAAAAACGTTTTAAGTGTCGTTTTAAAATTTAAGCTCGACTTCAGTTTAGAGTAAAGTGAAGTATTCCTTAAAAGCAATATAAAAGAACTAAGTATTCCGAAAAGAACTTAAAAATGTTTTCACATTTAAAAGAAGATAAATTGAGATTTCCAAAGAGCCTTCGAACTAGTTTTCAGTCAAAGAGAAATAACTTTCTAAATCAAGCAAGCAGGAAAATTGATATTTCCAAGATAGCCTTTGAGCTAAGTAATTTGAGCACTAATCTCAAACCTCAAAATCAGTATATTTTTTAAAACATTAGAGCACATATATTTTGGGAGTAGTATTGAACAGCGATATGGGCGAGAGTTTAGACAACTCAAAGCTCCCGTAAACCATGTAGCCATCATGGGTAGAAAAAGGTCATACTTTTTAGATGAACCTTTTCACAGTAGACTAATGGATCCATTAGGAAGTTCAGTTCTTATAGCTTTGGTCGGGTATAAGGTGAGCAAGCACCGTGAGGTAGATCGTTGTATCATCATTTTAGCTCTTAAGTGGTGGTTGTCGGTTAGAGAAACTCCTGCATAAGTATTGTATGTCATATACATCAATTCATTTGTATTTTTGCATACATCTCAAGTTACTTGTATCCTTGTATACATTCGGAGTTTACAACATGTTTTCAAACAATTTTCTTTATATTGCAATTGTTTTTAAATTTCTTTATATTGAAAAGAGTTAGTTATTCATAATTTGAGTAGAACCAAGATAAGTGTTTCTTCAGACTCCTTTTCTAGCCTATGTTATTAGAATTCCAACTCGCATACTCGTACATTCATGTACTGATGACAGTTGGCCTACATCGTATCATAATGCAGACACATGTAACCAGGATCAGCATAATCATCTAGTGCCTCGTTGATCCAGTTAAGCACTCGAAGGCAGTGGTGAGCCTTCTTGCATTCAGGAGGTAAAATTTATTGCTTCCATTCTTTCTTTTTATAGGATGTTGTGGGGTCTAACCCAACATCCATCTCAGTTTTAGAAGGCTTCATAGATAGACAGTTAGTAGTTTAGTAGTCTTTACCTTATCATTCTTATGTTGAAGAGTTGGGTTGTCATTTCGGTCAACTTGAATGTATTAAATCTTTAAAACATTTCAGTTATCTTATTATTAGGTTTAGTTCAATTCTTTGATCATCCATGCATTGATTGTTGTCTTTCGCTGAGTTAAGTAAGCCAGGCCATTGGTCCGCTCAAGGCCATCAATGTTCAGTGATTGTCGGTCATGTCCACGGTGTAGGTTAGGGGCGTGACAGTTTCCTAACCATGTTCATAGCCTCTCACATATAAGCAATCGACGTCTCTGTGCAGATCCTCAAGACTCTACTAGACTTGGATTATACACACAAGGCCTACGAAATCTGGCTCTGGTATAAATTATCACGACCTTAAAATCATATTCAGATGTGAGGGAACTTGTCTTATCCTACTAAGGAACGTCTGCGAAGACCAAAATAAAACAGGATAATTAATGTGAAAGTATTAAAGAATAAAGGATTAACATAATATGAATATTTGAGATAAACATAACATAACTCATAATACTCTTAAGAGCTGGTGCCACATATACAAACCTCTAAATATAATAGAGATTCAATGAAAATACAAGTTTGCATGTCTCCGTAACTGGCACAAAACAAGTAGATAATGAAATAATAAGTGATGTCTACTGAAGTTATAGTAGCTACCTCACGAACTACTCAAGCAAGCCTTAGAAGAAGGTGGAAATGAGTAATCAAGATGATCAAGGCTCGTAACCTTCACAAGTGTAGAAATCAAGGGAGTGAGTACCAAACATCAACGGTACTCAACAACCATCTCAATTTAACCCTAAGTAAAGAAATATTGAACACAAGTACTCCAAACACACCATCTGAACCTCCACAACTACAACCTTAATAACATATATCAACCCAACCTTACAGTCCGAACTCAAAAATAACATAACACATATAGAACAACAATATTTACACCTCAACACACATTTAAATATCATCACAAACTTCCATAATTCAACAATCACAAGGTCATAACATCACTCAAGAATATCATGACACAAAGATTAAGTTATATGAAATGTAGTGCAATGTCATAAAGAGTGATACATGCATGTCCTAATGATACACACGCACTGAATAATAGTCCGTGACCAAGGATTTGTCAATCCATGTATCTATCACGGTGTGTGGTACATCCCTTTTTTGTCACCATCAATCAACCACTGCATGTGGCACGTCACATTTTTCTCGATTTCTATCAACACTGACACAGAGCACGTCCCATTTTTTCTTATCATTTTCATATGTCATCATCATAAAAGTATTATGGATCCAATGCATATATATATATATATATATATATATATATATATATATATATATATATATATATATATATATATATATATATATATATATATATATATATATATATATATATAGAATATCAAGAGTGAGTCAACCCAACCATTCAAACATTCATGGCACATCACATATCATAATATAAACAAGATTCGTCTTTGACCCCCACATTATCATTACTAGAACTTATTCATCATTTAACAATACATGAAATATATGAAACCCTTCATTAATTCCCATTTCTCCCAATCATACAATAACATACAAGGTTCAATACACTTAGCGAAGGATCAAAAGGTTCACTTGCCTCAAAAGAGCAAACAATCAACTCGGTGTTTGAACCTTTCCTCTCCAATGGGTCTACAAATCAATACAATCAAAACAAATATGGAATCACAATAAGAATTCAATAAAAACAAGTGTTATATTATTGAAAATTGCATCCAAATCAACCAAAAAATCCATTTTTGAGGGTTAGGGTTGAATCTGGAAAATAATACAAAATAGCATTACCCAAGGATTTTGAAACTTAATAGTGAAAACAACATCAAAAATGAGTTAAAATCAATATTAAATCACTATTTCTCACAAACATAAACTTCAAACAAAAAAACCTTAACTTTTTGAATCCAAAAACAATAATTAATGTAGCAAAATCATGAAAACATTAGTGAGAAATAAAGATGGAGAGTTGAAAATTGTAACCCAATTGAAGAATCTTGAATAAATCACTTTAGAATCGCCTGTATCGAGCTCCAAATATTCAAAAATAATGAAATGGGGATGAAACACCATTTTTCTAAAAGAACACTATTTAGGTCACATTTACTCCTCATGATCACGACCCTAAACCTCATGGTCGTGAAGAGTAAATTGTAATCAGATCATTGATCTCCCATTGCAATCGCGATGATCCTAATTCGATAGCTATGCAATCACAACACACAAAAAATAAACAACTTCGCGATTGCAAGGTATGGACCCACGTTCATGATGAACAAATTCACATGCACCAGACAACAACATCACTAAAATCAAGACATAACAAAGATTATTGAATAAACCTGATTCATTCAAAACCTTGAGTACGCGAACTATATATACTACCCAACTAAACTCGATGTTCGAGACTTAATAAAACCATAAAAATACAGATTCAACGCCTCCTTGATTTGAAACCCCTTAAAGTCATAATCAACTAACTTTCACATCAAAATATCAAACTTCCCTCAAAGCCTCTGAAAATTAAACCAAGATCTTTCTTAGGCATAAAATCATCCTTCAAATCCAATGGAATCATTAGAAATCTAATTCGAGTGTCTGAACTCCTAAAGTTAACTCTTGGCCTAATTTTACCTAAACATCTAGATCAAGGGATCAATTACTCACAAAGGCTCTGAAATGGATAGCGACAACACTCCTAGATCAAATTTTGCGTTCTAGAGTTGAAGGAACTAAAGGAATTCTATTCTAAGACTTGTAGCTCTAGTTGTTACCAAAAATCACTTTTAATAACTTTAAGTCTTCAACATCCTAAAACTTTCATAACTCACAACTTTTTTCATTAAAGTTTAAAACAATTTTTTGTAAACTGCTCAACCAAGATCCGGAGCAACTATTGGGAAGGGGTAAAATAGTAATTATTAAAATATCCAAAAATGACCTTTATGGTCATTGCGCACACAAACCCTTAAGTACCAACCTCCATCAATATAACATTTCAATATGACATGCTATTTACCTAGATCCATGACTTCTCATCATTATCTCATGGATTGATAATTGACAAATTATAATAAGATAACTGAAAGAATATTAGGGGGACATTAAAGAGGAAACTTACTACTCAAACATGATGTCAGTACCAATGCTCATAATCTGACTTGACACGTCCAAGAAAGAACGAGAGCAAAGCATCTATGAAATGACACTCCAATCTAAACCTCACATAAAAATCTTCCTCACATTAAATTCATAAATTTCATATCAGAGAGATAAAAAAATATTTACCTTAAGAAATAGATGACAAATAACAATCTCAACGTGCCTAAATATGAAATTGTTTTCACGGCATAAAAAAATTTACTAAAAGACATCCTCCTGAAGCCTTCAACACGACGAACAATTCCCATACTTGGGACAAGCTAAAATCAAGAAAACTTTATCCAAAAAATCATCTTTCTTCTAAGAACCCTACCAGACGCATTGAAAACCCTTACCTCAAGAAGTATAAAAAATTGCTTTTTGGACTGAAACATATTTATAGGAGGCAAAGCCGACCGATCTAAACCTATATTCTTTCCAAATAGTCCACGTTAAAATGATAAACAATTTATACATAGGTATGGGATCGATGAACTGTCTAGTATTCTAAAAACTCAAAAACCTTTAATTTGATAAATGAAAATAAGCCTTCTAACTTTGTATTGATTGAGAAATATACTTACCCCATGTCATCCCATCAACAAGATTGTAGAATAACTTTCCTATAATGAACCCAACAACTAGGATTTTTATTTCAACCCCCCCCCCCCTTTAGCCACTGATGAATGGTGGATTACCACTCATTTGAGGCCTTTTTAGTTGAAAAATTAGTGTCATCAATGCCTAATTATGTCCTAGTTAGATGATATTTAAATTATTAGTAGCTATAAAGGCTAAAAAAACAAGGCGATGATAAATACTTGGAAGAAAGACCAAAATATTGAAAAAAATGTAAACTCCACATTATGAATCGCCCTATGAAAAAGGCGGATTGCACAACAGGCACGATCTCGCCCAAATTTACAGTACTCAATACTTGAATTAATTGGGGTAGTTAGGTGAAATTCAAATAAAATGGCGACTCGCCAAAGTTGATGGGAAGACTAATGACTATCACGGAAGGTGACTTGACTAGAATGACATATGAAGGCTTAAAAAGCGAACTAATATGGTACTTGCTGATCCATCGAGCGTGAAAGGTAGATTCAAATGAGATCGTCAATTTAAATTCAAATACCTTAAGCCTCAAGGAAAAGAAAAGTGAGCCAAAGAACATACGACAATCCACCGATCATGAAAGGCAAGCCCGACTAACACCATCGAGTGGGTCATGAAGTGAATTTTTGGCCAAATTGTGAGAAACCATAAATATCTCAAAATGGGAGTGAAAAAGAGAGCTTTGAATAGTGACTTTTGTAGAGAACTTGTGTATAAGATATTTTACCTTGTGAAAAAACATATTTATGCGTTAAGGTTGCAAACTTAATCCTACTTTCGATTCTGGTTAATGATGAAAAGAGATTGATTGGAGTGGGTAATTAGTTTGATACATCAATTTAGATTTTGATGTTCCTAATTTTCTTGGGAAAAAAAAAGAGATTTTGGGTTAGATATATTTACCCTAATTCTACTCGAAATAGAGATAATGTAAGGAAATGAGCTTTAGTTATGCACATAGATGAGATCGAAACTAGATCCTATGAATTCATGCTATGAGATCAAAATAAGATTAGTGTCATTGAAGATAACCTAGCCTATCCATGAATGATTAGCATATTGATCAGCACAATAACCCCTATGTGACATCAATTTTCAATCCCCGCACCCCTAGATTGCTTGTTAATTACTTGAATTTTGAATTTTTAGTTTAACAAATACATTTCATACTACAAACCCTTTTAGTAAATTTGGTGGAATCGGATGATTTAACATTTCAAGCACACCTCTTCCGATTCTAGGTGTCAATGATTGTAAATCAGTACAAAACCCAACAACGGAGTTGGGGTCAAATCCCACAGGTCACACGGAGTGGTACATGTTTTAAATTCAATTAGGAAGTGCACACATGATATAATCAGCCATAGGAATATAAATTATCGAAAAAAGACATTGATCAAATTAAAGGGGTGACATGTATGTTAGATGGGGTTTTGATTTTAATTATCAACTACAAGCAGTCACAAAACTTTGAAATAACAATAGGGAGACAAATTCTCACGATGTGATCAATTATAGGCCAATTCCGGTATATAGGTAAATGAAACTACTCGTAAACAACTAAAGTCAGTGAGTAGGCTGATAAAAAGAAGAGAACTTTCTCTCTAACAACAACCCCAAATCGAGTGATTTCTTTCAAACATCAACAAGCATGACAAAGAAGAACAACCCACACCTTAATTCATCCTCTCTTTTGAGCTAGATGGGAGGATTGGGTTTGGGATTTAATCTCTCGAGCTAAACCCATCTCAGCCCAATACCCACAAACCATTAATCAATAATCGTAGTTCTAAAACCTCTCTCGAGCAAGCCAAGAACACAAAATTAGAACTGTATTTGCAACTACAATTCATAAATTAAACCACAATTAATGATTAATCTCACTTCAAAATAGCATTTAAACTAGTAATTAACAATACCCATAAACTAATTCAACCCATAATCACAAGATCACACCCCAAGAATTGGGATTTTATCCAAACATCATGATAGAGTAAAAATGATTGCTGAATTGATTAGCCATCAACTGGGTAAGAGAGATTTAGTCTTTACAATGCTCAATATGCAGAATGTTCGAAACCCACTTCAAAATTATCCAAAAATTGAATCTCCAAGGTTCTTTAAAACTATCAAAAACTACAAAGACAAGTGTTTTGAGCTAAATTGTATTGTTCCACACACAAAACTTACTCAACTCCCTAAAATAATTGTTTAAAATCAAATTTGTAGTCGCAAAAATAAGTCACAAAGGGCCATTTGGCTAAGTAAGTCAGGCTCACCGAATCACTCAGTGAGCCGCCATTTGACCTCTTCCGTCACTTTTCCTCTTGGCATTCAACATCCTCAAGTTCTGTAACTTTGGGAGATCTATCTTTACTTTGCGGAACTGCTCGACTATTCGCCGACTTCTCATTTTTGTGACCGACTTTTTTTCTTACCTTAGAACTAGCACACTAGAGCTTTAAGAGGTCAAGCTATCCAGTCGGCGATTAGCCAAGTGCTCTTGGAGATCATCAGGCTTGTCTTTCTTTATTTCTTCACCTTGTTTTGTTCCTTTTTCCTTGCTAGTTTCCTTTTTTTGTTCCTCAATCCATATACCTAAAACCAAGGATTTAACACCAATTTATGGCACAAATTAAGCATTCGAGGACTCTAAATCTATATAGACAAAGCACTAAATGAGTCCAAATCTCAAACTCGTCAACACCCCTAACTTAAACATTTATTTGTCCTCAAGTAAAACTCAAGATCAACAGTTCAAAAAGGATGTCTCACATAGTGCTACATAAGACTCGACATAAACCACACAACAAAGATTAATTTACTGATGTAAGGATCAATTGTGCACTCGAAGATATAAACTCTAACTCACCATTATCAAAGATGCTCAAGTTCACAATACTTGATTCAAATGCGAATTCAAGCTCCACAAAGGTACTCAAATGCCCTTACAACAAAATTGATTCCTTATTCACATAATGTTCTTCAACAATATATAGTTCTGAAATCACATACGACTCACATTCATAAAGAAGAAACATGCATGAATTCACCTATAGTTTGCCCTTATTTTCCAATCAACATTCGTTTCAGCTCACTCAATATCACAAAGGTCTTTTAAAGGCTTGTAACGGGGCTAAATGTAAATGTATGGTCATTTAGTCTCAGCGGTAGCTACCCTCATGAAGTGTGGTCTGAACATCACTATCTTGTTTTCTTCAACATTTTGATCATGCTCATAATTTACCCATGTATTCAACTTCAAATGGAATACCACATACCCCATTTCTTTTGAAACCTCCACTACTTTATTTCACTACTTTTTTATTCTTTTTCTTTTGCTTTTCTTCTTTTCTTCTTTTCTTTTTTACATGGAGGGGTTTCATCTTTTTCAAAACCATTGCTTAAGGGGGAATTCTTCACACTTCTTGATTTAGGTTTTCTTTTCACTACACCCCCAACTTATGCTTTTGACCTAAGTTGGATATTCAAACAAACCACACTTCATGAGAGTTATGGGTGAATGGATAAAGAGGGGTCACAACTATTCAAGTTTCTTCCATGAAAAGGATAAGTCTCAACAGGGTCCAAGCAAGGTTCACACATCTCATAAGGTTGGCCATAAAAGTGGTATAATGTAAATTTTTTCACTCTTCAAATTGCTGCCTAAGATCATTTTAAGAGCTTACATCACTTAGTCAACCGGACCAATGTGGAAAATTCTATGTTTCATCACACACAATATTCACGGTAAGCTCATCACACAAGGCATTAACACCAATATCAAGCAAGACTCCACACCTTCTAGCTAGTGTGAAATGTTCATCACAAGAGACTCATTCAGTAAATGACTAGTCACAACGAGATGCAAAAAGTCCACACATTGACTATGTAACTTCATTTGGCATCATTGTAGTCTCACATTCGTTTCATTCAATTAAG
Organism: Solanum sitiens; assembly: GCA_016801875.1. Lineage (NCBI taxonomy): Eukaryota > Viridiplantae > Streptophyta > Magnoliopsida > Solanales > Solanaceae > Solanum > Solanum sitiens. The sequence continues at coordinate 1,608,558 of JABWTJ010000112.1, forward strand.
AGCACTATTCAAGTCATTGATATTGATCATAACTGATACTTAAATTCTCATAAGAACAGCCAGAATCACAAAGAATAGAGGTGGCACAAAATTTTAAAAATAGGTCAAACCCATTTTCATTCAAAAAACGAAGCCACAAGCTCACACATCCACAAGATTCAGATTAAAACCAAATCAAAACACGCATATAAATCGTAAAACCCAATATTCACAAATAAAATGTAATCACAAGAGGTGGGTATGGAAATACCTCACCCCATCCACACACAAAAAAGTAGTTGTCCTCAAATGCCACTAAAAACACAAAAATCAATAAAACAACAGAGAGGGAGGTAAACATGTAATCTTGTCTGCTCAGTCGCTCCGTTCTTTGGGGCATCAATGTCTGGGGTCACACTCTAGGATTGGGCATCAGTGCCCAAAGTCTCAACAACTCTAGCCCTGCTAGTGCCTGCCCTAGTGGTGTTTGTCAGTGATGTCTGAATGAGTGGTTATACTATCATCTCCTCTAAATCAGGCAAGTCTCCATAAATGGTCATCTCTTAAACACCAATGTAACACCCCGAAAACTAGTAGGCATAACTAGAGCTTGTCGTAAGTGTTAGAGTCGTAAAACTTGCTTCTCAAACTTAGAATGAAGGGTTTGGGATTTAAACGTAAAGGTAAATTTCCCCAAGGACCAACTCAAAGTCCTTGAGGAGGATCCTAAATCCTATCCCAAAAACTTCCCAAAGTTTCCCTAAGCAAGGAACCACAGATATGACCTATGGGACGTAGGTCCATCGAGGTGCCTCGAGGGGAAAGACTCCAAGTGGGGAGCTTCAAACCACCACATACGGAACTGCAAGATTCCCCGTAAACCCACTCACGGACCGTGGGTCCTAGGTCGTGGGTCGTTCCTACAATCTGCCCAAGGTTCGGCCAAGGTAAAGGTTTTTATGTAAATTTCTAGTTAATATAGTTTAATGTAGGGTCGGTTAATATTGTTTCGATAGACCTATATAAAACTTTTAAAGTCATTAACCACATCATACACCACATAAATCTCAAGACCCTAAGTCCATAACCAACTTTCCCCCAAAATCTTCTCTTTAGAACTCTAAGGAAGAAGAAGAAGATCAAGCTAGGGTTTGAAGCGTAGAGGCCTTTTACACTCAATTTCGTGAGTATTCTTCATCAAGGTATGGTATATTTTCATCTATGGGTAGACTTCACCCACAGATCCCTTCCAAAATAATTTCAAAACTAGAAAACCCAAAAGTTAGGGTTTGTCTTCAATCTCGTGGATTCCTTTCAAATTTAATTCAAACGATTGAATTATGTTTATTTATAGTTATATTTATGATTTTATATAAATTTAAGTTGAATTACGCATGAATATATGTATTATCCTATTTTCCCAAATTGGATCTTAAAGTGTGGGTATTGATTGATGATTGTAGAATGCTATAATATTATGAGTGTCATGAATTGATTACTTAAATAATGTTATTATCCATGACTAATGTAGTTATTCTAGGTGTGTTGATTGAATGTGATCCATGGTCCTTGGAAGGCAAATAATGAGATATTTGTATAATCATGATGCTTACGTACATGCTTTGTGAATACTTTAAAAGTAATGTAATTACGACTATAATGAAACTTTGATAATGTGAAAGGATTTACTCACCTAAATGAATCGGTAGGCTAATAATGTCCCTTTCATGTGTGATTAAACGTGATCTTGACTTAATACACCTTGAATTGGTAGGCTAAGGGCATCCCTTTCTTGTGTAATTAAAAGTTATATTGACTTAATGGACCTGTTTAGGACAATGGCATCCATTTCATGAATGATTAATGAATTATTCTAAGGCTTTGTCTTGAATATATAGGCTAATGGTGCCCCTTTTATGATGAGTCAATGAACTTTTATAATGATGAACCTTTAATCGGTAGATCAATGGTATCCCTTTCATGAGGATTCAATGAGATACTTTAATGATGTACCTTGAATCGGTAGGCAAATGGCATCTCTTTCATATGTAATAATGTTAAAATATAATTAACTACTCCATGAGAATTTAATCCTTAGCACCGAGAGGATATTGTGAGGTGGAAGCTCTCCCTATGTAAGATCTGGATTCTAGTAAAACCTTCTTATCCTAGTAATATGTGCTAACATAGGTTATAATCAGTGGATCCACCAAAGCTATAATGTTACTGGTTCTACCTTAGGCAAGTAGACCAACTCTTTTCGATGTGGGACATGAAACCAGTATCTATGATTTTCTCACATGGTCTAAGTTGGTCAAGGATTATTCCCACTATGAACAAGAATATGAGTTATATACTATGGTTACTCAAGAATCTCTATGAAATGTGGGTAGAGGTATGGTACTTCATCCATGCATGGCATAAGTAGTCTTTGAGAGTAGTTATGGTGTGTTCCTCAAATGTATAATGACTTATGAAATGATGAATGCTTAACTTGGATTGTTGTTATGAGTTGTTTTCCTTGAAATGACTTATTAAATGTGAATGTTCCTTGTCTAATAAGCATTAACTAATGATGATAATAAATACTGGTAAGTATGATTATGGTGTCCTAATATATTTCAAAAGAGTAACTTAGGGTTACTTATGAAATGGTTCTATTATACTATGATGGTTTATATGTTGAATATGATTGTGACTTATGCTTTTACACTAAACGTGCATGATAATTCTCACACTTTGTAAATGCATGCTTTTCAACAAAAATGTCCCTTTTTGCATGTTTCAAGGAATTTTTTGCATGGATATCATACTTAGTGCATTTCTATACTAACCCATATTTTCTACTTTTTTCACAAAGTGTAGGTTTTGATTCTTAAGGTGATTCTCTATAGTTAGCTTGGAACAACTATTCTCTTAGCTATGGTGAGTCCTCAAGTTTCGAGGACGTATGAGTCATTAGTAGTTTCTTTCTAGTCATTTTTTGTTTCGGAATATATGGAAAGGGTTGTGGCCCTATTGTTGATTCACAAATTGTATTAATTGGCTAATTGAAACAAGTTACACTTCCCTTTCTTTTATTAAAGACATTGATGGTATGGATAGAGTTTGAAACTTTTGCATTATTTCTTTCATCTTATGTTTATAATATGCTAAGGGACTTGTATGAGACCTTTCAGGGTTGAGTACACCTTTTTACATCTAGGGGGTACCCCTGGGTCATGACAAACTTAGTATCAGGGCACAAGGTTTAGAATTAATCTAGGATGATGTCTGATAAGCCACGTCTAGTAGAGTCTTGTTCATAGTATGTAGCGCTCCACATTTATAAATGAGAGGATATAAGATGTTTGGAAACTCTACTTCTTTCATTACTCTTAAGTCGTACCATGGCGTTTAACTCTGTGAAGTCCCTCTCCTAACCCTTTCTTGTGTCTTCAGAATATGATTACACGATGGGCTAACGCAAAAAGAATGGATGGGGATAATTTCAATGAAGAAGCTCCTCAAGTGAACCAAGATCCTCAAGGTAATCAAGCTCCAATTAATCCTCCAACTATGGAGGATGTGGAGGTTAGGTCATCTCTTCTAATGTTGTGGCCCAAGCCGTGACAACTAAAGCCTAAGCTATGACAGCCAAGCCAATAGAGATGTAGGGACTCATGTTAACCCTAATGTGAATTACATGGCATTTAGATTGATTAATTTTCTTACAATGAACCCTATAGAGTTTCTTGGTTCCAAAGTGGGAGAGGATCCTCAATAATTTGTGGATGAGGTTTACAAGATACTTGATGCCATAGAGGTGACTTCGGTAGAAAACCCGGAGCTAGACGCCGACCAATTGAAGGATGTTGCTCAAGTTTAGTATACTCAATGGAAGAAAAATAGCTTGGTAGGAGCGGCTCCCATAGATTGGGAGATGTTTAAGAAAGAATTTAATTATAGGTTCTATTCCTGAGAGTTGAGAGAAGCTAAGGTGGAAGAATTCATTAACCTTACGCAAGGTAGAATGAGTGTCCAAGAGTATGCCTTGAAATTTACCCAACTATCCAAGTATGATCCATCTATGGTAGAGGATCCGAGGGCTGAGACGAGTAGATTTGTGACTGGTGTGTCCGACTTTGTTGGAGAAGAATGTTGCATGGCAATGCTCCATGATAACATTAGTATCTCTATGCTTATGGTATATGAACAACAAGTTGAGCAGTCCAAACTCAAGAGAAAGAATAGGGAGGTAAAAAGGGCTAGAACCAGTGATGGGAATTTATCAAATGCTAGGTCCAATGATCAAGACAAAGGATTAAACAAGGGTACTGCGATCAAGATTCTCCCAACACTCCTAGGTTTAACCAAGAGAAAGGTAGTTTGTCTCCATTTCCTAATTCTACTTACACCAAATGTGGAAAGAAGCACCATAAGAAGTGTCTAGGTACGGATGGTTGCTATGATTGTGGAAAGAGTGATCATCAAGTGAAAATTTCCCTACACTCTCGGAAAAAGAAAGAGATACCAAGAAAGTTTCTCTTAGTGGTCTGGATCCCAATGCTCCAAAGTATGGTCACTTTTATGCACTCCGGTCTAGAGAGGACGAAGAAGCCCTTCCGGATGAAGGCACTAGTATGTTGATAGTTCCTTATAGATGTAAATGTTTTATTAATATCCCTATGCTATTTATTAGAATTTGATGTTAGACTTATAGGGGTTTACTCCTGGGGGGAGATGGTCTGCTTAGAAAGCAAGATTGTTAAGAGTTCCGACATCCTTATCTTTTTCATTTATTTCTATTCTAGCTTGAGACAAAGAGTTCCTTGTGACTTGTTTCATGATTTTGAGTCATGTGTGATTTATGTGTTTCTGTTATTTCCTTATTTTATGCATGTTCTAGATGGAATTCATGTTTACAAAGAAAATGAGTTTTCATAGATTATGTTTTCCTCATGTTGTTATGCATTTAGTATGAGTTGCCTATATACTTCATGAGATGAATTGTCGAACATGTTTTAAGTATGCTTCTGAGAGTAATTGCATAATTTTCTTCATGATGTTGTGTTTAGTATGCTTTGAGTTAGAAAAGGTAGTTCCTCTAATGAATTTGAGAAATATTGAATTTTTCATGAATAATGGGTAGTCAGATGTAGTTCCTTGTGTTGCATTGAGTATGTTGAGATGGATTTGATGTTTCCTCCTTTGAATTTTGAATTATTTTAGATGTTTCATGTATGATGGGCTTCTAGTCTTGAGTATTTAATTCTATAAGGTGTCTAGATCGTCATTCGAGGATGAATATTCCCAAGGGGGAGACAAGGTAACACCCAGAAAACTAGTAGGCTTAACTAGAGTTTGTCGTAAGTGTTAGAGTTATAAAACTTGCTTTTAGAACATAGAAAAAAGGTTTTGCGTGTTAAACATCAAGGTACGACTCCCCAAGGACCAACCAAGGGTCATTGAGGAGGACCCTAAAGCCTAACCCCAAAACTACTCAAAGTTGCCCAAAGCAACGAACCACGGATGGGACCTACAGGGTGTAGGTCAATCCACTCCTTGTGGGAGAGGCTCGTGAGTCAAGACCTCAAGTGGGGATCTGCAGACCACCATCTACGGACCTGCAGGATGCCCCATAGACCCACTCACGGACCATGGGTCGTGCCTGCAATTTGCCCAAGGTTCGGCCAAGGTAAGGGTTTTTATGTAAATTCCTAATTAAGTTAGTTTAATATAGGGTCATTTTATATTGTTTCAATAGACCTATATAAGAATTTTTAAGTCATTAACCACCTCATAAATCCCAAGACCCCAAGTCCATAACAACTGTTACGCCAATATCTTCTCTCTAGAACTCCAAGTAAGAAGAAGAAGAAGAAGGTCAACCTAGGGTTTAAAGTAGAGGACTTTTACACTCAAATTAATGAGGATTATTCATCAAGGTATGGTAGTTTTTCATCTATGGTTAGCCTTCACCCATAGAGCCCTTATAAAATCCCCAATTTCAAAACTTGAAAACCCAAAAGTTAGGGTTTGACTTCAATCTCATCAATTTCTTTTAAATTCTTTTTAAATGATTGAATTATGTTTGTTTATGGATATATTGATGATTTTTTATGATTTTAAGTTGAATTATTCAAGAATCATGAATTATCGTAATTTTCCAAATTAGATCTTGAACTGTAGATATTGATTGATAATTGTAGAATGCTATATAATTGTGAATGTTATGAATTGATTACTTGAATTATGTTATTATCCATGCATAATATAGTAATTATAGGTGTGTTTATTGAATGTGATCCATGATCCTTGAAGTGAAAATTATGATAATTTTATATAAACATGATGCTTACGTACATGCTTTGTGAATACTTTGAAAGTAATGTGATTATGACTATAATGAAATTGTGATGATGTGGAAGGATTTCCTCACCTAAATAAATTGGTAGGCTAATGGCATCCCTTTCATGTGTGATTAAAAGTTATCTTGACTTGATATACCTTTAATCGGTAGGCTAAGGGCATCCCTTTCTTATGTAACTAAAATTTATCTTGACTTCGTGAACCTTGAATCGGTAGGGCAATGACATCCCTTTCATAAATGATTAATGAAGTATTCTAAGGCTTTGTCTTAAATTGACAGACCAATGGTATCCCTTTCATGATGAGTCAACGAATATTGTGATCATGAACCTTGAATAGGTAGACCAATGGTATCCCTTTCATGAGGATTCAATGAGATATTATAATAATGTACCTTGAATCGGTAGGCTAATGGCATCCTTTTCATGTATAATAATGTTAAAAGAGAATTAACTACTCAATGGGAATTTAATACTTAACACCCAGAGGATATTGTCAGGTGGAAGCTCTCCTATGTAAGGCCAGGTTTCTAGTAACAACCTTTTTATTCCATAATTATGTGGCCACATAGTTTATTACAGTGGATCCACCTAAGCTAAAATGTCACCGGTTCTAACTTAGGCAAGTAGACCAACTCTTATCGGAGTGGGACATGACACAAGATTCATGATCTGCTCACATGGTCAATGTCGGTTAAGGCTTATTCCCACTATGAACAAGAATGTAAGTTATACACTATGGTTACTCAAGAAGCTCTATGAAGTATGGGTGGGGGTATGGGACTTCATCCATACATCGCACAAGTAGGCTTTGAGAGTAGTTATAATGTGTTCCTCACATGTATAATAACTTATGAAATGATGAACTCTTGACTTGGATTGTTGTTATGAGTTGCTTCCTTGACAGAACTTATTAAATGTGAATGTTCCTGGTCTAATGAGTACTAACTAACTAAAGATGAGAATAAAGAATGGTAAGTATGATGATGGTGGCCTAAAAGTGGTACTTAGTATAGATGGGATTGTGGGATCTTTATTTATACATTGCACAAGTATAACTTAAGGTTACTTATGAAATGGTTCTATTATATTATGATTGTTTATATGTTGAATATGCTTGTGACTTATGCTTTTACACTAAAAGTGCATGTTGATTCTCAAACTTGGTAAAGGCATATTTTTCAACAAAAATGTCCTTTTTATCATGCTTCAAGGATTTTTATGCATGGCTATCATACTTGGTGCATTTTTGTACTAACCCATATTTTCTACATTTTTCACAAAGTTTAGGTTCTAGTTCTTAAGGAGATTCGCTATTGTTTCAAGTTTTGATTGACTATTCTCCTAGTTTGTGGTGAGTCCTCCAGATTCGAGGATGTATAAGTCATTAGTAGTTTCTTTCTCGTCATTTTATGTTTCAGATTATGTTGAAAGGGTTATGACCCTAAGTTTGATTCAAAGATTGTATTAGATGGCTAATTGAGACAAGTCAAGTTCTTCTTGCTTTTATGAAAGACTTTGATTGTATTTATAAAGGTTTAAATTCCGCATCATTTCTTTTATCATATGTTTATGATATGCTAAGAGATTTGTAAGATACTCTTCGGGTTTGAGTACGCCTTGTTACATCTAGGGGGTAACCCTGGGTCGTGACAATAGAGATGCTACTCAACAGTCTTAGTCTCAGAATATACAGTCACCTCATCGGCTCTAACATCATCTCCGGTGATAGCTGGAGGCACGTCAAAACATGCATGAATATCTATGTCTAGGTCATCAGGTATCTCCACGGTCCCAAATATCATCGACATATCACTGGACCTCAAGCACATCTTTTCTCAACTCTGCAATTGCGGCTTTAAGACCTAATGAGTGGCTCCCTGACCTCTCACACACACCTTTATACTTGCCATTAGGGAATCAATAGACTCTCTAAGATGTGTCAAAGTAGTGGTGAGAGCTCTCTCAATAATCCCAGGAACTACAACCTCTATCCTGGAGGCACGTACATCAACAGAATGGGCTAGGTGCCCCATCCGTAGTACTATGGCCTGCGTGAGTGGAGATCAGGATGAAGCAGAACTAGCAGCAGACCTAGGAGGAAGAGGAGCGGTACAAGATCTCGGAGTCATAAAAGAGATAGAGTTATAAATACCTAAAGGCTAGTGGACAGAGTAGGCAGTACTGCCTCTTCACGTAGTGTGTCAATATCAACCGTTGGGGATGTAACCACCAGGGCTACACATTTGTTCTCAGCCTCATTCTTCAAGTACTCAGCCTCACTACGTCAGATGTTAAGGGAGGAGGTGGGAGTAAAATTCCACGTCCTTCTTCTCATCACATCGCACCTGGGCTCGTCTGCACAACTTAGTGATCAACACCGGAAAATGGAGATATGTTTGCTGCTGTCGAGATCTCTTGGCTATCGCCTGTTTGATATCGCACCTAGATTGATGTGCTTCCTTGCAATGATTTATCCAAGACAGTCCGCCTTTATATGGTGGAGGATACACTCGTTCTGGGATGGCATAATTGTGCAACGATGAAGCCAAACAAATACCTCACTCCTACATTAAGGTATTTCTTCTGAATAGGGTGTCTGACATAAATCCACCATAGGGGTGGCACAAATACCTTAAGGTCATCAAGAGTCTATGTTGTGATCATGCTCTGGTAGTCATGCTTAAAACCTGTAGCCCTGTCAAGTGAAGCATTAACATGATCGATGTTGCATCCCACTGTCTTTTTTCGAATCATCACGGACTCCACTGCTCTGAAGGCATTGGCCTTCTTCTTCCCTTGTGGTACTAAGTCATCATATGCGGCGTAGAACTCTCTGACCCGGGTGGGAATGCGTGGGCCATGGGATCTGATGAATTTATCAAACTTGTGGAACCGGTGTGTGTCTCATACCAAAGGGTACCTTTCCACCACACCATCTGTGGACAATATCTTCTCCTCCAAAATGGTCTTTAATCCCTTGGCCTTCAACCGGTTGAGTAACCGGGGAAGGACGAACCTGAACTGGTGGTGTTGGAACCACCACTTGTACCGGAGTTGGCACTGTATCAGCAGCAGCAAGGGTAGACTCCATGATCCTAGATGGATCTTGACGATCCCTTGTACAACTCTCTGCTCGCCAGTTCTGTAGTGATTGATCATCCTTAAGCTCGGAGAATAAGGCGTGAGAGTAAAAAGATTCCCCATCATTGCCACAGTTGTACACTAGTCTCTTAGCTACAGACGTTTTTCCCTTTCCTTTGCCTCCAATCTGAGGTGCTTTGTTGACCTTTTTTGTAGAAACAGTTGTTCCCTCATTTATTACAATGCCCCGTGCTCGTTTGCAAAGCGGCATACCACTTTCATCCAAATTTTTCCTAGACATATCTACAAATTACATCAAAAAGTGTTAGAAACCATTCAGAAAAGTTGTAGAATTTAAGTTGCAAAAAAAACTCGCCGATCCAGTCAGCGAGTCGCCAAGACACTTAGGCAAGCCAAATTGGGCTCACCAAAAGGACTCACCTGAAAAATTCCCATGAACAAGGCATGTCGGCGATGTTCAGGGCCTTTAGAGGAGCCTAGACTATCCCTACGAATATTATCGTGTGTTTTAGGGATTAAGGGCACAGAAAGGGTGATTGAATAAACCTTTTCGCGAGTCACCGAGTTAATATGGCGAGCTCAGGCTTCCCGCTAAAAGTTACAAACTCAACCAATCAAGCAATTAAGAGCGATCAAGAAAGACGTTGGCAAACTGTTAAACCATTCAGCGAGCTCGACCTTGCTCGCCAAACTACCAAACGTGCCAAATATCAACCCTGTTTCCCAAAATCAAGACCGTAGCCTCCAAAATCGAAATCAAACACAAACAACCCTTGATTAAAACTAGACCCATGCCTTCGAGGTACTCATACCTCCCCAAATTTGGCCAAAATAGGACATATGATGAATTTTACCCATAAGAATGATGTCAAATGCTCCATCATTGGGAAAATTACGTCATTTGTCTTAATTCAGGGTTACTCAAACTTTACCTCACCAAACCTAACATAAATTAACCGCAACCCAACAATTTAGAATCAATTTTAATACATTTAACACTGGGATTCATCATTTTAAGCATTTGGGCACAAGTTCAAAACACAAAATAGGCAATACAACACATAAAACAGGATTTCAACAATTACCCAACACACAATAACACACATTTACCAAAAGTATTCGAGTTCATCCACTAATCATAGGAGTGGGATTCAGAATACCAACCTGATTGGTGAATAGGGAATTGTATAAGCTAGACAGCAAAGTAATCCAAATTTGAGCACGAGATCAAACACAAAGACCAAGTAAGAATGGGAAGTAATCTAAAGTATGAGTGAGAATATATGGGGTTTGAAATGAGGAATATGAAAGATTTTAAAATTTTAAATTGTTTGACCTTTCAAATCCTTTCAGTTCGCGGCCCTTTCGGCAATGTTAGTTGACCACACCGAACCACTTGGCAACGCGACAAGTGGTGACTTACTTCCCCCCGTTTTACAAGACCTCTATTAATTTTGGGGTCCAAACAGTGGACAAAATTGGGCTCGTCGACCTATTTGGTGAGTCATCGATTCAGCAATTAGCCCGCCAAGTTTTACAGACTTTCGCTTCATGTTTTGGGATCCAACGATGGTCCAAGTCGGGCTCGTTTCTTTGGCGAGTCATCGACGAAACTCTTGGCTCACCAAACCACCCATTTTCAAACACACTTCACTTTTCAACCTGAACAATCAACATAAAATCAAACTTAAAGCATTAAAAAATTGGGTTGCCTTCCAAGAAGCGTCGTAGTTAACACATGGCACGACGTAAGTATCCATTCATGCTTCATTTTTGGGGTTTGTGGTTATATCACTAGGCAAGTCCCCTTATTTTGATGGATTCAGATGTGACAAAATTTGACCCATTTGGGTATCCAACTACTTGATAGAGACGGAATAAGAGGTCACCTTCTGGTAGAGAGTTGATACATCCTCCTTCATTCCAACAATTTATCGGACCCTTTAACATTATTAAGAATGTGCGAGATCATGTCTTCCGTGCGTCCACCCTCAGAATCTTTGGGCTTTTGACGCTCATGGGGAGGAACATACATATCCTTCCCCCTCTCTTTCCTTCCAAGTGGTGATTCGATCACGTCAATCTTTATCATGATCTCTCTAGACTTCATCTCTATTCCAACCCTGATTTCCACCCAATCTTGGGTAGTTAACATGATAACATCCTCTTTGATTTACTAGGAAGTTCACTTTCGCATTGCACATCGCTTCAAAATGGGCTTCATTGGGGTTTACTCCACCAACACCCACAATATAAACACTCTTAGTAACAACACCCATGACATTTTTAGCTGAGATATACAGTTGGGTCATCATATTTGCCATGTTTTGGTCTCTCTCTTGATCCTTTTCAATCTGCTCCTTTGTTATTCTAAAGTTGAGAGCAGAGACTTGGTCCTCACGAGTATAACATGCCCGATTGATTTAGGTCATGCAATCAAGGATTAAGGAAGCTACTTCATAGGGTTGTTGCATTATACCACCGAAACAAGTTGATCGACAAATACTTTATTCACCGAGTCGTGCTTCCTATAGAAGTATTAGAGCAGCAAGTTGTTGGGCAATCCATGAGTTGGACATTGCATCACTAGCTTCTTAAAGCTCATGTCTCATGGATTGGCTCACCCTCCAAGCACTTAATCTTTGGATACTATCCCTAAGTGTCATCATCTTTGATGGAGGGAAAAATATCACTTTGAACACTCTGATTAGCTCCATCTAGGAAGTGATAGAATCTCTTGGAAACTCACCCAACCACTTGCTTGCCTCGCCCATCAGAAAAAATGGGAACAACCTCGACGAACTGATTCCTGCGATATGTTCTTAAATGAGAATGATCCACAGAAATCAAAAAAAAAATTGATATGCTCATAGGGATCCTCATGAGCTAGCCCCCAAACAAACCTTCCAATTGTAGGAGCTGAAGCATGGTGCTTGTGATGTGAAAAATAGCATTTCCTTCCGCCAGAGGTAAACGAATGGCCTCAACACCACCCATTTGGACTGGGTCATTGACATCGTTTAGGTTCAATATCAACTTGGTGGCCCACTTGGCTACTATTACTTCCTTTAACGCTCATCTCCTCTTTTGTTCTAACACAAGCAACACTTAACCAAAAATAAAATAAGTAGATTCAACTATAACTAAAAAGAACACAATTCAACTTTACCAAAAGAATTTCAAACAACACCACTCCCTAGCAGTGGCACCATTTTTTATTTAACGTTTCAAGCAGAACTTTTCCAATTCTAGGTTTCAACAATCATAAATTAGTATAAAGCCCAACAAGTGAGTTGGGATTGAATCCAACATGGAGTGTGGTACGTGTTTTAAATTCAATTAGAAGTTAAGCGTGGTCTAATCAGCCATATGAATAGAAATTATCAAAAATGACATTAACCAAATTAATAAAGTGACACGGATGTTAGATGTGGGTTTTGGTTTTAATTATCAACTACAAGCAGTCACAAAACTTCGAAATAACAATAGGGAGATGGACTCTTGGGATGTGATTGATTATAGGCAAATTACGATGTATGAGTAATTGAAACTACTATTAAACTACTAAAAACTAGTGAAAAGCCTAGACTATAAGGGAGATAGATTTTTCTCTACACAACTGCCCCGAATCAGGTGATTTCCAGCCAACATCAACAAGCATGAAAATGAAGAACAACCCACACCTTAATTCATCAACACTTTTGAGTTAGATGGGAGGATTCGGTTTGGTATTTATTGTCTCGAGCTAAACCCAGCTCAACTTAATACCCACCAACCATTAATCAATAATCTTAGTTCTAAAATCTCTCTCTCGAGCAAGCCAAGAACACAAAATTAGAACTATATTTGCAACTACAATCCATAAATTAAAGCAAAATTAATGATTAAACTCACTTCAAAATAGCATTTAAACTAGTAATTAACAATACCCATAAACTAATTCAACCCATAATCACATTATCACAGCCCAAGAATTGGGGTTTTATTCAAACATCCTAAAAGAGTAAAAACAATCACCGAATCGATTATCCATCAACTGGGTAAGAGCGATTCAGTCTATACAATGCTCAATTTGCAGAATATTTGAAACCCACTTCCGGAATCTCCAAATTGAATCTCTAAGGTTCTTCAAAGCTACACAGAATAGTGTTGAGCTTAAATTATATTGTTCTACACTCAAAAATTACCCAACTCTCTAAATAATTGTTTAAAAACTAACTTATAGTTGCCAAAAATAAGCCACAAAGGGCCGTTTGGCGAAGTAAGTTGGGCTTGCCGAACTACTCAGCTAGCCGCTGGAATTCAGTTTCCTCGAGTTCTGTAACTTTAGGCGATCTATCTTTGCTTTACGAAACTGCTTGGCGATTCGCCGACTTTGTTTCTTACCTCGGGGTTGCTCACACTAGAACTTCAGGTGGTCAAGCTAGCCACTCGGCGATTTGCCAAGTTCCTTTGGCGATCATCAAGCTTGCCTTTCTTTATTTGTAACGATCGGGGAGCATCCCCTAGCCGTAAAAGGCGTCTTCATCCTCGAAGAGGACTTAGACAAGCCCTTAGCATTCATCATAGCATGTATCATAGAATAAAAATGCGGAAAAATTAAAACTATTACTTTGGAAGTTCAACTTCGCTTCATATATGAAAATAGAATTTAAACTTGTCACTTCATACCATCTAAACATAGGAATATAGAAATTGGGACTTAGACCCACATCAACAAGGAATCTAGAATTAGGAAATACAATAATGTCTCCAACATAAGCAAAGAACTAAAAGCTAGATCATATAGGGTCTTGTCCTCGGACATGAGGACTCACATACTTGGAGAAGCAAGTTCCAAGTATCCTTGAAAAGCGACCTTGATTCCTCAATGGTCCGAAACTACATTGTTTGGGGAAAAGGGGAGAAAATATGGGTTAGTACATCACATATACTAAGTACGGCTTCTATGCATTAAAATCACCAATACATGTACAAAAGGACAGTTTAGTCAAAACATGTCTCTTACCAAGTTCATCCAATATACACATAAAGTAAGCATCATAAGCCAAACCAACATGACATTATTCCAAATATGTTGACAACCGAAGAAATACTTGTGCAATGCAAATAATAGAATCTCATAACCCCATTCAAAGCTAAGTATCACATTAAGCAACATGCGGCCCTTTAAGTTGTTCGCATAATTTATTTGAACACCTCAATTAAGGCGTGTACCTATTGAACACCGATGCCCCTTAAAATTGATACCTATTTAACATTTTTTTTTTGATAATCAACCAAAATTATGAGATGTGTGCACTACACTCGCTCTGACGTGACAATGACATGGAAAATTAATGAATTAAATGATGACACGTGGCGTTGGAGTCAAAAAAATTATTTAAAAAATTAGATTAGAATTTATTTATTATTTTAGTTTATTTAACTACTAAAAAAATAAAAAAGAATTTTCGAAAAAAACCCATTCACCCCACCCACCCACAGCAAGCCCCATTTATCTCTCCAGTTCTAAACTGTAACATCCCAAAACACAATTCCTCCCTCAATCTATTCCCAATTTTAATCTTCTTCTCTCCATCTGGTTTTTGTACGAGGAACATGAATAAGGTTCCGCCGAAAAATAACAAATTCCTATCGCAATGGCCGGAAAAAATGGTGTTACTAAAATATTTTTCCAATTATAGAACTGATATTTCTTTTATTTGAAGAACTCTTCGTTTTTTTAAATATCAATTTTACTTAATTAATGTGGATGTTTGTTGGTGGGTTACATTAACATAAGCTTATGTTGAGATCCAATTTGTTGGAAAAAATAAATTTGACCAAAAATTATCATTCTTAGATTTGATTTTTCTTTTGTATGGAGAGATAACACAAAATTATACTAGTTTAAAAAGTATAAAATAACTAGCTTTTAGAAGATAAGGGAGGATGGTGGCGACGTCATAGAAAATGGATGGTGTTGGAAAAAGGGTTATGACTAAAGAAGAAGGAAGAAGAAAGACATATTTAAAAAAATAGCTAAAAATTGCTTCTTCACGCGCTCCTATGTATATGTTTGCACTCTCTTTACCATGGCAATGAAAAGTGTTCAATAGATACTCATTTTGAACAATAAAAGTGTTCAATAGGTACAAGACTTAGTTGAGGTGTTTAAATGAATTATACGCACAACTTTAAGTGGTTGTGGATGACTTAAGCCTATTTCATCATAACTTACTAAGTTCATAAAGATCATACATAGTTTAACATACATGATTCATGATCAACATAATTACAAAAGAACACAACTAGAACCATTCCTTAGGATCCCATAAGTGCAATGTGTAAGAGAAGTCTCATACCCTCCCTCTCACTGTGTAGAAAACCCCTCAAGAAAAGCCCTAATGAGAGTTTCTACAATTCTTTTATTCATTTACTTTTACATTAGGGAAAGAGGTTGCAATAACCGACATTAGACCATGTGAGCTAAATGGAATCCAGTGTTCTACTCCCACACCAAAAAGAGAGGGTTAACACTTGCCTAAGGTGTAACCTTTCGTACATAGCTATCTAGGTAGATCCACTAAGCTAGAGTCCTATGTGGGCACATAGTTAAGGGTCAAGGAGATTGTTACTAGAAACCCTAACTGGCTAAACGTGGGGGTTTCCATCTCATGACACAACACATATCTTAGGGAATCTAGACTTACTAAACTTGAGGAAACCCATGTGAGGAGCCGGACTTACTAATCGTGAGACCCCCATCTCATTTACATGCCTTTTTGGTGCTAAGCATCTATTCCCTTTAGTAATCATATTTAGTCATCAAACAAGTTCACATTATTCTCTACTAGACCCTTTTGTAAATATCTCATCATAATAGCTCATAGGTGATCACAAGTGAGAACAATCCTTTCACTTTAGAAACACTAGCAAGTGAGTAAAACTTTAACTTTAGCAATTCATTATAATAATGAGAAATACCTTTCAATCATATAACCATCATAACATAACATACATTCATACTTCATAGCTAAATCAAGTGTATAGGGTTAATGATGAGGGAACATTGTCATCAACACCATATCAACATGTTAGCTACAATATTATTACTATCCAAGTAATTCATCTTACATAATTGAGTTCAAGAAAGACCTAACATCCACACCTTCTTGCCATTCATAAGACTTAATACTTCAATCACCCAAGAATGCATAATCAATACATAAAAAAAAAAGGTAATTCAAGAAGCAATAACATAATTAACATCAATGTAGTCAATTGCATATTCCTCATCTTCAACAATTCACCATATCAATTCAAGGTTTTTATGAAATTGGGGAAGAACATGGGTCCATGGGAATCTTAAGTGAATAACAAAACTTAACCATCATTATATCCTTACACAACATTAAATGATCATAATTCCTCACAATTGATTCATAATTTCTTTTTCAAAGTAGACCCATATGTAGAGAAAAACCCTAGATTTGGGGATATTTGAAAACATCTTTGAAGGGACCTCTTGGGGAAAGGAATTCCAAGAGTGAAAGAAACCATACCTTAACCAAATACTTTAGCCACCAATTTAAGTAGAACACTTGGGGATTTTGTCTTCATCAAGCTTCAATGTTTCTTCAATGGAGGTTGCGTAGAGAGAGAATTTAGAGAGAAGTGAGAGCAATTTGGATTTCAATTTGGGGATTTGATTTTAGTGGGTAAATGTGGTGTAAAACTGATTTAAAATCAATATATAACCTTCCCCTAAAATACGCAAAAGATCCCTCACTTAATTTGACCTTTTTGTGAAGTTAAACTTGACTTCAAATTTCAGAATTTTCGTCGGAAAACAAGTCCGCGTCATAGAGTTGTTCTCACAATATTTCCAAAATAAATTTTTTAAACAGTAGAGTTCACGACGGGGACCAAAATTTTTTTGGCTCGAGGTGAACCAAGTCCGCGACGCGGACTGGTTTCTCCAATGTGCAATGGCCTACTGCATTGGGCAGCTTGTTGGCCAATCATTGGGTGGTCGGGCCTAGAATTTTTGACCCTATAAACATTAATTTACCTATTTAAAGTATTTTTACAAGTTTTAGACTTTATATGAAACTCTCAAACCTTCACAAGACCTAAGGACGTTTACTAGTTTAATTTCACTAGTTTCCAGACGTCATGGTCGTCCCTTGACATTTAGGCTCTAATACTTCTAAATCCAGTTTATTACATTAGTATAGGTCTGGAAACATCATTTTAAAAATTATTCTATAGGTGATTCTCTAGTCTAGGTGATAGAATTTCCGGAGTTTTACATTATTTTTCGGCTTGTTTTGTTCCTTTTAGCCTGCTAGTGTCCTTGCTTTGTTCGTCTATCTATATACCTGATAACCAAGGATTTAGCATCACTTTATGGCACAAATTAATCATTTTAAGACACTAAATATATATAAACAAATCCTTAAATGAGTCCAAATCTCGAACACATCATCATCCACCCATGTGTCCTAAACTATTACAATGAACAAGTTCACATTCTTAATTTGATTATTTAATTCTTATCCTTATACCATTCCTTGAGGGATTCAATTCCGATTCTTAGTTGGGTAATTTTATTAACAACAATCGCTTACTCTTTGAATTTGTTTTTGAGATTAGTTTGAGTGTCATAAAAATATAGCGCCAATGTCGGGGAATTGTAGCTAAGAGTTCAGTTAGTTAAATTAGTTAATAAACTTATTAAATTGTAGTAGATTATTGCTTGGAATCGTTGTATTATTGAATTGCAGGTCTAAACATGAGTGATAGTAGTAGCGATAATGATAGTCACTACGGGAATAATGACAACATGGCTGATGTAAATGACATTCGCATGAATGTCATTTCAACCAATGGAGCTATCTAATTACCACCCATAACAGGGAGGGAAATGTTCCATGTAATCAGAGCAATGCTACAATTGCCCCATATGTGAGTAATATTTAGAGTATTGGCTCATGATAACCCTCCTGAGCACCTTCAAACTTTTATGGATATATATATACCATTGCGTGTTCAAAAAAATCTCACAAGAGTTTACAAGGTTAAGATTACTCTCGATCTCCTTGCGAGAGAAGATACAAGATGGTTGGTAGAATTACCAAATGATTCTATCACTTCTTAAGAGGAGTTGACTGCAGCTTTATTAGAGAGACTCTTTCTTCCCTCGAAAATGATAAAGATATGGATAACATCTAAAATTTCAAAGGGATTGGAGGTGAGCCTCTACATGAGACATGGTAGTGGTTCCAGAAATTGCTTCTACAATGTCCAACACATGGTGTTTTATACAATTTGTTAATGTAATATTTTTGTTTAGCCTTTATTTAGTCAACAAGGGCTTGGCTGATACACTTATACAAGGTTGGATAATCCAACAACCATTTGATCTAACAATATTATTGCTAGATGATATGAATAAAAATGAACCGAGCATGGCATACTAGAGGGGATTAAGTATCTTCTCAACAATGGAGAACAATCAAAGAGAAAAGAGTAAAGAGAGAACGATCATGAGAGCGATGAAAACATGGCTATAATGATGACCAAACCTGATTTTCTATACAAACATGTCTTGTGATGTCGTTTGAAAATGGTAAATGCGGTGGAACAAGTAGTGGGCAGTGCTCAGATGATACCAAATTTGAGGCATTCTATAATGAAGAGGTAAACTACATGACATATCAAATGGGGGTTTCTTATCCTAAATACCTAAAACCAGGTGAAAACTAAAGTTGGAACAAGGATTGAGACAATGGTTGGAGAGATTAGAGAGATTAGAGAGATTACAGTGGAAATTACACAGATATAGAAGTTGAAAAAGATAAGTATGTCCCACCTCATAATCGCCCAAAACCAAAGTAACCAATTGGATCAAAGGGAAATCAAACAGAAGAAAAGCTAACAAGGATCGTCAACAAGGTTGAAGGGTCCAAAAAGGTGTTCAAAGGATTTGAAAAATGACTTATCCACCTTGACTCAAACAGTTACTTCTCATTCAGTATCAATCAAGAAACTAGAGACTCAAATGTGTCACGTCTCCATTTATCTCAATCCAAGGAAAAAAGGAATATTACCTAGTGACACCATCCCAAATCCTAAAAATAGTGGTTGTTGAGTGAGAATTATGTAGTGCCACGACATTAAATAAGGCGCATCTTGGGAGGCAATCCAAGTTTCATTTCATTTTATTCCTTTTAATAATGTGTGTTGTAAGTGCAAGTTAAAAAAAAGTAAAAAGATGAGAAAGATGACTTAGGCAATGCCAATACATTGCTAGCAATCCACCAAAAACATTAGATAGACTTCTTTAAGTTCGCTATCTAATCTAAGAAATTGGAAAACGGTATTATAAACTTTGGCGTGTATAAAACAAGTCAGAGATTAATTGATGTGCACTCAGTGGACTCCATGGAGTTCGCCGAATTGACCATCAGGTTTGGTGTTTGTTCAGGACTCATTAGTAAGCTTGATCTCCTTCAATAATTCACCATATGCGTTCAGCGACGTAAGTCACAATTTGTCGAGTGGTTCTAAGTAAAATAGGTCAAGAGTCTTTTCATTTTCAAAAACAAAACCTTTCATCTCGTTATGCTTATTTCCTTCCTAAACTCCAAATACCCTCATTTTAGTGCTTTGGTGACCTCAATAGTGTTATTCCACTTTCTTATAATATGGTGATATGATTGCATCTCATGTAAATGAATAACCAATGAGAGTGGTTGCGAGAAAAAGAATGGAAATCAGATCCAAGTTAGTTCATTCTCCTATTACGCAGTCCCCCTGTCTCCCATGTTCTCCCAATCATCTCTCCAAGAGGCCTCAACAGGCTCAAGGCAGCTTGAGAACACACAATTCTAGGGAGGCGCGACTCTCAACTGATGTAGTCAAAGGTGACTAACATCTAGGAAACAATACAGTTCCATTAGTTCAAGAGGTTCACAAGACTTTGACCCCTCCCCCCCCCCCCTGTCCAAGTATGGGTCTGAGAATTCTATGAGGCCTATGTAAAGGCCTTGCCCAAGAAGATAAAAGGTATTGTTTTGAAGTCCTTAAAGGGAATATAAGTTTGTGGCATAATTATACCACGTAGTGCAGGAAAAATCAACATGATGTTGGGTACTAAAGGCACCATAGATGATCACTACAAGCTCCAATTGAAACAGAACCTCGATGCACTCAAGGGGTGGCTGGCACCTCTCATTTCTGACATCTCCTCTCCATGGATGGATGATAGAGAGAGGATAGAAAAAAAGAGATGAACGTACCCTCTTGATATTATTTTGGATTTATTGTAGCAATTTGACATCGTCATAAAATGAGTCAATGTTATGGCCTTTGAAGGTTGTTTCAGTGGGTAGTGTTATGGATTCATCGGAGATTAGCACCAGTGCTATCATAGATGGGAAGTTGTTGATAATGGCTCGTCAGGAGAAAACATTTCTCCCTTTCAGGTCTTGATCACACAGTTTTGTGAGGATGTGTGAGCTCTTTTAAAAGAGAGGACAAAATTAATTGTGGCAGACTATTTGAGAGATTATGTAGATTGGATGAAGCCGTAATTTCTCTATTTGTTGACCTTATTAGCCTTGTGGTTTATACTACCTAGTCGACTCCTTTTATGAAACCTTCAAGTATACCCCATCCTTCATATATACCATTCACTTATACAATTTCACATTCCCCTGCTCTTGTCTCTCGACCCCATTAACCTAGGCCATGATATATCAAATAGGAAATATTGACCCATCAGTGGATGTACAAGCGTTAGTGTTGAGAGAGATATTCCCAAGTAGATTGAGAGAGTGATTTATTCTGCTCTGGTCCTTTGAGAGAAAGCTTGACTCAGTTGGAGGCCAAACTAGTATCTCATGGTGAGAGATTAGGTAATATCATAAGTAGGACAAATGTCATAGAGGAGATTGAGGGCAACTCTGATGCTGTAGCTAATATCAGGATTGATATTACCACCCTTAAGGTTGATGAGGACCAGTTGAGGTCCACAAATACTTTGATGGTCTGGGGTGAGGTTTCTTTGCATCATTGGCATGAGTGTTTGCGTACTACTATGTCGAGTTATGAGGCTTAGTAGCCTAGAGTAGGTGCTGAGAGTTTCCCAATGCTATTGATGATGAGGCAAGTGGTAAGTCAATAATGGAGACAGATGGGGAACAGTTCTTACGAGAGGACGAGCGTCAATATTTGAAACTCTATCGAATATCCATGATTTAGAGGATATTATAGTGCTGGCGATAATGGAGAGATATCTTGTAGAGACCTCAACAGCCGGTACTAGTAGGGTATCTTAATACCCCATTATACCTCTTTCATATGTGTCGAACACTAATGCCTCGATTGAGACTCCTCTACTACCTCTTGTTCTTATTTTGTCGGGCATTGATGTGCAAGATGATGTTTTCTCTACTGCGACTGCATATTTGAGAACTCCATAGGCATAGCTATCGGGGGATCAATATACCTCTCCCCTTGTACTTATTTTGTATTGCAGTGAGGACACTACTTTTTGTTTTTGGTAAGGTGAAGCCACGTGTGCCAATATTCCCCTTTTAATTGTATTTGTTACTTTCAGTTTTTAAAAAAAATAATTATAGTATTTTGACATTTTAGTTTTATTATAGTACTTTGATGGTTTGAGATCATTTTGTTTTGTCTCTCTTTATTTCAATTGTCCCATGAGTTGATAGCTTTAAAAATGCTTGTGTTTTCATTACTAATGTTCGAGGATTGATTATGTTCATTATCAATGTCTAGAATAGTACTAATAATGAGAAATGGCATTGTGCTAATGCTGGCAAGAAGAAATTGGTGTGATTATACTTTCATATGATCATTTTAAATCTTCTGTTGACTAGTTGTATTTTGATATGAGCCTTGTAATGAACATCACAATTAAGTTTTTTTTTTTTAATCATGTAGGCTTATTGCTAAATAATTGTGGTTGAAAGGCCTTGTGTGGTAAGGTTATACATGAATGTGTGTTTGCTGAATCCTAGAATTTGACTTGTTAGACTGATTGTCTAACTTTAGTGAATGCAATGAACGATCTTTTGCATAAATTTTTTGAGGGAACACAATTGACCCTTTTTTATGACTACCTTGTGAGAGTGTGCAACCATTTGGTCCTAAACCTTTTGTTGACCTTGTTAAAACCTCTTGAGCTAAATTATCCCCGACTTCTCACACATAAGTGCTTTTCTGAGCATTGGTTTGGCTAAATATCAAAATTAGGACAAAATCCTATGTTGGGGGTGTGGAAAAGGAGTAAACAAACCCAAGTGAAAGGCAAAGAAAGATAAAGTGAAACTCAATTTTGAAGTTTGTTATAAAAAGAAGGAACCCCTCCTTCTAAGAAATGATGAGAAAAAATTGAAAATGAAATAAATAAGAAAGTTTAAGGAAATAAAAGGGTCCAATAATTTGAATAAAAAATTGAAGTTTGAGTGTCCATGTTTAAAGAATGGAAAAAACTTGAAAGGAGGTGAACATGAGTACATCAATACTTTAAAAAGTGAAGTCTATGGACAAACCTATGACTGAAGTTTGCATGTATTTCTCCTTCAGAGAGTGAGAATTGTGTTGATTCCTAACTTTTCTATTTACTTTATTTGTGAGAGCATAGAATCATTCTTAATGTGCGGACACTTAAAGCATTTTTTGAAACATGGTTTTGCATTATAGATGAAGCTACACTGAGCTTGCGCGTGAATTGACACTAGTAGTCATCATTTGAAGATCTTAGATCATGATTGAGTGTTGCAGTTGATTGAGAGTAGTTTTCTAGTAGCAATTGCATGTTGACTCTCATTGAGAACTAGTGTAGACACCCTTGTTGAACTAATTATGTTCTTGATTTACTTGAGGAAAAGTAAAATTTTAAGTTGGGGGTGTTGATGAGTGGTATATTTACACTCATTTGAGGTCTTTTTAATTCAATAACTAGCGTCTTCAATGCCTAATTATGTCATATTTTGATGATATGTTTATGGCGTGTAGCTACGAAGGCAAAAGGACAAGTAGATGATGAATACTGGGAAGAAAGGCCAAAAATATTTTTAAAAAAAGTGTAAACTCTACATTGGGAATCGTCTAACCAAAAAGGCGGAATGCCCAACTAGCGCAACCTTTCCCAAAGTGACAGTGCTCGGTACTTGAATTAATTGAGGTAGTTCAGAAAACTTGAAGTGAAATCGTGATTTTCAAAAGTTAAAGGGTTTGCTAAATGATTATCGCCAAGGTAACAGAACTTGGATGAAATTTGTCGGCTTAAAAGGGTACTAAGGTGGTACTCAATGATTCACTGAGTGTGAAATACAAATTCAAATGAGATCGCCAACTAAGGTTCAAACACCTGAAGCCTGAAGCAAAAGAAAAACAAACCAAAGCGACAATCCTCCGATCATGAAAGGCGAGCATGACTAACGTTGTTGAGGTTGTTAGAGAGTTCATTTTGGGACAAATAGTGGGAAACTATAATAGCCCAAAGTAGAGAGAAAAAGAGAGTCCGAAATAGAGACTAGAGGGTTCTAAATAGAGAGGTTTTTGATCGATTGTGTATGAGATATTTTACCTTTTGAAGAACATCCTTAGTTTGGGGGTTTTCAATTTTACTCTTGCAACTTGACAATTTGAAGTTGAAATCAAAGTGGTGTTCATTATTATTGTTTAATTTCATCTCATCCATGGATGCTATTATGATAGGAATAGTTTCTGTACTTTTTGTGATGGGTGGCTAAAACCCCAAGTCCAAGGGTGCAATTATGGGTTGGATGTTGATTTAATGTAGTAGGTATTGTGTTTTGCTCTATTTTATTTTTGCTTATCCATGGATTTGGGCTAATTAGCATGAGGTTAACTTATCAGTTAAGGTTACAATTTAATCCTACTTTCAATCTTCGATTGATGCTCGAAAGATATTGATTGGAGTGGATAATTAGTTTGATACATGCAATTTAGATTTCGATGTCTGTAGTTTGCTTGAAAAAGAGATTATGAGACGGATCTATTTATCCTTATTATGCTTGAAATAGAGATAGCATAAGGTAATGAGATGTTTAGTTATGCACATAAATGATACCAAAATAAAATTCTATGAAATGACGCTATGAGATCGAAAGAAGATTGGTGTCATTGAAGATAACCTAGCCAATCCATGAATGTTTAGCACTATTGAGCAACACAATTACCCATATGTGACATCAATTCTCAAACCCCGTACCCCTAGATTACTATTTAACTACTTTAATGTTACACCCTCAAAATGAACTAGGATAAACTAGAGCTTCATATGAGTTTCTTGAGTTTCACTTGTTAAAATAATTAAGAATAGCTTTAGAAATTAGTTTTAAAGAGTTTAGAAGTCAAACGTCAAAGGACGACTGAGACGTCCGAAAACTTGTCTTTTATGTGCTAGTGTGTTCTAGTATGTTTTTCTCGTTTCGATGTGTCGTTTGGAGTCTAAAATCAGTGGAGGTGACCCTAGTGTCTTAATAATCAAGTTTAGGGTCAAAATTTACGGGCACGATGCCCCAAAGACTAACCAAAGGGTCCTTGAGGAGGACCCAAGATTTAGCCATGGAGCTACCAAGGCAGCATGCAGGCAGGCTGTTTTTGAAGCCAAGCCACATCGCGCAACCAACACTTAAAGGAAAAAAATTTGCCTTGCATCGCGGGATTTCACGAACCTTTATACCTCAAAATGGTGTCGAGAAATAACTCTAGAAGGTGCCTCCGCGACGCGCAACCATGTCCCAGATTTGGTCACGTTGTTTAAAAGTCAAGTTAGACTTAATCAAAAAGGTCCAAGTAGTGTAGGGGTGTTTTGGTTACTTTGGGGATTTATTATAAATGATTTTAGAGTAACTTTTACCCCACTTCACAAATCAAAAACAAAACCCTCAAGTTGAATATCAAAAGCTCTCTCTTCTCTCTAAATTCTCTCTCTATTCAAATCCTCCATTGAAAAACTTTCAAGCTCCAAGGAAGAAGGTCAATTCTCTAAGTTTTCAATCCAAATTTCTTGGGCTTCGTAGTACTAAGGTATGGTGATCCTTCATTCTTGAATAACCTCTCATTCAAGGAGTCCAATTCAAAGGTTTTCAAAAGTGAATCAATGATCAATTTTTCCCAATTTCTATTCTATGCATGGGTTCATTATTAAAATGTTTTCTAGGTCATGATATTGATTTAATAATGTTGAATCAATGTTTTTAATATGATTTTAATGGAATTCCTTGCAGAATCCATGTTTTGTCCAAATTTCCTAAATTGGCTTACAAAGTGGTTTTGATGAATGTGATTGGATATTGTTAGCATTGTGTTTATGCTATGTTGAATTATTGTTATCTATAGCTATCCATGCCTAATTATGATGAATTTTTGGAGAATTGAGAAAGGGTGATCATGGCTTGGATGAAGGATAAGTTGACCTAAATTGTTCTAGTTCTTGTTGAATTCATCTTGTGTGGTATGGTCCACTTATAAAGGCGGTGTTTAGCTATTGTATATGAATAGGTATATGTGTTGTGGTTATGGCCTATAAGGAATTCAATGTGACTTAAAGTGATGCTATGATGTATATGTATAAAGATGTGTTATGAAGTTATGCTTGTGATTCTTGAAGTATAATGTGAATGGGAAGTATGATTGTGTGTGGATTATAATGAATGTAGTATGATCATGTTTAGAAGACAATGTCATCAATTATGGTTGTTATGTGAAAGGCTTTCTCACCTATACATACACAATGAATGAGTGAATGAATAAAGCTAAAGAAAATGTAATGTGTGTCACTTTATTGAAAGGTTTTCTAAATAGAACTCTAATGAATGAATGAAAGATTTTGGGGTGGAAATATTTTGTGAGTAGAGATGTAGTGTCTAGTAACAATCTCAATATTCCTAAGAGTTTTCCAATGAATGAATGATAGGTTAGAATGGGTACTTTTCATGAGTTGAGATGTAGTACTTAGTAGCAATCCCTTAACCTATAGATAATTAATGTAATGAAAGTCTAAACCTCCATGGGGAATAATGCTTAGCACCCAGGGGATTTGGCAAGGGGTAGATACTCTCTGTAAGTACATGTATATATCCAAAAGCAACCTCTTGAGATGGGTACTCTTCGTGAGTTGAGACATAGTACTTAGAAGCAATTTCTTTATCCCTTAAATATGCGCCCACATATGACTAGCTAGTGGTGTTCCACGTAAAGGCTAAAAGAATGACCCTATCTTAGCAAGTGGGGATTCTTCATCCGGTAGTGGTTAATACCGAGGTTCCATGTTAAGTTCCGATGATCTATGTTGGTTAAAGCTTTCCCCCACAAATGAATTTAATGAACTAGGTCTTCCTAAGGTTTTACTACTTAGGGTAGGTGGTGGAATGGGACGCCATCTATGCATTGCACAAGTAGGAATTTGGAGGGAGTATTGGTGTGTTCTTGTAATGTTAATGAATGAAGTGATGTTAATGAAGTAAGTTGACTTTATGTCTAATGTTGATGAAGCATGTTGGTCTTATGTCTAATGTTAATGAAGGTTATGTGACTTGTTGAATGTGATGTGCCTAGTCTAGGGTGGTTCCAAAGGAGCACTAAGTGGGAGTAGTAGAATGGGATACAACTTTCACATTTAACTAGTGTAACTTAGAGTTATCCTAGGGGATGGTCTTTATGTGAAGTTCTTAAAGGCATGAATGTTTCCTCTAGTATCTCTAGTAACGAATGTTGACTTGTTGAGTGGTGATGGAAAGGAAGTATCCTTATCTTTGGTAGTATTAAGGAACACTTAGGTGTGTATTGAAGAGGTTGTATGGGCGGTCTCTTCATGTCTTTCCTAGGTGGGTCTTAGGATAACTTTGGATAGAAGGTCTAAATGGTTAATGGGTTACTTAATGAATATGGTTATCTATTTAGAATTATGGGAGTATTACCTTGTATGTTAATGATTGACTTGTATGATGTCTTTTACTCTTGGTTCATGAAGTTTTATCAAGATAGCACGAAAAGCATATTTCAACTAAAATGTCCTTTTTAAAGCATATTTTTGCATGATTGTCATACTTAGTGATCAATTGTACTAATTCCATATTCTTCGCTACTTCTACAAGTATAGGTAGAAGAAAGTGAGGATCTTAGAGTTGAAGCTTGGGAAGTAGATATTCTTCGCTACTTCTACAAGTATAGGTGGAAGAAAGTGAGGATCTTAGAGTTGAAGCTTGGGAAGTAGATTGTTCTCTCGAAACACTTGGTATGTCCTCATATGTTCGAGGACATGGATTCTTGTAACTTTCTTTCTATGTAAGGGTTATGACAATGTGAGAATAAGAGGTGTCTAAGATGGCTTGTGATGAGACTTAGTTCTTTTTGTGTTTTATAAAAGAGTTTCCTTATTGACTTGATTGTGAAAAGTGTTAAATTTCGCACCGTTTTTCATACCAATGTGATGAATGAATGCTAAGAGGCTTGTATAAGACCTCCGAGAGGTCAAGTACACCTTGTTACTCCTAGGGGTACTCCCTGGTCGTAAAAAACTTGGTATCAGAGCATAAGGTTATGGAGATAGTCTTAGGGTCCAAAGTCTCACAAGCCACGTCTAGTAGAGACTTGTTCACCGGTGTGAGTCGTGACACATCTATGAGCGAGAGGCTATAGGACGATAGAAGTTACACTTCCTTGATATTCTTGAAGTCATGCCTTAGAGTGTATGTCTATGAGTTTGTAATCCTATTATTGTGATTTTAGGAACATGAATACGAGAGGGGCTAATGCAAAGAGGGATCAAGAAGATAATGTGAATGAGGAGGTTCCTCCTCAAGTTCCCCAAGGTCCACAAGCTCCCGATGTGGAAGGGGATATGTCTTATGTGGACATAAGGCTTGCCTTCCAAACTTTGACCCAACTCATGATGACTCAAGCTCAATTCATCACTACTGAAGATCAAGCCATGATGTCCCAAGCTAACCGAGGAGTTCGACCCCAAGTGAACCCCAATGCAAGCACTCCCGCTTTTAGAATCCGAGATTTTATGAGGATGAATCCTCCTATTTTTCATGGAATTAAGGTTGATGAGGATCCACAAGGCTTCATTGATGAGGTGTTTAAGATGGTAGATGCTATGGGAGTAACTTCTAGAGAAAAAGCGAAACTAGCGGTGTTACTCCTAAGGGGTACTCCCGGGTCGTAACAAATTTCTGAAGTTTTAGTTTCATTGTTACATTTGATACTACAAACCCTTGTAGTAAATTTGATGGAATCCTCCACACATTTGTCTGTTACTATTACAATGAACAAGTTCACATTCTTAATTTCTTAGTTGAACTCTTATCTTCATACCATTCCTTGTGGGATTCAACCCCGACTCTTAGTTGGGTATTTCTATTGACAATGATCACTTACTCTTTGAATTGATTTTCGAGGGTAGTTTGAGCATTATCAACCACAAACTTTATTCTAAAAAATTCAAGTGACTTAGGAGGTGTTTGGATGGACTTTTTAAGTTAAAAGTTAAATGTCATGAGTTTATATAGCTTTTAGCTTATTTTAATACTTTTTTGGCCTAAAATAAGTGGTTAAAAGTATTTCTTTTATCTTTTCCAAACACCTCTAAAAATAGAAATAAACTTAAAATACAAAAAAAAACTACTTAAAATGAGATAATCCAAACACTCTCTTAATACACATTTATTGGTATATCACCCATTTAAGATTATTCTCCCGACATCTTATTTACGTAAAATAGATTAATCGACTTACCAACTTAAGATCATTATTTTAAACATAACGAAACTATGGGGTGTTACAAATACAAAGGGGCTGACTAAATTTTGGTTAAATAAGTAGTGGATCAAGTCTATTTTGGGGATGGTTAAGTTAATTGGACGCGTTTTAATTTGGTGGGGCCGATAAATGTTGTGGACCTTTAATTTAAAACACATATCCAGTCATGTTATTTTATAATTGACTATTTTGGTTGTTAGTGCAAAATGACACGAATATACTAGTTCGATGGCATATTTAAACTTTTCCCAAAAAGTAATAGTGATGTTGTTCCTAAATAAGTGACTTTTTAGCTCGGATGCATCTTTTAAGTAACTTTACTAATAAAGAAGTATCAAGAATGTTTTATCAGAGAATAGTGAGATTCTACCTTTGAATATCTCTCCAAACTAGACAGGTTTTGTGAAAGGGAAAAGTATTACTAAAAACGTACTACTACCATAGAAGATAACTAGGGATATTCATTTGAGAAATACGAACACTAATGTAGTGGACTACTGGTAAAACTCGATATGGCTAAGGCTTATGGTAGGTTTCCTAGATCGTTCTAACAAAAATATTGAGGAAATTTGGGTTCTCAAAGGTTATTATTGACATGGTGTGAAGATTGTTCTTGATTAATTGGTATTCAGTGTTTGGCCAATCAGATGGTTCTTTTCATTCAACAATGAGACTTAAGCAAGGGGATCCGCTCTCTCCTGCCTCATTCATCATAGCTGCTGAAGTTTTATGAAGGAATTTGAATTATCTTAATGAAAAAAAGGGTTTCAAGGAATTCGGTCTTTCCAAATGGAGCTCTAAAATTAATCATCTCTCTTATGTAGATGATACAATTTTATTTAAATCTGGAAAAGAAAATTACTAATATAAATTATATAATTCCTTGAAGACTATGAAGTGACTTCAGAACAGTTGATTAAGTAAGACAAGAATTATTATTTTTTCCTTCATGGAAATACACCATTAATAGTTGTTATAAGATGACAAGATTGACATAGATTAGACAAGATAATTTTCCTAACCTATCTTTTATGAGAAAAAGAACAAAGGGCACTTTGAAGACCAAATTAGAAAAGTGGCAAGAAAAGTTTTATCATGGAAGCATAGATATTTAATATTTTGGGGTAAATTCATTTGATAAATCATGCATGTGCTCCAGTCATTACCAATTTACATGATATCAATCATTAATTTTCCAAAATATATTATAGATCAGCTTCATCAAATCTTTGCAAAATATTTTTTGGAAAACCATATGGGCATCAAAGAAAAGAATTGGATATCATGGAACAAGATGTGTTATCCAAAAAAGGGAGGGGAAATGTGATTCAGAACTCTACATAAAGTTGCTAAGTTATGGTGGAACTTCTGAATTTTTAGTTCCTCACTATGAAGTGCATTTTATGCGGAACAAATATTGTAAAAAACATCATCCTTAGCTTACTTAGACAATGGAGTTTCTCATGGGTGGAGAAATATGTTTAGAATAAGGGAAGATATTGATCATGGCATTTGATGATAACAAAAGGCTGACAATGCAATTTTCTGGATGGACAACTGAACCCAACAAAGAGAACTACAATTTATAGAAGCGCAAGGAATGGAAAACAACAAGAAGTTAATGAATTCGTAGAGAATGAAAGGTGGAAAACATATAAGTTGAAGGACTTAGTACATTGTTGGAAATATCTATTCAAATTTAAGAAGATAAAAAAGGATAAATTTTGGTGGATGAAGAATACACAATGTATATTAATCGTGAAAATAACATATCATATTATGAGAAAGAAAAGGAAAGAGATGGATTGGATGAAGAACATATGTATAAAGGGTCTACCATTCATAATTTCATCCTTTTTTTTGGAGGGTATGAAAAAGGATGATTCTACTAATGATAATTGAATAAAGAATGAGAATAAATGTTGTGTCTACGTGCTATTGATGTGAAAAGGGAAGGATAAAATCAAAACACACTTCTTTCTAACAACTTTCATAGACAAAAATTAAGGAAATAGTTTGCTACTTGTGTAGGTATTGATGGATTACATAAACAACAACTAATAACAATTTGGTGAAACTTGCACGCAAATCCTATCATAATGTGGAGGTTATGAAAAAGAATAAATTCAAGAAGGCATAGGCTGGAGGTGACATACACAAGAATACAATCGCAATGTCAAAACACAATCACTCAGCTAATAAAAAAAAATATCCATGGATAAAGAACACATTTCATAATTGGCAAGATATGATTAGGAGACTTCAAGACTATAAACCAATACTAAACTATTTAATAATGAAATGGGAGTTACTAAGAAATGGATGAATTAAGTACAATACAAACATGACTAGTAAAGGAAATCCAGGACAAAACTCAAATGGTTTTTATGAAAGGGATTGTAGAGGAAATTTGATTTATACTGAAGCACATCACATATGAGAAGAAACAAACATGAAAGCAGATGTCATGGGCATGCATTCGTTACTACGCACATAAGAGATTAAACAACATAATCTTAGATACTGACTTAACATGTTGTTAGGACAGTAGAAGATATCATGAAAATCTATTAATGAAAATCTATTAAAGAGATAACAAGGCAAAAAAACATTCACTTAAAACATATTTTCAGGAAACAAAACAACTAGCAGACTACTTGACCAACATAGCTTTCAATTAGAAGGGTGCTTTGCAGTTTCAGGAATTTACTGAGATACCAAGCAAAGGGAGAAAAAAATATGAATAAGCAGCAAATACTAATACTTAGAATAAGAATTAGAAAAATTACATTACCATTATAAAAAATAATATCAAAAGAAATCAAGAGAACATAATTATAATATTTACATAGCAAAGTTTTGCCTTTCCAAAGGCCATATAACTGAGCTTTTTAGCCTAAGCTATTTCAGCTTATAAAAAGCACCAATTGAGGGTTTTGAAACTTGATCAACAAACTGGAGATTGAATTTAGTCAAGAGTTTGGAAAGAGGAAGATGGGAGCAACACCATCTTTTCCACCACAACTTCATTTGAAAACAACACAATGGTAGGTAAACAGTTCAATTGAAAATAAATAAAGATAAAGAGATAATGCACTTACAACAAGGTTCAAGATTGAGCCACGTGGTTCAAACCCTTCATCGAGTTCAACCTGAACTCAAAGACCTCCATTGGAATACACATTTACAAAAGGAAAGAGTTAAGGGGAGAAGAAAACATATAGAAAAGACAACAAGAAAATGAAATACTCACTTCTACGAGTTGAAAATACACTTCTAAAGTCATAGATGAAGAATGTTGATGATCCAAAGGAGAATCACAAGCAATGTAAAGTTAAAAGACAAATGAAATATAGCGACAAAAGAGTGGAGGAGATGCAAAGACGAGTGAAAAGCAAATAGAGAACCCTATTTTGTAGGGATGTGTTTGATGAACTTGGTCACTTTTAGACCGAGTTTTGTAAATATTTTCTTTTGGGGCTTTTGCTTAAAAATAAGGGGAATTTTTGCATATAGCCTATAGCCACTCAAAAAAATCTTAATTCTGCTCTATAACTATAATTTGCTAATTACGATTCATAACTATATATTATAGGAAGGAGAGTGGTGAGAGAGATTGGGAGAGAGAGAAGAGAGACGAGTGAGAGAGGGAGAGAGTGGCGAGAGAAGTGAATTGTATATGTAAATCAATTAGATGATTGTATATATATAACTACTATGTATATGTATCAATAATTACATTTATATCTGCATACAATTTGAATGTGTATACAATTGAATTGAGTTAAAATATTGTATTTGTATATCCAATCTCTCTCATTTATACAAACACAAATAATACATTGTATTTGTATAATTTGTCTTTGTATAAAACGAGAGAGAAATTAAAGCCAAAAGAGTACTGGACATGGTAGATTTGTATTTGTATAATTTTAAGTGTATATAGTGTAGAGAAGTGTATTTGTATTTGTCTATCCCGTCTCCTTCGCTTTATTCAAATACAAAACACAAACACAAATCATACATTTATGTTTGTATAAAGCGAGAGAGAAAGGCAAAAGTGAAATGGGTAGGGAAAGATTTGTATTTGTGTAATTATAACTATATAGGGCAGAGAGATGTGTATTTGTATTTATATATCCCTTCTCTCTTGGTTTATAGAAATACGTTTGTGTTGGTATAAAGTGAGAGAGAGATTGACAGAAGAGAAGCGAGAGAGACTGGGCAAGGAGAGGAGAGAGGCGAGGGAGAGATGACTGAAATAGAGGAGGGTGGTGAGCGAGATTCCAGAGAGAGGTTTGAGAGGTGCGAGAGAGAGAGATGAAGAGAGGAGAGAGGCGCGAGAGAGGGGGGAAGAGATGAGAGAGGCGAGAGAGAATGTAACTATAACTAGAAGTAAATTTCAAAATTGTAATTAATGCAAACTATAACTATATTAGTTAATTAACTAGTATATATTTGCTTAACCGCATAATTTTTTTGTAATAGTAAAAGAGCTTACTCTCGTCAAATGCTGAAAGAAAGAAATAATTCTTTAATTGTCCAAAGTTTTCTTCATCAATATAAAAAAATAATTTTAAAAGAAGATTAATTTGTTCTTATTTATTTAGGAATCGAGGGAGTAGTAACACTAACACAAGGTGTCCTTGTTAAATGTATTTACACCACAAAAATGCAATATTCTAATCTTATCTATTCTATTTTATTTTTAAAAAAAATTTATTTACAAGTCTATCTCCAACCGAAAACACTGTAGAAGTAGTAGGAAAAGAAAAAAAAAAAAGTTGTTTGATTGTTGGTCGTATTCAGTTGTCACTGCTTCTCACTGGTTTTATGTGGTTGAAAAAATTAGTTGTCAATCTTTGAAAACCCGAAAGAAGTGAACAATTTCGGAATCACCATTATCATCACATACACTGCAAAAACTGACCTTTGATCTCAGCCTACAGTCACCTTTCACACAAAAAATACTCCCACTCAACATCAACTTCAAAGTGTGGCTCCAAAACTCCCTTCTTTTTATCTCCCAATCCTTCCCATTCTCCACACATTCTCTCTCTCTCTCTCCCTCCCTAAACCATTGACTTTTTCTCTCTCTACCTACAACTATTTCAAACACTCACTCTGCGATTCTCTGTGTAGGGGAGGGTTCTGATTAGGTTTCATGGCGGTGAATTCCGTGGCAAACGTTCCGCAGTTACTATACGGACAGTCACCGAAGATTCTAACTGGTAGTAAAGACGGTTTGTTTGCTGATTTCCTTGGATTTTACTGTAAATCCAGCAAGCGGATTCGTAGAAGGATTGGTTATGCCGCAACTAATAGGAGAAGCTTGATTAACAAAAAATGCAATGCTGTTCTTGACCTTCAACGTGGTGCCAGTAATGCATCTCACCAGTCCTCTGATATAGTGCCTAAGGTGTGTTTGCACAATATGTTGAATTCTTATTGGACTAGGTCCAATAGCTTCTTTTAATATATCATTCATTATATATCAAAATACGGATGTTTATTACTTAGCTGTTGTAGTTGGAGTAAAAAGTTTATTTTATCCTCAATTTAGGATGATAATGATAGGTTGGAAAATTTTTGCTTAACAAAAACCCTTGGCCTTTTATCAATTTGAAGGGAGACTTTTTTTTTTTTTTTTTTTTTTTTTGTGTGTACTATGACTAGTATAGAGTAGGTCGTAATCGTATGTTAATCTACATGTATTAAATTGATTATGAACAGAGTCCTTTTATATGAGATTGGAAGACAATTCATATATGGAACATCTTTTTGGGAAATTACTTCTTGGAGTCCTTGGAATATGTGGTGTGCTCACTTTCTATATGCTAAAATGCATAAGACTTCTAGGTGACAAAAGTTCATTGTGTTATTTGGTTGAATCATATAAAGGTTAAGTGCAATTGACAGAATATGTTATTATCTGCTTGCTTATCACCTTGAGGTTGTTATTTTACTTACCTTAAGTACATTGCAGCTCTTGGCTTTGTAAATATTGAATATATAGATTTATTCCATGTGATATCTGAGCTGTTAATTGAAGTCTTGATAATGGTTGAGAGGTAGTTGATCTTCATCAGCTTCATTGGGCTTTTCCTTCATGGTTTGTTTCCCCAGTTGACAGTCGTTTATTGTTGAACTTTTTCTTGAGAGTGGGTTTGGTGCATGCTCCTGTGTACTCTATGAATGAAAAATTGTGATCTTTTCGAGTTTCCCATGCTAAAAACTTGGCCTTTACTTTGCATGTTAAGTTAAAAAGTTAGAATACTTTGAACCACGTTAACAAAAAAAAAATCAAATACTTCAATGTCAAAAAAATAGTTATTTTTCTAAGTTTAGTTTGTAATTTTGAGAATCCTGAAAGAAATAGGATTCTGATGGCTATTGTTTACCTCGAACTAAGCCTGCAAAACTTTTCTTTTGACCAGCAATTTGGGTGTGCTTGATATATTTCTCAGATGGTATTTCATGTTCGAAGAAGAGTAGAATCTACTGCTCAAGTTTGAATTTGAATCTATTGTAAGCTATGATTCTACATCATAATAGTTTATTTATGTCACAAGTTTACTCCAGAATATAGTCAATTCATATTTTCGTCACCCTTTGAGGTGAATCTTTTGATATGCCTTTTCTCTTCATGATGTGCTTAATTTCTTAAGATTATAATTTCTGTTTCTCAGTAGTATTTTTTTCTTTTTTTGACAAAAGTACTATTGTATTCCTCAGCATTAAGGGATGTTGGTCACCTTAAAAAAACTTTTTACAAAAAGAGAAAATAGAGCCTAGATTTACAAAGCTCCTATGAAATAGACAAATCCATTTATTTCCTCTATACAGTTCTTCTTACACCAAAAAAATAATGTGACTAGACAGCTCCATTTTACATCATGAATGGACATAACTTTGTCTTCAAAGCATCTCCCATTTCTTTCTTCCCACACCGACCAGCAAATGCAGGAAGGTATCATCCGTCACCACTTCTTCTAGCTTTTGCTGCCACCTCTTCTGATCCAACAGCTCAACGGGTCATCTGTACGCTCAGGCATTGTTCACTCTATTTTAGTGAGAGTTAAGAATAGATGTCATAGTTGAGCAGTAAATTTGCAATGCAGGAACAATTGGTCATTTGTTTCCCCAATTTCATTAAAACAAAAAACATCTAGGTACAAGTATCCTTCCCTTCTTTTGGAGAACTTCTTGAGTGAGACAAGCCCTTCTGACCACCAACCAAGTGAAACATTTGATTTTAGTAAGGGCCTTAATCTTCCATAAGGACTTCCAAAGCTTTGAGACTTCCCCATGTGTTGAGCAGCTGCTTCCTTCTTTATAAGTCTGTTCACCGAGAGGATGTCGTCTTCTATGTATTTCCAACTTAAAGAATCTGGATCAGAAGTTGTGCCAGTGGAGACCCCTAGTACCTTCAGCATGTTTGCCACCCTCTCCACTCCCCAGTTGTTAAGGTGTCTTCTAAATGTTAGGTTCCAACCTTGGGGAGACCAACATTCCCCCACTGTAGCTTCTGGATTGTACCTAAATAGCATTAAATTAGGGAATGATTCCTGGAGAGTGGATTGGCCTGTCCAGATATCTTTCCAGAAGAGAGTTCTGAGCCCATTTCCAACTCTGATTTTGGTATTTCCTTGCATTTTTGTCCATGTTGATCTGGTAGCTCTCCACACACCAATACCATAAGTACTGTTGACTTCATTGGTGACCCATTGACTTTCTTGACTATACTTGTCAGAGATGACCTGTTTCCAGAGTGAAGCTTTTCCTCACTAAACCTCCATAATTACTTCATGAGAAGGCACTGATTATGTAGTTTTAGGTTTCTGATGGTTA
Organism: Solanum sitiens; assembly: GCA_016801875.1. Lineage (NCBI taxonomy): Eukaryota > Viridiplantae > Streptophyta > Magnoliopsida > Solanales > Solanaceae > Solanum > Solanum sitiens. The sequence continues at coordinate 1,645,658 of JABWTJ010000112.1, forward strand.
GTCCTCCCTGGTTTTTGCTCAACTGAGTTTCTTCCCACTTCACTAAATTTTCTGTTATTGGGTAGAAGTTTCCACATCTTGTTCCACTTCTGATGGAATACTGACTTTTTCATGAACTTTCAAGCGATCAAAAGTTACAAAGAACCTGCATTTACTCAATACTATTCTTCCTTCACATTCTAATTTTTTTTTTACAAAGTGACATGTGGATCCGTATGATATGGTTTGATAGGTCATGTGGTCCATATGTTCTCCTTATTGAACACTAACAGCTATATTTCATATTTTCTCTTTATAATTATTCAAACTTAAATTTTGGACTTTCAAGTTGAGTTGGAGAAAGTCTTAAACAAAGGCATGTTTTATTCCTAAAAACTAATCAGAGAAAAAATCTAAGTGGACAAACACTTTTTTTTCTTGAGAAGGTAACAGTCTTGTATTATATTCCAAAAAATCAAACCTGCCACAACTTGTTATAGGTTTACTAATTACAAATGAGTATCAGGAAGATCTTCAATCCTAAATAAACAAAAATTACAAGGTGCCTAAAGCATTCATTACTGATTCTAGATCTTCCATATACTCCTGTTTACACCAAAAATGAAATAAAACCAAGCAATTCATCTTGATCTTCTGGATGCTGTTACTTTTGTTCTGGAAGCATCTGAGGTTCCTCTCTTTCCACACAGACCACCAGATACTTTGCCGTAACATCTTTTGAATACCGCTCTCCTGGAGCTTTTAGTATCTTTTTTTCTCTTTGTGTCTTGTTCTCTGCTGTCAATAAAACACAAGTAGATGTATTGCACTGTGATTACTTCTCCTCTGATCCCCCCATGTTTTACTAGGCAAACCTTCTTTTAGATGCTTTATCGGTATCCAAGCCAATTAACTGGGAGAACTCATTATAAGACTACTATTGTCTTGCAATATCTTTTCCACTATGTACATTTGTTTTGAAATACTGCTAATGAAATGAGTGATACAAGATACTTATTGGAGTTGATACCTTTTGTAGAATTCCAAAGCTTTTACTTATGTTGCTATGAGACATATTGCTGGAAGATGTTAATCAACAGAAGCTAGAAGTTAATAACACTGCTGGTTTCTTGTGATGCAGCTGCTCATATGTGTGCACAATTTTGTTGTGAAGTGATAAATCTGATGTTCTTTTCAATGTAAAAGTTACTACCCTTTAACATTTGTGAAAAATTCTTTTTTCTCAATTATGCAAAAACTTGTTGTCCACCAGGAACTAATGAAAGCTTCTGTAAATGCCATATTTGGTTTTGGGGCTGAAATATCTAAGTGTCGGATGTTTCAGATTTTCGGACTGTTGCCTTCACCCACTGCATACTTATTACAGCTCTTTTCTCTTTTACATTTAAAGGATATTTCCAGTAATTATTTTTCTTTAGGAGACCTTATCCTTGACCACTTGGCCCAAGGTTATAACCAAAATGAGCCCATATTATCAGACCTTTCCCTATTTAGCCCATTTTGTATATAATTTGAAACATTTAGGAAGATGCAATAATTCCTATATTTATGATTAAGATTTCCACTTTTTGATGCTTAGAAACTGATTGAGAGTGATATTCATGTTTATTGTACATATTTAAACATTATTGGGTGAATTTAAAGTGAAAAATCAAAAACTTCCTTATTGGGGTTTCTGAACGCTTGATAACTCACACAGAGATTTTTTGATTTATTGAAATTTTTGACAAATTGATGATTGAAGTTCATTGGGAATGTCATTTGGTTAAATTTGAAGCTTATCTGATGAAGATTTGGTGATGTTTTTGACCATTTCATCTGGAGTTTTGTGTGTTAAAGTTTGAAGGAGACGAAACCCAATTTTTGTATAGTATTGTATAATTTTATAAAACAGTGTAAATGTGCGTATAAACACTTCCTATACAAGGTTGATACATTGTTTACCTTAAGTGTATAATATTGTAATATTGTATACTGGTGTATAAACACTTCTGGGAGAAGGGTTAATTCTGGAAGATAGTAGTCCATTTCTTCAGAATAGTCAATTAGGCAGGTTGACCTTGACATTTCTAGTGCCTAGTGAAACGCCTCTTCAGTTGCACCGAAAGTTCCTGACTCTGATGTAAACGAAAATATGGCTTTATTGGTGCAATATATTGTGTTGGGCTGTATATTTTGAAAAAATCTTTTTATTTATTTACTTAAAGAAAGTGTTATGCATTGGTAAAATTAAGCGCCATCTCTGGTCAAGGTTCTTGAGCTTGGAGATGGTAGATTCTTGGAGTATTATTGGGTGTGATCTTGTCACTTTTATCTGTGTTGCTTGGGTGTAATCTGGAGCATGATTTAAGCTTGTCTTTTCTGGATTGTTTGGAGTGAAGGGAATCACAGGTGCTTTGGTGGAATATTAACTTTCTGGACTTCATCAGCTTCCTAGAAGTCCAGGCATATGTATAGGAGCTGATCCCCTTTTGCAGTCCTCATCCTTTGTAATTCATGCATCCTCTTGATGTCATTGATGAAACTATTTACTTAAGCAAAAATAATCTATTAACATTTTTACATATCCATGTTAAATTACTCCACATGATTATTTTATCTTTTGAGGAAACCTTTTCAGGTTGCTGACTTGGATGACATATTATCTGAAAGAGGCGCATGTGGGGTTGGTTTTATTGCAAATTTGGACAATAAAGCGTCACATGGGATCGTCAAGGATGCTCTTGTAGCTCTTGGCTGCATGGAACATCGTGGAGGTTGTGGAGCTGACAATGATTCTGGTGATGGTTCTGGACTGATGACTTCGATTCCTTGGGATCTTTTCAATGATTGGGCTGAGAAAGAAGGAATAGCCGTCTTTGACAAGCTTCATACTGGCGTTGGGATGGTTTTTCTTCCCAATGATTCTAACCAGATGAATGAAGCCAAGAAAGGTCAGTCTCTTAATTATAACTCAAGAGGATCTGCTAACACATACTTCCTATTACAACATAGTAACCTATACTCATTACTTGATTATTGAGGATTCTTGCTATAGATATATATAACCTCTGCGTCTCTTTTTATCCATGATTAACTTTCTCAGTTTATGTCTTTGCCTCCTTGTAGTGTGGAAAAGATTGAAAGCTCTATATATGACTTTGAACCACATACAGTACTTCTTCCCTTTAGATAATTAAGTAGATCTTTGTTTTTCCATCCATAAAAATCAACAACAACGACGACATACCCAGTATAATCCCACAAAGTGGGGGTCTAGGGAGGGTAGAGTATACGCAGTCCTTAACTCTACCTCAGGTAAAGAGGCTGTTTTTGGTAGACCCCCAGCTCAAGAAAAAATGTCCAAAACAGTTCAGAAAATGAAGTGACAGAAGTACAAGAAATAACAGATAGTAACAAGACAATAACTACAACAAAATATGAGAGTGAAAAGGACAAGACAATAATAGCATAAATTAAGGACCAGATACTACAGGAGCAATACGTGAACTTCTAGTATGGACAGATAACTAGCCACACACTGCTACCTACTAGTCCTCTACCCTAATCCGCGTCCTCCACAGGATCCTTTCTAAGGTCATGTCCTCGATAAGCTGAAACTGCGCCATGTCCTGTCTAATCACCCTTCCCCAATATTTCTTCAATCTGTATCTACCTTTCTTGAAACTATCCATACCCAGCGTCTCACACCTTCACACTGGGGCATCCGGACATCTTTTCTTCACATGCCTAAACCATCTCAGTCTCACTTCCTGCATCTTGTCTTCCACCGAAGCCACTCCTACCTTGGCCTGGATGTCCTTATTTAGAATCTTATCTCTCCTAGTATGTCCACACATCCATTTCAACATCCTTATTTCTGCATGAGGTATTTCAAGATTGCCCAAGTTATTGATATTTTGTGGGGTTTCAAAATTGTATATTTTTGTGGCTCTCTAACTTGTATATTTTTCTGGTAGTTTCTTATGAGATCCTCTCTTGAAGGAATATGGTTGTTGTATTTTTTCTAATTTGTTACATATTATCTGTAGTTATTTCCAATATCTTTAACAACGAGGGTCTTGAGGTGCTTGGATGGAGGTCGGTTCCAGTAGATTCTTCTGTAGTTGGATATTATGCAAAAGTAACAATGCCCAACATACAACAGGTTTTTGTTCGAGTTGTTAAAGAGGAAAATGTTGATGACATTGAAAGAGAACTCTATATCTGTAGAAAACTCATTGAGAGGGCTGTGAACTCAGAAGTTTGGGGAAATGAACTTTATTTCTGTTCATTGTCCAATCAAACAATAGTTTACAAGGGAATGCTTCGTTCTGAAGTCCTTGGGAGGTTCTATTATGACTTACAGAATGAGCTCTATACATCTCCTCTTGCTATTTATCATCGTAGATTCAGTACAAACACCAGTCCCAGGTGGCCTCTTGCTCAACCAATGAGGTTTCTAGGTCATAATGGAGAGATCAACACTATACAGGTAAATATAGGTTTCAGTAACATTTTCTGTGAGTTGCTGGCTACTTGTATTGATCTTTATTTTCACATCCACAAATATATGCAGGGAAACTTGAATTGGATGCAATCCAGAGAGGCCTCATTGAAGTCAGCTGTTTGGCGCGACCGTGAGGATGAAATCCGTCCTTTTGGCAACCCAAAGGCATCTGATTCTGCAAATTTAGATAGTACTGCTGAAGTATGGATCACTGTTTTTAATCCTTCGGATCACTGCCTCTTTAGTTATCTAGTATTATAGCTTGTTTGACCAAGTTTCTAAAATCAGCTTATTTTGGGAAGTGTTTTTTCTAAAAGTGCTATTCAAAAGAGTAATTTGGTGAGAATCAGTTTGTGTTTGGCCAATAAATTTAAAAAGCACTTTTGTATAATAATTAGTGTTTTGCCAAGCTTTTTAAAAGTGTTTTAAGTGTATTTTTCTCAAAAGTACTTTTAGGAAAAAATTACTTTTAAGTTATCATTCTCAAAAAAAAAAGTTACTTTTTTTAGCTTATGAAAAACAACTTCTGCTACTCCCTAGAAGCAATTTTTTTTTTCTATCAAAAGTTTGGCCAACGCATCACTTCTAAAAATAAGCAGTTTTGAGGAAAATAAGCTTGGCCAATCAGACTATTAGTTATAATTGAAGGCATAGTACTAGGAACTGTTTGACTTTAGATGTTCATTGAGATGGTTTCCTTAGGTAAGAAAATCTTACTGTATTTCAGTTGCTGGTACTTATGTTGACTTTAAATTGCTTCTGGATGAGTATGATAACATCTCTTCCAACATCTTATGCTCCTTTTGGTTATAAAAAAAAATCTTATGCTACTTATCACTTTTTCATCACTGATGTTATAATTTGTTTCATGTAGACTTTAAAACATGAACTGTTTGTTGTTAGTCCTTTTTCCTTGCTTCTTTGTTTTCTCTCTTCTGTAGATATATACATGGATTTTTATACCATCGAGCTCTTTTTTGGGATCAGTTACTCATAAGAAGTGGCCGGGCTCCCGAGGAAGCACTGATGATTCTCGTCCCAGAAGCATATCAAAATCATCCAACATTGTCTATGAATTATCCGGAGGTATTCCATGTTGGCATGTGATATATATTAGATTTGTGTCAAGTTCTGTAGTTTCCAAATATTAGACCGGCTCTTGTGGTGGTCCATACCTTGTTTTCTATGCTAAGACATTTTTGGAATTTGTACTGAGATAATTTCTGTGTTGCTTTGTCAAAATGTTACTTCTGTTGATGTTTCCTTTACCATGTTTTTTTACCTTCTGAATTGTAAGAATATAACTAATATATGTAATTCATGAGATGATTATTAGTATGTTACCCTTAAAATCACTTTTCCATGACTGAATATTTGATCATTTTAGGTTCTTGATTTTTATAATTACTACAAAGGTCAGATGGAAGCTTGGGATGGGCCAGCCTTACTCTTATTCAGGTGATCTTCTGAATGCCAGTTCTATTTCAACTTCTTTTATTTTCTGGATGCAGTTTTGTAAGATTATCTCATAAGATCATGTACTCACATGACTGCTTCCAAATTCTTGCCACAATATTTGTTGTTATCACGGCCTGATTTCTCGAGTAATGATGGCACCTACTATAACCCGCCAGTAGGTAAGCCAACCCGTAACCTAAAACAACAAGTAATGAGTATAAGGGTAGAACTAAACAGAAATCAAACTAACCCACAGAACAAAACAGAAGCAGAAGCAAACCAAAAACTATATATAAATAAGATCCTTCCCAGAATTTGGAAATCACAAGTACAAAGCTGTTTAAAAATAAGAGTACAAGTCCCAAAAGTGGACCAAAGCAAAGCTTGTCTCAAAAAAGCAAAAAACTAGCTAAAGTATAGATTGAGACAGGTGATCCAGGACGTCAAGTGCTCATCCTCGTCTCCGATCCCTTGTAGATGGCACGAACAATCACTGGTGGTAGTATGTACAAGGACCTGCATCAAGAAACAGATGTAGAGTACCACATGAGTACCAAAACAAAGGTACTCACTAGGCATCATAGGCTGAGTGATCAAGAAAGGTAAAGACCATGAAACGATAGAATCTAGACACAAACTGAGGTCAAAGCGGATAAGAAAGAGCACACTAACAGACCAAAGTAATTCTAAGTACAACTACACTAAACCCCACTGGACCTTATAAGTCCAGAAGGTACACTCGTATGCAAGTTTAAATCCATATGCCCAAAACATGTACACAAAATAGCTAAGTTCACTGAGAGATAAGAGAAGAGTACCAGAGATCTAAACTCAAGAAGCGAAAATCGGGCTCAAAGTAACCACAAATACCCAATAATTCAGTCAACTCCCATCCCAACAAGCAAGAGTGACTTGGGGGCATGTCAACTCCAAAGATGACTCAATATATCAAGGCCGCCCAACCATCTAGTCCGTTCCCATGGGCATAAGCCACCTAGCTAGTAAGAGTGACTTGCGGGCATGTCGTCAGGGAATCTCAACAATCGATACCAAGCCATCGTTGAATGGAGAATCTATTGTTGTCGGTGGGTTTATACAGTCAAAAATTGGCCCAGACGGTCAGGTCGATCGGCTTAAGGCTCGCCTTGTTGCCAAAGGGCATACTACATATTTGGGCTCAATTATAGTGATACTTTTGCTCTCATGGATAAAATAGCATTTGTCCGTCGTTTTCTATCTATGGTTGTTCCCTTCGTCATTGGCTTCGTTATCAATTGGACATTAAAAATGCTTTTCTATATGGTGATCTTGCGAAAGAAGTCTATATGGAGCAATCACCTGGTTTTGTTGCTCTGGGGAGTCTAGTAGCCTTGTATGTCGATTGCGTAAGTCACTCTAGGGTCTGAAACAGTCTTCTCAAGCCTGGTTTGGAAAGTTTAGCATAATAATGTAGTAGTTTGGCATGACTCATACTGGAGATGACCGCTCTCTGTTTTATCAACATTTTGCACCAAATCGATGTATTTATTTGGTTGTTTACGTTGATGATATTGTTATCAGTGGCAAGTGGCAATGATCAAGATGGTATTACTAATTTGAAGCAACATCTCTTTAAGCATTTTCAGACTAAAGACCTTGGCAAACTAAAGTATTTTCTAGGTATTGAGGTTGCTCAGTCTAGATCAGTTTTTTCTTTTTTTTAGGATAAATCAGGTATTGTTATTTCTCAACGCAAGTATGCCTTAGACATTCTTTAAGAAACATGAATGATGGGATATAATCCCATTGACACTCCTATGGATCCGAATGTTAAACTCCTAGCGAGACAAGGGGAGCCACTCAGTAATCCTAAAAGGTATAGACGGTTGGTTGGAAAGTGGAATTATCTCACACTGACTAGACCTGCCATCTCTTTTTTTGTGAGTGTTGTATGTCAGTTTATGACTTCCCCTTGTGATAGCCATTGGGATGCAATTGTTTGTATTATGCGATATATAAAGTCAGCTCCTGGTAAAGGACTACTCTTTGAGGATTAAGGCCATGGGCATATCATGGGATATACAGAAGCGGATTGGGTAGGATCACCATCTGAGAGACGTTCGACATCTGGATATTGTGTTTTAGTAAGAGGTAATTTGGTGTCATGGAAGATTAAGAAACAGAGTGTGGTTGCTCGATTTAGTTCAGAATCAGAATATTGAGCAATGGTTGCAACAACTTGTGAGCTACTTTGGATCAAACAGTAGTTGAGAGAGCTAAAATTTGGCGAAATCGATTGTATGTGATAAACAACCAACCCTTCATATTGCATCAAATCCCGTGTTTCATGAAAGGACTAAGCACATTGAAATTGACTCTCACTTTGTTAGAAATATACTCTCAGGAGACATTGTTACGAAATTTGTGAGGTCAAATGATCAGCTTGCAGATATCTTCACCAAGTACCTCACCAGTTCTCGTATTACATATGATTTGTATGCACCAGCTTGAGGGGAGTCTTAGAATAAGAATAAGAATTACAACCCTATTTAGAATAGGAATTACAATAGGATTAGGAATCCTATTTAGAAAAGGAGTTTAATATAGTGTATATAAATACGGTCTCAATGTAATAATGTCGATACAATTTCAATAATATTTTCTCCTTCATTTCTCACAACTATAATGCGATCCTTTTCCAAGTAGGATTCTATCTACTATTTGTGTTCCTATTCCTATTTTAACAATTCTGATAGATTGGAATGCCCCGACAATCCATGCAGTAACTTCACGAGTTCAAAACAAGATAATTTGGATGGCGTGGATGATTTAGTATCCATGTTAGTCATGCCTATTACCAATTCTTCATTCAGTATTTAGGTCCTTCATAACAACAAAGTTATTGAAGAAATTTACTTAACAATTAATTGATCGAGTTACCTTTGTAAAAAAACATTTAGTTGATTGAGATACTAATACGTAAGACTGACAAATCAACAAGCAATGTAAAGAACTACAATCTAAAGTCAAAGAGGATAGTGGGCTAGCCTTACCTTCTCTAGTTGCCATGGTTTAATCCATCAGCCAATGTGACAGTTAGAAGGGATCGGGGAAAAAGAAACAGTACAGAAAATACATTTTTATGTGGATCTCTCTTTTATTGATGGATGTTTTTTGTTTAACTTCCTTCATTCCAATCAAAATGTAAATTTGACAATTTTGGTCAAAAGAAAGTGAGACTTCTTGATTTTAGAATAAGATGGTCTCCTTAGATAAAGGGGATTGAGAAAAAAAATAGTATATAAAAGACATTCCCACATGGTTCTTTATTTCATTGTAAGATATTTCTTAGAGCTTTCGTTTATTCCAATTAAAATGTCATTTGGATTTGAGAGTTCCGGTCACATGAAAGTGAGAGCTGATGGTTTGAGGAATATAATGGTCTCTTAAAAACTAAGAAAAACCAGAGAGAATGAGAGTTTGTGTGAAGACTAACGTCTTAAACCTGGTTCCTTTTTTATAATTATCAATATTTACAATAACATTATTCAATGTGGCACAGCCATTTACACTTTGCTATAACTACGGAGTCTATCTAACAGCTATTTCCTGTAAGTCTCCCTTTCACAAAGAAAGGAGTTCACATCCTAATATTGTGAAGTCAAGCATGGCATGGTCTTTCAATCAGACCAGATGTCTTTCTTTTTCTACGTCTTCTTGATCTTTTTTGTCAAAACTTCTATGTTGCTGAGATCTACTTGCTCTGAATAGATGTGAGAAATCGAAATTCTTTACTGATGTGAAATCTGAAGTTCCTGTCGCTACGCATGTGAATCCCATTCATTAGATATGAAATGCTTAGTGATGTCCCCATGGTTTGATTCAATATATTAGGACTTCTTATTCCTGTTAGTGATTTGCTCTTCAATATTTTCTACTTAATTTTGATTTAACGTCCGTATAGATTCTAGAAAGCAATGCTCTGTTTGGTGATGTATTTTATATCCTTGAAAACATATTTTCAATTAGATGTAAGAAACTGACTTATCCCCTAAAAACGAGAAATATATGTAAGATAATTGTGATTGAGGCATAGTAATTTTTGTTGTATTAAGAAACATTGATATGTAGTTGTTGGATCTGCTTGTTGAACGAAGAAACTAAGACTGCTTGGTGTATAATACATCTAAAAAATGTTATATTTTCAAACTTTTGTCTCAATTATTTACTCATAGTGTCATATTTTTGGTCTTGTTCCTTCCATTTTCACAGTGATGGGAAAATAGTTGGTGCTTGTCTTGATCGTAATGGACTTCGTCCTGCTAGATATTGGCGAACCAAAGACAACGTTGTCTATGTTGCATCTGAGGTGTGTAAGTTTGTTCATTTTTCAGAAGCCTAATTCTGATTTTAAGTTTTGCAGAAGCCATAGACTATGTCTCGTCTCGGGATCATGTTTCTCCTAACCCTTCCTAAGATAAATCAAGCTGAATAATTCCACTTTTTTCCAATCCGTGTTCTTCAAATGTATACAATTTATTATTAAGGGCATTGCTTTGATGATTCTGTTGTCTTTACCACTGGATATTAATTACAGTGACTGGAGGAGTTCTTTCTTTTGGTCAGGTTGGTGTGATACCCATGGATGAATCAAATGTAACAATGAAAGGGCGTTTAGGTCCTGGTATGATGATAAGCGTTGATCTTTCAAGTGGTCAGGTTTGTTAGAGATTTATTTTAACTGCATGGCATTTTAGTGTTCTTCAATTATTAGTTCTTATTATAATAATTGTTATTATTTTTTAATTATTATTTTTATTGTTGTTGTTGCTATTATTAATAATTAATACTACTACTACTACTACTACTACTAATTATTATTATTATTATAATAATAATAATAATAATAATAATAATAATAATGATGATGATGATGATGATGATGATGATGATGATGATGATGATGATGATGATGATGATGATGATAATAATAATAATAATAAGTGATGTTTGTTCATATCCTTCATCAGCCTATCATTCCATTCCAGACCCAAAAACTCTTTATGTCCATAACTTGTTTGTTTTAATTTGGTTGTTGATTACCATAGGTATTCGAGAATACAGAGGTCAAAAGGCGAGTTGCATTGTCCAATCCATATGGGGAGTGGATTAAAGAAAATTTGCGATCTTTGAAGCCTGTGAACTTCTTTTCAACAACAGTAATGGATGGTGAAACAATTCTAAGACGCCAGCAGTAAGACTTTGGAACTTCACTTTGCATATGAGTTTTTTTTACTTTTGTAGTTCAAGTGCTTCAGATGAAATCCTATTCTCTGCAACAGATGATATTTGATTTATGATTGTGTCCTCTGTCCCTACTGCTATAATCGCATTTGTCCTGCCTATTAGTCAAGACCTAGAAAGATATTGGTGATTATATTTACCATGGATAATTTATTTGTTCTACTGCGTGTCTCCTGGAGTTTCTATCTGCTCATTTATAATTATGCTTTCTTTAATTAGTATGATCTCTTTTAGATTTTTCTTCATTTAACATTCAGTAGTGTGAAACGGAAAACTGCAATGACAATGCTCTGAGCATTGCATATTCTTCTAAGGAGGTTTGGACTTCATCACATGCAGTTCAATTAAGCAGTGATTTTGTTGTTTGGAAAGATGGGCAATGATACAGCTTGAACTTGGTACTTTTGGCACGGTGAAGATTATGGTGTTATTAATGCAAGACTTTCTTCATGAGCAATATCATCAAATATTGATGCTGTATGTCAATGTTTAAAAGATATTCATATTTCTGCATCATATGCATCAATTGAAGTTTTGAGACAGGATTAAGTAGATAATAGTTTGCCCTCTTTTGAAGTTTTTCCTTATTTTGCATGTCTTGATGTATAAATCTATGCATCCTTTTGTACCTATAGATTAGGACAATGACAAAAACACTCTTTGCAAGTTCTTAATTTCTCTCTTGGACGTGAAATGAAGAATGAAAGCAAGGAGGATACCAAGAGGAGACTTGTACGTAGATTTGTTGGTGACCCTTACTTTCTCTCTTGGACGTGTAATGAAGAATGAAAGCAAGGAGGATACACAAGAGGAAACTTGTACCTAGATTTGTTGGCGACAGTCTCCATCTTCATAGATAGTATTGCAGTAGGGTGAGAATATTAAATTTGCATGCAAGACTCTGTTTACAGAAGTTGGCAAATGTAGAATGTGGATCAACAGTGTAAAAAGATCAAATATTGGATATCTAATCTATTCTTTGAGGAACAGAGAAAATAGCTGTGTAACAACAACAACAACAACATCAACAACATACCATCTGTAATCCCACAAAAGTGGCAATTGTGTGTAGCAGGAAAACGTTTTTCCAGATACTGTTAGTTCAGAAAATAAAGGGGCAAAGGGAATGATCCATTGTACCTTACAAATACAGCGAGGACAAGTCTTAATTTTGTAAGAAAACAAGAGAAGAGATAATAGAGAAGGTCAAGGAAACAAGCGAAGGGAGAGTCACTTAGTTGTGGAAAAAGCAAGAGAGTCTAGGTGACGATCAGTTGCATATATATTTTCTGAAAGTTTTTGCACCGGAGTAGTATGTTCTATTCATTCAAATACTGCATAATTTACTGGAGAAAACAAATCTTTTTTCCCTTGATTCTAGACAGTCCAGAATTAAATGGATAATTCTAATCTAACCTGATCTCTAAAATCTGAAACTTCCCTAACTTCTGATCTGATTTGATCACATATGATCCGAATCAGATAATACAAATCAACCTTCCCCTTCAAGTTGGCATGTAGATATCTAGCATGCCTAACTTGCTTACAGACATTCAAATCTTTGACTGGATGAGAGAACCTCCTTATTCTTCCTCTTAGGCTCCTTTTCTCACTGTCCTCTTTGGTGATTTCCTCAACACTTCCTTCACCTCACTGGTGCCCTTCTCCGTAAGGTCTTTCATCTTCCGGTATGCCTCACCAACTTGCATAGGTGTCATTGGTTGAAGTATGTGTCGATGACCGGTTTTCGTGACTGATTACCGATTGATTCTCCCATCATGTCTAGTTGCATGGTCATATTTCCATGTTCTCCCAAGTAGTACTGATTGAAAATCTGTTACAGAATGTTCAATACACTCTCCTTTCATAAGCTGAAGTAGCTGTTATTTTGTATCAGGAATGCTATGTTGTTTCCAATTCAGTCGAGTTAATTCTTCCCATTAAACTTATGTGATGTTAGTTGAAAGGGTAAATGAGATGAATTAATGATTTGATTCATGGTAGTCATGTTTGGGATTGCACTTCAAAACTATTAGCTTCTATTGTTGCCGCTGGGGTTATTTGCCTAGTAAAGGCTGTTTTAGCCATGATCATATGAAAAAAGGTTAATGCTTTCATACCATAGAAGTTTTGGTATCAAAATAGTATGTTGTATTCATTCAAAGTGTACAACTTATAGAAGTAAACAAACCATCCCGTTCATTCTAGATAGTCTAGAATTAAGTGATAATCTAATCTAAATCTAATCTCTAAAATCGGAGCGCCGAGCATATCTGATCTGATTTTCATATCAGATAATACAAATCAACTGCTTCCTTTGAGAATCCTCGAAGTTTGTGTTGTCATTCGAAGATTGGAGACAAAGGAAGGAGTACTTCCCTGGTATTTCTTTTGGTCATCACTTCCCATTTTTTTGGTTAAGGTTATATGATGAGAGCAATAACTTCTCATTGCACATGAAGATTTGGTCCAACACAAATTAAGGTTACTACGAATTTCATTTGTAAGTTAATGAAGCAAGAAGACGATTCTCATTGCTAGTTGCACCTGAATTTGCCTTCTTAATTTGTTGATGCGTCTGGTGAAGTAAATAACTTGTTGCGGCTAGAATCTGTTGTGCAAGTTCTCCTGAAAAATTATTTATATCTCATCAGTATTAATTTTATGTTATCATTTCAATGCCATAAACAGGGCGTATGGCTATTCTAGTGAGGATGTTCAAATGGTTATTGAAAGTATGGCTGCACAAGGGAAGGAGCCTACATTTTGCATGGGAGACGATATTCCCTTAGCTGTATTATCTCAAAAGCCACATATGCTATATGATTATTTCAAGCAACGGTTTGCTCAGGTGGGCAATGTTGATTTCTGCAGTCCTGGATGTTTCCATGAAGTGCCATCAATGTCTTTAGATATGTCAGTTTTTTCTTCCGGCATTTATAGTGTAGCTTTGTAGAATGTCCAACTTGTGTCTGTCTCTTTCTGAACGAGTCTTTTTGATTATATGTATGCTTGTCTTTTTGAACGAGTCTTGCGATAAGGAATTGGCTGAAAGATGTTTTTGATGACTTGATATTTGGCTGAATGGTTTAGAGTCACTGGTCTGATATGGTTTATGTGCATCTATGTCAGGTTACAAATCCAGCTATTGATCCTCTCCGAGAAGGATTAGTCATGTCCCTTGAAGTCAATCTTGGCACGCGTAGAAATATACTAGAGGCTGGACCTGAAAATGCTTCTCAGGTTGGTCAACTCGTGTACTTCCTTTCAACTTTTGATAATCTGTATTCTGTAGTTTTAAATATTTCTGATCTTATGTTTTATAGATGTATTATGTATCATTTATGGTTTTCTATTGTTTATAATTTTGTTCTTGGTCAGGTTATTTTGCCTAGTCCTGTACTTAATGAAGGAGAGCTTGAATCTCTTTTGAAAGATTCACACTTGAAACCTCATGTTTTGCCGACATTTTTTGATGTTGGGAAAGGAGTTGATGGGTCCTTGAAAAGGTCACTGGATAAACTATGTGAAGCAGCTGATGAGGCTGTCAGAAATGGTTCTCAACTGCTTGTTCTCTCTGATAGGTCTGATGAATTGGTAAGCTCTCTTTTGGCAATTTTCGTGCTACTAATCTGTCTTAGTTTCTTTAGTGGTGGCATTGTGTGCATAGTTAATTGACATTTTGTTCAGGTGCTGGTTTCTCCAACTATATGCAAGTGTCAGTTTTTCGATTTTGAGCTATTTTTAGTTAACCCCTTATGGGATTACACATGGTATGTTGTTTTGCTGTTTAGTTTACCCCTTGAGTAACAATATTTATTTCAAGAAATTATTGAATTGTTGAGTTCATCATCTTTTACTTTTTTTCTTTTCTGTTTCTTGATATCTTTGAAGACTGATTCTTTCTGAATTTCCTCTCTGATGTCGTTCTTTAGAAAGTCCAATTTCTACTATAGCAGTCTGTCTTTTGGATCTGTTAATCTATTATCCCTCTTAATTTTTCCCTGATAGGAATTTTAATGCTCTTGTTGTAGTTAACAACTGCAATTAAACTTAATTCCTTGCTGCCTCCAGGAAGCTACTCGCCCTGCGATTCCAATACTTCTTGCTGTAGGTGCCGTTCACCAGCATCTGATTCAAAATGGCCTTAGAATGTCTGCTTCAATTGTTGCTGATACTGCCCAATGCTTCAGTACTCATCAGTTTGCTTGCTTGATCGGATTTGGCGCAAGGTTATTTTCAGGATATAAAACTCCTTTATGGTTTTATTTCCCGTCCTCATTACAAGATGTCTAGGTGATTCGAAGTGCATCAATCTGTACTCTTTTGTCAGTCTGTACAACATACTAACCAGAACAGATACTGGACTTAACTTAATCCAAAAGATGGAAAAACGTATCGTTCAGTCTGTATGACATACCACCCTCTTTATCTGTGATATGTCACTGAACGTATTAGATTAGTTCAATTTATTTTACCACTGTGGTAAAGTTATCTTTTGCCCTTAACGTATATCATCTGGGGTCAGTTCTGCTGTTTTATTCAGGCAACGACTTATATTTTCTTTGTCATTCAGTGCTGTATGTCCATACTTGGCATTTGAGACATGTCGACAATGGCGCTTGAGCACTAAAACTGTGAATTTGATGCGAAATGGGAAAATGCCTAGTGTTACCATTGAACAAGCTCAAAAGAACTTTTGCAAGGTATTCCTTTTCTTGTGATTGTATATTTACTAAAATTTTGTATTCTGGTTGGCAGTTTTAATAAAGAGCATGTTAGAGATTTTGCTAATGGAATTTTAGGGTTCAGACGTGCCTTTTGCTTTTACCTACATAATTTTTGAAGACACAACTGACAGATGCTTGCAGTTCAAAAAGGACTATGTTGACTTGATCTTTTTCCCCTCAATTGCAGGCAGTTAAATCTGGCCTTCTCAAAATTCTTTCAAAAATGGGGATCTCCTTGCTCGCCAGGTATCTGCCAATATAGTTTGAGCCAGAAATTTTCCTATTGTAGCCATTTTTTCTTCTCTTGATTTTTTCTGTCTTCTTTATGTCAGTTTACTCTTCTACATTTCCTCATCAGCTTCTCTCACCAAAAACTATTTGGTTCAGTTATTGTGGTGCACAGATATTTGAAATCTATGGATTGGGGAAGGAGGTCATGGATATCGCATTCTGTGGCAGTAAATCGAGCATTGGTGGATTAACCATTGATGAGGTATTAAGAGATGAAGCATCTGATCTGTGGATGGTTAATCGTGTATCAATTTTGGTCAATAGTGTTGAAAGTCTTAAACTATGTTGGCAATTAGGTAAAGGGAAGAAAGCAGAGTGTGGGAATTTTTTTTTCTCTTCACTTGCTTGGTATGACAAAAGAAATAGGGTAAGTGAAGGGAAAAAGGAAGTTTGTTCTTCTGGGACCCACTTATTTCCCTCTTGCTTTCGTTCCTTTCCCCCTCGGTACTTTCCCTTTCCTTATCCAGTTGCCAAGCATAGCACTCCCCACATCCTATTGCATCTTATCTGTAAATATTTGTTCGCTGCTTTAATTGCTTTCTTACAGCATAAGATGTTGATCACATTCATTTTGGGAAATCTAGCTTCTTCAAGCGAATAAAGATAGAGAAAGTATTGGAATTTGGAAGTTATTGAAAGTGTGTAACTTTTTAGCTCCAATTTCAGTGGGATATCTGTTTTGGAAGCTTCATCTTTAA
This sequence comes from Solanum sitiens, assembly GCA_016801875.1. Taxonomy (NCBI): domain Eukaryota; kingdom Viridiplantae; phylum Streptophyta; class Magnoliopsida; order Solanales; family Solanaceae; genus Solanum; species Solanum sitiens. Next base: position 1,662,607 of record JABWTJ010000112.1, read on the forward strand.
ATATTGGCATGCGATAGTTGGTTGGTTTCTGCAGTGGTCCAATCAGACTGCTGGGAAAACCTTTGATTTAGTTAGGCAGAAATAGCTAGGCTTTAGAATTAACATGATGATTGTTTCGCTTCTTTGCATAATTGATGACAAATCGAAATAAACATTTGGTTAAAAGTTCACCTTGATCTCTGAAGTTCTGCAAAATGTTGGCTCAATTGACATGGCGGTATACTTACAATCTGTGCTTTTCGCAGCTGGCAAGAGAGACTTTATCATTCTGGGTGAAGGCTTTTTCTGAAGATACAGCAAAACGACTAGAGAATTATGGGTTCTTACAATTCAGACAAGGAGGTATATTTTTCTAGAGGCTAAAACATAGAGGTTTTGGAAGTTTATCTTTTCATCATACAGTATCCAGATCTATGGAACCTAAGCAAATATTGTAAAACTGTATTGACCTTTAATGGTGTTTTAAGTCTGCATATACCGTGCCAGTTTCTTGTGTCTTTCTAGTTCAAGATAAAAACATTGCATGTGAGTGCTCTGGTAGATTTTCTTAACATGCTAGACTCCAAGCCTGTAGAGAGGTAGTCGTTAGGAAGCCAAGATTTACCGAATTGAGATTCTCATGTCAACTCATAATGGTGGTCTGCTGAGTTTGTTAAACAGCCTTTGACATTCTATTTCTTGTGTGTCTGTTGTCTTTCTAACATTCTAGACTCCAAAAGCTAGTATAGAGGGTAGCTGACCCGGATAGCACTATTATCCAAAAAAAAGGAGCTTGTATAGGTATAGGTGTAGGTCAGAGTTGCCTCTCTAGTCTCTACCATGCAAAGTAGGGCCGTAGGGGTAAAGTGTGCGTATATCTTACTCTCCCATACCTACTTTAGGGATTACAAAGGGTATGGTGATGTGTCTTAATTTTCTTGATTTTAAGACTAGGTTACTTTTAAACAAACATTTGAAGGGATAAGAGATGTAACCTAGATAGTGTCGATTAGCTTCTGCCACCTTCACTTTTCGATGTCTGACCAGAATAACTTGTGCATTGTCAGAGTTCAGTGAGGATAGTTGTGATTCTATTTCCTTCCCCCTCTATGTGTATTTTGCGGAGTCTTTTTTGAGAGAAGGGTCCAAGAAATAACAGAGTTGTGTCTACCTGCTGGCTAGTCCTATAGCTCCAAGTTCCTCCAAGAAACCAGCTTTCTTAGAATCTCATCTTGTTAAACTTGTGTCTCTTTCTTGCTCCGCTTGAGCGAAAGTGAAGGAAAAATCTATATGGTGCGCTTACCTTAAATTGTTACAAGTGCTGGAATCTGTATTTTCGACATGAAATAGGGATGTCATTTCGAGCTGTATTTTGTGAATCAAAAGATACTCTTTTAATCATCCTTTATTTTTTGAGAAATGAAAAGTAGTGTTGGTATCTTTGTCTCAAGCTGAAGTCTTAATAGATATGGGCCTGTGTTCCTTTTTGTTTTCATTTCCTTGACTCTCTCTTCCCTTTAATTAAAAGGTGAATACCATGGAAACAACCCAGAGATGTCAAAACTGCTCCATAAAGCCGTCCGCCAAAAGAGTGAAAGTGCATATTCAGTATATCAGCAGCATTTGGCTAATCGACCTGTAAACGTGAGTTGTTTAACTAGATTCTGTTTCTTGTACTTCGATATCTTTGCATTTTCTTATCATCTGGATATCTAATTTAATCCTGTAGTTTACTACTACTTACTTTATGTATTTCCTGATGCATCCACAGCCAAATATCACTCCCGAAAAAGCGGATGCATAAGGTGCATTAATAGTAATTGCTGACATAAAACATTCTAGTAATTTCCCCTCTGTTGCTAATGCTCAGCCGAATACCACTTGAAAAAGCAGATGCATAAGATGCATTAACAGTAATTGCTGACATAAACCTTTGAGTAATTTCCCCTCTGTTGTTTATGCACAGCCAAATATCACCCTTGAAAAGTGGATGCATAAGATGCAATTAATAGTAATTACTGGCATAAACCTTATTGTAATTTGGCCTCTGGTGTTTATGCACAGCCAAGTATCACTCTTAAAAAGCGGATGCATAAGAGATATTTAATTGCAATTGCTGACATAAACCTTGTACAGTAGTAACTATTTTCCCCTCTGTTGTTTATGCACAACCAAATATCAGTTGAAAAAGCGGATGCATAAGATGCATTCCTTGTAATTGTTGTGTTATCAAAGGCGAAAAGCGCAAAAAGGCTATAAGATCCATTGGAGCTTCAAACACAAAGTGCAAATAAAGCGTGGGCTTTAATGGAACAAGGTCCAAACGGAGAAAAAATACAAATATATATGTTTTATCCAATGCTAATGATTATAAACATTAAAGACAAATATATGAACAAAGAATTTGAATTTTTTTATGATAAAGTGAAATATCAATTGTTTAGTGTCACCTCTTCAGCAAGGCTCATTGGCAAGGAAAAGTGTGCCTTGGAACTTGATGACACCGAAGCTCATAAAGCAAGGCGAAGCACTCAACATGTTTTGAGCCTCCCTTCAGACCTTAAGCACACCTTTGACAACACTGGATTACTCTGACATATACTACTAGTAATGTCCCCTCTATTGTTTATGCACAACCAAATATCACCCTTGAAAAAGCGAATGCATAAGAGGCATTAATCGTGATTGCTGACATATACCTTTTTGTAATTTTCCCTCTGTTGTTTATGTTAAATTAGGTCTTAGGCCTAACTCACACCCCAAAAGGGAGGAGGATTGTCAAGCCTTATAAGGAGTCCACCCATCTCATTAAACACCGATGTGAGACTTTTTGTCATTTTTTAACACCCCACCTCACGCCTAGTGCTTAACATCTGGTGCGTAGGCAATTTTGATGTTGGGGTCCCAAAATCAAAATTTGGGCAATCCTCCTCCCTTTGAGCCAGCTCTGATACCACTAGTTAGGACCGAAAAATAAGCAGGTGTGATGCGGAAGCTAGCAAAGCACAAATCGAAAGATCACGAGTAAGAAGACAAACGAGAAATATACCAAATGACACAGAGATTAACGTTGTTCGGTCAATCGACCTATGTCCACAAAGGAGATGAGCAATCCACTATAAATATGAGAGTACAAAATACAGAGAGAAACAACCTCAACCAATTTACTCAGAATACATGGGAGGTTCACACAAGTGATAATGTATCAAGCTTCTGTCCCACAAATTCTTCCCCTAACCAAAACTCTCAAAGCCCTTAAGACTACATTGTGAATGCTAATTAAGTTAGAAGGAACAAGCCTATATTTATAGAGTTTTAAAACCTTTTCCTACCAGAAAAATGATTAGTTAATCTAAAACCTTTTTCTAAAAGGAAAACCTATTTATGGTAAGAAACTTGGGGCAAATAATACCCAACAATCTCCCCCTTTTGACAAAATAAATTTGTCCACCTTCTTCACATAATCTTCAACAGATTGCATCTCCTCATAATCTCCTCCATCAAATCTATGTCTCAACACAAGAGAACCTCTTTGGAATAATTTCTCCAACAAAAATCTTCATTACTGTCAAAAAGGTTGCGGTTAGAACTACACCCGTCAAGATGAACACCTCTTTCTAACCTGGTTCAATTATCGATTATCGAACTACTGAACCTGACTCCATTATTGAATCTGGCTCTGATACCATGTGAGAAAAATAGGAAAAGAATATTTAAGGATTTCACCCATCTCATTAACCACCGATGTGAGACTTTTTGTCATACTTTAAAACCGCACCTCATGCCCAATGCTTAGCATCTGGTGCGTGGGCAATTTTTTGTTTTCATATTTAATTTGTGTAGCACCATGTCATCCTTTTGGTGACTACTTTATTTTGCATATCTTATTTGCGTAGCACCGTACATCTCTCTGGACTACTTTTCATATTTAATTTGCATAGTACCGTGGGTTTTTTTCCGAACTACTTTCATAGCTGAGTTGCATAGCACCATGTGTCTTTTCGGTGACTCCTCAGATTTGATTTGCGTAGTTCCATTCATCTTACCGGTGACTTCTCAAATTTGATTTGCATAGGATTGTGCCATCATTCCAATCCTACCTATATAATCTCTTTTTCATTAGGGTCGTGCCATCATTCCGACCCTATCCATATTATCTCTTTTTAATGGGGTCGTTCCATCAATTCAAACTATCCTATATAATTTATATTTTCTGGTTGGGTCGTGATATCATTCCGACCCTACCTATATAATTTTATTTCTTAGATTGTGACCACTTTTAGCCATAAAATCTAATACTCCGACATATGAGCATGTTCCAACTAGTTTTTGGTGACTTGTTTAATATCGACTTATCTATTGATTCCAATATGATCCATATACTTTATGCTAGGTTTTGAGCACTTTGTTGTTAGGGGGAGTTTAGTAGCCTTGTATGTCGATTATGTGAGTCGCTCTATGGTCTTTGCCGTCTTTGCAGGTTTGGTTTGGGAAGTTCAACATTGGAATTTTATCACTATGTTTACTGACATTATGCATCAAATCCAGTATTTAATGAGAAGATTACGCACATTGAGACGACTGTCAATTTTGTGAAGTCGACTGATCAACTTGCGGATATCTCACCAAGCCCCTCATCGGTCCTCGTGTTAATTACATTTGTAACAAGCTAGGTACATGAATTGTATGCACTAGCTTGAGGGGGAGTGTTAGAATAGGAATAGGTTTATACAATCCTATTAGAATAGGAATATATTTATACAATCCTATTAGAATAAGAATAGAAATACCAAATAGCATCTTACTTGGTAAAGGATTGTATTCTAGGGTGTATAAATAGGGTCTCAATGTAATAATGTAGAAACAACAACAATTCAATAATATTCTTTTCCTATATTTCTCACAGTTTATGCACAACCAGATATCATTCTTGAAAAAGTGGATACATAAGACACATTAATCTAATTGCTGACATAAACCTTCTAGTAATTTCCCTTCTGTTGTTTATGCACAGCCGAATATCACTCTTGGAAAAGCTCATGTATAAGATGCATTAATAGTAATTGCTGACATAAGCCTTCTAGTAATTTCCCCTCTGTTCAATCTGTTAAAGATGAAAGAAGGGTGAATACACAAAGACAAATCGTCGTTTCTGAAGATATCTATTTATTGCAGGTTCTCAGAGATCTTCTTGAATTCAGAAGTGATCGTTCGCCTATACCAGTTGGAAGAGTGGAACCTGCTTCAGCAATTGTGCAGCGGTTTTGCACTGGTGGCATGTCACTTGGAGCTATTTCAAGGGAAACTCATGAAGCTATTGCAATTGCAATGAATAGATTGGGTGGAAAGTCGAACTCAGGAGAAGGTGGTGAGGTATGTTATACCTGTGTTGTGTTGAGCACAGTAACATTGGAATTGTTCTTTATCACCGACTATTTTACAGAAATGATGATGTTTTGATTGTCAATTTCAAACAGGATCCAATTCGCTGGAAGCCGCTTACTGATGTCATCGATGGATATTCTCCAACACTTCCACACCTTAAAGGTCTGCAAAATGGAGATACTGCGACAAGTGCAATTAAGCAGGTATGTGCACTATGAGTTTGTTCTGAGGTTTGTTCGTCCTTCTCATCTAAGTTGTGTGGCTCTTCCCTTTGACGCCGCACCCTTGTCGGATTCTCCAAAAATAATGTACTTTTGGAGAATCCGACATACATTCATTGACTTTCTTGAGAAGTCTGAGCTAGATAGTGTTTTAAAGGTAAGTTATTTTCCTGATGACTTGTGGAGAACACACTTGACTTCCTTACAACCTTTTCAGGTTGCTTCTGGACGCTTTGGTGTCACTCCTACATTTCTAGCTAATGCCGACCAGTTAGAAATTAAAATTGCTCAAGGTGCAAAGCCAGGTGAAGGTGGCCAATTGCCTGGTAAAAAAGTTAGCGCTTACATTGCTAGACTAAGGAATTCAAAACCTGGAGTTCCTCTTATATCTCCACCACCACACCATGATATTTATTCTATCGAGGATCTTGCTCAGTTGATTTATGATCTTCATCAGGTGAAATGCATGTTTTCTTGTTCCTTTCTATGGCGATTTTCATTCATGAGCGGTATCAACCCAGAAGCTAAGGTATCTGTAAAAAATAATATTCTGCTTTCATTCATGAGCAGGTCAACCCAAGAGCTAAGGTATCTGTAAAGCTTGTCGCTGAAGCTGGTATTGGTACTGTGGCTTCTGGGGTGGCAAAGGGAAATGCTGATATCATACAGGTAACCAAATAGTTGTGCCTGTAGTTATGCGTCCTTTGTGTCTTGTGCATCCTGAGAGAGAGACTGCAAGCTAGCTCAGCTATCAAACATTTTTCAGCTGGCTATTATGGTGGACCACTTGCAATTTCGTTTTCCTTTTTTTTTTTTTAAATGAAGGAATAGCTTTTAAGGTTGTGGAAGAATTCTCAATATGTAAGTGGCAAAACTAGAGACCAATAAATGTGTTTTTCTTCAAATAAGCGCTAGTCATCTATACTAAGTGGAACCTCATGTTTGCACCATAAATTAACTAGAAATAAATGGCAGACCTTCATCTGCTAATAATCATTTTTTATACCTTAAGATGCTTTCCTGTTCCTTTCCCTCCAAAATTAAATGACTTGAAGCTTTGTAGGAGTTGAAATTTAAATGACCATTACTTTATTTTTTTCCTGTAGGTAAATCCAAAACATCATTATTAAGGTGTAGTTCCAAATGCCCTATTCCCTATCAAAATGATACTTTGGATGTGACGGTTGTCTCACATCCTTTTTATATTAAATTAGTTTTTGGCTTGGTACAATTAGATAAAAATTATATTTTCAATTTCTATAGATTGGAGGGATAGGTGGCTATCATCTTTTACATTCTTAATGTTAAGATATTTGAAATCCTAAAACTAATTTACCTTTAGTGTCATTAGGTATGAAATGGAAACAAAGAATGATCCAATATTAGGTTCAAGATAGAATTGGAGCGTCTCATTGACAATTACTTCTGCAATTATGACTCATCATGTTGAGATGCTAGTTGAAATATACTGAGACATTTTCATATACCTTTAATTTGTATCTAAGCAACATAATTGAATTAATGGTTTCTCCAATGATGGTGAATTTTTAGTGGTAATTGCTTACTACACCTACGTACAATCATTTGTATAGTCTTGGCAAGTTATACCTCATAGTTCATAGTTATTCTAGGGTTTAACAGATGGCCTCTTTTGTGATGTATCTGGTGTAGACTGTAGAACCTTCCTTGTTTGGAGTAGGACGGTTGGGGGAGGAGAAGGTGATACCTTTGTGGAAGTTTTGGTACTAAAACTACTCAATCGTATTCATCTATAGAGGTATAGATTTATATTAAAGAGAAAGAAACAAACTAGTAACCTCATCCCTTAGTTCTAGGAGATTTGAGAATCAAGGAATGATTTCAGCTGATGCAATTTCCTGAAATAATTGATCGCATGGCAGATCTGATTTTATCAGTTCAATTTAGATACTAGTCCTACAAATCATATCTGATCACAATTGATCATAATCATATACAGATCAGCATTCCCACTCAAGTTGACATGTATATATCTGTATGCCTAATTTGCTTACGAAAAGTTCAATTTTTTGATGTTATTTTGAAAATCAAGCATAGTAAGCTAAGTCTTTTTGTCGGTTGTCATTTGCAGATATCAGGGCATGATGGGGGAACTGGAGCAAGCCCAGTAAGTTCAATTAAGCATGCTGGTGGCCCCTGGGAGCTTGGACTTACAGAGACACACCAGGTTATCTTTTTACTGTAGAAATGAGCATTTTCAGTGTCTATCTAGTAATTTTTCTTATTACATGGAAGGTCGTTACATTTAATACTTTCTTCGTTTTAAGTATGTTCTTTTTCTGTTTTAATTCTTTGAATGGTTGTGTGCAGACACTCATTGAAAATGGGTTAAGAGAAAGGGTTGTTCTTAGAGTTGATGGTGGATTTAAAAGTGGATTTGATGTCATGATGGCTGCAGCAATGGGTGCAGATGAGTATGGGTTTGGTTCGGTAGCAATGATAGCCACGGGTTGTGTGATGGCTCGCATATGCCATACTAACAATTGTCCAGTTGGTGTTGCCAGTCAGGTAGCCTATGTCCCATTTTCAATCATCTTCATCATATTTATTGATAATCTTTGAATTTTTCTAACATTTTGGTTCTCAAAAACTGTTAGAGAGAGGAGTTACGAGCTCGGTTCCCAGGTGTTCCAGGAGACCTTGTTAACCTCTTTTTGCATGTTGCTGAAGAGGTAACCTTATGCTCACTTGTATTTCTGTAGAAAATACACAGACTGTTCATTTCCTAGGTTGACTTGGCCGTATTCCGTTGAGAAAATGTCATGGTTACATTGATCATTTAGGTTAGAATTTGAACAAGAACAGGATCATATATATTGTCTTACTTGAAAAGGATTGTAATTTAGTGTCTATAAATAGGGCTCAATATAATAATGTAGAAAACACAATTTAATACTTCTTCTGTCCCAATTTTGATGATTTACTTTCCTTTTTAGTCAGTGCCAAAAAGAATGACACATTTCTATACTAAGTAACAATTTAAATTTAAAATGTCCATTTTACCCTTAATGAAATGATTTAGTCACACATATCTATTAATTACTTTAGACCACAAGTTCCAAAGTCCTTTATTTCTTAAACTCCGTGCCGAGTCAAACTAACTCATATAAAATGGGACGGAGTGAGTAATATTTTTCTCCTTTCTCACATGGTATCAGAGTATCGGTGAGAAACATCCGGAAATACAGACAAAGTGTCGTGTGTCAATTTTGGTGATTGTAACAGTTGTTTGCGTCATCTTCTTCTTTCCTTCAGTGTTCGCGAAAACCAACAGTGCCATCAAGCTCGGAAAGCTCCAGTGACCAAACCCCAGAAAAACACTCCGGTAGAACTCCAATCACACTCGACTTAAAACTCCGACACCTATGGCACATGCTCCGGCGCACAAGGCTTGTTCCAACATGTTCTTTCGTGCCATTTTTTTTTTTCTGTTGAGGTAGTCTAGGCCTTGCAAGCCTTTCTATCAATTTATTTTGGATTCCGATCACTGAAACCCTATTCTGGCACCGCCAACAGGCTTTTCCGCCGAGATCTAGATTTGCCGACAATCAGATCTATGTTTCTTGTGCATACCAGTATACGATGATTATATCTCATTGTGGGTAGGATATGGGAGTCGAGGTAGTTTTGGCGGAAATATATGGTATGGAGATGCTTAGTTATAAGATAAGTTTCCAAGCATTTATAGGGTATCTTTTCAGAAGGAGGCGATATTCAAACAACTTTAGGGGGGACACAAGGGGAAGAAATGCTGTGGAATTTGAGGTTCAGAAGGGATTTCCAGAGTTGGGAGGGGAGTGAATTTTAAAATTTACTAGCTTTACACCATCAATATTGTGAGCCTTTAAAAGACACGATACGATGAGATAGAAACTGGGGAACAATTGCTTGTTTTCTATAATGAGATGTTTTTGGTGAGGGCGGGGGAAACTTTTTCTGTAAAGTCGATTTGGATTCCTATGGTGCTGAGGAAGGTGTGCTTTTTCACATGGTTATCTGCTAGAGGGGTGATTTTGATGGTGGAAAACCTTAGGAAGTCTGTACAGCTGGTATTATTTATGCAAAGAGGCAGGCGAAGATGTTATCATCTTCCACTACACTGCAGCCTGGCCAAGAGATTATGGTGAGATATGATCAGTTGGTTTGGTATGTCTTGGGTGATGCCAAGGTCTGTGAAGGACATGTTGTTTGCTGGAAAGCTGGAAGAAGCTGGAGAGAGACCAGGACTTGGAATGCTGCACCTCATGCTTTGATGTGGATCATTTGGAGCGAGAAATAGAAGCGCTTTTAAAGGGGCAGAAATGAGTTTTGGGCAGTTATCCATGTAGTCCTGAATGTATAGAGGATTGAGTGTCTTTTGTTCAGAACCATATTCTTTTGTAGGTTCTTTACTGTTTGGTATACTTTTTGTATACGGTCGATTTTGGCGTTTTGATTTTTGAAATGAAATTATATACCTGATAAAAAAGAAGACGACTTCTTTTGTTGGAGGTTATGCACAAAGCACGTGCTCCCAGTGACACGAGGTGAAAGAGAGTAAGACAAGTGGGGTAACAAAACCAGACGTGGAACTTGATTCTTTATTGATAAGGAAGGAATATGATTAATGAGATAACATGATGTGAGAACTGCATCAGCCAAAAATGCGATGGAGCATGATTTGCGGATAGAAACCCAAATCGATACCGGCTTTTAGCATGGGATGTCTGAATTTTTTATTTTTTTTTTGAAACTGTAACATTTGTATTTCACATAGTACTTAGGTAGTAATGAAAAACCATATTTACAAAAGCAGAAAGGAAGTATAATCTATCCAAAAACTGAACCAAATCTAAATGGATCCTAAAACATCTATGATTGACTCAGTTTCATTGGAGTAGACATTTGTACACCAAAAGCAGAACAACAAAATACAATTAAGCTTAACTTCCTGCAGGTTGTTGTTCCTATTCTCAAAACATCTCTCGTTTCTCTCCCTCCATATAGTCCACCAAATACTAGCAGGGATCATCTGCCATCTTTCTCTGTTTGTAACCCCAACTCCAGCCATCTCCCAACCGAATAGAGTCTCATCAATCTTGTTAGGCATACACCAAGATATGCCTCTGAGATTAAGGAAAATCTGTCACAGCTGTGAGGAGGGCAAACTATTCTACCTTAATTTCGTGCAGAAAATTAGCCCAACCTACTGGCAGTCAAGTCTCACTCAACTTAGCCTAATCTGCCTAACATTCATGGACGTTTTTCTTCTTTTTCGCCTTAGATTATTTTTCAAAACTTTAACATGAACTCAACGCACTAATGTACGGGAAAACCCAACCTTTATATCTATTCTCAAAATCAATACAAAGGACTCACTCGTTGAACAACAATTCTGTCCAACTTCGACTTCGACTTAAGGCACAATCACAAGTCGATTGTTGCCTTAGACACTTTCTAAAACCCTCACGTTTCATTCTAAGTGTCTTGGTGAAATTCCAGACTTCCTCTTCCCTCTTTCACCTTTAGGATAATAATCCTCAATACCTAGCCTAATTCGTCCAACACCAAGGCTGTCCATTTATAGACACATGTGGCAGCCTTGTGTTTTACATAGCATAGTGTTGTGACACATGTCCAACACTTGTCAAATGCTTAGCCTACTAAAATATAATTCAGTTAACATCCCCAACTGATAAGAAGCATTCAAAATTCGAATTCAAAAAGCTATTACAAGATACAACGAATCTAGACACAAGCGGTTACAAAAAGGTAACCGCCACATGTGCTTGGCATGTGCCTTTGCTGACTGGATTTTGGCCCCTTTGCTGCATTTTCCTTCAACATTTTCGACTCCAATACAATGTCTAAACATTGTATAGTCATTGCCTCATCAAAGCCCACCCTTATCCATCCGCACATTTGCCATGCCTACGCACCACCGACGCCCTGCCGCTGCCTGCCGCTGCCTTGCTTTGGCAATGCTAACTTTTAATCCACTCGTGCCATTTCTTGTTTTCTTGTTGCGTTTCATTCACAATTGACAATGCTTCAATTTAGCTCAGCTCAATTTCCCCGCATTTGACCAGACCATATGATTTTCGCATGCCAACCTTGCCCACAACCGATGTTGGCCAGCGTCCAAGTCATGCCATGGGTTGTTGCCTTGCCAACACCCATGTCATGTCTTGACACTGTCTTGCCAACATATTTTGAACCCATTTGACCATGCCAACATTTTGCTCACACAACGCATGACTGATTCCACCCGCATTTTGGCAAAGTCATTCATGCCAACCCTTTGCCACACCCATGCCTATGTCGAGTCATTTGGTCAGGACCCTTACAGTTGCCCAGTAAAGTTGCAATGTAAGAAGAGATGTCTCACTGTCTCATTAGCCTTCCCACACAAGTAACATCTATTACATAGAGAGATTCCTCTCTTGGCCACATTATCCAATGTCAAGACTGTCTCCTTGGCTAGTAGCCATGTAAAGCATGCCACTTTGTGTGGCACTTTGATCCTCCAGATTTGCTTCCAAGGCCATCTGAAATCTTGAATGCTACCAGTAATTATTCTGTTTGTATCCTTCTTTCACCTTGTAACTACTTTGTTGTGCCCCTGCCACCATAAATAATCCTCGCCTTTTTGTATACCTTGAAAACTCTCCAGAACCTTAAACAATTTAAGTATTCTGGGAATTTCCCAGTAATTCAAATTTCTTTTGAAAATCAGATCCCAATCTTGTTGGGTCCACATTTCAGCGACAGTCTTTTGTTGGTGTTGAGCCAGTGTAAAGATGTCAGGGAAACAATCTATGAGGCTCATACCACCCAACCATTTATCAAACCAGAAACTGGTTTTTTTGCCATTTTGTACCTTGACAATTGACTGGTTACTGAGAAAGGGCCAAAGTATACGGATGGATTTCAAAAGGCTAATCCCATAGGGGATATTTACCTCTTTGGTTACCCATTTATTTAGCTCCTCATACTTGTGGTTGATCACCCTATACCATAGTACTTGGTCCTCCTGATGGTACCTCCATAACCATTTCACCTTAAGAGCTTTGCTATGGTTTTTGAGATTTTTGATACCTAATCCACCTTGCATCTTACTTATGATGATGTTCTTCCACTTGACTAAGTAAAACCTTTTCTTTCCTTATTTCCTTGCCACAAGAAGTTTTTTCTAATTTTGTCCAACCTCTGAACTACTGACTGGGGAATATGGAAGATAGATAGCATATATGTAGGTAGAGCATCCAGAACAGAGTTTATCAGTGTTAATCTACCTCCCAAAGGAGAGGTATTGTGATCTCCATCTGGCTAGTTCTTTTCACATTTCTCCACTATTGGGTTCCAAATGTCTATGGCTCCAGACTTTGCCCCCAAAGGCATGCCCAAGTATACTGATGGCAGAGTACCTATCACTCCTCCCAAGGTTTGTGAGAGGGGTTCCATATCCAGAACCACATTAATTGGATACAAATGGCTATTGTTCCAGTTTATATGTAGTCCAAATATGGCTTCAAAGTAGACTAGTATAAGTCTCGAAATCAGCAATTGCTCCTCCTCAGCCCCACAAAATATTACTGTATCATCAGCATACTATAGGTGTGTGATCTCCATGCTATTCCCAGCAACCTTACTGACTTCAAATCCCTGTATTCTTCCAGTTGTCTTGGCTATCTTCAACATATTGTTAAGCCCCTCCATAGCTATGATGAACAGGAAGGGTGATAAGGGATCCCCTTGCCTGACTCCTCTGTGTGCATTGAAAAAGCCTTCAGGAGACCCATTGATGAGTACTGAAAAGTTAACAGTTGAAATACAAAACTTGATCCAACCGATCCATCTGCTACCAAATCCCATTTGTCTCAGCATACTTAGAATGAAATCCCAATTCACATGGTCATATGCTTTCTCAATATCAAGTTTGCATAGTATACCAGGTTTCTTCTGGGACACTCTAATCAATTGCTTCGTTAGCAATGAGCACTGCATCCATGTTCTGTCTGCCTCTGATAAAAGCCATCTGTTGTTTGTCTACCAACTTATCCACAACTCTCTTCAACCTTTATGTCAAAACCTTGGACATTAGCTTATAGAAGCTTCCAATTGAGCTGATGGGTCTGAAGTCCTTGAGTTCCTTCGCTCCGATCTTCTTAGGAATCAGTGCTATGTAGGTTGCATTATAGCTCTTTTCAAACATCCCAGTTGAGTGAAAATTGTGGAAAGCCCCCGTAATGTCATGCTTAATGATCTCCCAACATTTTAGGAAGAACCCCATTGTGTATCCGTCAGGACCAGGGGCTTTGTCTATAGCACACTTTTTTAATTCTGTTTGGCTCTGTTATAGTCTCTCCCTGAACTTCCAGTTGATCAATTGTTGCATCTCTTGTGGGCATTAGCTGTTGAGTGGAAGAACTTTGTATTCCTATCCCCTTCCTTGAGCCACAAAGCCCTTGATCTTTGTCTTTAGGCCACTTCCTCATTCTTCAAACACCCCTCACACTCTATGAAAGTGTGGCTTTTTTTTTATATCTCCTCCTCAGTTAACACTTTGTTGCTCTGATGTGATTCTAACTCAGCCATCTGATTGAGAAGGTTGTTCTTTTGCAATTTCAGATTACCTTGTTCATTTCTGCTCCATTATTTCAATTTCCCTTTGAGGGCTTTAAGTTTGCATGCTAAGATGTAATCTGGCTTCCCATAGAATTCAAAATCATTCCACCAAACCTTGATTCTATCAACAAATCCTTCTTGGGTCAGACACCAATTTTCGAACTTAAAATAGGATTTAGATTGTTCCCAATGCCCACATAGCAAGGCTATAGGAACATGATCAGAAGTCGCTCTTTGCATAATAGTTTGCTTTATGTTGGAGAAAAGATTATTCCATTCTGTTGAAATCATAATCCTGTCTATCCTGGATGCTGTGATATGGTTATCACCCTTGTACCAGGTATACCTTCCACCACTTAATTGCAGATCAATGAGGTCCATGTCTTCAATGCATTCTGAGAACTCTGTCATTTTGCTGAGTTTAACCTGTTGCATTCCTTTTTGTCAGAAGGAGAAGGAAATCTACAGACATTAAAGTCACCACAAACAGCCCATGGACCATCCATCAAGCCTCTTACATCAGCCAGTTCTTCTCATACAACCCTCCTCTCCACTTTACTATTCGGAGCATACACTCCGGTTATATGACATTCAAAATTGCTTGTCTGAGCTTTGAATTTACAAGAGAGAGTATAGGCTCCAACTTGAATAATTTCCCCTTCCCACATTCTGGAATCCCATAACAATAGGATTCCTCTTCTAGTTCCACTGGCCTCTAAACAAGCATATTTAATCCATCGCCCTGCCCAAATTTGCTTAACTAAGTCCTGTACATCGCCCTCTAATTTAGTTTCCTGGAGGCAGACAATGTCTGCTTTCCAGTCCTGCAACATGTTTTGTACCACCCTTCTTTTTCCCTGTTCATTCAGCCCCCTAACATTCCAAGATATTAGTTTTATCTTCATGGAGTAGTATGTGATTTCCCCTTCCCCTTCCCTCTATCACCATTGCTTTTGAATTTGACATCAAAAGTTATCAATTTTTTTAACTCTTGTGCTCCCTTATGCTTTGCTCTTTTAACTTCTACTGTTTGCTCCATTCTTCTGGCATGTCTGCTTGCATCAACCTGCTTAAGCAACTCAAGTGATTCCTCTTCAAGCCCCTGAAAATCTACTCCAAACATCTTGTGAAGTTTGAGAAGATTTTGTTGTACCCATGTTGCTGCCCTCCGTTCTGAATCAGTTAGTGCTTGGGTACGTAGTGGTTCAATCTCCTGTACATCCCAAATTTCTCCAGAATTAACCATCTCCAGTTGTTTTTGTTGTGACTCGTTTTTGTTTGCAATGGTTTCCCCCAATATGTTGCATGTGTTTACTTCGTTAATGGGTAAACAGAAGATTCCTGATTCTTTTCCTTCTTCAAATCCTTCTTCTCGTGACTGGGTCCCCTCGAAATTCTGTAGATTTGGAGTTTTCCTTCCAGTTCCATCGCGACTGGAGTAATTTTCCAGAGATTCATCTATCACCCCCTCTTGAAGGTCAGAATTGGGTTGTGGGCTTAAGTTATTACAAATAATTGTCGCCTGATCCGGCCCAGTTGACCAACTGTCCAAGTCTTTATTTTTAAATATCTGCACATGCCTAGCATGTGCTACTTTATGTTTTTTAAAAATTTGGACAGCTGCCTCCACGTGATTTCCCACTGCTGCATCAACATCAACAACCTGTATTTCTGCTTTCTCGGATATAGATGGTTGGAGATCTATTATCCGTTGTATCTTCAGTTGATCTTCTCTGGTGGTTGTTTTATTGATTTCCGGCGGTAACTCAAATAGGGTTTTCCTTTCTGCCGAAATTGGAATTATGAAATTGGTTCCATCTTTGGATATAGAGACTTCACTTGGAATGCTCCGACAATCACCTCGTTTTTCGATCCTTGCCCATTTGAGATGGTTTCTCAGTTCTGTCTCCTCCTCCGTCATCAACCATCCACCGCAGAGCTCGCCGATCTCCTTGAAGGTCTCGTCCGTCCATAAATGCATAGGCAGACCCATAACCCTAATCCAAGTGGATTTGGGTTCGTATGTAGTTGGTTCACAGCCTACATATGGGTTCCATCACTCTAATTTTATTTTGTTTCTCTTCCACATCCATTCTCCCTGAAGGATTTGTTGCGCCATATATCTGTTGGGGAACTCGAAGAGAAAGTGTCCACCCATCATCTCATATATATTGACTCCAAAAGCCTTCTTCCACACTGTTGTAGACCATTGTCTAACATCAGATAAGGTAGGCCTTTCTGCATTGTTTTTTGTCAAAGAATCCGACAATGCACCTTCCCAGCAGACCTTGTTCTCTGCTTTTGACTATTACCTCGGATTCAGTCTTTTTGTCCTTAGCTGTGGGTGCCTCATATTTGCTGCTCTGCCATTTACTGCCCTCAACCACCTTTGCAAAGGAGACATTTATGTCACATTTTTAGGACTTGATGTTCAACTCCTTCTGTGGTATGCATTTAATAAAACTTTGTATCTTAAATGCCACTCCTCCACCCAAAATTAATGTCTAATTCAGGTACTATGATAACTGATCTGTCTTCTTCCTTTAGTGACAGAATGCTCATGTATCTCCCATGAGTATTATATTTTCTAGTACCAAAAAACTCTGCTGCCTGGTCCTTGTAACGCCATCTTCTCACTAATTTTTTCTGGTCGGATGAGGCTTCCCTGAGAATGAAGCATATCCATTCCATCACCTTCTCACTAAGTGTAATCCTACTCATCTTCTTTCTGCTTCTTTCTACCCAGTCATACCAGAAAACATGATTGGAAGTCCATCTGGTAATGTCGTACGATTTGAATCCTTGATTGAAGTATAGTCTATTATCCCCCATGGTATAGAAGGGGGTATAAGAGGAAAGAAAAGAGATTTTGAGGTACCACAGAAGGTGGTAACTCAGTTGATGTGAAGGAAAGGTGGTAGTTCCCGGCAAGACTACCTGAAAGAGAATGTTTCTCCCTCCTAGGAAGTAGGAGAGAGAGGGTTTTTGGGAACTGGAAAATCCAAATCACCTAGAATATCAGAAAACAAACGAAGTAGCAAAATCTTAGGGTAGAAGTTACCTTACGAGGACCTGAAGCTCTTCCTTGTTATCAAGATGTCAAGGGAAATAAGAGGAAGTATGGTTACCGAATTAACCTGAGTCACACTTTAGAGTAGACATGTTCCACCAACAAGGTACCATTTTCTGAAATTATGATAAGCTGAGATGTCCCGACTTGGTATGTAAAAGATAGAGTAAATCAGTAGCACGGAAACTACGGAAGGAGGATAAGGTGTAAGTGATTTAAGATTTGGGATAAGCGATCAATGAATAAGAGATTAAAAATATCACCAGAAACCTAGAGAAAGTCAAGGAAGAACATGGGCTAGCTTGACCTATTCCTGATGCCATGGTTTGAGAAGCATTGCGACTGCCGAAAGAAATGTGGAGTAAGAAAGAGTAGCAAAAAGAGATTTATCACTAGAAATGTGACCGGATCCACTTGAATGAATGACTCACCTACAGGAAGAACATGATTGAGGGCGCAAGTCACACTATTACCTGTTTGAACGTCATAAGTTATCTCACGAGTTGTCTGCTTATGTGCTTTGAGTTGAAGCAACACAATATAATTCGACTAATAGACCAATAATCATCCGATTATTTGAAATATTGGATTTCATTTTGTTGCAACCATGGCTCGGAAATGACTTAATTTTGTCGCCGGAAAGTTTAAACTTGCTGTAAATGCTCAAATCTGGCCATAAGAATTCACAAAGTGATTTTGAGAACAATTACCTGCTTGGTACAACAAATGTCAAAAACATTGCAAGATCAATGTTGCAACAATGAAGAAAAACAGGAAAATTGACTATACTTGCTGGAAGACATAGTTCCCACAGCTGAAATCCCCACAAAACATTGATAGGTCGAGTGAGAAGGAGTAAGCGGCTACTACAGTGTTGAGAATTTGCAAAAGAGCTGTTGGAAATGATAATTCACCAGAAAAACTCATTGGACCTCGTCGGAACCATAGTTCATGGTCGGAAAATCCCTAAGAACCAAAGGAACAAGCCTTCTTTTTATCATAAATGGACGCACGCTCCGGCACATGACATAGACCGTACCAGATTCTTTTTCCCTATTTAGCGTGTGGAAGCGCATGACGACACCTTTTTCGGCATGGCTGGATGGGATTTTGTTGTCGAAATATGCCCGACGTTGTGGTGGTGTTGGTTTATGCACAACGCTCATGAAAATAGGAGGCAATTGAAACAGGTTCGCAGTCACTAGAAAGTTGCATGACGACGATCTTTCTTTCTTCTGGAAGTCCCAAATTGTGAATTGATTATTCTCTTACCTTGCTTTGTGTGTAAACTCCGCTTGATTATTCCTTAAAGCTAATTCGGTCTTAGATAGTGAATATACAAGTTTTAAGATAGGAAGGAAAATATTCTACCTAGTTACATAATCGATCTGATTAGATTTGGCTAATTCTAATCGATACACAATGTCATTTACAATGTTCGTACAACTTTCTTCACAATTTCACTACTTACCCCCTCCATGCCATCCTGCTGACCTCAACCGTCTCTAAGCTGTCATTGTAGTTTCTCTAAGAACTACTCAATTTCAGTTATAAATGGCCCTTTTGAAGTAATATCTTGAATGATCTCCTTAATCTCTCTTCCGGTAGTCAACCATTGTAACCTCCATGTTTATTTACCAAATCTGAAACATGTGGATGTGTGATAGCTCAATGGATGGGATTCTCAAAACTTGAGTATGAACTAATATAAATGTGGAAGCAAAACTAAGGAACAAATTAAGATGACTGAAGAAAAATTAAAAGATATGGGAAAATTTAAGGAAATAGTTCCAAGAGCATCCACCAGCATAAGTTTTTATGATTTAACAAGATCCAAATAATATCAAATCTGTTATTGGATGAACCAAACACCTTTACTTAAGAAACAAATCAAACTTAGAATCATATCGTGACCGCTTCATGAGTAACATTAGACAACAATTAGTAATTGGTACCAATTACTTTCTAAATATACCAAGAAGTAACCAAAGATATCAAAGAAGTTATCTACCTTGAATTATGAACTAGGTAGAAAAGATAATTCCCAAAGCAATCTGCCACCAAAGGTTCAGATGAACTCTCAATAATAATATTCTTTAAAATATATGTTTCAATGAAGGAACAATAAGGAAGGGGGCTGGGCTAAGATAAAATTCAATAGGAATGAAATACCTAGGGTCATAGAAGGCGGCTGTCCATACATAGTCCAATTCAGTCAACATACAAATAAAACTTTTAAATATAGTCTAGAAATTAGGCTAAATAAATCCTAATTTTGGGCTGCTGTATTTTCTCCTTTTTGGAGAAGATTTGGGCTCCATCCACCTCCTTTAGAACTTCAATTTGGCCCTCCAAATAGATGTAAGACTAGGTCAAAAAATCTTCTTTGGCTGGAGATCGTGTTCCATCATAGCACACTTTTTAATTGCTCATTGAGTTTGTCTTGATTTCTTGTTTTAGATCTCTTCATGCGTCTTCTTGAAGCTTCCTAAGTTTCATCCATGTCTTTTAATGACGTTGAACTGCCATGGATGCTACCAATCCTACAAAGTTGTTTCTTTAGTCCAATATCCTTCCAGGATAATCGTATATTTTCTCTATATTGCTAGCGGCTACCCGATTTGCCCTATGAACGTATTCCTTCCCTTCATGATCCACGATAGCACACTTACCCTGTAAGAGTATTACCTCACTCGGAAACATATACTGTTCATTAATTTCATATTAGGCAATTATTAAACTTCTCACCATAAGGAGTACTCCTGCCGAGTGAATCTCCACACTTACTTCTCAGTATTTCTGCATTGTGATTAGAGAATGTCCGTATACATAGTTCCCCTTCATGTGTAGGAACTCTTTATCTTGTTTTGTCTACCACATTCCACCAAAAACTTCTTTACACCCTCATTTCCTTCGTAAAAGAAGTCTCTCATATTTTCTCCGAATTTCTTGCAATCCGAAAGAATACAAATAAGGACATATATGTGGATAGTTTGTACTTGTAGAATTCAACAATGTAATTTCCCCTCCTATTAATATGTCTCTATCACTTGCTCAACCTTATCTTCGATCTCTCTTACAAGAGATCCTTATCTTCGATACTCTTCCCGAGAAACAAGTAAACAACCCCCCAGATATGCTGCTGATAGTAGCCAACAGACATGGTTTTTCATGATACAGTTTCAGAGTAAAGATTAAACACACATATATAAGTGATTTGAGGACGATCAATTGTGTGTGGATTGCAGTTCTCGAGTTTCTTATGTGGTACTGGAAGAACAAATATGTATATTCAAAGGTCACTTCACAAAAAAATTGCAAGCAAGGATTTGATGATCTAATTAACTGTCATATTTTTTTCATTTACTGCAAATTTTAAATTTGACCTGATCAGCGTGTCCTTCTTTGTTTGTCTGCTTAATTTATTTTTCCACTATCTTTGGCCAGGTGAGAGGCATGTTGGCTCAACTAGGCTATGAGAAACTGGATGACATAATTGGGCGCACAGATATACTTGGACCTCGAGATATATCATTAATGAAAACTCGGCATCTTGATCTTAGTTACATCCTCTCTGTAAGTATTTTTAAAGACAGTTGATCTATCGGTCAATTGATTAAGTTACTTGTAGTTGATTGTGTATTACTTTCTTCCTTTTTTATTTGACAAGAAGAATCAAGACATTTCATTGTGATTTTAGAATGTTGGGTTGCCTGAATGGAGCAGCAGTATGATAAGGAACCAGGAAGTTCATAGTAATGGTCCTGTTCTGGATGATGTTTTGCTTGCAGATCCAAAGGTAAGATCACTTAAAAAATTTTATTGCATGAATCAAAATATCCAGTGAATCATGTTAAGCAAATGAACCTTAAGCCTTAACTCAATCCCACGACCCAGCTCATAGATGTGAATTTCCCTAGGTCATATAAGTAGACAACAACCCATACCCTCACCCAATATGGGACTCTAACAACCGCAGGGCTGCATAGTTGAAGTTTCAACAACATAACATAGGGCCCAACATTGGGTAATCCAAGTACAGGGATGGGTCTGGATACCATGTGATGATGTGAAGAAAATGAACTAAAGGCCTAACTCAACCTCAAAATGGTAGCATATGATGCGAGAATTATCCAAAGCCATATTAGGAGACAACATTCCATAGCATCTATTGATGTGGGACTTAACAAATAAAAAGGAAAATAAGGACAGTTTATTCAGGACAAGTGAGTAGAACCCGTGATAACTGATTCTTGTCATATATGTTTTACTCCTGTCCTATTCAGAGAAATTTTTCTTCGATTGAAAGCGGTTAAAAGGAATAACAAAAAAGAAAGTTGGCAAGTCTCTGGCACAGAGAGAGAAGCGTCTCCCATTTCCGTGTTTGTAATACATGTTTATTTGGTGCCTTGTTGAAATGAAAAATCCACTAAATTCCCATATTCTAGAGGAAATTATAAGGAACCGATGGAAAACTATTAATGTGCAGATATCTGATGCAATCGAGAATGAAAAGGTGGTCAACAAGACAGTTGAAATATATAATATTGACCGTGCTGTATGTGGTCGTATTGCGGGTGCCGTGGCTAAGAAATATGGTGATACTGGTTTTGCCGGGCAGCTGAACATAACGTAAGATTATCTTTTGTGATTTGTCTTCTGTATTTGCAATTATTATATATAGAGTCCTAGATCAGCATGAACAAGTCAACTCTTTCTCCACTATGCAGATTTACTGGGAGTGCTGGCCAATCTTTTGCTTGTTTTCTGACACCTGGAATGAACATCAGACTTATTGGAGAAGCTAATGACTATGTAGGAAAGGTTTGTTGGACAACCTATACCTTATCAATATGCTCCATGAGGATTTGAAACTTCCTGTTATGGTTTCCCTAACTGGGCATTGGTAATTGGTGTAGTTTAATTCTGGATCACATGCTGCATGTGATCACATAGGTTTTAGGCTTGTATGGAACTTCCATTATTATTAGTTTAGTGTACGTGCATCTCGCTAACACCAACAAAAATATATACAAGAGGAACAATTTTTTTAAAAAAAAATTAGCAATTGACGCTAAAATAAATGTTATATCTATCTCAATGATAAAATAATGATATAGGAAGGTCAAAAAGTCATTTAAACAAGAACCTCTTTCTTTGATATTTTTAGTTCTTTTATTTATTTAACTAATTTTTTTAACACAATTTAAGTAAGATTTTGTATAAAGGAGAAATATTGGTTTTTAAAAGTCTTAAATGTTAGGACGTATAGTGCAATTAAAGAAAGATTTAGGAACTAAAATTTTAGTCAAAGTATTAAATGATAAGAGTTCTTATTTATTACAAATAAGTAAAGATTTAATAGCTTTAACTTTGATTAACTTCAAAGTCCTGAATATTAGGATAACAATTAAATGACAATGATTTGATGAAAATAGCAAATGACAATTTTGTCTATTGTAGTGTCTTTTAATGAAGGGCACAAAAGTTTAATCAATATTTCTAAGGACCTTCATGCTTTTAAAGTTATATACATTATTATTATTATTATTATTATTATTATTATTATTATTATTATTATTATTATTGTTGTTGTTGTTGTTATTATTATATATTTTAAACATATTTTTCAATTCTATCTTATTTGTTATGATAATATGATATGAGTTTAAATGAGAAATCAGGATTCATATATTTTGACCCCAACTATTTTGGGATTGAGAAGTAGTTGTTTACTTGAATAATTCATCCATACTAAATGAAGTTACTGAATGCAATTTCGAAAGGGCATGGCTGGAGGAGAGTTGGTTGTAACTCCCGTCGAAAATACTGGATTTGTTCCAGAGGATGCTACGATAGTAGGGAACACCTGCTTATATGGAGCAACAGGTGGTCAAGTATTTGTCAGAGGTAAAGCAGGAGAGCGTTTTGCTGTGAGGAATTCTCTTGCCCAAGCTGTTGTTGAAGGCACTGGGGACCACTGTTGTGAGTACATGACAGGAGGATGTGTTGTTGTGCTTGGAAAGTAAGTATTACTTCTTGTTCATGCTCTACTTATTGTCATAAGAGATTTGAAGGTACAATTTGGACAGTGCAGAATTTGGGACATGGATTTGAGCTATGTTTTCTTGCTTACAACAGGGTTGGTAGAAATGTAGCTGCTGGTATGACTGGAGGTTTGGCATACATTCTAGATGAGGACGAAACATTTGTACCTAAGGTGAGATTTGAGTCACCTTTATGAATATTTGCTTGTCTATCACAAGTCACAACACTGATGTATTCAAGTGCCTTCTAGATTTGCTTTTGTTACAAAGTTTATGAATCTGTATCCTACATAGGTCATTTTAGACTCTCAATATAATCATATTAAATTGCAGAGTTTCCGTAAAATTCGTGCAAAAGAGAAGACCAAGATGATCTCACTTTGTCAAGAACTGAGATAGAAAATTAATGGATATTTGTTTGAAACTTCTATTATTTATACAATGGTGTCTATGATTGATAAGGATTACCTTGGGGGTACAAGAATTGAATAACAAACTTCAAGGAAACTGCGGAAGCTTAAAAAAAGAAATAAAGAGAGAAATTCAACAACAATAACAACATACCCAATGAAATCCCACAAGTGACGTTTGGGGAGGGTAGAATGTACACATACCTTACCACTACCTCGTGGAGGAAGAGAGACTGTTTTCGGAAGACCCTCGACTCTAGTGCAACAAATCTCAGTATAAAAAAGGAAACAATAAAGAGAATACGCAAATAACAAGGAAGCAGTGCAAAAGAGCCTACCAGAGAGGAGCCAAAACAATAATAAAATCATGTGATAGTCAAAACTCCATAAAAAACATACTAGGATAGATTATTTAAAACAATAATAAACAATGATAAAAAATAAATAAACAAGAACTACAGTACTGCAGCTAGTACCATTGCAAACCCTAGCCACCCTAAGAAAGACAATACTACACTACCTACTAATCTTCTATCCTAATATGTTCCCTCTACACCATCCTGTCTAGGGTCATATCCTTGGTAACTTAAAGCTGAATCATATTCTATCTTATCACCTCTTCCAATACTTTTTCGGCCTACCTCTGGCTCTGATGTACCCTCTATAACCAACCTCTCGCACCTCCTCACTGGTGTGTGTATCATCTTCTCTTCACACGTCCAAACATCTCAGTCTTGCTTCTATCATCTAGTCCATCATAGAGGCCTGTCCCACCTTATTCCGGATATCCTCATTTCTAATCTTATCTCTCCTAGTATGACCATTCATCCAACTCAACATTCTCATCTCTGCAACATACATCTTCTGTACATGGGAGTTCTTGAATGGCCAATGTTCAGTCCCAATCAACAATGTCGGTCGAACCACCACACTATAGAATATACCCTTGAGTTTCAATGCTACCTTCTTATTACACAAGACTCCAGAGGCAACCTTTCACGTCATCCATGCCGCACCAATACAATGTGTAATAGCATCGTTGATGTCCCCACTCCCTTGAATTATAACCCAAAATACTTGAATCTATCACTCTTGGGGATATTTTGTGTCAAACCTCACTTCCATGCCTACCTCAAAAACAAAAATTCAAGAATAGAATTTAAGAATTTCACTAAAGATCCTAAGAATCTTGAATGGGACCTAGTAGTTACAATTCATTGGGTAAACTAAGTACTTCAACTAGAGAAACAAATCAAGAACTTGGATTAAGTGATCTTGACTTCAAGTTTAAGAAAGTTGAGGCAGTAAGTTGCTTCAGGCTGATTTCTTTCTATATATGACTTAATTGAAACCAAAGATATCAACTAAAGGAAATTTCTTTATCTCCTAAAGGGATGTTCTGTAACTTCATTGGCACCATGCGTGAGGGAAGTCCAGTGTGCTTCTTTCACAACATGCTATAGTTCTGGTTGTCTTCCGATTGTCTTACACCCCTATATATATATATATATATAGTGTAAGGGGACGTCTAGATTAAAACAAATAGTGTAAGGGGAGGTTGTTATAGAGGCTATAGTGTTAGGTAACTCTGTCCACCAAGTTTAGAGCAGATGGAAGAAATCATCTAGTGATTTTGTCTCGGGATTTGAACCTTGAGACCTTGTGTTGTTTAACTCACTTCATTGACTATTAGGCCACACCCTTGGGTAAGGATAAAAAGACACATCTGTGAATTGAATGATTCTGATTGTTGATGAAGGAGTAGCTGATGTTTCTTTTAGAAGAAGAGTATTTAGGTTAAATAAAAGGGATTTTAGGTCTTTTAACTTTTTAATTTGGAGTTTTCAGTTGTGACATCAATTTCACTTGAAAAATAAATTGAAGTTTGTGAGTGATAACCAGTATCACGTGAAATACTCCTCAAAAGAGTTTTTCACCTTAAATTCTCAATTTAAAGTAAAAATTGAAGCAATTGACAAAATTATAAAAAGAACATCGATTTGTGAAAAATGGAACTTGAAGCAAAGAAGAGGGTGCAAATCCAGGAGGAAGAAGTGCTCGAGGCTTGAAGATTTACGACCAAATGTACCAAAACAGCTGCTAATATGTAACCAAGACACAGTAAATAACAACTTGGCCGCCATAATGAGTTCAGCCGCCACAACATATAACCTATCACGGTTTCATAAAGTTTAAGTGTTCAGTTGAAATGTCATGAGTAGAAGAGTCTAGTTTACTTAATTAATCCTGGTCACGAATTTTATGCAATTGTTCCATTAAGAAAGGGACAATTATAGACCTAAGAAAATGTTGGGGCATTTGTGATCTAATAGATGGAGAAGTGGTATTTTTGATGTGATACATTATGGGCAATTTTATTTTTTTTGCCGAAAAAATTGGACAACAAGTCCAACATCCTCGGGAAAAGGAAAAGAAATAAATCCCAACTACCTAGGGAAACATTTAAATGTGCCCATTATATTCCATACTAGGTTAGAATTTTAAAACAATGGGAAGTACGGTTACCTAAATTGAAGGAAAAACTCCTTAATTTGTGGGTAGTTTTAGGAGCCTTTACCCCGTACTTGCCACAAAGTTGCCTCTTTGTGGGATGATTTAGGCCTTCTTTGGTTGGTGGTCGGCCCCTAATCTATATCCTCTTTGACTTCAGTTTGGCCCATAAAATAATTGTAACACTTGCCAATCATCTCCTTCAGTCTTGAGATCCTCTTCCACAATTAGCATCTTCTTTATTTCCCACTAAAAGCCGAACCACCTTGTTTTGCAATTCCTTAGCTTGAAATCTTGTGAATGACCTTCTTGGTAGCTCCAAAGCTTCATCCTAGTCCTTGGTTCTATCAGTCACAGCTTACTCATACCTCGATTTCGCCATTGGGTATTTATTATCTTTCACTAGCACATGGTAATCCTGCACATCAATATTTAGATAAATGACAAAATCACCCAGTGTATTTTCATTTCATTGGAATTTAAACTTTTGTCTCTGATGATTCTTGTTCCACTTGATTGATTGCTAGTATACTTTTAGAATTCAAACTCTATAGTAGATCTATTAATTAGAAGTCTGCAACAAAATATCTGATGTTTGGTAGTTACCAAAGCTGCAGACATTCTTGCCCACTAGAGTAGGATTTGAAAAGAATAACTTAATCTCTTCGTAGACCATGTGAGTAAGCAGGCAATCTTGACTTGTTATGAAAGATTGAAAAGTACCTAAATCTCTTGGCAGACCATGTGGTGATTTCATATCAGTGACATATACTCACCAATTTGAATCATAAAATCATATGTAGCTTTTTATATGACTTTAAGCTTTACCAACATGCATTGACAAATTTGATTTGATTTCTTGAAACTGTGTTCTTCTTCGCACATTTTTTGATACTTTCACCATTTTGTAAAGGTAAACAAGGAGATTGTTAAGATCCAAAGAGTGGTTGCTCCGGTGGGTCAAACACAGCTAAAGAACCTAATTGAAGCTCATGTGGTAAGTACTTGTATATTTTTGTATGTGCCTGCATGTGTGCACACATGCTAGATTAATGATACAGCTCATTGGGACATGATTACATGTTTTAAGAATTTGCCATTTATCTGCCCACAATCTAATTTGATAAGCTCCCGTCAAACTTTTTCTAGTATATTTCCTTCTACAATTTAATATGTGTGTGTGTGTGTTTGGGGTTGGGGGGGGGGGGACTTTTATCTTTCTTTATCCTATGATTAATTAATGGGTTTTGGCCTTAAATTCACCACATGGCTTTAGTCAGTAATACAGTTAATTGATGGTGTGTCTGCTTTGCATGAATGGTATCCACCCCATTTTTGTTGGGATCTTACATGTAGCCGACCGGATTCGCTGTTTACTTCTCCTAATTGATATACACAAGTTATACACGCTATGTACATATTAGATATGAAGTTCACATTATGCATTCACTCACTATTTTTAGTTTACACAATTGGGTGAGGCCATTTAGATTAGTTCTTCATCTTTGATCTCGACTTTTTGAACGAGTGGTTGGGGTGGATTATGTTCTAATATTAGTGTATTCATTCTTTCTAGGAAAAAACTGGCAGCACAAAAGGCTCTGTTATCCTCAAAGACTGGGACAAATATTTGCCACTCTTTTGGCAATTGGTTCCACCCAGTGAAGAAGACACCCCTGAGGCCAGTGCTGAATATGAGCAACTGGCTTCTGGGCAGGAGGTCATTTTGCAATCTGCAGAAATGCCATTAAAAGAAATTTAAATACCAATTGTATGCACACAGGCACAGCCATGACCACGGTCTAATGAGAAGACAGTTTGTACAGGAAATTCATTTTGAATTTTTAGAATCAGATTGTCTGCAAAAGAGAACAGTAAATCTGAGAGAGAAATACTTAAGCATGCAAGCTTACCTTTATCAAAGAAGGGACACATATCTTTCGTGGTGCTTCAGCAGTTGTGCAGTGATGATGGAGAAATTGTAAATTCTTGATTAATTATGGCATAGTCGTGCCTTTGCCCCAAGATTGCTTCTCTGAAGAACTTGGAAGTTCAGACACAATGTTAATGCTTCTACTAGTCCTGGCCACTAATTTTTTTATGGTTTTTGCGTTCCAGTGGGCTTTCATTCTCATGTCTAATAAGTTGTAGTAACTTGTATCGTGACTTCGACTGAATGTGTAAATTAGAACAGCAAAGATTTGCTTGTTCGGAATATATCGATATATAGCAGTGCAAAATGCTTCTTTGCTTTAAGCATGAAATAATAAAAGTGGAAATTTCACAAACCAAGGTAAACTAAACTTTTCTTTTAATATTAGGTAAATCTAGCGACACTTACTCTCCTCCCTTTCTCAGGCGCCTCTCTTCTCTCTTGTTCTACTTCCTCTCCGTATTTGTGTATCTCTGCTTCTCTCATCCCCCTCTATTTGTGTATTTGTGTATCTCTCCTTCTCGTGACCCTCTGCCTCTGTGTATTTGTCTATCTCTTGTTCTCTCGTCTCTCTCCCTTTGAGAATTTGGCATTTTCTCGTTCCTCTCCTTTTCTAAATGTGTACTAGGCACATGTAAAATCCACATCATAGATGAATATTGTTTTACAAGTTAGCAAAACCTCCCAAGCATATATTACTAGTTTTTTTTTTACACACGTGATTATCAATTCATTTGAATAGTAAGTTTAGCATGAAATAATATCACAATTCTTTTGTTAAATGAAAATTTTATTAGTTAAATGCAACAATGTATATATTTATTTCAATTTGATGAGGCTCAATCATGTAGTTTATCGCATTTCAGGAATATTATCTTATAAATGATATTTGTGTATTTTTCTTGTCATCTAACCAGATGCGCTTTGAACGTGTATTTCACGTTAAACTGTTTAGATGTCATATGAACATTTGAAGAGAACAACTACGATAATTGAGAAAGATTTTCTTTTTTTTACCGGTAAAATAAAAATTAAAATTAAAAAAATGTAGTGTATCTGTGAAATCATATATATAATCAACTGTTAATCTTACAATCAACAAAGATAACTTCCAAGTTCATATACTTGTAAATGATTTTAAATTTTTTATAATTTATATAAATTTCATAGTGTAAAGAGTAAATTACATTTTATCCCTATTTTTTTTAAGTATATTAATCCCTTAAAATTTGTACCTTCCGGATACATCAAAGAGTACCTCGAATACATTATAACATAAAACGGATACATAATATGTAGCTCGGATACATTAAAAACTAGCTCTGATACATTAAACACTAGCTTGAATATAGTATAAAATAAATCGAATACATTAAATATGGCTCAGATACATTAATATGTAGCTCGGATACATTAAATACATTAGTAGAGAAATAAGGGATTTTGGAGGTTTTTCGAAATAGAAGGTGATATTGAACATAAGGGAAATACAAGACGTGTATTTCAGTAATTTTTTTCTTAGATTAAATTTATTCAACCAACCATGATTCGTCAAAGGGAATAGAGTAAATAAGTAAAACAAAAGGTCTAATGTTCATATAGTAATATATTTTAAAGCAAACTTCATGACACTCTAAATAGCATAAGTAGCATTGATAAATAAAGTCATTCTTTTGTCTTGAGTATAAAAAAAAACAAATCATGACAATTCTCCAAATTTTGGAAAAAGATATTCACAAGCTTATATATAAATTACAAGAGAAATTGTTAACACAAACAAATAAATTTAGACTACATCATGTTAACTTATATGTTAGAGCATTACATACTAATTAATATATTAAGCAAAAAATTAATATTATATCATCAAAATTATTTTCCTTAAGTACTCGAGGTTATGGAATATACCCTCTTAGGATAGACGATTTACTTCATCGGAATAGTGATACCTTATATTTTGCTAAACCTCGAACTCACTCAACCGTGACAAATCAGACAAAAAAAATAAAATGCATGAAGAAGATTAAAAAAAAATGTTGAAAAATCAAAGGGAGCCCCTCTATTTATAGTCAACAAAGGATAGTATGAACAAGCGTTTTTATGTGTCTTATCTGAAATGTCTTGACCTTTTCTAGAAGCCACAACCCTTTAGAAAATTCACAATTTATTGAAACAGTCACAACCCATTGCAGAAGTCCCAACTCATCGAAAAATCACAACCTTTTGAAAAAAAGACACAACTTATCGAAAAAGTCACAACTGATCAAAAAAGTTAGAACTTATTGAAAAAGTCACAACTCTTTGGAAAATTCACAACTAACTAAAAAATCACAACCCTTTGAAATAAGTCACAACTGATCGAAAAAGACACAACCTAAGCTAAGGATATTATAGTAATTTAATATTCAAGTTATATTAGGAGTTCATGCTTTTAAGGGGTGTATATATATATATATATATATATATATATATATATATATATATATATATATATATATATATATGCTTGTTAAGAATTCAATTAGCTAGTTTGTTTCGAGTCGTGAAATCAATCAAAAATCCCATCTGCAAATCCTTGTTGTTCCACCTTGAACTCATGACTTGGTTTATTATTTTGCATACGATTGATCGCTTATGCCCAGAAAAATGAGACATAGTTGAGCGTTTATAAAAACAATGGTGCGGTATTGGGGATTTGTTAACAATGGTCTTCTGTTTGTTCCTAGATTTGCATTGTTATGCATTTTGTGTTCTTGTTATTTTGTGTTGTTGCTTGCAAAAAGGGGTAAAATGGATCAAAAAGGTGATAATGATAGTGTTGATGGTGTGGCTTTGCAAATGAATTTACCACTGAAGAAGCACCCATGGATTTGGGTGTAGCCGGAGCAATTCACCAATCAACAGAGGTACATGATGTCGTATATCAAGTGACAAGTCCAATGCTTCATTTGCTACAAATGAGGGGTTATTCGGAGGCAAAGATGTGGAAGACGCAAACCGACTCTTCAGAAACTGTGGAAGTTTGTCTCCCTTTCAAGATGTGAAACATGAACCAAAAGTCAATTCGACTAAGGTTGTTTCCTTTCTCATTGACCAGAGAGGCTACCACATGTCTTGGAGAGTTACACCGAGGATCGATTACCACTTGAGAGGAATTAAAGACTGTTTTTTTGATAGATTTTATCCTTCCTCTAAGATGTTGAAATTGAGGGATGAGATAAACAATTATGAACAAATCTCGATAGAAATTATACACGATGTGTGACTGAGTTTCAAGAAGAAGGTAACATAATGTCTACACCATAGGCTATCGGATCAAGTTTTATTCCAAATTTTCTATTATGCATTGAATGAGGTAAATCAAGGAGTAGTAAACAACTTGGCTGGAGATTCGTCGTGAACCTTACCTACCTTCAAGATACCATATCTCTTAACAAAATGACAAAAACTAATGTAGCATGGCATACTCAAGATAGGGTTAAAGGCGCTAGTGTTATTGCCTAAACAATGACAAATGAGATGAGAAAGAAAGAGGAGGAACGAGATGAACAAATAACCAAGATGAAACTAATTATGCTTTGTTTGATGAGGATGTTAGATATTTGGAAAATCAAGGGTTGGGATCTTGACTAGGATATCAAGTGACAAACCTAAGTTCTTAGCGTCCTCAGAAAGCGAATCAAGGTTGAAGAGATAGATATAGTCAATGGAGAGACCACGAAAGACAATTGTGCGAGCAAGATAGAGTTAAAGGAGATGATGGGTATAACCATCGAAGTTCGAATCCATATGTACCTTCCCAAAAATCTAATCCTCCTCAAAACCAAAAAAAGAAAAGTGTGAGTGATCCAAGTGGTTCTAAAATTGAAGAGATTTTGAACTGAGTTCTAAAAAGAGTTGAGTCTACGGACAATGGGGTAAAGGAACTCAAGAAAGATGTTTTGAATTTGACTCAAACTGTTAGCTTTCACTTTGCTTCAATCAAACACTTGGAGACACAAATGAACCATTTATGATCTCAAATGAATCCTACGGCCAAAGGCACACTCCCAAGTGACACTCCACTAAACCCAAAGAATGATATTCATTGCATGGCAATAGTCACAATGATTGGTAAAGTTCATGAAGGAACCAAGGTAATTTCTAAGGGAAGTGCTAAAAAAAAGTTGATTATGAGGTAAAGCCTAGTGTAACTATTTGTGTTGTGACCGATGAAGAGTTGTCCAAGGAGGACGAAGTGAATGTTTGTAAATAAAGAAGGGGTTGATCCTTGATTGATGTATACACTTCATCTAATACTAATTGTCAAGAATCGTTAGTTAGTAATATAACTCAATCAAGAGTTGGGGTCGAATTCCACAGGGAGTGGTTCCGAGAATTAGTAGTCAAGTGTAAATCAGTTCAAGTTAATCATGACTAAAGACATTTACGAGTAAAGACATCACAAATTAAAAGGGTGGACACTTATCAAAAGGTGGTTTTTAATCAATTATCAACTAAAACAGAAAATACACTGAAACACAAGTATGAAGATGGAATTCTTGGGATGTGATAGGATTATGGGATAAGACAAACAACCGGGTAATTGTAGTTAGTAGTAAACAACTGCATATTAGTGGATAAGCTAGACTTTAGTGGGATAAAATCTCTCTCGAGTAGTTTACCTCAAATCAAATTGGTTCTCTCGAACACCAATAAGCAATAAAATTAAGCACAACATTCACCTTAGTCCATTCACTCTCTCGAGTTGAATGTGTGGAAAGGGTTTAGGATTCACTCTGTCGAATTAAACCCATGACAACCCATGCAAAATACAACCCATTAAATTCAACCACAACTACTGAACGAAATCACTTTTACACGGCAATAAACTATCAATTAGCAATACCCAACAGTTATATCAACTCATAATCACATAACACACTACAAGAATTGGGATTTTAGCTAGACATAGTAAAATACAAGGAATCGATACCAACTGGTGTTTCCATCAACTGGATTTCCTGGGCAAGCGGGGGAATCGAATCAACCCGAAATGGGCTTTCATTTCTTTCTCATGTTATGATTGATATTGTCTTTACACAGGTCTATAATGAAGAATCTTCAACACCCACTTCCAATTTCTTGGAATTGGAAATTTTCAAATCTTCCAAAGCTTAAGACAATGTTCACATCAGGTCAATTTCTCTCTATCTCATTTCTCAATTTATATATAGTAAACTAAGAATTTAAAATCGTATTTATAGTTGTCAAAAAAATTGTTGCGAAGGATCAGTCGACACAATAAGTCGAGATCGCTGATACACTCGGCGATCCGCCCTTCGTCATTTGTATCATCATTTTGCCTTTGCCTTTAGCATCCTTGAGGTTTTGTTACTTTGGGCGATAAAGCATTGCATCACGGAACCGTTCAGCGACTCACCAGTTGCTCTTTTTGATCGCCGACTTGATTTTCTCCTTCAAGAATTAGCACACTAGAACATAAGGCAGGAACAAGGCCATTCGATGATTCGCCTAATGGGTTAGGTGATCCTCATGTCTTCTTTTTTTATTCTTTCAGCTGCCTTGTTCCCTTTTCCCCTATAGTGTTCGTGTTTTGTTCCTCAATTCAAATCCTTGAAAATCAAGGATTTATATCAGTTATAGGGACAAAATATGCATTTGAAGACACTAAATTTATTAAAACAAAACCCTAAATGAGTCCAAATTGTGGACTCATCAATCCTCCAAGAGTGACGGTTGATATTAAGGAAGTAATATGGGATACATCCCTTCGAGGCGATGAACCTGAGTTTCCCGCTCCTTATCCTCAAAAGGTGATGAAGAAGAAAGAAGGTGACCTTTTCAAGAAGTTTGCAGTTATCTCAGAAAATTTCCCATGAAAATTCTATTTATTGATGCTTTATTGCACATATCAAGGTACTAACTAATTATGAAGAAGTTTCTATAAAAGAAGAGGGTGGTTAACGTGAACACACTTGAAATGTCTCAGCTTTTCAACACTGTGTGGAAAATTAATTTGCCACAAAGATAGAAGATCTTAGAGATTTTACCAATCAATACACCATTGGGGTGCCAAAATTTGATAAGGCCTTATGTGACTTAGGGGTAAGTATCTTGATTTTTTTTATGATTTTTAAAAAATTGGGTATATGGAATCTCAAACTCAATCCTATGAAGTTATTGATGGCGGGTTGCTCTATCAAGAAATTGGTTGGTATATTATTTGATGTGTTAATCAAAGTAGATATGTCTATCTCGCCGATGAAATTTTTGGTGTTATACTGTGATGTGGAGCTGAAGGTGCCTATAATTATGGGTCGACCATACCTGCTACGGAAAGAGAAATTGTTAATGTGGAGCTTGGAGAGCTCCAATTTAGAGTTGGTGATGAATTAGTAAAGTTTAAGGTTGGCTTGCATACAAAGAAACATGCTAAGTGCAGGGTAGTATCCGTGGAAAACTATGTGCATGAGCTGATGAAACATACACAAGAAAGGAAATTGCCATCGACACTAGGCGAGCATTAGGTACTTGCATCGTGTCGCGATGTTAAATCAAGAGATTCTTGGAGGAAACTCAACAATTTTTCTTTATTTCTTTTTACTATACTTATTGTTTGGTGTGTTTTTAGGGTTTGTGAAAAGACGCTAAGCAAAGGTAATGAAAGATTGAGTGTACAGGCCATTGAGGCTAGACAGGTGAAAAAACGGTTGCATATGGTATACATTATCAATTAAACGCAGGTTCTTATCAAATAATTAAGAAAAACTCTTTAGAATATGTGCTTGAACGGTGAACCACCAATTGACTATTGTTCAACGTAGTTGAAGCGCTGGTCCAACACAATACACTAACACTAATTCACAAGATCTTCTCTGTGAATGGCATCGCGCCGATTTCGATTGGCGTGTCGCCTATCACAGGCAAGTTTGGTAAAGAGTTTTTAGTTTTGACTCTTGAAAAACTCAAAGGATCTTATTTTGACCGCATTTCACCTAAAAGTCCTAAAACCCTTCACCTTTTTCCTTGTACATTTCCCTTAACCTTCGTTCACATATTCATCCACCTTCATAAACCTTTCTTACCCCAACTGCTAAATCTGCAAATCTCTCTTTTCCCTATATACACTCCATCCTTATTTCCCCAAATCAGTAAACTCACTTTGAAAAAACTGAAAATTTTCCTTTTTTTATGTGTTCTTGAGTTCAAAGTTGAGGACCCACCATTGGAGTTCTTGATTTATTGTTTCACGGTCTGCAAATATGGCATGTTACTCTATTTCCTAACTTTAAATTTCACAATTTGATAATGTGGTAAGGATTTCATGTTTTAGTTAAGTTTTACTCCAAAATCCACTTGCTTGAACATTAAATCTGTGTCTTGAAAAAGGATTTGTGTTTAAAATTGCGAGATCTGAAGTAAATGTGCTTAAATATGATGTTTATCATGTAAAATTTGTCTTAGTTTGCTTAAAACCCCTATTTTCGGGTGAAGTCTGAGTAACACACTGTGTTTATGTAGTACACGAAATTGTTCTACAATGGAATGCTTGATGTTATTTTATAAGGGAAAATTTGTCATTATCTGAATATGTGATTTTTGGGCTAAAATTTGTGAATGAGTAGCATTACTTTGTGTTTATGATCTGATTTCAGTGATTTTAATCTGTGGTGATGATGATGTTGTTAATAAGAGTTTTTAATGGGCCTAAGTTACCTATTTGTGTGCTTGATAATTTTCAATAATAGACGGATTAACGTTCTTCTTAACAGAAATCACTGAAAATTGTATATAAAGGACTTGTGAATCCTTTGGGAAAGTCTTAGTATCTGTAGGAGTTGCATTATGAATTTTTAGTTTGAATTTGGACCAATTTTGGTCATGGCACCAACTGTGAAACACTTGCACTTCGCAATGGTTACCCTGCATTTCGCAGGTGCAATATTGTTCAAGAGAGGAATTTCACTGCTTCTTAAACCTTGGACTATCATTTCACTTACAAACCACAGGTCTCCATTGGTGAAACACCAATTAACAGTGTTTTGCTCAAATGGTTGTCAATTTTCTGACTGAAGGTGGCGCTTGTATTAGAGGTTTACAATCTCGTATATGTGAACCGACCCTCACTTTGAGTTTCATTGTTGAATTCTCTTTACACTCTTATTATTTTTCTATCGTAAATTATTGTAGCTTTATATCCCTTTTTCATTATAAAAAATACCAAAAAGATATTTTTGCTCGGATTCGGCTCACAATTATCTTGTAACATAATAGCTTTATCTAGTACACAATCATCTTAACAAATTGATCAATCTACTCATAAATTGCAGCTTGGGATACTTGGCATGGAAGAACGCTATCAACATGTCTAGAAAAAAAACATAAAATCGTAAAGGAAGTGATCTTAGATGTTGACTCATTCAAGAAGGACTTTTCCAACATATTGATTTAGAGTTAGAAATTACGGTATTAGAGCAATATTCTCAACCCTCTAGATCCATCTTTTCCTAAAATAGTGTGGAAATTTCATATAACATATCCAGAAGGTTGGATCAACAAGCAAAGAAAGATGACCCTAACACTCACGTAAGTGTAAAATCAGTGAGAGCAAAGGAAGTTGATGTCACACCGAAGTCATTCTTTGACTACTGGGTTTCGGGTAAGTATCAACACATATGGGTAGCTAAGATTATTGCAACAGGCTTCCTGATGGACGTAGACTAAAGGCCAAATTCACCGCCAAGACTTAAAACCTAAAGCACAAGTATGGTTTGACTTCGTGCAAAGCATCCGATACCTTCAAAGGATGCTCTTCACATTTCAATGGAGCCTGCTGCCTTGTTAACCCAAATTATGAAAGGACCGAAAATTGGAACATGTGAGATCATGGTTGACCAAGTTAGGCAAGCTACTCTAAAATTTGTAGGTCATTTACCATCATGACCCAGGATTATCCCTAGATGTGACATAGTGTATACAATTCTAAAAATCTCTAAACGAAATAATGGCGTAGCATGACACTAAAATAAAACATAACTGAAATAAAGAGATAAGCGGAATCAAAGTCTCAAATAGAAATCTCAATATAATGCTAAATCAAAGTACAGAGACCATTATGTGGAAATACTATGTCTAACAATAAGCCTATACTATATAATAAGTGACTACAACAAGCCCTAGATCAGTTAAACAGTCTGAAAACCAAAGGAAGCTAGAAATGACATAAAGGAAACATATGTGGCATGCAGTCGAACCATAAGGAAACACCAAATCTGATCAAGTTGATACGATCCAATACAAATCACGACTTGGATGATCTGCATCAGAAACTATATTATAAAACAATATAAGCATAAGAAATGTATATTGTCAATACTTATAATGTACTAAGTATGATGAAAGATGCATGAATATAGGCATAATAATGTAATGAGTCTGAAAACATGATAATGAATGAACAAGTAAAACCTGACATAATTTGATAAGTTGAGTTCATAAACATAGTACAAGGTCAATGCAATATTCTGAAAATCAGATCATACTTAAATTATACATATTTTTCATAACATATGTGGGAGATACCGTTAACCTACATAAAACATGAAAACTGTAACATGGAGTTCAGTGTACTACTTCCACACCGAAAAGAGAATGTCTTACTCGCCAAAGTAAGGACCATAATCATAAGTTTATGTGGATCCACTAGCTATTTTCCAATTGGTACATCATATGAAAGGGGCGTAGTTATGGAACTTGGTAATCGTCACTAGTCCAACTCGGTGTTAACGTAAACTTCTAATAGAGAATATGCATAATCATATCAAATTCATGTTCATATTCCTTGAAATGGTAAGAATCTAGAAATACCAATTCAATCATAGAAATCTCATAATCATAGCTCCTTAAAAATCACGATTTCATACGATAATCAATTCATAAGAGATACTTAATCGAAAGCATCTAAATAATAAAAATCTTTAATAATGAGAATACTTCAATTGGAAGTAATCTAATTTCATAAAATATGATGATACTTTATTCAACATCATGTTTAGTTTTATAAACATCCTTAATTCACAATGCGTGCATATCATCAAAGCATGATTTCATATCAAAATCACGCATATAGTATGGTTTCATGTGCAAATCATTGAAAAGCTTTAAATATGATCAAATAATGCATGAAAAATCATTGAAAAGCTTTAAATATGATCAAATAATGCATGATAAGATCAATAATGAGAATAAACTTATAATCACAATTGAATCCATAACAAAATCATGAAACCCTAGAATTCGGGATTCATAAAAGAGATTTTGGGGTTTCTTTGGGACTCAATGGGTGAAGAGTAACATATTGATGAAGTTTTTACATACCTTGATGGAGCCCTAGATTGAAATCTGGAAAGAATACTTGAACTTAAGGAAGCCCTAGAATCACGTTGAGAGAAACTTGGAGAAGAAAACATCACAAAGCTTTGGGGTTCTGAGAGAATGAGAGTGAATAGGATGATTACGGTATTAAGAGAACCAATTATAGTCTCATAATTAAAATGAAGTTGTATAGAGATTTAAAGGGTAGGAAAAGATACAAATACCCTGAACTAAAACTGTTGAATCACTTCTACGAATCCATGTATGGTTCGTACATCCGACCACAGACTGTACTAGTTCTTTGTGAACCAAGAAAGCCCAAATCTCTGATTTCATACAAGGAAATAACTACCACAATCTGTAGAACCTTATACAAAACATAGACCCTCTCATACTCTGAGTATCAAGGATTCCCTAAAGTGTAACAACGAACACTGACTACTGGACGTATATCCATGTACGACTCATATACACTCACTCATAATCCTAACTTTCTTGAAATCACTAAGTCAAAAGGTGCAACTATGAGACAACAACATGAGCCGTAATATCATCCACGAGTCATTTTTTGGGCTTGTGTACCAAATTCAGAGACTCAACCTTTCCAAGTGTAATCCACAGTTGATTCCCATAGTGTGTATTGCCTCTCATGGTCCATACATGGGATCATGGAACCACTGCACCAATAATTTTCTACCAGCTTTCAATCCCTATGCATATTTTCCATTTTTGAGGTGTTACATTTACCGTGTCCTAAAATTATCATGAATCTTTGTCATAAATCTGGATGCACATTCATAAAAAGGATAGATGAATGTGTGCTATCTAGACCCTTCATCACCATGAGGGATACATGAGAAAAATACGTGCCAGAGGAAAAAATTGATATTAGATACCATGTCAAGAGATGTCATAAGGGGACTGATTCCAAAGTAGACAAATTGAGCACAAGTGTTGAGGTCTTTGAGGAAAAAATCCCGACCATGCAATCTGCAATTGATAAGGAAAGGGCAAAGGCTCAATGCAATATGAACCTGACATTGAGAGGGTAATACAACAGAGCAAAGTGAGTCCCAGTTTTTGGAAGGCGAAACAGGCTCAAGTATACAAGAGTGGTATGATCACTTTGCTTTATCCCTCTTTCTGAGCAAGCAATAGCATTAAGGACAATAATACGTTTTTTTTTTCGGGGGGGGGGGGTTATTTAAAACATCTTTTAAAAAACATGGGGGTGGGGAAGGGGAAATGGGGGATGGGATTATAATGTAGGAATTTAACCCTCATCAATAAGGTGGGAGTTCAGGTAACCAACCAGCTAAGCTACCAAAATTCCCCAAGGGTTGTTTGAAACTATTAATGTGTTACTCCCTCCGTTTCACAAAGAATGACATGGTTTGACTTGGCATGGAGTTTAAGAATATAAAGAAGACTTTTGAATCTTGTGGTGATAAATTAAAGTTAGGTCAAATGTACAAAATTAGCCCTTTGATCTTGTGGCCTTAAACATGTCACGTGGAAAACTGAAATTAAAATGTTACCAAAAAAAGAAAAAGGTCATTCTTTTTTAAGCAGACAAAAACGGAAAGGAGGTCATTCTTTTTTAAACGGAGGGAGTAAATTTTAATTTTTGTGAACAGTTTGACAATTGATTTCATCATTTTCTTTTGCGAATGTTGAAATATGTCTTGTTGGGCATGCTCGTGTGGATGATTGATTTCTTGATAGGCGAGTTGGTCTCACATTTCTGTTGTTTTACTATCCATGCTTGAGTAGAATTTGTTCTTGGTGCTTTTCAAGAAGGCTTTGTTGTCACAATAAAAATATTGCATATAAGCTAAAATTAAAATTCTCTTTATTAATAGTAGTTAATTTAATAAACTCCAGGGGTTTTCTTTATGTCGCAATTCTTTCCCAAGGACAAAAATATTTTTCTTTTTCTTTCTTTTATTTTATTTTGTTCTTGAGTCATTTTGTGTCAAACCGAGTTGGTGTTCCATGATCTTAGGCGTATTTATATGCCTAGGAACCTAATAACACCCTATTTTGGCTAAGTTTGGAATAGTTTTATGTTAATTTATAGACGTATCAAGTTTTTTTGACTGCATCTATATTAACCAATATGATTAGTTGTGTAGGTGAGCTTAGATGAAGAAACGAGCACTGAAATGGGCATTGGAAAACACTGAAGGATCCAAGTTGAAAAGAAGCAAGAAAGAAGAATGAAGAAATGAATATCCAAAAGAAACCCGCGGAGAGAGATTTTGTCTTTGGTTCGACAAAGGAAAGTGAAACAGAGTGGTCCGTCTCATTTGTGCGCAAATAAATATTTGGAACATGACGGACCATGACAACCCCATGTTGCGGAGAAGGGAAAAAGTCCTTGAATTGAAGCTTTAAAACTCATCCGCATCGCGCCCCTACTTGCAAGTTTTGGTCATTTTAACTTAATTATAAATAGACTCAAATTTATTTTATTATTAATTTTTTTCTAGGTTTTCAAGAACGAAGATTTGGAGAGCTATTTTATCTATTATTAGGGTTCATTCCTAAACTCTTCTAATTTTGAGCTATATATGATATTTGAACTTTGTTTAATCTAATTTGCTATTATGAGTAGCTAATTTCCCTAGTTCTAGGGTTGTGGCTACAGGATGATTGTAAAGTATCGAAGGTTTATGTATTGACATTAACTATCATATGAATCTCTCTTATGTTCTTATTTTTCATATTTCATGCTTCATCACCACTAAAATAAACATATTATACGTATTGAACTCGGGAGAGGAATAAGAGGATAAAACGTGGGGCATGAGGAGCATTATTTTCTCTTAAGAATTAGATTTGATTTATATATAGGATAAGGATATACCTAGAAACCTTGATTGGTCATTATATCGCAAGAAATAATAATGCTTAGTAATTGGTCCAGCCTATCCCTGCTCAACGATGTAGTTACGTTTCCATTTACTGTAAGCGATTAGAGGTCGAGATACCATAATTATATCTTTAACCCTGTGATCATTGACTTGATAGTGATGAATATCCGTTCAAAAAGATAATATTCATGGTTCCTGATGTGAGCTACAGCCCTGTACTTTAACTAATAATTGTTTGAACCCATTGAAATAGAATCACTTTTGTTTAGCCTTTACTTAAATTTTAGAGTACAAAGTCAATCACTCTTTCGACCTTGATAACACTTGTGTTCAGTTGAAAGTACTTGAAAAATCGAATCATCTAATTTTAAGTCTTTGTGGTAAAATACTCAACTCTTAGTTAGAACTACTTCAATAATTGAATGACCACGTACACTTGCGTGTGCGATTTGGTTGCAACAAGTTTTTGGCGTCGCTGCCAGGGACTTCAGCATTAAGAAGTATTTGATTTGTCTAATTTCTGAAGCTGAAAAACAAGTGTTGACAACTTTATCTTAGCTATGCAATTTGCAGGTGGTATTGAATTCTCAAATTGGAAGACGGTCAGGACTTGGTAGAGCCTTTAGCTGAATCAGAAAGATTTATTCAATACGGGAGAAGGCAAAGATTACTCACTTACCCAATCCCTCTTGTTGCTAGTGAACCAGTAACTCATGTAGCAAGAGTTGAACGCGAAGAACCAGTAGCGATATGGCTAAGATTAAAGGGAGAGACGTGGAAATTCCACATACCACTAGTGTAATTTCATGCATTCAAAAACCTAAAGTTGGTGAAAGATTTGAACGGAAGTAATGTATGGTGTAATTGTTGCACACTAATAGGTAGTTCACTAGTTTATCACACAAGGATCCACAAGTTCATATCCAAAATTTCCTTGAAATTCGTGATACTTACACTCCAGTTTGAGTGAATATATATTACGCGAGGCTCATTTTATTTCCCTTTTCTGTGTTGGGGGAAGCAAAATGATGGTTGTCTTTAAAGTTTGTAAACTTCATAACCTCATGGGGCAATCTTGCACGGAAGTTCCTTATCATATTTTTCCATCTGGGAAAATGGCTAAGCTAAGGAGTGACATCCTCAGCTTTCGACAAAAAGGAGGAGAGAACTTGTACCAAGCTTGGGACAAGTTTAAAGTGATGTTGTTAAGCTTTCCTTACCATCATCAGTCTAACGTGGTGTTGGTCCAGAACGGGCTTTGGAGAAGGTTTATACTGAGTTGTTCACCCTGTTGAACAAGATTTCACAATGTAAACCTGAGTGGATGGAGGAGGTGCTAAACCGGTAGTACAGAAGATTGCTGAAATGTTGGAGATAAATGCAGTGACAAGATTAACTGCACAAATTGTTGTGATGCAGAACATGATGAATACCCATTTCAACAACCTATCATTGGGACTACAACCACCTCATGTAAATGCAGTCCAATAACCACTTACATGGTGTGAAATTTGTGGAGGAGTAGACCACAATGCCGAGGTATGTGGAGCAAACCCAAATTTTGTGAATTTTATAGGTAATGCACAACGTGAAGGAGGTCATCAGAATTATGGGAACTCATATAATCCCAATTTGCGGAATCATCCGAACTTCTCTTGGGGAGGAAATTATAACAAGGCATAAACCAAAATCAATATAGACCCAAAAAATGCATATGGGTATCAACAACAGACCCAAAGGGAGAAGCCTAATATTCAGCAAAGTAACATGAGTGTGGAGGAGATGTTCAAGAAGATCATGGATGATCAAGGTCAGTTCGCTGCCGATTTGAGACATACCCAGTTAGCTACAAAGAACCTAGAGAAAAGATTTGGGCAATTATCTAGTGCCCATAACTTACGAACTTAAAGAGGGTTGCCGGTAAACATTGATCCTAATCCCAAGCAAGTAAACGCGGTAGGTACACTCAGTGGGCTAAAGTTGGAGGAGTTGGCTCCGAAGAAACGAAATGTGGAACCAGCAAGAAAAGATAGTGAAACCAAGGAGAGTGAAAATGTTTCAATGAAGGAAGCGTGTAAACAATAATGAAACTACCTCCACCATTTCCTCTAAATTTTAAAAAACAAAAGGAGGACGAATGTTTCGGTAAGTTTCTCTCTCTTTTTAACCAAGTTCACATTAATTTTCCATTAGTAGATGTTTTGCAGGGTATATCTAGGTATGCAAAGTATGTGAAGGATATGGTGGCAAATAAAAGGAGGTTGTATGAATATAAAATTATAGCACTTACTAATAAGTGAAGCTCCCGAATCCAAAATAAGTTACCCACTAAATTGAAAGATGTGGGTAGCTTTACAGTTCAGATCATTATAGGTCATAGCATCCATACGTGTATATTATATGATCTTAGAGCGATTATAAACTTGATGCCAACATCGTTGTATAAAAAGTTGGGATTAAGTAGTCCTATACCCACAACCATTATTTTTTGCAGTTGGCGGATTGATCTCTTGCTAGACCAGAGTGTGTTGTAGAGGATGTCTTGGTCCAAGTGGGATCCTTGATTTTCCTAGTAGATTTTGTAGTTCTAAATTTTGAGCCATATCATGATGTTTTGTTCATCTTGGGAAGACCTTTCTTGGATACAGGGCATGCTATGATAGATGTAGCAAATGGTCATCTCACTATGTGGGAACATGATAAAGTGGAGGTGTTTAATGTCTACAAGACTTTGAAACTCCCAACAGTGTATGAAGAGTTGGCTGCTATAATGGTGATAGATCTTGAAGCAGAAGCTCGCTATATTGCATCTAAGGACCCATTGGAGCTTGTATTAATGGGGCATATATTTATAGATATGCTGAAGCACATGAAATGGTACAATTTTAGATATGTCAATTGTGGGCACGTTAAGAGATCACTGGGATCCTTTAAACATGGTATTGGGTCTTCCACCCAAGTCTTCCATTGAAGAAGCACCCAAGGTGGAGTTCAAAACATCGCTAGCCCACCTAAGGTATGCATTTTTTGGTGAATATAAGACTTCACCGGTTATTTTGTCTGCACCCTTATCTGAATAATAGGTGGAAGCAACATTAAGTATTTTGAGGAAGAGAAAAGCATCTCTAGCTAGAAAATGCCTGGCAT
Organism: Solanum sitiens; assembly: GCA_016801875.1. Classification (NCBI taxonomy): domain Eukaryota; kingdom Viridiplantae; phylum Streptophyta; class Magnoliopsida; order Solanales; family Solanaceae; genus Solanum; species Solanum sitiens. The sequence goes on from JABWTJ010000112.1 coordinate 1,707,209, forward strand.
TTATAGAATAAGACCCCCGTTGTCTATGCACAAGATTTACATGGAAGAAGGTCACAAGTTGAGTGTACAACACCAACAGAGGCTAAATGTGGTAATGAAGGACGGGTAAGAAAATAAGTGCTCAAGTTGTTAGATGCAGGGATAGTGTACCTCATATCTGAAAGCAAATAGGTAAGTCCGGTGCAGTGCGTGCGTAAGAGTGGTGGACTGACGCTTAGAAAAAATAAGAAAAATGAATTGATCCCCACAAGAACAGTAATTGGGTGGCATTTTACATCGACTACAGGAAGTTGAATGATGCCACCCCAAAAAAAACATTATCCGGTGTTATTTATTGATCAAATAGATGGTCATTGCACCTGAGGATTAGGAGAAGACTACCTTCACTTGTCTTTATGGAACCTATGCATTCAAACGTATGCCATTCGGATTATGCAATGCATCAACGGCATCCCAGATATGCATGATGGCAATATTTCATGATATCGTGGAGGATTATGTTAAGGTGTTCATGGACGATTGTTTAGTATTTGGTGAGTCTTTTGATATTTGTTTGACTAATCTTGATAGGGTCCTTGCAAGATGTGAAGAGACGAATTTGATGTTGAACTGAGAAAAATGCCCCTTCTTAGTTCGAGAAGGGATTGAATTGGGGCACAAAATCTCAACGAATGGGCTGGAATTTTATAAAGCTAAAGTGGAGGTCAATGAAAAGTTATGATCACCCATCACACTGAATGAAGTTAGAAGCTTTCTGAGACACGTCGGATTCTACAAAAGATTTATCAAGTATTTTTCTAAGAATGCAGGACCCATGTGCATCCTACAGGAAAAGAGGTAAAGTTTGTATTTGATGAAAGATGTTTCTAGGCATTTGAGCTATTGAAGAAGAAGTTGATCGAAGCTCCTATTTGATTTCTCCTAATTGGGATCTACCATTCGAGATCATGAGTGCTACCACTAATACAACGATTGGAGCAGTGGTAAGCCAGAATAAGGAGAAGATGTTGCACTCCATCTACTATACTAGCAATAAACTTGAGGCAACCCAATCTAACTATATTGTCACAAAGAAAGAGATGCTGGCATTAGTATTTGCTTTCGATAAGTTCAGGTCATACTTGGTGGGCACCAACGTTGGTTCTTACCACCATGTTGCGATCAAGTATTTATTCAACAAGAAGAATGTGAAGCTGAGGCTTATTATATGTATATTTCTCTTGAAAGGGTTTGATCGAGATTAGAGATAAGAAGGGGACTGAGCAATTGCTAGCCTTGGACCTTGCACAAGTACCCTGGTACGCTGGTACTGTGAATTTTCTGGTGACGGGGTTATTTCCACCTGAGGCCTCAACACATTAAAACTGAAAGTTGAAGTATATGCTGCGGTTCTATATGTGGGATGATCCTTTCTTATTAAAGCAAGGACCTGATAAGACGGTGAGAAGGTGTATAGTTGAACAAGAAGCATCGCACGTGTTTGATTGTCGTCACTCTTCACCATATGGTAGACACCATGAAGGCGAGTGCATGACGCATAAGGTATTGCAATCTGGATTCTTTTGTCCTACATTAGTTGAAGATGTTGCAGTTTTTGTGAAGGAAAGTGATCAGTGTCAGCGGATGGGCACCATTTCCAGAAGACATGAGATGTCGTTGAACAACGTCCTCAAAGTTAAGATCTTTGATGTATGGGGCATAGACTTCATGGGACCATTCCCATCGTCCAATGAAAATCACTACATCTTAGTGGAAGTGGACTATGTTTCCAAGTGGGTGAAAGCGATTGTTTTACCTACAAATAATGTAAAAGTGGTAGTCAAATTTATAAAAAACACATCTTCACCGGGTTCAGAACTCCAGTTCAGTGTGAAATCTGCTGGCCAAATATGGAGTGAGACAAAAGGTTGCTACAGCTTATCATCCCCAGACGAGTGGCAGGTGGAAGTATACTATAGGGAAGTTAAGCAAATTATAGGGAAGTTAAGCAAATTATGTAAAATATTGTGAATGCCCAAAGGAAAGATTGGGCTGAAAAGTTAGATGATGCATTATGGGCAAACAAAACTAAATACAAGACACTAATAGGGAATTATCCGTATCGAATGGTGTTTGGAAAAGTGTGTCACTTAATTTTTAGTTTTGTTTTGTGTGCTGCTAGTTAACAGAGAGATTGAGCATAATTGGTAGAAAAGTTGGCCAAATGACTGAGCCTAATCCAGAAATGGAGAAGGACCCCTATTTGGTCCCACTATTAGCTCAGCTGGAGGATTTGACCAAGAATATTAAAGGGAGCGTGAAGTCCAGTGCAAAAAGATGGATCGATATGTCCCTCCTCATGAGCGAACAAAACTTAAGAACAAGGATGATGGAAAAATCAAAGCAACGCTCACACTTCTTCTCTGAAAACCAATGCGCAAGATAGGGTAATTGAGCAGTTAAGGCATCATATCTTGATGTTGAACGAGGTGACAGCCTCCCATTCCATGCTCATTCAGCTACTAGGATTCCAAATGGACCAAGTGTTGAATAATTTATGGCCAAATTGAAAGAGGGATAGCCTTATAAAAATAAGGCAAAGCCCATTAATATAATTTGAGTGTGGACTTACGTCGTGTCACGACGTTAACTAAAGAGTTGTTTAGGAGTCAACCCAAGACACTTTATCGCTTTACTTTTGTTTTAGTAAATAATGGTGTAGTTGTTTGTGCAGGTTAAACTGCGGAAAGTATTTGAAAAGTGAAGTTTGGTGAGCACGTAGTCTAGTCGGTGCATTGCCAAATAAGTCGGTGTTCCCGACTTGATCCACCATTTAAATCAAGACAATTTGGAATTGGATTTTATAAAAATCGGCAGCCCAACAGTAATTTGGCGAATCGCCAACCAAGTCGGCGATCACGATCTCGACCGCGTTTGAACTCCCAAAATTGATGGAGGTCTTGTAAAACACAGCAAGATATGTATCCACTAGGCGTGTTGCCGAGTGAATATGCAAGCACGACTAATGTCGTCGTTTGAGAAAGGAATGGATGTTTTTTAAAAGGACAAAGGTTTAAACTTCCAAATTTTTCAGTTCTCCTCACTTTTAATCTTCCAAAACTCACATCTATCTAGTCTTTACAATATTATTGCATTCTCTAAGAATTTTAGTCGTTGATTTATGCTCAGGGTTGGAATACTTTGTCGCGTAATATTTAAATCCTTATTAATCGGCATCAAGAGGCTGGTTTCCCCAACCCTGCATTTACTTTTGGCATTTTGTACTCTTATGCAAATGATTTTATCTTGTTGAAGTTTGTTAGGCCTCTCAGACAGTTGTAGAATCTTTTAATGCCAGCTTAACTTGATAATTTTGCCCATAATTTATACATTGTTGAATTCTGTAATTTGATTCCTTATAATGAATTAAATCTTGTGCGGATTGTGCTTGCATTTTTTTTAGTTCTGTTGGGTGAAATTTGAGTAGCCCGTATTTTTGGTAAATGACATAATTTTCCCAATGATATAGCGGGTGATGTCCTTCTCGAGAACAAAAGTCATCAATTGGCCAAATTTGGCAAAACCGGGAGAAGTCTGAGTAACCTAGGGTGATGGGTGTTATGGGTCTTGCCTTAATTTAAATAGTGCATGCTTTGATCTTGTTTTTAGGAGTTGCGGGGTTGAATTCGAGAAGTTGGATTGAAAGTATGTACGTTGAGTTGTTTGGCGAGCTAGGTCGAGCTGGACGAACCACTCGACGGTTCACCAAAGTTCCCCATCTCGCCTTTAATTTCATGCTTTATTTGATGTTGGGTTCTGTAACTTTTGGCAAGAATCCTAAGGTCTCCGAGTGCACTCTGAGACTCATCGAAAGTCTTCTTGATCGCCCTTTTTCTGCACCCCTAAACTATTTTTGCACTATAATTATTGGCGGGCTAATCCTGAATTGGTGAATGATGTCAGCGATTCGCCGAAAGGACTCTCCCTCGCCGACTTGAAAAAACTTTAGAGCCAATCTTTTCAGCCAAGTTATTCGGCGGCCTGATCGGCGAGTCTGTCTGCAATTATTTTTTGGTGAGACTATTTCATGTATTTCTAATTCTTTTTGATGTTTTTGCAGACATGGCTAAACTAAAGGTTAAGGGGATTATAATCAATTAGGATGCAGTTGTATCCAGGGGAAAAACCACCAAGATTTTCACAACTGGTGGGAAGGCAAAGGAAAAGATAAGGCACATGTGTCACCGAAGGCTAGCCCTGATTATGATGGGATTTACGCTACTCACCTAACTACTTTTGAGAGTGAGCAATCGACGATGATGAGTTAGTAGCAGCACAGAGGGTAGAGTTGTGATCCAAAAGGATGAACGATTCATCTAGGATCAAGAATCCTCAGCCCACCACCACTCTTCCTCTAGATCCAGTGCAGCTTGTACTTCCAACACCTCCTATATAGGTTCCCCCTCCCAAGTCGATGAAAAGATTAAAGACTAAGGGGCTGAGAACAATTATTGAGGAAAAGTGTTTGTCTACTAATGAGGTGATTGACTTGTACCCGAATATAATGGATTCCTTGAAATCTCACATATTCCAAATGTTCACCAAGCCCCATGGACGTTATATTCCAAATTGGGTCCGGGAGTTCTACGTTGCTTACAAGGCCCTGATTCCATAAAGAAAGAAGCAAGTAGTTGCATTGAAACCAGTTGATTATGTGGTTGTTCGGGGCAAGAAAGTATTGTGTTACAACACTATTATAAATGAAGTTTTCGAATGCACTAACAACATCGCTAATGCTCATCAGTAGAACATGAATACTAAGTCCTTTGAGGGAATAAAAGTTTGGCTCGCCCCTCTCATATGTGATGGCAATCCAAGGTGGTATGAGACAGGAGTCACGATAGAAAAAAGGGACCTCCATGTAGCAGCTAAGTACTAGTTTGGATTTATCATCAAGACTGTGATGCCATCCCAGAATGAGTCTATTATTCTTCATTCAAAGGCAACTTGTCTTGGCGCGATCATTGCATGAGAGCAAATTAATTTGGGGATGATAGTTGAGCAAGATATGGTCATAAGGGCTAAGCAACACCAGACCTCACTTCCCTTTCCGGTGTTGATCACCAAGTTATGCAGACGAGCTCGTCTACAAATAAGGATGTGGAAGTGACTCTCACATCCTCGACTGATATCCGGAGGATTGAGGTAGAATACTTGAAGGATGAGGCAGAAAATAAAAAGAAGGTAGCCCCGGTGGACCCTTCTCCGGATATGGACATAGAATTAGTATCTGCAGAGGTAGAGTTTCTTACTCCGTCCCCTGGGCCTTAAGGGCTTCCTTGTGTTGTACCTTCTGATACTCCTAGTTCGTTTGCTGCACTGCCCCCTAGACATGCTGCTACTACTTCCTCTCGGACTCCGCTCACTCAGACTTCATTATTCCGGATGGGGTAACTTGCCCACGCTGCCGATCTTCCGGATGCCAAACTTGAGGCCTCCACTCTGGGTATGATTCAAACTTCACTAGATGATAATGTGAAACCAATAAGAGCTATCATTGACACACTTGCGGCTAGGATAGCGGTGTGTGAGTGTGGCCAAGGGGCCACTCAGGAGGTGGCAGCTTAAATATCTCTATTGTTGTGTTGAGAAGTGATGTAGATAAGCTGAAGTCCAATGACATGTCCATGATTTTGGATGGTGGAGATTCCAGATGTTCCAGAGATGCCTCCGACTACCACCGGAGATGAGGTTAGAGTAGAGGAAACAGATTATCCTGAGTCCGAGGCGGAGATGGATGAGGAGATGTTGGAGGTTGTTGAGGAAGCCTTATATGATTGCCTTACTGAGACTAAGGAGGCCATGGTAGATGCGGTTGTGCAGGTTCTGGTGGATACAACCTTATTTGTTCCTAGTGCAGCTACTACTATTTCTGAAGTGACTCCGGGTAATGACGTCTGATATCAAATGATGCACCAGGCACTTATGCCCAAACAGATGGAGCAATTGTGTAGACATGATTCCCTTTTTACCCCTCTCTCTCTGTCTTACTTTACTTTGATTTTTGGATTGTTTTATTTACATTTGAGGACAAATGTTTTTATTTGTGGTGTTGTGAGGCCCACCTTTGTGTGATCTTTTGTGAATATTGATTTTGTTTATATATTGGGTTTGAGCTAAAATTGTGTTGCATGCTCTTTTTGTGGATGATCAAGCTTGTGGCTCCTTGTTTTTAAATTGCAAATGACTTTTGGACCCTTTCAAAAAATTTGTGCCACCTCTTTTGAGTTTAAATGTGGCTATTCTTTTGCAAATTTGAGTCGCGGTCATGATCAATATCGATGACTTGAACAGTGCTTATAAACGAACAAAAATGAATGTACGGCTACGATGAGGTCTGCATCTCATTGTGACTAGCCAATTATCAAAATGAGTCTCTTGTAATTAACATTGCACACTAGCGGAACTGTAAAGTGTTGTTTGTCATTGGTGTCAATGCTTTGTGTGATGAGCTTATCGTGAACCATGCATGATGGCACCTAGAATTTGCCCCGTTGGTCCGGTTGACTAAGTGATGGGAACTCTTGAGATGATCTTGTGCAACTTTGAAGAGTATGAAACAATTTGACATATACTTCTTTTGTAGCCTATCTTGTAAGTGTGTGATCTTCGCTTGAACACCCTTTGAGACTTGACCTTTTCTTGAAGGAAACTTGATAAAATTGTGACCTTTCTTTATCCATTACCATAATTCTCATTAATTGTAGTTAGTTTGAATAGACAACTTAGGCCAAAAGCCTAAGTTGGGGGTTTGGGGAGAGAGGAGGTAAATCAAGAAATACCATGAAGTCCCCCTTTTACCGAAGATTTTAAGAAAAATAGAACCGCTCCATACAAAAAAATAAAAATGAATAAAAAAGTTATGGAATAAAGTGTGAAAATGCAAAAAGAAAATGGGGTTTCCAATAGTTCATGGAAGATGAATAATGGGGTGACTTGTGAGCACGATTGAAAATGATAAAGAAAACAAAAGAAACTGTTGTTCACGCCACATTTATGAGGATAAAAGTCACGGATCCTAAATTGTCATACCCTTGCACTCATCCCCGTTACAATCCTTGAAAAGACCTTTTTGATCTTGATCAGTGAGCTGAAACAAAGGTTAATTGGAAAATACGGGCAAACCTATGGGTGAAATCATGCAATTGTGTTCATCTTTGTGAGTGTGACCGTTGCATTTGATTTTGTAGCTTTAAATTTTGAACCATTGTGTCTGAATATGGAATCATCTTTCATGTGAGGGCATTTGAACACCTTTGTTGTGCTTGAACTTGCATTTGAAGCAAGTATAGTGAGCTTGAGATTCTTTGATAATAGTGAGTCACAACTTGAATCTTTGAGTGAACAATTGATCCTTGTATGAGTAAGTTGAGTCTTCATGTGTGCATTCATTAATGAGTCTTGTATAGCAAGACATCTTTTTGAACTGCTGAGCTTGAGTTTTACTTGAGCACAAGCAAAATTTTAAGTTGGGGGTGTTGATGAGTCCATAATTTGGACTCATTTAGCGCTTTATTTTAATAGATTTAGTGTCCTCGAATGCATAGTTTATGTCAATCACTGATGAAAATCCTTGATTTCTAGGTATTTAGATTGAGGAACAAATCATGGACATTAATGAGCAAAAAAAGGAACAAGGAAGCTGAAAGAACAAAGAAAAGAAGGCCTGAGGATCGCCTAATCCATTGGGCGAGTCGTCGAACGGTCAAGATCTCAACTAATGTTCCAGTGTGCCAAGCCCTGAAGGAGAAAATCAAGTAGGCGATAAAATAGAATAGTCGGTGAGTCGTCAAACAATTTTGCGATGCAGTGCTATATAGTCCAAAGTTCCAGAACCTGAAAATGCTGAAGGTCACAGCAAAAAGGCGATGAAATTGACAAAAGGGCAGATCACCAATCCACTCGCTGATCCCGACTAACTGCAGAAAATGGTTCTACGCAGCACATATGTTTGGCAACTATAAATACTTGCTTACATTTTTAGCTTAGTATCGTTTTTCAATCTTATCTTTTGTTGAATTAGAACATTATTCAGTGTTTGAAGTTGGAGACCTATGAACTGAGTTTAGAGACAATATTTTCCTTAGCTTTGAAGATTTGACGATCTGCATTTTTTGAGAAATTGGAAGTGGGTATTGGAGATTCTTCATCTTAGACCTATGTAAAGACATTATTATTGATATCCAGTTGATGGAAATACAACTCGGTATTAATTTCTTGCTTTTTACTATGTATTGCTAAAATCCCAATTCTTGGGGTGTGATTATGTGCTTTTGGATTGATTTAGTTGTTGGGTATTGTTATTTTATAGTCTAAATGTTGTTTTAAAGTGATTTTATTCAATAATTGTGGATTAATCTAAAGAGTTGTAGTTGCAAATGCAACTCTACCTTTATTTTTTTGCTTGTTCGAGAGAGAGGTTTGAAAACCAAGATTACTAAATCGATGGTACATGGGTATTGGGTTGTCATGGGTTTAGTACAAGAGAGTGAATCTTTAATCTTTTTCCACACATTCAGATCGAGAGAGTGAATGGACTAAAGCAAAGGTTGTTCTTAGTTGTTTATTGGTGTTCGAGAGAAATCAATTTGATGTGGGGTAGATTGTTCAAGATAAAGTTTATCCCCACTAAAGTCTAGCTTAGTCACTTATTTACAACAAATTCACTATAAATTGCAATTACCTAGTTGTCTACCTTAGCCCATAATCACATCCCAAGAATCTCGTCTCTATCGTATTGTTTGTTGTTGTATTTGATAGTTACAATCAAAAAACCCTTGTTAATTACACTTGTGTCATCCCAAATTTGAATTATGTTTTTATTCGTAAATATTTTTAGCTATGATCGACTTGAACTTATTCGAACTTGGATATTGATTCTCGAAACCACTCCATGTGGAAATGATACTTACCCTTGGTTGGGTTATACTACTACTCACGACGGTTGGCCCTTGAACTGGAAGTAGTGTCCTGATACGTGAAGTCAACATGCGTACGGGTTTGTTAAGCGTTCAACGTGTATTTCATATGTGTGTGTGTGTGTGATAAAAAAAAATCATGGTGATGGTAATCATATCATTCAGTGGAACTCAGTGTTGTTTAATGAGCGTTTATCGTAGAGTTTCTCCTTCTGTTAAGGTCTAGTGAAAGAACCATCCTACAAAGGATGTATCTTTGGAGATTGAATCATATATGCATATAAGATATCATCAGTTTTTTGTGGAGTCTAATAATCCTTCCTTCCTTCATTTTCTTCTCATGTTTCCTTTTTGATGTTTGATATGAACATGTGTTTAGTTGATCTTTGATGTAACAATTATCCCCATCATTATGGTGGGTCTATAGTGCTCTCATATTGGTACTCGTGGATTGAGAATTGGCAAAATATATTATTTTTTTTAAAAAAAAAAATAAAGTGGGGATCCTCCTTCGCTATAGTGAAGAGAGGTTTTGCTCACCATATCCAAGGCAATGAAGTTTTGAGGCTTTGGTATAGTGAAGTGGTTGTTTACTTTAGTTTTAAGTCGTTTTCATATCCATAATTGGTCATAACTTAGAATATTTGATCATAGAAAACCTCAAGGGCGACTTTTCAACAATTACAATTTTTTTCTCTTGAGGTGAGTGTTTTTGTTCATCTTTTCCTTTTGTACGTTTTCTTTGTCGAATCAAAGGGTGAGCTCTTCATGGGACTTTACGAGTTGAACTTTGGGGTTATTTTATTACTGGGATATAATATAGAGAGGGTATAATCATACAAGATTTCATTTCTAATTCATTAAATTATATCTTCTGGCATGAAATTATGAACCTAACTAGCCTTTATTTATGATATTTGGAGAAACTAGAAACCCTATAAAATAGAGTTTTGGGATTTATGAACTTCTCAAGAGAGGTTAATGGGGCTGAAATTTTATGAATGAAATTGAATTGATCATGAAAGCCCCTATTTAGATGAAATAACTTATTAATAATTTGTTAGATCTTTTAAATAGGTAGAATTAGATGAGTTTGAATATCCAAGACCTTCGCTTGAGAAAATAGATGATTAATGTGTGGTTATATTTTGAAGTCCTGAGTGTTCAATGTTGTTGAGAAAAGGAAGTTTTCTATAATTTAGCATGTTTACTTTCAGTTCGTCGGTTGAGGTAGGTTATGATTTACATTGAGTTATACTTTCCTTAGTTGATGATATGTAATATAAATTGTATTGCATGTTGATTGGTGTCCGGACATAGTTGGTACTTTTTATGAGTGAATTCGTGTTTTTTGTTGAATAAGCATTTAAACTAGTGAATTGTCTATTTTACTAATGTTATGAATTATGACTTGTCATTATCTTATATTGCAAGTTGTTTATTTTTTTTAGTTAGACTTGATAGATTATTATTTTTATCAAATATTTTAATAAATTTTATGATATTATATTTATAATATTTATCTTTTTGTCAAACATACAAATCATGATGTTCATAGAAATCTTATAGTTTTGTGTATATAATTTAGGGGTGTGCATTCGGTTTTTCAATTCAGTTTTGTGTTATTCGATTTGGGTTTTTTGGTTTTCGATTTTGAAAAAGTTATTCAATTGAACCAAAAAAATTGGTTCAGTTCGATTTTTCTCTTTTCGATTTGGTTTTTTTCGATTTGACTATTCAGTTATAACTTATTTCATAACTAATTAATAACATAATCAAAGTTATATTTGCATGCTTAAAAAATAAAATTTTCATATAAGGAAAAGTACTAATATTGAATTTCTTAAATATCCTATCCAATATAATCACGAGTAAAACATTAAAACACAATATTATCAATACATAATTCTAATGAAATTAACTCTAAACTCTAAAGTACTATCATTAAACACAAATTGCATCGAGGTTGAACTAACAATTCAACTCATGTCTTAATTTTTTCTATTTTTTTTAATGAAAGTGCAAGTAATATGTGACATTTATAGTTATAATGTAAAATTTAATGCCTAAAATTTAGTGAAATAGGATGGCAGTAATTTGATATGGGCCTAAATATTACGGTAATACTGAATTACTAGTATCCTATATTGTAAACCTAAATATTATATGTGTAATTATTAATCTATATATATAATTCGGGTTTTTTTGGTTTATCGGTTTTCATTTTTCTAAATTCGAAATCAAACAAAGTAACTTATAGATCCAAAACCAAACCAAAAATCCAAATTACAATTCGATTTGGTTTGATTTGATTTTTCGGTTTAATCCAAATAGTGCACACCCCTAATATAATTAGTTAATTAAAATATATTAATTTTAAAAATATAAATTATTTTTTATATAATACTAGTTAAGAATATAGGTTTATAATTAATACGTTTTTAAAAGATAACTTATATCTTAAATATTTAATTTAGTATCATTTATAAAGGCACTTATTCATCCAATATAAATTTTAAAAATTCAATATTACTTATGATTGCACTTGTGCAACCAAGAAATACATATGTACAAGTCAACGTAATTCCCTTAGTAATTACACTAATTTTTAATTAACATGTGACTTTTCAAACGAATTCTTACTTTTTTTATGTGAATAAATAGTAGTAATCTAATTGCTAAACACACTAACACACTGTGGAAGGTGACTACAAAATTGCAAAATTAATGTGTAGTAAAGTAGACTCACCAAACATGTTCCATGAAGCATTTTTCCTACTTGGTGCCCGCTATAAATTTTTGAAGTAATTTAAATGGAAATTAAAAGAGAAGAAAAAAGGGGTCACTTGGGTAAAAGTGGTCCATGACAGGTCCGGTTCTTGCTACTTGGTCTTCTATACAACAGACATACTGGAAAAGCAACTTGTGACTTGTTTATTAATATGCTCTCACGGCCCATTCAAAGGACCAAAATTGATGAAACAAAAGTGAACAAATAACCGGAGAAAAAGAGTTTTAACTTCTTTAAATTAGTAGGGTACATCACCATAGGCGAATTCAGGTTTCGAAAATTTTGAGTGCACCAATATTAAAATTGTAAGCTAAACTTAGAATAAAAAAATGAAATAGGTGCTAACTGGGTCAAAACCCTGGTCTCTAGGTGATTTCACTAGATTACAGTGGCGGATCTAGGATTTTAAAGTTGTGGATGCTCTAAAAGTTGTAGTATCAAAAATGTAAAAGAAATTTTAACAGTGAAATTCGAACCCAGGTTCAACAACACTAAAAGAGTCTTAAGCACCCACCCAAAAGTCAATGGACCAATCAGATCATTTGTTTATTTGGTGCTCTATGTTAAATTTATAAAGATACCGCTTAATTTCTACATAACTAGTGAGTCCACCCCTGCTAACTTGTACCAACTGCACAGGGGAACTTCTATGTTATTTATTGGTGTACTGTTAATTATATCCTACTTTTTGTTAGTTTTTTAAGATAGATATACATATATACACATGAATTTTTTAGAAGTTAACGAATGCACGTACAGCCTCACTAAACCATGTGGTTCCACCTCTAGGTACATCGACCAACTCACCTAAAAGATAATTATAGATAGTTCATAATAAATAAGTTTGGTAATCGGAAAGAAATGCACAAATTATTCCTAATTACAGTAAGTTAAAAATACATAAATATGATCCTCAACTTTATTTCAGTTGTTATTTATGCTCTTTAACTTTGATTGTGCACAAGTAAACACTTAAACTTATATAAAATTGAATAAATAGATACATTCGCCCTATGTGGTGTCCTACCTGACAAGTTTATATCCTACATGTATAATGTCACATAAAATATTTATATCTACTTATTTAATTTTATACACACTTAAATTGAAGAATATAAACACCAGCTAAAAAAAATATGACATATTTATATATTATGTGTATATTATAAGTTTGATTCCAAATCCAAAAAGAAAGAAAGAAAACAAAGGGCAAGTCTGGCGGGGTTTTGGGGAATCAAAGAGTGAGCAACTCGAAGAGGTAAACAAGGCTGAATCTTCGCCGTCATTAATGTAATTTTAATATACAAACAGCTATTGCTTGTGATCAGATTTCAGCTAAAATCAAGCCTTTTTGCCCCTTTCTTTTTTCTAATAAACTATTTCTCTATAAACAAAACACATCCAAACAAGTGTACAATGACAGGACATGTTAGAAACGCCTTCACCTTAATTATTATCCACTGTTACTAAAATATATTTTCATTTTTATTTGTCACTTTTTCCGTAACAAAAAAGATACATAATTATTTCTTTCATATTTTATCTTTAACATTAATTACTTCTTTTTCAAGATCTAATATTCCCTCTGTTCAGATTTACTAGGCACACTTATTAAGAACCAATGATTTTTTATATATCAATTTACTAATTTATCCATATTAATTAAGGGTCAAAATATATTTACTCATTAACTCAATGTAATAAATTAAGAGTATAATAAAAAAACAAATTATTTTTTCTTGATTTTGTCAAAAATAACAATTAATATTAGAAATTAAATTAAAAAATATTTGACAAATAAATTCGAACGGCAGAAGTACTAAAATATCAGTTATTAGGGATGGTGTAATAAAATAATTATATCAATTATTATTTTATAAAAGATCTGTCAAATTTAAATATGATAAGTAGAAATGAATGGAAAGAGTAATAAAAACTTTTTTTCCGAAAAGAAAGATAAAACTTATAAGTTATGGGGTAAAGGTGTTTGCTTTTTCTTTTTATCATTGAAATTTGAAACAATCAATTCATGTTGATTAGTTTGTATGAGTTAACTACTCAAATAAAAGGGTCATGCATCTCTTTTACTTTTTCCCTATTTCAAATTCCAATTTTTAAGTTGTAGCCCAAACCTCTCTCTCATCTAATCTATCAAAAACTAGTGATGAATTCTCAACATATATAGTTCAAATGAGAAAGATTTAAGAAAAAAATAATTAAAAAGCACTAAATATTACAAATTTCTTATGTTACAATAAAGTATTAAATATTAAAATAATAATTATTTAACAACATATCTTAATGCATTTTCCTTATTTTTATCAACAGTCTAAATCTCAAAAGTATCAAAAGCTTGTCCCATAGGAATAGAAACTTAAACCCCACAATGGCAAAGAGATAAACCCAAATACACTATAACAAAAATGACCATTAGCGGCATTTAATTCTTAATTGCCGCTAAATATGTATTTTTAGCGATAATTGTCACTCTTTACATATGTCCCTAAAGCCTTTAGCGACATTGGTTCTATTGGCACTTAACTAATGCCGGTAAAAACGTTAGCACTCTTTATTACTGTCAATATTTAATGCCGCTAAAAATTGTTTTTGTTATAGTGATATCACTATCCTTAAAATATGTGGATATAATGAAAACGGTAATACGTTCACACATAAAATTATTATTTTTTAAAAACTTGAGGATAAATGATTTCTGTCTTTTGGATGAGCATGGGATGTAATAGACTTCAAATCATACATACAATGTAAATTATACTAAGCAAGTCCTATCCCACAGACTCGACACCAATGAAATTTTAATCAACCAAAATCCAATGAAAATTATCTTTTTTCGTTATATGTCATGAATAAATAAATAGAGATTTATATGGATTTTTTTCTTCCATAGAATTGACAAATTTCCAATCATCTCTATAATTATTTCAACAATATAAGGAAACTTCAATTGAAATTGCTGATATAGTAGAAGGATTGTAATAAGTTTTAGATCTCAAAGGTATAAAACATATGTCAATAAGAAGAATTGCACAATTTTCCATAACCCCCATCTAGCCAACAAATTTTCCTTCTCATTACTCCATATATTCTATGGTTATAATAATATAATCCCACAAGACCTACCTCTCTAAATTTAAAAAAGAAAAAAAAAATCCATGCACCTTCCAAAATATGAGAAAATTATGAAAACATACAACACCATCAAAATATAATTGGATCATACACTTCTAGCCAACATTTCTTGAAATCTCCTATAAGATTCAACTTTCTCCAACCTAAACCTTTCATGTGAATTTGCAATGAACATATCAGCAAGCTTATCAATATCATTATTATTGTCCTTTTCTTCAAGCCATTGAAGATAGCCAGAGAGTTCAGACTCATCACAAGCACTAGAAATAATAGAATTCCATGTAGAATCATAATAGACATCAAATGCTGTTGGAACAGGCACTGGCATCACATGAGAAGAACACCAATTATAATGCAACCTAAATGAACCAACAAACAACTTCACATTCTTCTTCTTCTTCTTCATAATTTGTAATAATAATGATTTCGCTTTCGCTATAGCTCTATATATATGGGAGAAAATAAAGGATTGTACTAAGCTCTTTAGCTTCATAGAGTTTAAGCTAGTAGATGATGATTTTAGGGAAGTTTTTGGATGAGAGGAGCAAACCATTTTATTTTTTTTTTTGGATGTGTAATGTGGCTTGTTCTAATGGGATATATGAAGGATCTTTCATTACCAATTTATCACTAGTAAGTAGGTAATTTATAGAAAGTGTCAACCACTTTGCAGATTTTTCTAACACTTTTTTTATTTTATTTTATTTTTTTAATATCTTCTTTTCATTTGTTTTTTGGGGGTTTTATACTAGCTTTAGAAAACTACTGTACCTCCTTGTTTGGTGGAATAAAGCAAATCACTATATGGAATTTACTCCAATTTGATTTGTATTGTGAAGAAAGTATACAAATATGTACATCTATACTAGCTATTTGCAAAGGTTCTAATTTTAACCATAGTGTTTTGATGTAATCACCAAGAACTTAATTAATAGCACAAGCAAATATCATTTTCAACTTAAAAATAAATACCACTTTTTTCCATATTCCACAAGTGGTTATTTTTTTTACAAATTACATTGCAAGTTGTTTTTATCTTGTCACGATCACAAAATGAATGTGATGGCACTTATTTAAACTCGCCAAGATAGGTTAATCTAAATCCAAAAATATGAAAGAAATGCGGAAATAAATCAACAATAGCATAAGTAAAAAAGTTAATTTATAAACACCTCTAAAATATGATTGTCACGTGTACAAGTCACTAGGATGACGTAGACAAGAATTAACCTCTTTCCGATGAGGTTCTGATGTATCATAGAATTCAAAAATCAACTTCTAAGTCATGAGATGATCTCGGCTTGTCCTTATAAAAATAGATTGATCACTCCCTCCTATGTTGTAAGTGTAAACAACGTCTATGCGATAATTAGTCAGGTAGAAACGAGTCTCAACAAGTTTCCACGCAAGTAGATGGGTCATCCAATAGCTCTCCTGAACCTAAGACTTGGTAATATAAAATTTGAAAAATAAATACAAATCACAATGTCTTTATTTCTCGAATAAAACAAAGCACAAAATTAAGAACAAAAGTGTCCGCTGGAATGACAAGTAATTACCTCTCAATAGATCCTTTGAAAGCCTCAGAGAAAGATAAAGGTGAATAATCACACGGGTTCACCTCGAAACCTACACAAGTGTAAAAGAAAAGAGTGAGTATCAAACAACATTGTACTCAACAAGCTACCCACTAAATAAGGTAAAACTAATTTAGAATACAAGTACTCCTTTTATCCCAACCAAACTGCCTCAACTACAACTTGCATAGAAATCAGCTCAACCTAACAACTCACTTTATACAACCCACAAGGCTCAACAATCATATATAATCCAACATTCATAGTTCAAAAATCAACAAGTATCAAGTTAATCAATTACAAGTAGCAAGTATGTCAATTACAAACATCATAAAATCTCAATCACAAGTATCAGGTTCAAATCACAAAGTCAAACGCTTGTCGAAACCATTTCTCATCAACACAAAACCACTTGTCGAAACCAATTTTCATCGACACAATATCACTCATGAAAATCATTTTTCATCGGCACAATATCACTCACCATAATCATTCCCCGTCGGCTTTATATAATGTCACTTGTTGAAATCATTTTTCATTGATATAATCACCATATATCTCATCACGGTGTACGAAAATTAATGCAAATAGACAATCTCACACCATAAGAAAGAGGTGATAAACTTAATCAATTCAAGTCCACAATATTGTCAATAAAGCATTTCATCATTCTACAAATTAGGATCTAACACTCAAGGCAATTCATAAAGCACAACTATCAACACATTGCCTTTTCTATTTTATCCTCTTTTATTCATTAAGATCAATCAAATAGAGTAATTGAACTGGTCACCTTATTCTCATTTCTCCCCAACACACACAAAATGAAAAAAAAAATACAACATTCTACAAGTTTATAAAGTTTAGAAGTTCACTTGCCTCATCAAATCAAAAGTCACTCCAAGACTTGAGTCTTCCCTTTCCAAACAATGTCCAGAGCCACACAATTTAATCAAACAATTAATCACAATAAGATTTCAGAAATAACAACACTCATATCATATACTTTGAAAAATTGTTCAAATCGACTCAAAAATTCAATTCCAAAAATAGGGTTTGAATCCAAAAATATTAACTTGAAAACATTACCCAAGTCATTGGAACTCATTAGTGAAAACCATTTTGAAAAAAGAATTAAAATTAGTTCACAATCACCATTTTACTTTAGAACTCACGTTCTTGAAAAACTTTCAATTGGTCAATCAAAATCTCAAATTGTTATGCTAAAATATACGAATGATCAAAGGGAATTGAGTTTTAAGGTTACATACACTTAACCAAATGATTTAGCCTAGAAATCTGTTTAAAATCGCCTCCAATAATTTTCCAGAACTCAAAATGGGAGAAAATAAGGTAAAACCCTAAAATTTCATATATAAACCCTCTCAGATCTCACAAAAGCGACCTTAGGTTCACTTTCTCAAACTCACAATCGTGACCTTTGGTTCACCAAAGCGAACCCCAAGAAACTATGGTTGCAAAAGCGATAGATACTGCGGGAATATGATGGTCAATGGAGTATGAACCCTCGCGAATGCAACTAGTAGTCTAGGGCCTCACTAATGCGACCCTTGTGAAAGTGAACCATCCTTCGTATTGCAAGGCACACAAGATATCATAAAATCAATCAACTCTCAGATCTCCAAATGGATCCTCAAAAATTGTTCAAAACCTCATAAATACAAACCACATATTTTATTCAATTACACTCGATGTTTCGATACAATGGATCTATCGAAACATAAATTTGAGGTCTCCAAGACCCAAAACTCGTAAAAGTCGCAATGAACAAACATAACGTCTAAAAAGGTTAAATCAAGTTCAGGGCCTCTAAATATTCAATCAAGACCACCTCAAGACCTAAAATTATCCGCCAAATTCAGCGGAACTTTTAGAAATTTGATATGAGAATTCAAACTCCGAATGTTGACCAAAGTCAATCTAAAGGCCAAAATTTCACAAGTTTTAAACTTATGACCACAAATCTATGAAAACACTTTGAATCTAAAACTGGCAGCTCCCTTAGAACAATTTCCATATGTTGAATCGATGAAATCGATGAAATTCTACTTTGAGACTTGAAATTCTAAAAGACACAACCACTTGTTAACAACTTTAGCATTTGAATTCAAAGACTTTCATAATTCACATTTTCCCCTTAAAGTTTGTAACCAAATTCAAACTCCAATCTTAAATGACTTGAAGTCAATATCTTGAGGAATAAAATGATAATTTTATGAAAAATCTTAAAATGGCATTCCAGGTCGTTGCATTTCCATTTCAATTTTTTAATAGTTTATGTGGGATACTAAGAATTAAGAATCTCTCTTGATTCCATTTGATCTGAAAGTTGAAAGAATATTCACGCATCTAAGATTAAATTTTGCAATGAATGATCAAAATAGTCAACGAGTAGTTGTTGAGGTTGTTGCTACACCGATTCCTGCACAAATGGGTCATGTCGGGGCATTCAACCTCAACTGCTAACTGAGAATACAAACTTTAATACCATCAGCACGATGTTGCACTGACTGGACTTGCAAGGATTATTCGATGGTCTACCTATTGAAAACCCAAACAAATATTTAAAAAACTTTATTGGAGTGTGTCTAGCATACAACCTCCTAGATATCACTCAATAAGTTATGCTTGTGGTTGTTCCAATTCTCTCTAACAAGGGAAGCAACACATGGTTAAGAGAGTTATCGGAAGCATCCATCTCTACATAGACAAAGTTCATAAAACTATTCTTGGAGAGGTTTTTTCCTCCAAGTAGATGTATTATGTAATGTTCTGTACCGACCTTTATGACTAGGCCAATAGTGAAAGAAATTGGGTTAGAAAACTTTCTCGATAATGACTTACAAGTTCTAGATAGGTTGGTCTCAAACAAAATAACAAAATTTAAGCGAGGTGAGGTCTAGGGCCATCTAGAAATGGGTAGGGTGAAATTTCTGAATTTGGATTATATTTTCTAGTATTCAACACATTAAGGAACTCGTATAACTTCATCGATCGAATTTGGATGAGTAATACTTCATTAATTGAACTTGACGTAAAGGGATATAGCGGAACATCAAGGAAAGAAGGTGTGTTGTAAAAATAAGATAAGAATTTATAAGTCTATTAAGTTTTTGTAATTCCCTATAGTGGTCATCAATCTTTTATAGCGTAAGTGTGAAGGCGCTATAGTGAGGTGACGACTCCTATAGTAGTCGGGGTTACTATAGTAAGAAAAGTCAGAATTTATGTACAAAAGGTTGACCTTTTATTTTTTAGGCATAATACATAAATGTGCTCTTTAACTTGACTTTATTTTACGTTTATGTCCTCCAACTTAAGTAGACACTTAAACTTGTATAAAATTAAACAAGTAAACACACGAGTTTTACATGACACAATATACATAGGACATCACGTCTGACAAAAAATGACATGCATGATGTCATGTAAGACATGTGTGTCTATTTGTTCAATTTTATACAAGTTAAGTGTCTACTTGTGCACATCCAAAGTTGAAGGGCTTAAATATGATTTGAAGCCAAGCTAAAGGGCATATTTATGTATTATGCCTATTTTATGATTCATCTCGGATTTGAGAGTGCAGACTAGCATTGTTCCTCCTTTATATTCCACCAAATTCATTGGTAAAGATAAGTCCATCACTCTCTTATCTTGGAAATTGATTCTTAAATATTAAAATCTAAGATATTTATCTTAGGGGAGATTTTGACTTGATTTAATGGTGGGAAAAATTAAAGGTGTGGGTTGGATAGGATGATCATGAATTGTCCTGGGTATATGATTTGGTTATAATTAAAGTATAATTAGGTCATTTTTAATTGATTGTTGTATTTTTATTATTTTCACAGACCAAGAACAAGTCATGGTACTTCAAAAGGAAGAGGTTTGAGTTCTTTAGAGTTTTCAAAAGGTTTGATTCGAGGTAGATGATGGTTGTATATTTTCTAGTTTATATATGTATGCATGCATGTCTACCATTTTATAATATCACTTGTATAGTGCATGTTGAGGAAAAATATAAGGAGCATATGAAATGACATCATGTTGATAATCTCATGCAATGAACTTGTTTACTTTACTTGTGGTTGTCAAGTATTATTATTTATTGTGATTGTGGTTGTGCATGATTGTCAGTAATTATTGATTGGCTCGGGTACCACATTGGTATAAAAATAATAATGGTTGGCTCGGTTATCATGTATGATATGAATAATAACTCTGGTTGACTCGAGTACCATGCCTTTAATGTGTGTATGGATTCCTTGAAATAACCAGGAATGCATATTTGTGATTTCATGAGTGAACCCGATTTATCTTTTAATAATGTGATGTATGTATGTTAATCCTTGAGTGGTCCAGGTTACTTGAAATGTAAGTTAGACTCAATTAGGTCTTGTATGTGATTATGTGGGACATGTTTCATGTGTATGTTAACCCAGGATAAAGACTGGGAGTTCGGGTTTTTTCATATCTGTTGATGATAGATGTTGATTGTGTTACTATGTGGTAATTGTCTGCTTACATTCATGATTTGGACTGCCCGTGTGATCATATCAATACATTGTGATTGTGTACTGCACCTGCTATTTTTTTGTGGGATGCAATGCATCTTTCAACGGATGATACGAGACTTCGATTAAGGGACACTTGACTTTAAATCCAAGGATGAGCTTTTCTTCCAGACTGCCATAAAATCCTCTACATATCTTTCCATATTTTCGGACAAAGACATTAGACTATTAATTCATGTTTTCTATGTTTCTGCGTTACATCTTCATTCTTGACTTATTTAGAGTTTGAACTACAATTTTCAATTTCTAGGAGTTTTATTTCCGCAATGTTTTGACTATTGATTTAGTTTATGGGTACTCGATCTTTTGATTATTTTGAAATTCTTTTCCTTTTATTTTATATCGTTAGTTGATTTTAATAAATTACATGTTAGATTAATTTTGGATTGATAGTTGATTTTCCACCAGTCATTTAGTGTGTGTCACTCGCAACTGTCTTGATCGTAACATATTCAGATTAGGGACGAGATTAATAACTTTAAATAGTTGTCAGGTGAAGCACACATGAGTCTTAACTCACATTTAAAAGAAAGTGGTTCAATGCCTGATTTGAATGGTTTGGGGCTGAATTATTATATTGACATGTTTGACAATTATTAGATAGGTTGTGGTATTATGCTTGCTTTATTTATTTTCTTTTTAAATTCCTCAATTTTTTTATTTTTTATTTTTAAAATAGCCCTTTTGAATCGACTAGATTATTTTTATTTCATAATAATGATAATTTATAGAGGTTAGTATTAATTTATAATAATGATGTTATTCTTAATTGATAAGTTTACTATCCTTATATGTACATATACTGTCACGATTCAATTCACCAAGTCATGCGGACACTTACTTTTACACCTAGAAAAAATAATACTTACCTTCCGATTTCAAACTGAGAATGTGGAATTTAATAACAACAACAACAAAACATAGCGTGATGCATTGATATAACCATTGTTGATTCAAAAAAAAATTACGACATAAAACTTTTACAACTAACTGAAAATCAAAAGAGAGAATAGAAGTTGTCGGAGATCACAATCAATTTCACCTGTGAAATATTACGAATCCACAACCACATTAAATAACTATATTAATTAAATTTTAATTGTGAATTGTTATTGAATTAAATGATATTTATGTTTAATAATTACATAGTAAATGTGTAATGACAGGGTTTCGTCGTTATAGGAATGCCAATGGGGAAAAATTGGAGCCGGACTTTTTCGTAGTGCTAAGATTTTCTGAATCTTGTCTAGATTTGGAGGAATTTGGAATCATCAAGGGGGTAGGGAGATCTAGTAGCAATAAGGTGGAGTAAAGGTGCATTGGATTATATGAATGGACAGATTACTCGTTAAGGACTCGTACGACTTCACGACATCGAATTTGAATAAGTAGATCATTGAAAATTAACTTTGGCGTTAAGGGAACTTTCTGAGTGTAGTGAGCTAAGAGTATGTTGTGAAAGGGAGAAATTGAAAATCTATTGTAAGCTCACTACCTCGCTTCGTGCCGCTTCAGCGGGATGAGTGCCACTGTAGAGGGCAAGGCGGACTCGGAATTAAAGGATTTTTGAGATTTTTTTAGAAGAGCTCACTGGTTCACCTTGTGCCGCTGCAGCATGATTAGTGTCACTGCAGCGACGCTGCTACAACAGGATGGATGTCGCTGTAGCGGCATGACGGGTTTTTAAATCGTAAATAAAACCCTTAGACGATGTTATTTTGTACTTTTCGACTTTTTGAGTTAAGAGACAACCCCTGGACTATTCTAACTCGTTTTCCACCATTCTTGAAGCTAGAGGTAAGTTTTTCACTCCCCGAAATTATTTTTTGATCCTCAAAACATTTTAAAATTGATCAATATTGATGGAGAAGGATTTCTTGAAGAATTCTATGGTAGAATTAACCCTAAATTGACTAGTTGTGTCATGGGTTTGAACTAGGGCTCATGAGTTGTTAGTATTAGGGAATTTATTTTTCATTATTGATTCCCGTATATAAATTGTTGTTTGTAGAGCACTAACAAGCGGAACGAATCCAAAAGGGAATGATCAAGTTGTCTAGGATTTCTTCGAGGTAGGTGATTGTTGTGATTATATGATCGTGTGATATATACTTATTTTGCTTCATTGTGATACTTGTATATATATGCATGTTGCAATATTAATCATAGATGAATAAGATATATGAATATCGATACCATTAAATCATGACTTGAATGTGTGATCTTAATGTGTTATTGTGAAGTGTGATTAAGATCGGCTGCCACATTTCTGCACACTAATTGGGATCGAATTTCCATGTTAATTAATGTTATTTTAGATTTTGGAAAAAAGATTTGAGAATAAGTAATGATGTTGATGATATAATATGTTTTATATTAAAGGAAAAATACATTTAAAAAAAAATTAAACTTGGTTGGAAAACTTACTTCAGCACTGAAACTATATGGGCGTTTCAATACCCCCTTAACATTTTTGAAATGAATTAAATACAACCCTGGGGGATGACATGGCAAAGAGAGTGAGTTCACTCTCCTAATAGCATGTGAAGGAGTTAAAAAAATATATATATATTATAAAATCATACACATGACATATTTTTATTGGTCAATATATAATAAATATTTTAAATATTATTTCTTAATATATTAACTTATATTAAAATATATGAATAATCTTATTGGCCAATAAAAATTTTAATTTTTTTTTCTTTTTATTTTGTTGTCTTCCCCAATATAGATTCTTCTCCATTGAAGCATCATCTTTTCCTCCATTTTCACCAACTCTATTAACTACTTCAATTTCACAATCTCTTCAGTAATACACAAAATCCAACACCACCATCTTATTATTGATGTCAATTTCACACATATAAATTTATCGATTTTCAGCGGAGCTAAAAACTTGCTAATTTAAAGGACTTTAATTTGCGGAGGCAGAATCATTGATTTTTTTTGCTTTTTCAATTTTTCGAAGATGAAGGTGAAAATCAGAGGCAGTGATGGTAGATCTTTTATCTCTCCGGTTTGGAGGTTTACCAAATAAGACGCGAAATGAATGAAATGAGCTGATTGTTGTTGTTTTGTTGCTCCGTCTAAGAGCTTGGAAGCTCACTATTAATGGTGTTTTAAGGAAGAAAGTGATGGCGACGTGGTGATTCGGTTGTTTGTGGGGTTTTTTGGAGAATCTATTAATGGAGCTTCGGCGGTGATTTGAGAGTTACGATGAAAGGAGTTTGGATGGTGGACGTAGAAGGAAAATATGGAGAGGAAAAAAAAATGAACATTGAAGAGCTAGAAATGGTGAAGAAGAATGAAGAAGGAAGAAGAAAGAAGTGAGGGGGTGGGTGGGGGCTGGGTATGGGGAAAATAAAAAGGAAAAATTAAATGAATTGGTACATTTTAATAAATAATTACTGATTTTAGCAATACTTTTTATTTATTACCATTTATAGCAATACTATGTTAAATCTGCAATATGTATTAAAAGTGAATTATGTATGCAATATATATGAATTATATATGAATTATAATTGTTTTTAAAGTATATTATGTTTGTTTGGTAAAAATTTGACACATTGAATTATAAGTGTATTAAAATGTGTGATAAATGAATTATTTATTATTAAAATTTGTATTATATGTGAATAAAAAATTATTCTTTGTAATATGAATTAAACTTGTATTATAAATGAATTAAAAGTGATCAAGTGAGAAAAAATATTATTGCTATAAATGGTAAATATTTTTGTATTATAGTATATTTATGTAAGTTTCTCAAATAAAAATGTGTTAACATTTTTTATTTTAGAAAATGCACTTTGAATTAATTAATTAGTGTAAATTAATTTTAAGAAGTGTTAAAAAAAAATGGTGAAAATAATTAATGATGTGGTGCTGATATGACGTTGTTGTGACACTTAAATGGCTATGATGTGGCAAATGAGAGTGCGATAATAATCTCAGGGTGGTTTTTAATTCATTTCAAATATGTTAAGGGGGTATTTAAATATTCGTGTAGTTTAAGTGTTAAAGTAAGTTTTCGGACCAAGTTCAGATTTTTTTTATGTATTTTCTCTATATTAAAATAATGAATAAAAATAAAAATCAATTTCTAAAATAGTAAATGGAGGAAATATTACTCTCCTTATCCAATAATAGTAATCCACTATTGGCTTGATACCGGGTTATGAAATAGTAAATGATTGGGGGGGGGGGGGTAATTCTACCAAATCATCTTATGAAATATAAGTCATCTAAACATTAAAAAATAAGTAGTATTTAGTAGAAGTAAATAGACACTAAATAAAAAATTATGCATTTATTTTATAAATAGAATAAGTATTGTTTGATATACTCCAGAAGTCATTAATTACTTTTCCACTTTTGAATTAACGCAGCTACTAATAATACAAGGCAAAAGTATTCATCACCCCCCTGAACTTGAAGTTTTTTATTCGGTGTACACCTAAACTATATTATGTTTTAATTACCCCCTCAAACTTGTTTATTCCACTATCCCGTACACCTTTTTTGTCCACTGCTCCTATTGTGACTACACGCGCACGACAGCTGGCAAAAGTGGTGATGATGTGGATTTCCACCTGGATAAATAATAGCCACCTAGATAATTAAAATAACAAAAAATTCATATACCAACAACTCTGCAAAAAAAGCTCCGTTCTTCCATGGCAAAACTTACCAATCATGAAGTTGTCATGGTAATGGTTCCACTACCAGCACAAGGCCATTTAAATCAAACTCCTCTACCTCTCCCGCCTCATCTCCGCCTATCACTTCCCACTCCATTTCGTCGGAACCATCGTCAAGCAAAAAATCGCATTCATGGCTGGATCAACTCTCCACCTCCACCGTCAAATTTCATGAATCCCCAATCCCAAATTACGAAAACCTACCTCCAAATCCAAATTCCACCACCAAATTCCCTTCCCAATTGATGCACTCTTTCCACGCCACGAGTCATTTTCTTCACCCGATTACTTCTCTTTTACAGAAGAACTATCCATAAATGTATGAAATTAGCTTGATGAACAAGAACCAAATTCTGTAATATTCATGTCTTTCGGTACGAGGACTATGTTTTTCTGATGATCAAATTAAGGAATTAGCAACTGGATTGGAGAAAAGTGAGGAAAAAATCATATGGGTAATGAGGGAAGCTTCAAGTTTAGGGGTAATGAATAATTTTGACAATATTAAAAAAAATTGAAAATTTTATGGGTTTTTTACCATTGTAGCTTTAAGACGTGGCAAAAAATCACTCCCCTACGCGCCTAGTAGAGTGTGATTTCAATTTCTATGCCAGGTGGACAGAAAAGGTGCACGCGTTAGATGAATAAACAAGTTTGGGGGGGGGGTAATTCAAACGAAATAAGTTTAGGTGTACACCGAATAAAAAGCTTCAAGTTCAGGGGGGTGATGAATACTTTTGCCATAATACAATGATTAATACAGTGAGTTTACCATCTTACCGCTATTAATTATGAAGCAGATAAACTAAAGAATTTCATGAAGTTTTAAAAGTATTAATCGAGGATATAATAGATAAAACAATTTTTTTTTTATATTTGTCAACAAGTAAAAAAAAATTAGATAATTAATTAGGGAGAGAGAGAGAATAGTACTATTTAATTCCAAAATAATATATTCCATTTTATATGTCATTCTTACTATAAATAGTTGATCCATAATACTTGTCATTTCATAAAATTAATGAATCAAAATATATATTTGGCAAATATAAAAAAAACTAAGCGAATAATTCATATTTATTGATAAAATAAATTAATCAAAATATATTACTCCTAATTCATATTAATTGATTGAAAAGTTAAAAAAGATTAATTAAGAACAAAATAATAATAACTTTACTTAATCTCTTAATTAATGTAAAATTAAAAATATGACCAATAATATAAAGAATACAAGTAAAGATGAACCGAGGAGGAAGTAAGTGGGAACAAAAGTAGTAGTACGTAATTGCGTATTTTTCCACCTAAACGCTGTATAACTAAAACCAAGCTGACACATGTCTATTCATTTATGATCTCCTCGTAAGGACAAATGAAATTACTGCTACTCTTCCTTTTTATAATGAGTGGCATTTTATTTTAATTAATTTGTTTATTTTACTTTAGAGCGCTTAAAATATTATTTTTTTTAATTTTAATTTTTTATATGACATATTTAAAAGATAAAAATTATAAGAAAATAATTATTATATATATTTCATATATTTTAAATTGAAGATCATAAAATTTAAGAGTTACATTTATACTCTTTAATTTTGTATTAAGTTAAAACAAATAAATAAATTAAAAGGTAAAATGTATTTTTAAATTGAACACATTTCTTAAAAAATTATTGACACTTAGAAAGTAAAAGATGTTTTGTGGTCATACATCGTTATAATACTATTTCACAATAATAACTTAAACTTCTTCGAAATACTTTTTTTCATGTTATATTTTATTTTTCTATATCAACATTCAATAGTTATAACAATAATGATACTCTCTTTTTAAAAAAATAAATTGCATGTTCAAACAAAATTTTAATTTTATCTCATTATGTTATATTACATGTCCAAATCAGACCTGCAAATGATCAACTGGTTCATTCCTTTATTGATTCAAAAAAAGGAAAAGGAAAAAAGAAAAAATAAATTGTTTTCTGGTTCTTTCAAAATTATTTTTAATTTTATGCCTTTGTTTTTTTAATAAGAAATTTCTTTTTTAGACATGCGTTTATAAGTAAAACGACAAAAGATGTCATTTCCTAAGAAATAAAACAAAATACTTACTACCATAAGCATGTAACACATTAAGGGGTCGTTTGATAGGCCGTATTAAAATAAATAGTTTATATATTATGTAAGAATTATTTAGTACTATGTATGATAGGAAATTGAGTCTATGTATAACTAATCCATGAATTAGTTATACCTTCTACATGGTATTATATTATGTATTACTAATACCTTTCATTTGGAGGTATTAGTAATACATGTGATATAATACTATGGGATAAGTCTATTAAAGAAAAATATATCCCTCAAATCATTTTAATTATTTTGTTTATTTTCTTGATTTTATGTTTTATGTTTGTGCTAGCAAATTTATTTAAATATATATGTTTGTGCGATTTTTTAATTATTTGTATTTTGAACAATTTATAAAATTGAATACATATCAAAATTATAACTTGCAATTTTTATGTGTAAATATAGATGATTTATTCAATTTTACTATTGTTTACCGTCTTTTCAATTTTAATAGTTAATAGTTTATCTTTTTTTTTTTTAAATTGAAAATTGACATTTTATAAATGATAAATTTACTAAGATGACAATTATTTATCCTCGAATAATTTAAGTGGAAAAAAGGCAAACATGACAACAAAATTGTTCTTTTCATAGTTAGTTGGAAGGTCATAAAAAAAACATCGTCCGACAATTATTTACCTTAACCCAATTGCATAATAGTTGAAGGGTATAATTGGAAATGATTTTTTTATAAAGTTTTAATCCAAACACAAGATGAGGTGTAAAATAATGAACCAAACACTTGGTAAAAAAAATTTCTACATTACTAATCCTTGTACTATTAATTCTTACATTACTAATCACAACACTACTAATCCTTGCATTATTAGTTCTGTACAAAACGACCCCTAAGTCTATAATATATAAGTAAATGGGGAGGACTTACCCGTCATGTTACAATTTGACGATAAAAATACTTGATGCGTTTTTTTAGTTATCAGTTGTATTTTTTGAAAGTCAATTTGACTAAATTTTAAATTTAAATTCGATAACATTAATATGATATTTTAAAATAAAAAACTATATAAAAAATAGTATTGATTGCAAATATGATAAAAAATATAATATATTCTAGATGTTAATCAAAATTCATACCATTTGAATCTAAAAAAAAAAAATCATATACAATTTGTAATACTAAGCTGAGGATGTTAATTACCATTAAAGATTAGAAACCATAAAGCAGAATAAAATTAAGATTAAGTTGATGAGTAGTGACTTTATACAATCTTGTGCAGAAAGTTTGTAGTTTTAAAATTAGTAAAAGAAAGATATTTCATTGTGGGGAATTGTGTGACAAAAGCAGGATTTGGAGTTGGGAAGGAATCTGTAAAATAACAATGAAAAAGTAATCAAAAATTCTTTTCCCTAGAACATTTGATCAGAATAGTAAAATAATATATTTTATATCATGTTATTTTATTTTATTTTTATATTTTTATTTTTCTAAATTTAATACATTTTAATTAAAAATAAAAAACAGATTAATTTATTTTTAAAAATAAAATAAAATAATATAGACTTTTTAAATTTCTAAATAAATTTTCTAATCATTTAAAAGCAAAGAAAAGGAACAGGTAAACAGTAGGTAAAAACACTACCTTTAAAGTGTAAGCTAAGTATGTAGCTAAAGACATAATCAATCACAATGGAAGACTGGAAACACATCATCATCACCCATTCCTTTATCATATATTCCCTCAAAGAATCAATTGTCATTGTCACCAAAAGTCCCATGCTATTTTCTACTCTTCCTTTCAATCATTTCTCACTTTAATTTCAAATCTCCCCTCTCTCTCCACTTTCATCTTTATTCATTCCTCTTCCCACTCACTCTTTTTTCCTTCACGGTCCACAGAGATAAAATGTAAAATTGGTGTCAATAATTCATCATGGAAGAAAGAACTTTTTCGTATGTCTTAGTTTTAATAAAACTCTTTCCTATTCTATCAAGAAAGTGCTTGACTAGTCTTCTTATTTATCGATTGGAGTTTAAGTAGGCGTTTAGCTATAGGATTCAAATATGTTTTACTTTAATGTGGTTCATATATCTAATAATTGATTATTTACCTTGTCTCCCAAGTAAATAATAAATCAAGGATATAATACATAATAATTACCCTTTAATTCTAATTATAACACTTGTTTTAAAAGATTATATAACTTTATAAAGGTCCTAGCACTACCGTATTGATATTTGCAATGGATCAATTACCGCCTTATGAGCCCACAAGCCATAGAGAGTGTACTTCATCCTTCGATAGAGCGTGAAATAAGTAATTTTTTTTAAAAAATTCCGCATTTGTTTCATTGGATTAAGAAGAACTATAAAACTTCATTTTAATGGGGGTTGCAGTTTCATTATTAGTGTAATGGTTTGGATTTTTAAACTTGAATTTGATGATAATCTGATTGAGAGTTATAGTTTATTAGTTTTATAATGAGAACATTTTTTTAAAACTGATTTCAACTTTTTAAGAATTTCATTTTTTGTAAAGAGCCGTCACTTATTTTCACTTTGAGAAGGTGCAGGGATGGTAAACAGGCGGGGGTGGGGAGAATTGGTTGCGCGAAAAACCTACAAAGATTTCTAACTCTTTCCGCCCGGACCCACATAGCACAATTTATTTTTTTCTACCCGCCCTGCCCCACCCTGTAGACTCGCCTCACTCATACCCACTCCACATAAGTAGTAGAACAATTTTAGGAAATATGAATATTTACAAACAAAAATGTCAGATAAAAAAATATGTATACTCACAAATAAAAATAATAATGATATGAAGCTTAATTTCTAAGTGTTAACGTGTTTTCTCTAAAATTGTAAAAGTACAATTTTGTTACGGTGCAACAAGAATAACGATGTATATGATTTTAAAATGTAAATACTATTTAATAGATCTCCTTAGTTATGTTATAAACACAAATGAAATGGATTTGAATTTCAATTCTATCTAAATAAAAACATTCAATATTTATCTATTTATAATTAAAATTATAACTGGTTTAGCTTTAATTTTATTTAGACCTGCAGTTCGCCCTGTCCCGTTAAGTCATCCCTAAGAAGGTGTTGGCACTGAAAGTGACCCTTAATATGCGGTTATCTAACAATTTAAAATATTTTTGACTAACTTTTGAAAAAATTACTTTAAAATAAAGACATTTAGAAAGAAAGTAAACTATATAAAAGAAATGACTTAAGTAAAAGAAAGACAATTAACTAAATTATGTAAATGAAATAAATCATCATGGCAAAAACTAGTTTATCTTTAAGAAATTTAAAGTTAACAAAGAACTAAGTTAGAATCGATCGGCACAAATTATAATGAAGTAACAGAGGAAAGAATAGAATTGGGCTTTTACCCAAATTCAGACTGCTCGGCTAATAGGTCACTCTTCCACCTGTACTAAATTCTAATGTAGTTTGCATCATTTGGGCCCTTTTGCAGCCCACATTTTGGCTCTGTATACAATGCATCAGATGTATACATTAGCCATATATCGGTTGTATACCATCTCCTTTTTCCTGTATATCAGCTTGCTTAAATTTGTATAATAGTGTATACCATCTGCATATTAGCAGCCCGTTGTCTTGGCTTGGATCACAAGGCTGACTCAGAGGAATTTTTTTTGTTGAGTTTGCCCCCCAACTCGAAATAATGCAAGAGACGAAGTGGATTCCAATAGACTCACATTAAGGTTACAAGTAAGAAAAAGAGATCATGATTAGCACGACGCATATCATGCTTAAGTGATTAGATAAAAGTAGTAAATCAATGATAAATTGTTACTAGCTATAAAATTTTTTTTACTGATTTTACATAAATTGGTACATTTTAATAAATAATTACTGATTTTAGCAATACTTTTTATTTATTATCATTTATAGCAATAATATGTTAAATCTGCAATATGTATTAAAAGTGAATTATGTATGCAATAAATATGAATTATATATGAATTATAATTGTTTTTTAACATAGATTATATTTGTTTGGTAAAAATTTGATACATTATATTATAAGTGTATTAAAATGTGTGATAAATGAATTATCTATCATTAAAAATTGTATTATATGTGAATAAAAAATTGTTCTTTGTAATATGAATTAAACTTGTATTATAAATGAATTAAAAGTGGTCAAGTCAAAAAGAAATATTATTGCTATAAATGGTAAATATTTTTTTATTATAGTATATTTATGTAAATTTCCCTTAGATAAAAGTAGTAAATCAATGATAAATTGTTACTAGCTATAAAAAAAAATTATGTACTTAAGAAATTTTGAAATTTAAACTTAATGAACAACCAAACAAGATCAATTATTACTAGTTTTAGACAACCAAAATGTCATGTAATGACAAGACCAAACATTTCACAAAAATTATCATTCCAAACACTTAAAATCACCTTGATCAAATAAACAAGCTCATCACAGTTCACTTGGTCAATTGGTCAAAACATCAATTAAACTTTAATGAAAGCAAACATCATATGAAAATAACTACAATTTTCATTGGAACAATATTCAAGCATTTATTTAATTAGGTGAACAGTCAACGAGAAAAAATCACATTATTTTTTTATAAGGAGTAATCTTGTATTATCATTAAATTAAGGTGAGACACATGCTAAGACATTATAATTTACTATACACCTATCAAAGTTAACACCATACTATAACAAGTAAGCAAGAAAGATGAAACTTTTAAGGCCTCAATTTATCATTTTCTTCTAAAGCATTACTTTAATAACAAGATGAAACATCGACAGAGAAATTGTATCATCCCTTCAAACAGAGTAGATTTTAATAAATAATCAATACCACCACAAAGAAATACGAAGCTTCACAACAAACTAAGGGGTCATTTCGTGTGAGGGATAAGATAAATAGTTCTTGGATAAAAAAAAATAGTCATAGAAATTGGTGTATTGTTTGGTTGTCATGTTTGGGATAACTTAACCCACCAGTTTGTTAGGATATACTATTAACCATGCGTTTTGATATAATATTATTATTGAACAATTGTTTATTCATTTATTCAATCCAATAAAGTGTTACATTAAATAGATCAATTGTCATATATGTGTCCTTAACTTATACAGTAGATGATTTGGTGTATAGAGTTTAAGCTTATACACAGAAGATTAAATCATAAGTTCTTACAAGTTAAAAAGTTTTAGTTCACAATCATAGATGAAAATCTGGACAAACTATCTGAAAGATTGTAGCACGAGATTAAATGTAACTTATCTTGATTATGACAGTGGTATAGCTCTAACTTCTCGTGCTAGTGCATTTGGTATGTATTGAACGAAATCGAGCATATGTAGATGTTTTAGACTGACTGATAAAAACATATTCTCTAAACTGGTATTTGTACTTATATTCTTAATCTTGATATAACGATTATGATCTGTATATATTAATTATCGTTTTGATTTATCAAAAGTTGAGATTCTGATATGGGTCAATATGCCTGGTAGATTGGATGATAATAATATATATTGGTGAAATAATTAGTTAGTTGATGAAATCCATGTCTATGTATAAAGATTGATGATACACCTTTTTATGAGAAGCTTATAAGTTTTCATGTGTAAACCCGACCGGTAGATTTATGAATCTGGCAGATAAAATACGTTAAGTATTGCTCTAAAGGAAATTAATCATTAAATTAAATTCGTCAGTAATTTAATTTATTGATTAGTATCGGTAATCTTAAAATTGGGAATTATATAAGTGTTTAATGGTGAGTTTTGAAATAAATAGAGGAGTGCAATTACGAATTTTTAGTGGAATGATTTGTAATTTATTATGGTAAGAATAATTCAAATTAATTATTTAAAATTATTTTCATAATAGGAAGCCGCAGTAATAATTTTTTTGGTCCCTCCTGTGCCCAATTTAACTAGAACTCCGAATTCTATTTTCTAGTAAAAAAAAGAAAAAAGAAACATGTTTCTTCTCCAAAAAGAAGAGAAACATGTGTTTCTTGTTTTTCTTAAAAGAAAAGGAATTCTCTTTGGACTGGGAGGACATCTCGAGATTCTTCTGACCTAGAAAGAGATTGAATTCATTATTTTATACAATACTTGTCTACCCAAGTATTGAGAGAGTTCAATTGTTAATTGGGTGATCTGTAGAAGACTGTAGAGATGGAGTTGGATTTACTTGAAGATATCTGCACACACTTCAAGAGGTAATTCTGAGTTAATTTTTAACCTACTTTGTATGTGATGTGTATTTGTGATTGTTGTTTATATTTATGCAAGATGTATGATTCAGGAATGCTTCCGCTGTGTATGCTATTTTCCAACAATTGGCATCAAGAGCCATACTTGCATCTTTATAGATAACCTAAAATATGTGTGTGCAAATTATGCAAGATCAATTTATCTCTTAATTTTTGGTTTAGCTTGATTAGAGAAAACAATTAGTACGGGATGTATTGTTTTCGTGAGTGACAACTGCTTTGACGTGAGAATTTTTTTTATTTTTGATCTTATGTATTGTGTCGCCTGGAAATTTTTTTCTCATAATGATACTGCTGGTTGTTTCTTATTTGATTAATGAAGCAAAAGAGGAAAAGAATTATATATATATTTGAGGCGATAGTTTTTATGAGTATTGCTTTAATTTTTTTTCCATAATGGTATTGTTTCTTGTTTCCTTATGATCTAAAATTTAATACTTCTCAATGTTTTTGAGAAAACTGAAAGTATATCTAGTATTGGTTGAATGTTTCATGTGAAGAAAGATAAAGTTGAGTGGATGGCAGTGACCATTTTTTGAATTTTATTTTTTAAAAGAAAATTACTTTGACTTGGTAATAATGAATTAATGGTTATGTTTCCTGGAATCATTTCGAAACGTACTTTGAATTTTTTTGCAACATTAATGTGTAATTTTTTTCTGTGATAGTTTTGACAATATGAGTATGAAACTGGAACTTTTTGTTGCATATTTTTCTTTTTGGAAATTTTTTGTATAAAATTTGAAGAAAATAGAAATGGTGATAAAGTGTTATTTTCAATATTCGCCATGATTAAGTAGTCGTGAAGTATTAAATTTATGTGTTGGATTAGACCTTTCTCTCTATCGGATGAATTTAATATAAATCACTACGTATTTAATTGCTAGTTTGATAATTTGTATTAACTCTCCTAAACTGAGTAATATGTGATTGAATCAATGTAACTAGAGGATTTTCACTTGACTTAAACTAACAGTAGACTCTCCAACTGAGTTAGGTCTGTATAAATTTATGGAGTGAATAATCGGTCATTATATATGTAAATTGTATAAATAGTTCTCCAATCCCAACGATAGACTATTCAAGATGCGTGAATGTATATGTATATGATGAGTTTGAATGTAAATATTCAATGTTATATGACTGTGTTATTGATCTATTGTAACTATTTCTTCAATTTCAGATTCAACATGTCTCCTTTTAATCCCATTAGTACTATTTTTAGTCAAAACTAAAGGGTTCTAACTATGTTGACTAAAGGAGAAATCTCAACATCGTGTTGACTGCTGAAAAGTATACGTTTGTACTTCATGAGGAATGTCCAATGAAACCAAATGAACAGTCTAGTGATGAGGATAAGTTAGCTTATCAGAAATGTCGCAAAGCTGATGAAATGACGCGATGTTACATTATGGCTTCAATGTCAAATGTGTTGCAACATCAACATCAAGCTATGTTGTCTACTTTTGATATTATGGAGAATCTCAAACAAATGTTTGGAGACCAGGGTCGATCAGCTAAGAAGACTGCCATGAGAACTCTCATGAACACTAAGATCGTTGAAGGCACTCGTGTAAGAGACCATGTTCTGAAGATGATAGGTCTTCTGAATGAACTAGAGGTCTTGGGGGATGAAATTGACAATGTTTCCTAAGTTGAGATGACATTGCAGTCTCTGCCTGACAGTTTTCAACAATTTTGCCTAAATTATAATATGAATAAAATGAGTCTATCTTTGACACAATTGTTGAATGAGCTGTAGGCGGCAGAGACCCTTGTCAAAAAGGCACCATCTATGACACTAAATGTTGAGAAAAGTTCTACTCTAAAACGCAAGGTGGAGAAAAGAAGAAAAAGGCTCACAAAGCTAAGACAATTGCACCTCCAAGTGGTGGCGTGAAAAGTCTAAGGGTGTTTTCATTGCAAGATGTCAGGACATTGGAAGACACATTGTCCAGATTTCTTAGCCATGAAAAAAAAAACAACCAGGTAACTCACTTTCACTTGTCGTTGAAATATTTTTTGCGGTTGTTTCTACCGCTCTATGGTGTGTAGATTCAAGGGCCACCGATCATATCTGCACTACTTTGCAGGGGTTTCAAAAAACGCGTAAGCTGATTAGAGGTGAAGTTAGCGTTTTTCAAGTGGATGGCTTAGCAGTTCCAGTTTTAGCATTAGGAAATATTACTTTTTCGTTTGATAGTAGTAGAGTTTTAATTTTAAAAGACGTTCTATATGCACATGCTGTCAGAAGAAATTTAATTTCAGTTTCTAAAGTTTTGAAAGATGGTTATGATGTTAGTTTTTCTGATAATGGTTGTGTTATTAACTATAATAAACATCTTGTCTCTGTTGGTACATTGATTGATGGTCTTTTTATTATTAATATCTCTCCAGAATTACAACAAATCGTAGAACTAAATAATGTTAACCTTTGAAGTAAAAAAAAGTGTTATTCTGATTTTAATGAGACGTATCTATGACACTTGTGTCTATGTCATATAAATCTAGATAAGATTTCAAGGTTGGTTCGAGATGGGCCTTTAGGTTCAATAAAAGTGGAAGCACTACCAACATGTGAATCTTGTTTAGAAGGAAAAATGACTAAGAGACGTTTCCCCTCAAAAGGAAATAGAGTCAATGATAAACTAGAATTAATTCATTCTGATTTGTGTGGCCCAATGAACATTCAAGCGAGAGGTGGGTATGAGTACTTCGTGACTATCATTGATGACTACTCAAAATATGGATATATTTATTTGTTGCACCGTAAGTTTGAATGCTTTGAGAAATTCAAAGAGTTTAAGGAGAAACGGAGAAACAACATGAAATATATATCAAGTCATTGCGATCTGATCGTGGTGGCGAATATCTCTCTAATGAGTTTATTAGTTATTTATTAGAACAAGAAATTACATCTCAAATGTCTGCACCTAGAACGTCACAACAAAACGGTGTAGTAGAAAGAAGAAACATAACTCTTTTAGAAATGGTTAGATCAATGATGAGTTACTCTGATGTTCCTTATTCGTTTTGGGGATATGCTTTAGAAACTGCAAATTACATTCTGAACTTAGTTCCTTCTAAATCTGTTCCTTTGACACCTATTGAACTATGGACTGTGCACAAACCTAGTTTGAAACATATTCGGGTTTGGGAATGTCCAGCATATGTACTGAAGGGGAAGACAGAAAAATTAGAACCTAAAACATATTTTTGTGTTTTTATTGGATACCCTAAAGGAACGAAATGTGGTATGTTTTATAATCCTAAAGAAAAAAGGGTCATTGTGACTACCAATGCCAAGTTTCTGGAAATGGATTTTTTAACAAATCATATATCTAGAACTAAACTAGTTTTACAAGAATTAAGCAAAGAGATAACAAATCAGTCTACTGAAAATAATGATAACTAAATTCAAACCCCACATGTTAGAGTTAACATACCATTGCATTATAGTAGTGTGAGAGATGTTAATAAACATAAAATTCCACAAGTATAAGATCTTGAAAATTCATTGCATCAAAGTTGTAACACCCCGTATTCAAAAATAGACCAGACTTAAGTTTTTTAGAAATTGCAAGTGCAATCTACGGTCACCATCTATGAACCGTAGTCTTATCTACGGCTCGTACTGTGGGTCCGTGGTTCACTACTATAGCCCCTCCCAAATCTCAGCTAAATAAAACCGACTAAGTCTCGACCCACGGATAGACCTATGGTCCATAAGTCAGACCACGGTCCGTGGTATATTTCCGTGGATCAAGACTCTTGTTACCCAGCCTCTGACATTAACTACGGATGAATATCATGGACCATCGTTCGATCTACGGTCCGTAGGTGATGGTTAGCAGTTAATTAGGACAAAATTGCTAATCGGGTCAACTTCAAATGGTCATAACTCTTATTAAATAATTAATTAGGTGTCTTATGACCTATGATATGATAGATAATTGAATTATCTTTCCAATGCCTCCGAGTTTGCTAAACTCCGACCTCTGAGTAAAAAGTTATGCTCATTTTTTAGTGAAGGCCTGTCATTTTTTAGTGAAGGCCTGTCCAGTATTTACAGAAACTCTGTCATAATCATTTAACTACTTAATTCATTGGGAGTAGCAAAATACCGAGTTGGACTAGGGTTCAACGTACCCAAATAGTCCCAGAACTACTAGCCAAGTAGGTTGTAAGTCCCCTCTATGGGCATCAATTTAGTGATCACGCAGCATGCCTTTATACCTCTGGCAGGGTATATTGGGTCCTCTCAATGGGGCGTATACACGGACTCCACATTTAGCTCATGTGGTTTTATTATCGGTTATTACTAGCTCCCACAGTTCAATCAGATTTCATTGCATTGGCCATTTATCAGTATATTCAGTATTCAGTTTCAACATCTTATAAATTGGTCACTGTATTCAGTTATCTCAGCATCCAGAATCTATCTATATCATGTTCATATTATATCATTGCTTTATTGCTTTGTTCAGGTATGTATTATTTCAGCTTTACTCTATCCTACATGCTCAGTACCTTTCAAGTACTGACGCATACGTGTGTTACATCTTCTCGTGATGTAGGTTCAGGTTCTCAGCATCCAGATCACGCTTAGATCGTTTTCCGATCTCCAGTTTAGCAGAATCAGTGATGAGTCCTCATTCTCCGAGGACAATAGTTATAAGTTTCTTTTTCAGCATTTTAGTCCTTTAGTTTAAGTTTTGCTAGACTTAATTGGGGCATGTACCAACATTTCTAGTCAGATAGAGGCTTATTTAAGACATAATTAGTTTCATCTTAGTATTAAGTTAATATGTTCTTTGTATTAAACTCATCAGTTTCATATATCCCAGTTATAGTAAATGGGTATTTTCTTTTGATTTTATTTATGATTTAGCTTCCGCACCAGTTTATTATCTCTAGTATGCTCATGATCATGCCAACAGGGTTAGCTTGGGATCACTTTCACCCATTAGGTCCCTAGTTTTCATTCAGTTTCTTGATTCTATATCATGACTAGACTTAGGGTTTCTTGAATGCTAGAATTATTGGGTGCTTAGCTATTAGAATGATCCAAATCATATTATTGCGTTAATATTCAGTTTATCGCATAAATTTCAGAACCCTAGCTATATATTTCTTTAGTTCTTGAATTACACAAGTTAGGTCAGATATTTCAGTTATTTAGTTATACATGCCTCAGTTATTAATGCATCATTATCATATTAATTGTTGCATTCTCTGTTTGCATGTTTAGTTTGAGCTATCCAGTATTTACAGAAACTCTGTCATAATCATTTAACTACTTAATTCATTGGGAGTAACAAAATACCGAGTTGGACTAGGGTTCAACGTACCCAAATAGTCCCAGAACTACTAGCCAAGTAGGTTGTAAGTCCCCTCTATGGGCATCAATTTAGTGATCACGCAGCATGCCTTTATACCTCTGGCAGGGTATATTGGGTCCTCTCAATGGGGCGTATACACGGACTCCACATTTAGCTCATGTGGTTTTATTATCGGTTATTACTAGCTCCCACAGTTCAATCAGATTTCATTGCATTGGCCATTTATCAGTATATTCAGTATTCAGTTTCAACATCTTATAAATTGGTCACTGTATTCAGTTATCTCAGCATCCAGAATCTATCTATATCATGTTCATATTATATCATTGCTTTATTGCTTTGTTCAGGTATGTATTATTTCAGCTTTACTCTATCCTACATGCTCAGTACCTTTCAAGTACTGACGCATACGTGTGTTACATCTTCTCGTGATGTAGGTTCAGGTTCTCAGCATCCAGATCACGCTTAGATCGTTTTCCGATCTCCAGTTTAGCAGAATCAGTGATGAGTCCTCATTCTCCGAGGACAATAGTTATAAGTTTCTTTTTCAGCATTTTAGTCCTTTAGTTTAAGTTTTGCTAGACTTAATTGGGGCATGT
This sequence comes from Solanum sitiens, assembly GCA_016801875.1. Taxonomy (NCBI): domain Eukaryota; kingdom Viridiplantae; phylum Streptophyta; class Magnoliopsida; order Solanales; family Solanaceae; genus Solanum; species Solanum sitiens. The sequence goes on from JABWTJ010000112.1 coordinate 1,747,319, forward strand.
ACCAACATTTCTAGTCAGATAGAGGCTTATTTAAGACATAATTAGTTTCATCTTAGTATTAAGTTAATATGTTCTTTGTATTAAACTCATCAGTTTCATATATCCCAGTTATAGTAAATGGGTATTTTCTTTTGATTTTATTTATGATTTAGCTTCCGCACCAGTTTATTATCTCTAGTATGCTCATGATCATGCCAACAGGGTTAGCTTGGGATCACTTTCACCCATTAGGTCCCTAGTTTTCATTCAGTTTCTTGATTCTATATCATGACTAGACTTAGGGTTTCTTGAATGCTAGAATTATTGGGTGCTTAGCTATTAGAATGATCCAAATCATATTATTGCGTTAATATTCAGTTTATCGCATAAATTTCAGAACCCTAGCTATATATTTCTTTAGTTCTTGAATTACACAAGTTAGGTCAGATATTTCAGTTATTTAGTTATACATGCCTCAGTTATTAATGCATCATTATCATATTAATTGTTGCATTCTCTGTTTGCATGTTTAGTTTGAGCTATCCAGTATTTACAGAAACTCTGTCATAATCATTTAACTACTTAATTCATTGGGAGTAACAAAATACCGAGTTGGACTAGGGTTCAACGTACCCAAATAGTCCCAGAACTACTAGCCAAGTAGGTTGTAAGTCCCCTCTATGGGCATCAATTTAGTGATCACGCAGCATGCCTTTATACCTCTGGCAGGGTATATTGGGTCCTCTCAATGGGGCGTATACACGGACTCCACATTTAGCTCATGTGGTTTTATTATCGGTTATTACTAGCTCCCACAGTTCAATCAGATTTCATTGCATTGGCCATTTATCAGTATATTCAGTATTCAGTTTCAACATCTTATAAATTGGTCACTGTATTCAGTTATCTCAGCATCCAGAATCTATCTATATCATGTTCATATTATATCATTGCTTTATTGCTTTGTTCAGGTATGTATTATTTCAGCTTTACTCTATCCTACATGCTCAGTACCTTTCAAGTACTGACGCATACGTGTGTTACATCTTCTCGTGATGTAGGTTCAGGTTCTCAGCATCCAGATCACGCTTAGATCGTTTTCCGATCTCCAGTTTAGCAGAATCAGTGATGAGTCCTCATTCTCCGAGGACAATAGTTATAAGTTTCTTTTTCAGCATTTTAGTCCTTTAGTTTAAGTTTTGCTAGACTTAATTGGGGCATGTACCAACATTTCTAGTCAGATAGAGGCTTATTTAAGACATAATTAGTTTCATCTTAGTATTAAGTTAATATGTTCTTTGTATTAAACTCATCAGTTTCATATATCCCAGTTATAGTAAATGGGTATTTTCTTTTGATTTTATTTATGATTTAGCTTCCGCACCAGTTTATTATCTCTAGTATGCTCATGATCATGCCAACAGGGTTAGCTTGGGATCACTTGTTGTCCTAGGTCCCGTGTTCGCGTCTAGGGGGTAGCTCGGGGCGTGACAAAGGTAGTGGGAGTAATAATGAGCAGATTATATTAGAGGAAGAAGTTGTTGATATCTCTGCACTGCAAGGTGTTGAAGATAACATGGACACTTAAGATCCTAGAAATGATGTGGTTCCACCACAAGATCATAATAATGCAGATCACTTTGAAACTGCCCCTGCAACTGTAGTGTCTCGTCGTAGTGGGAGAGTGATAATAAAACATTTCGGTATGCACTCTTGGGAAAGTTTTTTGACAGAATCCCTGAAAAGTCAAATATCGAACATGTGAATTACGATGAAGCACTACAAGATAAAGATGCAAAAAAATGGATTGTTGCTATGAAATCAGAAATTGAGTCCATGTACTCTAATAAAGTCTGGGATCTTGTAGAAGAACCTGTAGATGGAGTCAAACCCATTGGATGGAAATGGATCTATAGGAAAAAGAGAGGAGTAGATGGAAAAGTGCAAACTTACAAAGATAGACTTGTTGCAAAAGGGTTTACTCAGAAAGAAGGGATCGATTATGAGGAAAAATTTTTGCCAGTAGTCATGCTTACGTCTATTAGAATTATCTTATCCATTGTTGCTCATTATGATAATGAAATTTGGCAAATGGATTTCAAGACAACTTTCCTTAATGAAAGTCTTGATGAAAGCATATTTATGCGAAACCAGACAGTTTCATAGAAAAAGAAAAAGAACACATGTTGTGCAAGCTTAAAAGATCCATTTATATATTAAAGCAAGCTTTTAGGGCATGAAACACTTGCTTCAATAAAGAAGTCAAGAATTTTGGTTTGAGCAATGTCTTGATGAATCATGTGTGTACAAAAAGTGGAATGGGGGATAAAGTGGTACTTTTGGTATTATATGTAGATGATATCTTGCTCATAGGAAGTAATGTGGGTTTGATGAATTCAGTTAAGGAATGGTTATCCATTAATTTTGATATGAAGGATTTGGGAGAAGTTGCTCACATCCTTGGGATCAAGGTTCTACGTGATCGTAAGAAAGGATTTTAGATTTATCTCAAACTATTTATATTGATACAATTCTTACTAGGTTTAGCATGCATGATTCCAAGAAAGATTTTCTTCCTTTCAGACATGAAATTTCTCTAAGTATCAATGTCCTAAGACAGATGAGAAAATAGAAAACATGAAGACAATTCCTTATGCGTGAGCTGTAGGAAGTCTCATGTATGCGATGTTGTGCACTAGACCTGATATTTGTTTTGTCATAGGCATGGTAAGCATATATCAATCTAATCATGGATGAGAAAACTGGATAATAGTTTAGCATATAATCAATTACCTGAAAAGGACTAGGGATTACATGTTATTCTATCATTCGAATGAGTTGGTTCCCATAGGGTACACAGACTCAGATTTCAAGTTTGATATGGACTCTAGAAAGTCGACCTCAGGAAATGTGTTTACTTTGGGAGGTGGAGCAATTGTTTGGAGAAGCATCAAGCAAACTTGTGTTGCTGATCCTACCATGGAAGTCGAATATGTAGCAACCTTTGAGGCAACTAAGGAAGTAGTGTGGCTCAGAAACTTTCTGAAAGACTTGGCGGTTGTTCCTGCAATAGAAATGCCACTTACAATGTTTTGTGACAATAGTGGAGCGATTGCAAATTCAAAGGAACCATGGATTCATAAGAAGGCAAAAACACATTGACCAAAAATACCATTTATTCGAGACATAGTACAGAGAGGGGATGTGATGGTGGCAAAGATTGCATCTGAGACCAACCTGGCAGACCCTTTCACAAAAGCTTTACCGCAGAAGTCTTTTGATACACATGTTGAAGGAATGGGTGTTAGAGTTGTAGGTGCATGGTTATGAGTCTAAGTGGGAGATTGTTTGGATATACTATTAACCATGCGTTTTGATATAATATTATTATTGAACAATAGTTTATTCATTTATTCAATTCAATAAAGTGTTACATTAAATAGATCAATTGTCATATATGTGTCCTTAACTTATACAGTAGATGGTTTGGTGTATAGATAAGCTTATACACATAAGGTTAAATCGTCGGTTCTTATAAGTTAAAAGTTATAGTTCACAATCATAGATGGAAATCTGGACAAAACCATCTGAAAGACTGTAGCACGAGATTAAATGTAATATATCTTGATTATGAGAATGATATAGTTCTAACTTCTCATGCTAGTGCATTTGGTATGTATTGAAAGGGACCGATCATAGATATATGTTTTAGACTGACTGATAAAATATTCTCTAAATTTTTAAATGTACTTATATTCTTAATATTGATATAACAATTATGATCTGTATATATTAATTATTGTTTTGATTTATTAAAAGTTGAGATTCTGAGATGGGTCAAGATGTCTAGTAGATTGGATGATAATAATATATATTGGTGAAATAATTAGTTAGTTGATGGGATCCATGTCTATGTATAGAGATTGATGATACATCATTTTATGAGAAGCTTATAAGTTTTCATGTGTAAACCCGGTCGGAGATTTATGAATCTGGAACATGAAATAAGTTAAGTATTGCTCTAAAGGAAATTAATCATTGAATTAAATTTATGAGTAATTTAATTTATTGATTAGTATCGATAATCTTAACACGGGGAATTACATAAGTATTTAATGGTGAATTTCAAAATAAATAGAGGAGTGCAATTTCAAATTTTTAATGGAATGATGTGTAATTTATTATGGTAAGAATACTTCAAATTAATTATCTAGAATTATTTCCATAATACAAAGCCTCAGTAATAAATTTTGTGGTCCTCTAGTGCCCAATTTAACTAGAACTCAGAATCTTATTTTCTAGTAAAAAAGAAAAGAAAAAAGAAACGTGTTTCTTCTCCAAAATGAAGAGAAACATGTGTTTCTTGTTTTTCTTAAAAGAAAAGGAATTCTCGTTGGACTGGGAAGACGTTTCTATAAGTAGGGATTCTTCTGACTTAGAAAGAGATTGAATTCAGTATTTTATACATTACTTGCCCACCCAAGTATTGAGAGAGTTCAATTGTTAATTGGGATCACTGTAGAAGACTGTAGAGCTGGAGTTGGATTTACTTCAAGATATTTGCACATGCTTCAAGAGGTAATCTTGAGTTAATTTTCAGCATACTTTGTATGTGATGCATATTTGTGATTGTTATTTATATTCATGCAAGATGTATGATTCTGTAATGCTTACGCTGTGTATGCTATTCTCCAACACAGTTATACTATGGTGATTGAAGTAATTTATCCGATATAAATGGTGGGATAAGCTATTCCAGAATAATTAATCCTAGAATAACTTGCTCCCAACCAAACAATTTGTAAATCAATAAGAGGAAAACATCATTACTTGAAACCATGACAATGATATCACAATAAAAAAATCTGAGTAAACTTAATAGAAATAAAATTAGATGAAATTTATAAAATAAGATAATGTGAGACTATTACTTTTTGCCGAGCAGAGAACACGGAAAGATTTATTGACCAAAATTGTCATTATACTATATATATATATATATATATATATATATATATATATATATATATATATATATATATATATATATATATATATATAACTTACGTCCTTAAATTATCATATCAACGAAATACATCTTTAAAGTATTAAATTAATTGACAACTTACATCCTCACGTGAAAGTCCGTCAAAAACTAAAAGCTCTCATAAAGGTCATCTGCAATTTACGTGCCCCTCCAAAACTCCCCCAATCTACCCCTCCCCAATTAATTTCGATTGAATATTCGTCTAAGTACTTTCTACGGAAATAAGAAACATTCTATTCCTCACTCTTTCACTCTTACTCAAAATGTCTCTTGCTAATTTCAAATAAATAAATAAAATTATGGTACATGCCCCGTGAGGTGTTTTGATAAAGAGAATTTTAGTAGTTCAGTCAGTTAGTTACGTAAATTTTAATCTGATTAATAATGTTTTGATTCCCCACCTTATAATCCCCTTCCCCAACCCACAATTTTATTCTATTTTTTTTAAAATAAAGTTGATAAGCTCAAATATATCAGTTAAATTGTGTTTCTTTCAATAGAGTCCATTTGGAAACTTTTTCATTGGTAATGGTCAGAAGAGGAGTCGTAAGTTGTCATTCTTATGTGAGCCGTTAAATTATTGACAAATTTTAACCAAAAGACGTAAGTTGTCAATATTTTACTACTTCAAGGATGCTTTTTGGTCATGAGAATAGTTTGAAAGATGTAGCTTATATTTTAGATATAATCTAGGAATGTGTTTGGTCAAAAACTCGTATGAGAAGATGAATATAAGAGGAGACACAAGAAATTAAAAAAAAAATAGTTCAATAACATAAAAAATGTAAAATTGAATGAATTTGACATGTGGCGGACATTGCATGGTGCATCATTTCCTCTATTATTAGTTACTGAAGTTATATGAGAAATGCTGAGTTTATACTATTTTAAAATTGTTCAAGGCAATATTAGGACCCTGTAAAATTAGAGTGTCTTTTTTTTTAAAAAAAAAATATTGCAATTGGAGGGAAAATTATGTATTATCTCTAAATCAACTAATTAATATTATTCATCTTATGTATTGTAATATCTCGGTATTTGAAAGAGCTATATTTAGAACGAACTAATTTGGAAAGAGCCAAATCTGAAATTTTACAAGTTATGCTTAAGCTGAGAGTTTTGGGTCACTTCAAACGAGCATAACTTTTCTTACCTGGTGAGTTAGGTGACCCATAAGATATCAAATAAAAGTTCTTGGAATTCTCCTTTCAACTTCACCAAGTTTGCTAAATTTTGAACTCGTATGAGAGAGATATGCCCATTTGAATTTAGAATGTCCAGTCAAAGAAAGTTGCCCGAATTAGTAAGGGTATTTTGTTTTTTTCCTTACCCCATCAGTTTAAACAGAATTATGATAATATTTTGGGGTCAAATCTGATTTAGGTCAGTTTTCATAATCTCAAATATGCTTAGGATTTTGAGAGGAGTTCAAGGAGAGGAGAAAAGGAAAAAAGTTCAAGGCGTTCGTCAAGATTCAGGAGATTTATCGAAGGATTTTGTCAAATCGAGGTATGTAAGGTTTTATAGTGTTGGATTTTCTCATGCACACTCCAATCATGATTTACATATTTGAATCCATCCATAAAGATTGATAAATTTGAGTTCTTGATGAGTTTCTTGAAGTTTGTGATCTATTCTTTTAAGTATGAGATTTCGTTGGGTTTTTGCGATGAGGATCTTGTGTTTGAGTGTTTTTCTAAGTAATTTAGAGTGGATTTCATTGTAACTATGTTGTATCTAAGACTCTATAAGAGTTTGAGGGGAATCGTTCAATTCTAGAGGAGTTAGACATGAAACTGAAGCAACAAAATTTGTCAAAATTTATGGGAAAAAGGGTGGGGTGTCGCGCCACTCAGTGCGCCCCAAGTGAGTTTCCGTAGGAAAGGTCCAGGGGCTCTGCACCACTTAGTGCACCACAACCCACTTGTTGTAGTTTGGAGGCTGGTGCCTCACGCCACTCAGTGCGCCAGGGACGCCAGGTCCCTACCCTTCCGTCCTTTTTTATGTGTGTACGTGCCCTTGAATCGTAGCTATGTTCTCTACTTGATATCCACACTCAAAATCTTTCTTAAACACAGAGAGATCATTCATAACATGAAACATAACCCTTGAATTCCTAATTCAAATTCAAGGTAGAGTTAAGAGTCAAGTCTTGAAAGTTCTTCCGAGTCACTTTGAGAAGCTTTTACAATCTTTTTAACTTGTTTTAAGACTTGAGTTATTGAGTTTGAGGAAAAGTAGAGTTGCGTTTCATTTTAAAAAAAATGAATATATGAGAACTAAGTATTCCCAAGAGTAAATGTTTTTAAGAGAAACCTTTTCAGTAATAATCTCAAAGTTGAGGATGAGGAAATATATTTTTTAAAACATATGATCTAAGTTATATTTTGTGAGTAGTATTGAGCACCGATATGTCGGAGAGTTCAAACAATGCACAACCCACATAAACTATGTAGCCAACGTGGGTAGAAAGGGTCATACTTTTTTTATGATTCCTCCTTGCTTTTTAAACATAACTTAGTGTACCCACTTAGTTAAGGTGTTATATATCATGACAAGGTATAGGACAGTTCTGGCAGCGTGGGTGAGACGTTGTATAATCACATAACTCATAGTAATGGTTGTCGATTAGAGAATCTTCCAAACAAAGTTTATTTTATATATTTACATACAAACTGAGTTATATTGTTTTTTCCAATACATTGAGTTGTTATCTACCGTTCTAAAGCTTTTCTGCTTTTATATTGAAATTAGTTGAGATTAAGGTGAGGTTGAGTTGAGACAAGGTAAGTTGTTTCTTGAGTTCCAGTTCAAGCTTACGTCATAATTCAGATTTCCCCTTACATGCTCGTACATCCAATGTATTGGCGTCATTTGGTTGGTGAGCCTCCTTGCTTTCGGAGGATCCCTGATTTATGTTTTATCATTCCATTTTTGTTATTAGGATATCGTAAGACTTTTTCAGACATACATCTATTTAGTAGATGCTTCATAGATATATAGACAATAGCTCATAAGTCTTTTCATTTTTAGATGTTAATGTTCTAGACTTGAGTTGCCTATTCTTCTAGTTGAATATTCTATTATATTTTGAGTTTATTTGAGTTTGTCTTTTAAGATTATTCTATGTTATGTAAGTCTTCCACTGAGAGTTGAGTCAGGCCAAGTATTTGCTTGGGGCCATCAATGGTTCTCGAGTGTCGGCCACGTCCAGGGTGTAGGCTTGGAGCGTGACATGCATACCCAAAATTCAAAGTATTCCTTAATAAAGGATTATGTCTCTAGAAAAATCATATTTTATGGTTTTAACACCTTCAAAATTGAAAATTCAAAAGGAAACGGATAATGCATAAAACTATTTGAGACTCGTTTTATGCGTCCAACCTTTCGAGTGTAGGAAATACTATGGACCGTAGAATGTCCTACAGACCGTCTGAAGGGAACCATAGAACCATGATAGAGTTTTTAAAAAAACAAATTTCAATACTTCACTAGACATTGAGCAGAACAACCCATCAACCATTATACGAGTTGTAGATAGATCTCACAGGTGAGTCCTAGACTTAGTGAAATTTTAAGGATTACGTTGGTTTCTATGGTTGGTGTCTACGAACCGTATGAATACCTACGATCCGTAGACATGTTCTGTCATAAGAAGGTCCAATTTTTAAGTGTATGAAATTTTCTACGATTAACCAGTACGGTCCGTAGGGTCCAAACTATAGAAAGGCGTCCACAATTATTTTAAAGGTCCTTTAGGTATTTTTCGTAAATGATTAATGCCTAAACGAGATAGTTTTCATTCTGCTACTAAGCCCCATATAAGACTTTTAAACCCTAAAACTACCAAGTTAAATCATTCCCGATTCAGAATTCCCTCCAAGTTCATCCCCTTCTAATTCCCCCAAATTCAAGAAATGACAAATTAGGGTTTCACGTACCAGGGTCTAGATTACACCATAACAATTGAGCTTTGAACTCCAAGGTATATTAGCATTCACCTATGAAGTTTTTTCCTTCACAGGGTTCCTAAAATCTTCAAGTTTTATAAGTTAGATTGTCAATTCAAGTTAGGATTTTATTTAATCTTCATGAGTTCTTTTCAATTATGATTCAATTGATTGATTTTTATCTTTTATTTATGGATTGAAGTAATTACATATTTTTAAGTTAAATCCATATGAACTCATGCATGATCCACGATTTTTAGACTATGATCATATGATGAAGCTTATGGACTATGAAAGATATATACATGTTCTTTTATGAAATTGATATATATATATATATATATATATATATATATATATATATATATATATATATATATATATATATATATATATATATATATATATATATATATATATATATATATATATATAAAAGGATGATTTGAGCGTTAAGTATCAATGTTGTTGTTGTGGATGATTTTCTAACTTACTACTAAGAATATGACTGTTAAAGGTTTTCTCAAAAAATTTATTCATAGGGTTAAAGGTTTTATCACCTAAGTTAGATCAAGATTTAGGGTTTATTCTAAATGAGCTTTAGCTTGGATTGGTTGCTTAATTGTGTCTTTCCGTGGACGATGAAACAAATTAGATTAATAACTATTCTGTGAGATTTTTGCGTAGCACCGAGATGTAATTGAGATGGAAGCTCTCCCATTAGTAAATACTGAGTTTCTAGTAGAATTATCCTTATCCCATAAATATGTGCCACCATGAGATGTTGTCTCAAATAGGCATTAGCTAGTGGATCCACTTTAGTTCAAGACTCACGATTCTTACCTTGTCAAGTAAGGTTATTTCTTTTCGGTGTTGGACAACCATCAAATTTCATGTTATAACTCATATGGTCTATGTTGGTTAACGGTATACATCCCACAATAATGAACTAAACTAGTGTTTTAAAGATGTTTGGCTAGTCTTGACCATGACTATGGTTTGTGTTGCTAACCCTTTTATCTTATGATTTAGTTTGATCATTGCATATCAAGTAAAGTTTTTTAGCATGATTTCATAACTCTTATGCATTGCTATGATAGTTAGCACGTACCAATGCATACTTGTGCATTGTTTCACTAATGTAGGTGTTGACACCCAATTTTGCCTAACATTTTCAAAATTTGTAAATTTTAAATTTCATATATCCAATTGTTAAAATACATTTTTTTATAATTTTAACTAAGTTTATCGATATTTATGCTTATTTCTACAAATTTTGAGGATTTTTTATCAGTTAATTTTAATTACATTATTTTTGTCACAATCAATTGAATATGTTGTGAATATTGTGTCTTTAATTAAATCATTATTTTATGTTAAATTGCATTTTTACATGTCATTCAGTTTATTCGTTACATTTGTTAATATTTATTTTATTTGTTATTTTTATTAGTATTTATTTTTATATTTTTAGCGCAATCAAGAAATACATTTAAACGCGGAAGATTGCATACACAAATATTTTATTAACCGGTGATTTCAGTCCATAGTTTTAAGTTAGTGGTATTATACTAAGACAATTTTCATTTTTCTATTTAAAGAATTTCTTGGTCATTCACTTCACCAAAAGAGACTTTTAGTGACTATTAATTTTCCTAGAAATGATGCCTAGAAAGTTAGTCAGCTTTCGACTCTCTTTTCCAATTGATTGATTACAACTATTAAATTGCACAACAATTGTCTTTCCCAAGGGTAGATTCCAAACATCTTTTAATAAAGTAGGTCCACGAACTTTTTTTGCCTCTGAATCACCTGAAATATATTTAGAACTCACTCTATGGCAGTCAACAGAGAAAGAATTAAGTATATTTTCTATGCTTGATGTCAACAATGACCAACAATTCAACAAATATATAGAATTAGGTGAATGAGTAAAAACAAACTAATAATAGCTTCTTCCCTTTTTAGTATACCTGAGACATCAATAGTAGCTTCTTCCCTTTTTAGTATACTTGACTAGATTTATCATCAATAAAACAAGAAAGAACATGACTCATTGTTCAGTTCATCAACAGTGTCAATAGAATTGTCATCTTCAGATGTTTGGGGTTGAAAGCAACTCTGAGCTTTCAATAATTCATGAATATAAGGCCGCACTTCTTCATTATGACGTTGTTCAATTATCAATCTGCTATCAACTCTAGTTCGCATTTTTCGTACTTCAAACTTAACTATTATCTATTTTTCTTTAAAACATGTAGAAGGAAAATCAAGAGTATAGATTTGAAGAAAAAGAATCAGGGAACAAACACCATCCTTAAATTAGAAATCAGAAGACCCTCTAAGACAAAATCAAGTATCATATGACGTTGATATCATTAATCAGAAGATAATCATATGCCATTGGTTGATTTACTTGATAGTATATCATACAAGGGAATGAAATTGTTTCTTTATTACATTTTTCACGAAATGTGTGGTTTAAAAAACTTTCTACTCCATGTCGATACTTTTTATTACCAAAACTTTAATCCATCACGAGCCGAAATGATCCAATTCTTATCTCAAGTTGTGGAAAATGTCATAGATTTATTGATCCAGATAATTGAGCAAGAGATTGGAAATTTCATTCACCGTGCAAGCAACATCAGATCATTGGATAATGAATTTAAGAGGTTGTAGAATATCAGAAGCTGGGTGAAGTGACAAGAGGAGGCTTCCTGGAGAAATGTCAACAAGATGCTATGTTATTGCACCTAGCAATACAAGTTTTCTTATGCTATGTTGACTTTTCCGGCACAAGTTTATTAGACAAATTTCATGATTTTTTAATTGTATGATTACAACTTTAGGTGTATACATGCTACGAAAAAGGACCTAAAATATCCTTAAAGTATTAAAATTGGTAAAAAAAACTATTCTTCATTCACCTATTGACTTCAAAATACCCTTCTCATCTACCTATTGACTCTAAAACACCCTTGTCATCTACCTTTGTGTTCAAAATTGACAACTTATTTAATAATTTTAAATTTAAATTATGTGAATATTTTTTTAAATACGTGGCTCAACTATTTGTTATAATTTAACTTATTAATATAGCTTATAAATTTACTTATTACCCACTCATTATTAATTAAATTTCACCCAATTAATAAGGATAAAGATCAGGTCAAGTATAATTAGGTCAATTGATGTTCAATGACCTTATAGATTCATGTCATGTGTACTATATAATAATTTATGATTGAGATCCATATAAATTATATACTCATCTTAATAATAAAAACAACAAAGTCATCAATTATTTTAATTTTTTAACACTATCAAATAAAATAATTAAGTGTACCATAGCTAATATTTTCAAGAAAAAAATAAGACTTGCGAGAATATGTGGACATCCCGACTTTTTTACCTGCCAAACCTCGTACTTGTATTTGATTTTTTAAATTATACTTATTTAAAGAATTTGACACTTTTGAAGAATCAGAATAAATATATATTTTTAATTATTTGAAAAGCTCCAATTAAGTTTTTTTAAAATGTATTATCATGTTCTTTAGTTAAGTTATTATTTAAACTCAATGATGTTCTTAAGTTTGATCTATTATTGGAGATTACTTCAGAATTTGGAGAAAACAAGTGTGAAATTACTCCCGAAGAAGTTTGGCAGGTGAAAAGTCAGGAAGTTTGCATATTTCCGTCAATCTTAAATTTTTTTCTTGAAAATATTAGCTTGGTTACACATAATACTTTATTTGATAGTTTTAAAAAATAAAAAAAATTGACAGCTTTGTTGTTTTTATTATTATAATGAGTATATAATTTAAATGGATCTCAACCATAAATTATTATATAGTACACAATGCATGAATCTACAAGGCCATTGAACATTACTTGACCTAATTATACTTGATCGGATCTTTATCATCCAATTAAAGATAAAGAGGCTGCTTTTAGTTTTGTTGTGAAATCTTAAATCTATCTTCTAAGATGTAGAGAATTTTAACTCATCTTCTCGATATAAATACAGAAGAAAACAAAATCTAATTAATACATACATGTTTTCTAAGCTATGTTCGTCAAAGCTATATTACGCTAATTAAATAGAACTCAAGTTTTGAAAAAGTGAAATCTAAAAGGAGTCAAACTAACAAGAGTAAAGCGCAGTATAATTCACATAGTACAACTCTTTGAAAACTACACATACTAATCGTTATATATCACGATTTTAAAAAAAATCATATTAGTAAAAGCATAATTTGAAAAAGAAAACCATAAAATAGCAATGATTGCATTAAGCGCGACACAAATTGCTGCATTAGATATCAATCAAACTGAAATAGAGCAAAGGCAAATACGAAGCAAAATTATTCACAGATCGAGCTTATCACAACAGCTCATTCATAAAGTATAACTCTGTATCAACAAACAACAATTTCACTGCCAGAGTGCAGTTCTCATATATGGCAATTTCATCACTCATACACAATACATTCAACATCATCTAATCACATTCAAAACAAAACAAAAAATGTGGCGTACCTTGAGGTTGCAAAGGGCTAGAAAATTGATGGCAAATGAAGAAGACGGAGATGCAAACGACGAAGTCGCAGACGAAAAAGATTAAGCTTCAGAGAAATTGATGGTTGTGAATCTCAGATGAAGACGTCGAAAGAGAGATCGAGCCTTCTGGATTTTGGGAATGAAGTGAGTTTAGCTATAGCCTATAGAGAATATATGTTAGGGGGTTTTTAGAATAAAAAGTATTTTTTAATTGAAATGGTCTATTAAATATTTTAAGATTTGTCATTAATGGGTCAATTTTTATCAATTGCCGCTAATAATGTATTGTAAAACAAATTCAGTGGCATTTATATTATTGTCATTAAATAATTGTTACTATATTTTTGTGGTAGTTATTAAGTTAGTGATGGTGGATAATATTTTTACATTGAGAGAAAAAAATTTCAAATAGATAGATACCCTAATCTTTGTGATCTCGAAAATTTCCAGCCACTACCCACAACCCCATTTCTCTTCTACCTTTGGTTGCTACCAGCAAAAAATCACAAGAACCCATAGGTGTTGTCTCGTTACTGTTCCAATGAAAAACAACAAACCACAACAACCATTAGCTCACCATCAGAGCCACCAATCTAACATCATTGCACGACCACACCAACAAAATTGGAGAGACCACAACACCATTGTCACGACCCAAAGTACCCCTTAGGCATTACAACGTTTTATATAAGTACTACGGAAGTCTAAACACTTGTATCATTGGACATCTAGTACATAAGAATGAAATCGGGCCTAGACCATACATCATGTCAAAAACAGAAAGTGGAAAAGAAAACTGAAAAGAATGAAAATCTGTCATCGAAGAATGAGAATCACCAAAGCTCGAAATCTCTCGAATCAACCTCTACATTTTGAGTAGTGTTAATACAAATCATGTACCAAGTATAATAGCTATGCATAAAAACAATTCAAATCATGCTAACATAGGACACTTTCATAAGCATAAAATGATCAAGCTAAACCTTGAGATAAGTGGGTTAGAAAATTTGTCACGAAACATGATCAATGCAAGTAACATCATCATAAAACATACTCACAATACTTCTTGAAGTAACCTTGATTCATCATATCTTTACTTGTGGGCAGAAAGTAGTCTTAACCAACATATAAAATCATGTGAGCTAGCAACATGGAATTCAATGTCTCCCACACCGAAAAAAGTTGTCCTACTTACCACAGTAAGGATCAGAAATTTCTAGCTATTGTATATTCACTAGTTAATGGATCTATCTAGACAATCCTATATTGCCACATATGTAACATCTTGCAACTAAAAAGTAACTTGAAGGAAGTGTAGAAATTAATAGTTATTTTTGGAAATAAATTGAAAATCTAAAAAATTGGTAAGTAAGTTAAAGTGAGTTTTTGGTCAATTTCAAATGACCATAACTTCTAGCTGAGGATGAGTTAGGTGTACTTCCAGATATGGTTGGAAAGCCCTGGAACAATATTTCCAACGTCTTTGAGTTTGCGCGATTCTGAGCTTTGACGAGTGAGTTATTCCCTTTGGAAGTTGGGATGTTGGTATAGGAAAGTCCCATCCAGAAATTTTAAGGAAAGTTTGGTCTTTTCCTTATCCAACTTAATTAATCCATTTTTGGTAATATTTTTAGGAGCTAAACTGATAGGATTCAGTTTACGCTTTTGAAAATTTAACTTAGGGTTTTTGGAGAAAGAACGCAAGAGAAAAGAGAAGAGGAAAAGCTAGTTTCGCCAAGAACGATCAATTTTGATTGTGGAATTTTCATAAAATTATTGTTTTAACCCTCTAAATAATTGCCCGTCATTTAGGATTAGTCGGTGAAGTTGGTTTTGAAATTCAAAACTGTTGAGAATGAGAACAACAAAGAAGAATCAAATACATGAACCTGGTTCTTATATATGTTCCCTAAACACTGTTAATGTGTAACCGACTTTTCAATAATTAGTTAGCTAGTTAATTATAATAACTATAAGTTTGTTAGACTTAGAAAATGTAATCATATTCATAACTATTATAAATATGAGATCAACAATGTAACTTATTAAGTTTTTTGGAATAACAAAAATATTCTTTTTCTATTCTTCTTCTTCTTCTCTTCTTCCTCTTCTTCCTCTTCTTTTTTACTGCTCATAAATCTTCATGGTATCAGAGCTATATCAACTAGTATTCCTAGTTGAATAAATCAGTCATACTTCCGCTAAGGTTGGTTGTAATTGTTCAAAGAATCACAATGGTGAATGGTACAAATGTTGCAGCAGTTCTTGGCCAAAATGCAGAATCAAATTCTGGAAATGGAGTTGGAAATTCCACTTCAACAATCGATTATAATCATCCGCTCTTTATTCACTCCTCTGATGTAAGTGGAAATCAAATTATTTCTTTTCAGTTAACTGGGTCTGAGAATTATTCAATGTGGTATAGATCAATGAAGGTAGCTCTGTTAGAAAAAAATAAAATGGGATTAGTGGATGGATCATGTCCAAAGGACAAATTTCCAGGATTAGAAAGTATCTGGGAGAGGGTAAATGTTGTTGTACTATCTTGTATTATAAATTCTGTAAAGAAAGGTCTTCTTGGAAGCATTATATATGCAACGTGTGCTAAAAATGTATGGGAAGATCTGTATGAAAGATTTAACAAGATAGATGGGTCAAGAACCTTCAATTTACATCAAGAAATCGCAACTATAGCTCAAGGAACAAGTTCTGTGTCAGTTTACTTCTCAAAATTAAAAGGTCTGTGGGAAGAATTTGAGGCTGTGGTGCCTACTCCTTCCTGTGAGTGTGATAGATCCAAAGAGTATGTAGTACATTTGCAAAAACTCAAGTTATTTCAGTTTCTCATGGGCTTAAACGATTCATACTTACAAGCAAGGTCTCAGATCTTGTTAATGAGTTCGCTTCCGTCAGTAAATCAAGCATATTCTATGATCATGTCTGATGAGAGTAAAAAATTAGTAGTATTAGCTTCAGCTGGAATATTAGGGTCTAATTCTAGTTTTGGACAACAAACATATGAATTAGCTATGTACTAAAGAAATGGTGGTTCTCAAAAGTCCAAGAAGAATGGAAATCTGTATTATGACTATTGCAAACTTAAAAATCACACTAGAGATAAGTGCTACAAATTAATAGGGTATCCTCAAGATTTTAAGTTTAAAAAGAAGGAGCCTAACAATGCATATAATGCAATGATGGAAGGAGGTACAGGATCTCAGGAACAGGTTCATCACAAGCATATAACTACAGGTCACTCTGCTAAACATACTGCAAATGAACATGGGCAGTCTTCAAATGAAGGGAACAACCATCAGTTGGAATCATGTCATCTGTCAAAGGGCCAATATCAACAATTGATTCAGTTTCTAAACAAAGATTCAGAACAATTTCATTCAGCTAATGTAGTAGGTAATGAAGCAGGTATGAGTACTTGTTTCAACTCTACTGTCAATAATGGTTATACTCCTTGTTGGATTATTGATACAGGTGCCACTAATCACATGGTGGCTAATATGAGTTCTTTAAACAAGTCTACTATTTGCAAAGTTGATAAACCAAAGAAAGTGCATTTTCCAAATGGTGCTGTTTCCTTAGTTGAGTTTATTGGTTCAAGTATTCTACCTAACAATGATGTAGTTACTGAATTTTTTCAAGTACCACAATTCCAATTTAAACTTTTATCAGTATCTAAACTCACTAAGGAATTGCATTGTTCTGCTACTTTATTCCCTAACTTTTGTATATTTCAGGATCTCTCACATGGGAGGGTTAAGATGATTGGTAAAGAATATTGAGGACTTTACATATTGTAAGGAAATACAAGTTCAAAAGATGTGCATATTGCAGCTAGTTATTTTGTTCCCTTACTAAAAATAGATTCTAAACTAGACATAGATTTGTGGCATAAATGATTTGGGCATGTATCTAGTTCAGTGTTAAAGAGAATGTTGTCTTCATATTTAAGTAGTATAACTGAAACAATTAATAAATGTACTATTTGTCCTTGTGCTAAGCAAACAAGGATACCTTTCACACTTAGTACTTCTAAAAGTTCTGCATGCTTTGAATTAGTTCACATGGATCTATGGGGTCCTTATAAGACCCTCACTCATGATGGGAATAAATATTTCCTTACTGTTGTAGATGACATGTCTAGATATACATAGATTTTTTTGTTGAAACTAAAATCTGATGTTAGTACTATCATTCAACAGTTTCCAGTACATGTTAAAACACAATTTGATAAAACTATTAAGTGCATAAGGTCAGACAATGGTACAGAATTTTTGAACAGTAGGTGCTCAAACATGTTTACTTCTTTAGGCATTGTACATCAAACAACATGTGCTTATACTCCACAACAAAATGATATTGCTGAGAGGAAGCATAGACACATTCTTGAACTTACAAGAGCTATTAGATTTCAAGGGAACATACCTATTAAATTTTAGTGTTTATGTGTTCAAGCTGCTGTGTATATTATAGATAGGCTTCCTAGTTCTGTTATTAATAATAACACTCCATTTGCAAAATTATTTAGAAAGCAACCTACATTGTTACATTTTAGAGTGTTAGGCTGCTTGTGCTTTGCTAAAAATATACAAGAACCTGATAAACTAAAGAGTAGGTCCAGAATAGTTGTTCATTTAGGCTATGCAATTACTCAAAAAGGTTACTTGCTATATGATCTAACTGCTCATGTTTTCTTTATACACAGAGATGTAATATTCAATAAAGATATATTTCCATTCAAATTACAAAATCAAAAACATACACATGTGTTCAGATTCACTGGTTTAAATGATGGACAATCATCACATCAGTTGATTATTATTGACCATGATCAAGGAACAGGTTCAGCTAAGGAGGTTCCTACAGAAACCAATAATCCTGCACCTAATATAAATCAGGTTCCTGAACCAGGTCCACTGGTGGTACAAGAAGAAAATAGAAGATTTACAAGGGGAAAGAAACCACCACTATGGATGAAAGGCTTTGTATCTCTCCATGCTACACATACTCTATATTCTTTGGACAAATACCTATCATATGATCAGGTAAATCATTCATATCAATCATATCTGTCTAAGATTCCTGCAAGTACTGAACCTTCTAACTACAAGGAAGTTGTTTCTGATCTTAAGTGGGTAGAGGCAATGCAATCTGAGATTGATGCACTTCAAAATAATCATACATGGGATATAGTTACTCTTCTAAAAGTAAAGGTGCCTATAGGTTGCAAATGGATCTATAAGATCAAATATTAGAGCACAAGTGAAATAGAAAGGTATAAGGCAAGACTAGTAGCAAAGGGTTACAGACAAAAGGAAGGAATTGATTATGGAGAGACATTCAGTCCAGTGGTGATGATGAAGACTGTGAGAACAGTACTAACAATTGCAGCTCAAAGGCAATGGCATATCCATCAAATGGATGTATTCAATGCTTTTCTACAAGGGGACCTACCTGATGAAATTTATATGGATCTTCTTCAGGAATTTAAGAGTCAGGGGGAGAATAAAGTGTGTCGACTCACTAAATCCCTCTATGGACTAAAGCAAGCCCCAAGACAATGGAATGCTAAACTATCTCCGGCACTACTCAAATTTGAGTTCAAACAAAGTGAACATGATCACTCATTGTTCATAAAGAAGACAACAACAGGCATGATTCTGGTTCTTGTTTATGTGGATGACATGCTGGTCACTGAAAGTAATCTGCGCCTAATTGAAGAAACAAAGGATCATTTGAAGCAAGCTTTCAAGATGAAAGACTTGGGAGAGTTAAGGTATTTTCTGGGAATTGAATTTGCAAGATCAAAGAAAGGTAGTCTAATGCATCAAAGAAAGTATGCACTAGAATTAATTTCTGAAACTGGTCTAAGTGCATCTAAACCAGCTGGAAATCCAATTGACACCAACTCAAAATTGACTACCAAACAGTATGATGAAGAGACACAGATGACAGAACCTGATCCACTAACTGATCAAGGAGCTTATCAAAGGATAGTTGGCAAATTACTATACTTAACTATGACAAGACCTGACATCTCATATGGTGTTCAGAAATTAAGTCAATTTCTACAACAACCTAAGAAGTCACATATGACTGCAACATTAAAGATTGTGAGATATGTGAAGAACTAACCAGGGCAAGGTCTACTACTGTCCAGCTACTCAAATAATACTATCACTGCTTATTGTGATGCAGATTAGTCCTTCTGTCCCCTAACAAGAAGGTCAATAACTGGTTATTTTGTTTAGTATGGGGGGTTTATAGTCTCATGGAAGTCAAAAAAATAAACAACTGTCTCTAGAAGCTCAGCTGAAGCTGAATACAGGAGCATTGCTACCACTGTAACATAGATTATATGGCTGAAAGGTTTAATTGAGGAGCTTGGCATTGAAGTTTCACTACCTATCAACATACATAATGATAGCAAATTTGCTATGCAACTTGCAGCCAATCCAGTCTATCATGAAAGGACAAAATACATTGAGATTGATTGTCACTTTATAAGAGAAAAAATTACACAGGGGGTAGTATCTACCAAGTACATTCCTACACAAGATCAACCAGCTGATCTGCTTACTAAAGGACTTACAAAAGTGCAACTGCAACATCTCAGCTCCAAGCTAGGAGTTCTGAACATCTTCTCACTTCCTAGATTGAGGGGGAGTGTTGAGAATGAGAACAACAAAGAAGAATCAAATACGTGAATCTGGTTCTTATATATGTTCCCTAAATACTGTTAATGTATAACCGACTTTTCAATAATTAGTTAGCTAGTTAGTTATAATAACTATAAGTTTGTTAGACTTAGAAAATGTAATCATATATCATAACTATTATAAATATGAGATCAACAATGTAACTCATTAAGTTTTTTGGAATAACAAAAATATTCTTTCTCTATTTATCTTCTTCTTCTTCATCATCCTCTTCTTCATCTTCTTCTTCACTGCTCATAAATCTTCAAAAACTATTTGATAACTACGGTTATTTAATTGATGGATATTTATCTTTTTAATTAGTGGTTAATGGGACAAGTCAATAATTAATTTAATGTCCTATACCACTTAACCCATGTACTAAATTAAATAAAAAGGGGTTTATTAAATTTTGGTCATAACAAAAAGAGTATCCGCTTGAAACCCGGCACAACTACAAGAATTACTGCGGCTAGCTTCAGGTTAGTATTAACCACATCTTAATATATGAAATTGTTCATATGGAATGAATTCATATTATTGTTATTATTATAATGGTAGAAAAGAATAGAATTAAGAGATGTTGCAGTCAAAGTCTTGGTGGATTAATTTATAGTTAAGTCATTGATAGCCATTGATGAGTAATAATGAGAGAATATTTGGTAATGATTGGAGGAGGATAAATAAGGATAAGTCAATTGTAATTAGTTTGATGTTTGCACATCACTTTCGGTATTATTGGTTAGTACATTATTGTCATTTAATTGGGGATAATTATTTTTTGGCTATTACACTATAATTCAAGTTTTACTATATTAAATATTAGTCATATTACATTATGTGAATATTATTGAAGTTAGGTTATTTGGAGGAATTAAGACTTGACACTTGGTTTCAGAGGCAAGAAAATGATATGATTTTGGGCGAGTTTTTGGGTTAAAGCTAAACATATAATAATACGACTGTTTTTTGTTTAGAAAACATATTGTAATTTTTTTTATTTGAATAGATTGCATTGATTTTGAAGCCCAACGAAAGGGGAATGCTCAAGTCCTAGAGTAATTGTACAATTGTTGAAGGAAAGTGGATTTCTCAATATTTATTAAGTTCATAGAATCGTGTGTTTCCTTGTGGTTTGTGTTGTAAAGTAATGAGACTTGGTGATGGGTTGATTTGTCCATATTGAATAATTTTAATGATGAAATAGGGGTAATAAAAGGCAATGTAATTAATTATTAGTGTGTGATGTGTTGAGAATGATTTGAAAGGCTTATGATTCATTGCGTAGTTGTATCATGGCTTTGTTGTTGTGAATTCTGCATTACTCTAAAAATAGTAATTTCCTCATTATTTGTGTGAACATGTAATTTGCATTGGTTATGTGACATGATTGTGACAAGTGTTATGTGAATTGAAGAAGAATAAGAAATTAAAATGGATGTACCATTTTGAGGGACGTATCGCGCGCCACGATGGATATTTTGATTTGGGAAATGTGTCGCACATCACGATGGATTCAATTATCTAGGGAAATATCACACAGTGTGATGGATTTTTTTATCGGGAGATATGTCGCACGCTGTGACGGATGCATGAATAGATATGTCCCTCATAGTTACGAAGACAAAGACATTGTATATATCGTTAGGCCAAACATGCATCAGTATAATTGACATTGCATTGCATATCATTATCATTTGTGAACTTATTAGTTCCTTTATATGGAACTTGTGATTGGTGAACCCGATCTCGAGTGTTGCTGATCTATATTGTTCGAGTGATGTGGATGACCTATGTCCTATGTAAATTGTGAATGATTAGGTCGGACAGGTTTTTAAGTAGGTTGTGGTTTTGGAGGTTCATTAGGGGTGTAAGGAGTACCCATACTCTATTCCCTTAGCCTATGTTTAGAATTTTACTAGCTAAGTACCGTGTGGTTTGGTACTCACCCGTTGCTTCTACAGTTTTGTAGTTTACTAACCCGAATCTATGTGATAGTTTATATTCTCTTTTTTTTTTAGAGGTTTCCTGTTGAGATTTGTGAATTATTTGTTTGTCATCTCAGCGGACCTTCTTACTCCTATTTATGATCTTGTTACACTTTAGTTATTTTATCATTTGGAACTTGTGTCTTTTTTCAAATCCATTGTAATACATTAGAGGCTTGTGCACGTGACAATAAGATTTTGGGATTTAGCTAAGTTGACTTATTATATGCACTATAAATTGTTATTCGATCCTTAGTTATAGTTTATTTCCACACTTTATCTAAATGATTGTGTTTTAGGCTGACTAGTCTTGGTGAGATAACATGAGTGTCATCACATCCATTTTTGGATTGTGACTAGGGTTATATGTAGAGTGCCTATGGGGCAATTGTTTTGTAATGACTTCCAACAGGATATGGTACTATCAATAGGGTACATAGGGTAAATTGGCACCTCTCAGGCTTATTGAGGCCCAAGTAGGCAGTCTTGTTTGTTATTTAGACCTAATGAAATTATGGTGGATTGGTTAGGTTGTTAATTTATAATATTTCGTATGCTTCGATTAGGGATCAAGTTAGTATGTTCATCTTATTCTTGACTTCCTTACCTAATTACCTTCAATCTCCTTAGTTATTTTATTTTCGTTTAAACTTGGTACATTATTTCATACTAACACCTTATAGTGTGGGTGAGGTTCTTTCTTGCCTATAGGACCTGACCTAAAGTAAGTTTTGAAGCCTTTTTTTAATGCACTAAAATTTTCTCTTACTTCAAGAGGATTCAACATTTCATATACAACCAGACTATCTTTTTTCGATTTTACATAATATACTTTTTAGATCAAGGGGATTTTGTTAGGGCTCCTTGGCTATACATTAGTATGCCGGGTTAAATACATGTGTACTAAAAAATATATTGAGTAAACTATCTTTTTCTATTTAATAATAACGTGATTACTCTTTAACTTTTTTCTAATTCAATTGAATCGAACTCTTGCACAGTTGCAATGACTTCAACAAAGATGAAACAAAACATTCATAGGAACATCACCAATCAATAATAGATATGATCTCCATATCAATTAAATCAATATCAATCAAGAAACAACAGACAACAAAAGTATTCCAAAAGGGTGATGAAATTGAAGTAGCAAGTCAAGAGAGTGGCTTGTAGGTTCTTACTATTGTTTCTTCCTTTGGCACTTCTCATTACGGGGTCAAGTATAAGACATTGTTGACTGATGATAAAGTCGCTCCACTGGAGGAGATAATGAAAGTTTCCGAGGTTCGCCCTTTTCAACCTGATAATCAAAATGAAGCAATGTTAATGAAAAATTACTTCTGACTATACGATATGGTTGATGTGTTCACCAATAATGGAAGGTGGTTCGGGCTTTTCACTGGGAAAATTTGACAAAACTACAATGTCTATTTTCCCACTACTGATGATAGCATTGAATATCGTGTGTTGTGTTGAGATTTCATCAAGCATGGTCTAATGACGAGTGGATATATCTTCCTAGGACAAGGAAGATTTTTGACTTTATGGTTTTTTTACACCGTAGTGTAATATAAATGCTTAAAGTTACAAACCCGATTACTTTTGCTAGTGAAGTTTTTGAGGAAGTTAATTATTTGAATTTTATTTGAATTATCTCTTGCTTCATGAAGGCAGTCATGAAAATTATAAAATGTTTCCCTTATCCTCTTTCCTTCTGTTTTAAAAAATTTGCATTTTGAATAAATCGCGATTATTGAGATGGTCTATTTTGTTTTTATTGATCAGTCCTTTTTTTTTTGGATTACACTACTGAATTAATTTATGATGTATCATATATATGATTTCACTGATAGCTTCCTCAATAGTGTATCAACCTAAATATCCCAATCACATTACTTTGGAATCTTGCATCCAATTAGTTCCATATATAGACAAATTTGATTTCAAAGATCTGCAGTAGAAATGATAATGTTCAGGTTTGTACAGTCACATAAAACATCCAAATGATGCGAGAGAAATTTGATAGAGCACAAAAGAGGTACTGGGCTAGAGCTGTCAAAAAGGGTCGACCCAGCCCCACTAGGCCCAAGCCTCACGGGACAAGGAATTCGAAGGGCTGGGGCGGCTGGCCCTTCATTCAGAAGGGCCTGGATATTCTCAACCCAAGCCAACCCAACCCTTGAAGGGTCGAGGGCTAGGGCGGGCTAGCCCTTCTTTTTTTTTCAAATTTATAATTCTATAGCATCAAGAAAATGAGTAAGATTTTCAAATCAAATATGACAAACAATGGTGTTATTTAATAACACTAACAAAAAGTCTAGTGTAATTAGCATGTATCTCACATACCAGATATGCGAGCGAGATAAGTAAGTGATAAGCGGGATTGGAGGGAGGTGAGGGTGCGAGATTTTGTCTATGCATCCTAGATACATGTGAATCTACTTTGATAGAGTGTATCTAGAACATATTAACCTAATTTTGAGTCCATATATTCCGAGATTTATGTATGGATGTACCAAAATCTAGTATGATTCATAATATTACAATATAGCGTGTATTTAAGTAATTAGAATATATACTAGTTAGATTATTGTAAGTTATCATAATAAAAAGTTTTGGCCCATGGGTCAACCCCAGCCCGAACCCTATCAAGCCCCAAGGGCTAAGAGCTTCTATGGTCCGGGCTTATAAGCCCTAGTTTTAAAAGGGTTGAAAAATCTTATCCAACCCTTCCCCAATAACGGATTGGGTTGGGCCGTCCCCATGGGCTAAGCCCATTTTGACGGCTCTAACTGGGGCTGTAATTTTTTCTTTCCTCTACATGTATTTTTTATCCAAGAACAGTAGTAAGTGTAATCTTGAGTACAATGGCCAATTTTTTAGGACATTGAGATCATGTATTTGAGGGAGGATAACAAATCTCATGGTGGCGATAGCATCATCCCAAAAGCTTATTAGTAAGTAAAACAGAGAAAAGTAAATGAAATTGTCAGTTGTCATAACATGACAGTGAAGAAATTATCACAGGGCTTAAACAACCTCATATTAACATTAACGATCTATAGGCAATAGACAACAAAATAAACTTAAATGAGAACAGTTAAACAAAATTAACAGAGGATGGGAAATTAATACTATATACATTTTTTTCTAGAAATGCATAGAAAAATATAGACCAAAAAAACAAAGTTAAAATAAATTAGTAATCATATCAAGTCAATTAAGTACTATTTTGATCCATGAAAATTGCACGTGGAATAGTACTTTTTCTATTGGAAAATAAAATGTGTTTTAATATGAATGGTGTAAAGATAATGTCACGTAGGAGTTTGAGTGGAAGTGGAAGTCTATTTGTATTTATTTACTGATTGTTAGGAATTTGTTTAGAAGAAGTCGTGTAATTATATTCAGATTAGGAGTCCTTAGCCGTGACAACTTTAAAGTCCTATTCTCTAAGAAACTCATGTATATATATTGATGTATTCACGTGATGAATTGAATACAATTGCGAATCATCTTTAACATGGTATCAAGATCGAGAGGTTAAACCAACCCGATTTTTTTTTCTTCATCGAGGAAATAGATTTGATGGGTGAAACCAGCGGCCCTTCCATGATGCCCTCGTCTTCTCCAAACCTCGCACATCAGTTACCTGTGAAACTCACATCTTCGAACTATTTACTATGGAAGACACAGTTTATGTTGCATGTGGTTTGAATCATCATATTGATGGTACTACTCCGATACCAACACAATTTTTGGATGATACCAACACCAAATCCAATCCAGCGTACACGATGTGGTTACGTGAAGACCAACTTGTTCTAAGTTGGATTGCTGCTTCTGTTTCAGAAAGTATTTTACCTCAGTTGGTCGGAGCGACAACTGCTCGTGCAGCTTGGGACAAACTTGTTGCTGCATATGCATCTGGATCAAGACCATACATTCGTGAACTCAAATCGCAGTTGCACACTCTACGTCGTGACAATGCTAGTATTGAGTCGTATGTACAAAAGGCAAAGAAATAGCAGATAAGTTGGCTGCACTACAGCATCCGGTTCCGAATGATGATCTGGTAGAATTCGTTCTTGCTGGACTTGGACCTTCTTATCGTCCTTTTACCAGGTCACTTGAATCACGTCACGAGGAAATTACTTTTGATGTATTGTATGGATTGTTGTTGAATGAAGAACGACAATTAAAAATGGATGAATCCCTTACAGTCATTGCGCCTACGGCACAATATACTCAGAGTTCCTTTTCTACCACCCGTGGACGTGGTAGAGGTCGAGGAGGCCGAGGTCGTTGGCGTTCCTCCAATCACATCTTCCAATCGTCTCAAAATCGTGGGTCTTATAACTATGCACATACCAATTCTACATCATCCCAAGCTTCAGATATGTCTGCAATTATTTGTCATAACTGTGAAGGTAAAGGTCAAATTGCACGTGTGTTTCCATCTCCTAGGAGTAACACTAGCAATAAAGTCTCTGGACAACCAATTTCCAATTTAGCACGAACTCCTTCTCATCAAAATTGGTTAATGGATAGTGGCACTACACATCATCTTACAGCTGATCTTGAAAACTTGGGTATTCATTCTGAATACCAAGGTCCTGAGGAAGTTACTATAGGTAATGGTTCTAAAATTCCTATTTCCCACATTGGTAAGAGTTCAATTGTTATATCTGGAAAAAAAATCGATCTTGATGACATCCTACATGTTTCAACTGCTGCTCAAAATTTATTGTCTATTAGTTCTTTTGCTAAGTCTAACCAAGTTTCAATTGAATTTTTTCCTTACCATTTTTTGATTAAGGACTTGGCGACGAGGGACATACTGCACATAGGCCCGAGTGAAGATGGATTGTATTTTCTTTATGTGTTGAAGTCATCTGCACCTGCATCTTATGCTTCATCTCTAGGGATTTGAAATGCTCGTTTGGCTCATACATCACTTCCTACTGTTCGTCAAGCATTGTCGTCTAGTGTCATTGTCCCTTCCTCTAAATCTTCTAGTTTATGTTCTACATGTGCTGTCAGTAAAAGTCATAAAGTTCCTTTTCGTGATTCTAGGTTTCAAGCCTTTGGGCCTTTAGACCTAATTTGTTCAGATGTTTGGGGCCCTGCTCCAGTTGTTTCAAATGAAGGGTATCGATATTATGTGATTTTCTTTGATCACTTTAGCAAATATACATGGATTTATTTCCTTCGTCTTAAATCTGACGTACTTTCAATATTTATGCAATTCGTACAATTGTAGAAAAATATTTTGGTCATCCCATTAAAAACTTTCAAGCTGATTGGGGGGAGAATATCAAGCATTGACGAATTACTTGAGAGATAATGGAATTGTGCAGCGTTCTTCTTGTCCATACACCCCTGAACAAAATGGTTGTGCCGAAAGAAAACATAGGCATAGTGTTGAAACTGGTCGAGCATTGCTACATCATTCCAATGTCCCACATAAATTCTGGACAAATGCATTTGATAACGTTGTGTATACTATAAATCATTTACCAACTCCACGCTTAAACAATAAAACTCCATTTCATGTGTTATTTAACATTGATCCAGATTACTCTTTGTTGCGTGTTTTTGGTTGCCTTTGCTTTCCATGGTTGCGTCCTTATATAAAGTGAAAGAGTTGGTTTTGGTTCTTGTGGAATCAAACTAAATGGAAGATGAATTAATATGAATATTTGGTAGGAAGATAATTAGTACAAAATACAAGTCAAAGATTGTATCTTGGTAGGTGAAAGTTAGGCAAACCATAAAATGGTTTGCTATCTTAACCTTGACAATTTTGACACATAGTGATGTCATGGATGACATCAATAGGATGAATTTATTCCTATAAATAGGTAGCTCTTAATTCATTTTCAAATCATCCTCTCACTTGCCTTCTCACCTTCTAAGGCATTTGTGTTCTCTCTCTTGTAGTATTTCACTTGTATTCTTTGTAGAGTGAAATAAATATCAGTGCAGTTGTTCTTTGGTGGACATAGGATCATTTTGATCCGAACCACGTTAAATATTGTTGTTCTTCCTTGTTCTTTAGTTTCACGTTTCCGCTAACAATTGGTATTAGAGCCAAGGTTATTTCTGAGTATGCTCTGTGGTTGCAGCACAGTCTGAACTTCCACATCAGAAAAGGATTACTTTGGTTTTCTGTAGTTCCAAATACATTGTAGTAGAAAAGGAAGAACAAGTAAAAAAAAATGAGTTCTATGAAGTTTGAAATTGATAGATTTAGTGGGCGCAACAACTTCAATATCTGGAAAATCTAGATGATAGCGTTACTGCGGAGGGAAGGTTCAATCCATGCTATTGACGGAAAGTACCCCAATAAGATATCGGATTCCGACAAGGAAAAG
This sequence comes from Solanum sitiens, assembly GCA_016801875.1. Classification (NCBI taxonomy): domain Eukaryota; kingdom Viridiplantae; phylum Streptophyta; class Magnoliopsida; order Solanales; family Solanaceae; genus Solanum; species Solanum sitiens. The sequence goes on from JABWTJ010000112.1 coordinate 1,775,939, forward strand.
ATTGAAGGAGATGCATTGAGTGCAATCCAACTGTCCCTTGCACCTAACGTACTTTGTGAAGTGAGTACAAGTACCGAAGAGACGGCCAAAGAATTATGGGAAAAGCTGGAAGGGCTTTACCAGGACCAGTCAGTGACAACAAAGATGTTGTTACAACGGCGTCTTCATACATTTAAGATGGATTCAGGTACTTTGTTGCAAGACCATCTAGATGCGTTCAATAAACTTGTGATGGACTTACAAACTGCTGGAATTAAAAAGGATGAGGAGACGCTTGCATGTTCTTTGCTATTTTCATTGACTTCAAAATATCGTGATATTGAGAATTCAATGATGTATAGCAAACAACCTATTAAACTTGAGCAAGTACGGCAAGCACTAAACTCTTGTGATGTGCGGATGCATTTTGAAGGAGACAAAAGTGACGAAGCTAGTGGACTCTTTATAAGAGGCCGTACTAGCCAACAGGGAAGGAGCAAATCGAAGTACAGATCAAAGTCTTGTGTGAACAAAAAGAATGCGGAATGTTGGGGCTGTCACAAGAAGAGGCACTTTGAACGAGATTGCCCTATGTCGAAGTCCAAATAAAAGGCGAGCGCATCCATTGTTGAGCAAGTACATGATAATGATGATGATTATGTACTAACAACATCATGCAATAGTGGAGTCTATCACAACAAATGGATCTTAGACTCTAGTTGTACTCTGCATATGACATTCCGAAAAGATTGGTTCAGCAGCTATGAAACAAGCAGAGGAACTGTATTAATGGGCAATAATGCAACTTGTAAAATAGTTGGCATTGGTTCAGTTCATGTTTGCTGCCATGATGGAATCGTGAGGACTATTACAGAAGTCCGTCATGTTCCCGATCTAAAGAAGAATTTGATCTCCCTGGGTACTTTAGATAAACAAGGCTATAAGTACACGAGTGAAGGAGGAACTATGAAAGTGACTAAAGGGTCTTTAGTCATATTGAAGGCCAAGCTGGAGGATGGACTCTACACACTTGCGGGAAGCACCATTATTGGCTCTGTAAATGCATTTACGGTGCAGTTATCTAATGATGACAAGGCAAAATTATGGCACATGAGACTAGGCCATATGAGCGCACGAGGATTGGAGATGTTGAGCAATCGCAACCTTTTGAATGGTAAGAAGATCAGCACACTTGAATTTTGTGAGCACTGCGTCTTAGGGAAGCAGAAAAAGGTCAGCTTCAGCACTGGCAAGCACAAGACGGGAGAGGTGCTAGACTACATCCATTCAGATTTATGGGGTCCCTCTAAGCTTCCATCGAAGGGAGGGAAGAGGTATCTTCTCACATTCATTGATGATTTTTCACGAAAGGTTTGGGTGCGTTTCCTGAAGACAAAAGGTGATTCTTTTGAAGCATTTAAAGAGTGGAAGATTTTGGTTGAAAATCAAATGGAGAGGAAAATCAAGTATCTTCGCACGGACAATGGCTTGGAGTTTTGCAGTGAAGAGTTCAATGATTTCTGCAAGGTTCATGTGATCGCAAGGCATACGGCGGTCAGGCACACACCACAGCAGAATGGAGTTGCCGAGAGAATGAACAGAACTCTTCTTGAGAAGGCTCGTTGTATGCTCTTACAAGCTAAGATGTCCAAAGTATCTTGGGCTGAAGGAGTTCATACTGCTTCTTATATTGTCAATCGGTCTCCAGCATCAGCGATTGACTTTAAGACTCCGAATGAGGTCTGGTCAGGTGAACCCTCTAACTATTCATACTTGCGAATATTTGGGTGTCCATCTTATTATCATGTTAATGAAGGAAAGCTTGAACCAAGGGCTAAAAAGGCCATATTCGTAGGGTATGTAGATGGAGTAAAAGGGTACAAACTATGGTGTTTGTCTTTACTCAAATTTGTAGTTAGTAGAGATGTTACCTTTGATGAATCCTCTATACTTGATCCTCGTAAAGTTTCTGTGGAGTTATCTAGAAATGAGAACAACGAGCAGGTGGAGCTACCGGTGGAGCTTACCAAGGAACAGGATCAAGAGACTCAAATTGATGAGTCAAAAGATGCAGATCTTGAAGAACTTGCTTCCAATTAACCATACACAATTGCGAAGGGAAGGGACAAAAGGTAGATACAGAAACCGGAATGTCTTATAGAGCAAGAAAATTTGATTGCACATGCGTTCGTAGCTGCAGAAGAAGAGATTAAGGATCTCGAGCCCTCTTCGTATGTTGAAGCAACTTCTTGCAAAGATGCTGCACAATGGCAGTTAGCCATGATGGAAGAGATGGAGTCTCTTCACAAAAATGAGACATGGGTCTTAGTTAAAAGGCCAAAGGGGATGAGGACAGTTGGATGCAAATGGGTTTATAGAAAGAAAGAAGGTATTCCAGAAGTGGAAGCTGCTAGATTCAAGGCGAGATTGGTTGCAAAGGGTTTCAGTCAGAAGGAGGGAATTGACTACAATGAGATCTTTTCTCCAGTTGTGAAACATAGCTCAATTCGCGTGCTACTAGCATTGGTTGCACAATTTGATTTAGAGCTTCAACAGCTTGATATCAAAACTACTTTCTTACATGGTGATCTAGAAGATACAATCTATATGGATCAGCCTGAAGGTTTCCTAGCTGAAGGAAAAGAAGACCATGTATGCCAACTGAAGAAGTCTTTGTATGGTTTGAAGCAATCCCCTAGACAGTGGTACAAGAGGTTTGATGCATTCATGACTACACATGGATTTTCGAGGAGTGCATTTGATAGTTGTGTGTATCACAAGAAGATGTCTGGTAACTCTATGATTTATCTATTGTTGTATGTTGATGATATGCTTATTGCTGCTAACAACATCACAGAGATAAATATTTTGAAGAAACTGTTGAGCAAGGAATTTGACATGAAGGATCTAGGAGTTGCAAAGAAAATCCTTGGAATGGAAATTTCAAGAGAAAATGGTGTTGTACATCTTTGTCAGAAGAGGTACATCGGAAAAGTTCTTGAAAGATTCAATATGCATATGAGCAAGCCTGTAAGTACACCGTTAGCTTCTCATTTCAATCTTTCAGAGTTACAAATGCCTCAATCTATGAATGAGGTGGATTATATGTCAAAGGTTCCTTATGCGAGTGCAGTTGGTAGCATTATGTATGCCATGGTATGCACACGTCCAGATATTGCCCAATCTGTAAGTGTGGTAAGCAAGTACATGGCAAATCCAGGAAAAAGGCACTGGGAAGCTGTCAAGTGGATATTGAGATATCTCAAAGGAGCTCCTGATGTTGGCCTAACCTTCCGGAAAAGTGAAGGTATTTCAATTCTCGGTTATGTAGATTTTGACTATGCAGGGGATCTTGATCGAAGGAGGTCCACAACTGGATACATCCTTACTCTCGTTGGCAGTGCCGTTTGTTGGAAAGCGACTTTACAGTCGATTGTCGCTTTGTCTACAACAGAGGCAGAATATATGGCAGCAACGGAGGCAGTGAAAGAAGCTATCTGGTTGAAAGGTTTGGTGGCAGAATTGAGTTCGGTTCAGCTTGAATCAATTCCAAAATGTGATAGTCAAAGTGCTATTCATTTGATTAAAAATCAAAGATTTCATGAGCGCACCAAACACATTGATGTCAAATTTTATTTTATTTGAGATGTCGTAGAAAAGGGAGCTATCAAGGTTGAGAAGGTTATCACAGACGATAATGCTGCAGATATGTTGACCAAAATAGTCCCGCTTGCCAAGTTTGCACACTGCAAGGACTTGGCGGGAGTATGCATCAATTGATGCAACTCTAAGAGAACAACTGCTAGGTGGAGCTGGTATGTTCAACAAAGGTTTGATTCTTCTTGTTTCTTACAATGGGAATGCCCAGTAAGCTTAGAAGTTTTGGCCGGAGTTGTTTATACGCATGCTTGGAACACAAACCAAGGTGGAGATTGAAAGAGTTGGTTTTGGTTCTTGTGGAATCAAACTAAATGGAAGATGAATTAATATGAATATTTGGTAGGAAGATAATTAGTACAAAATACAAGTCAAAGATTGTATCTTGGTAGGTGAAAGTTAGGCAAACCATAAAATGGTTTGCTATCTTAACCTTGACAATTTTGACACATAGTGATGTCATGGATGACATCAATAGGATGAATTTATTCCTATAAATAGGTAGCTCTTAATTTATTTTCAAATCATCCTCTCACTTGCCTTCTCACCTTCTAAGGCATTTGTGTTCTCTCTCTTGTAGTATTTCACTTGTATTCTTTGTAGAGTGAAATAAATATCAGTGCAGTTGTTCTTTGGTGGACATAGGATCATTTTGATCCGAACCACGTTAAATATTGTTGTTCTTCCTTGTTCTTTAGTTTCACGTTTCCGCTAACACAAAGGATAAATTGTCTCCTCGATATAAATCATGTGTGCTTTTGGGCTATAGTAAGCTACACAAAGGATACAAATGTTTTGACCCTGTTTCCTCAAAATTTTATGTTTCTCGTCATGTCATCTTTGATGAAAATATTTTTCCTTTTGTTTCACAGGATGTTGTGGTGCCTCCATCTATAACCAATGTTAAATAAGATCCTCTCAATGTTACTTTAACATTTCAGAACTTTGTTTCTCCTTCCAGTGTTCCACCATTAATGCCACAATCTTCAGTACCGACGACCACTTCAAATCAGCAAATACTAGACCTTTATCATATGTTGATCCTATTCCTGGAACACACATGCTACTGACCCTCCTTCACAAGATGACGTTTCTCATGGTGTAGCCTTGATTTCACCATGTATAGTTGCAGAAAATCCTCATTCTTATAATACGAGTCATTCTGCTGATTTTGGGAACACCTCTGCTGTCGGTATGGTCTGTCCAGCAGCCCCTTCTTTGCAAAAAATGGTCACACGAACACAAACAGGCTCCTTAAAGCCAAAGAAACCATTCTCCATGTCCACTACGACACCAACATCGGCAATAGTGGAACCCTCTTGCCATTCACAGGCTATTAAGGATGTTCATTGGCGTCACGCCATGTCGGAGGAGTATAATGCACTTATTCAAAATGGTACTTGGGAACTAGTTCCACCATTCCCGTCTCAAAATATAATTGGTTGTAAATGGGTGTTTAAGAGGAAGTTAAAGTCAGATGGTTCATTGGATCGCTATAAAGCAAGACTTGTAGCTAAAGGATATCATCAACGATCGGGTCTCGACTTTGCTGATACGTTTAGTCTAGTGGTTAAGCCGGCTACCATACGATTGTTGTTGTCCTTGGCAGTGTCTCATCAATGGCATGTCACTCAACTAGATGTATCCAATGCATTTCTTCACGGGAAGTTAGATGAGATTGTCTACATGTCTCAACCTCCCGGGTTTGTTGATCCTACTCGTTCAGATCATGTTTGTTTACTTAAACGGTCTCTCTATGGTCTCAAACAAGCTCCGCGCATGTGGAACAAATGTTTAGCTGATGTGTTTATTTCTCTAGGCTTTGTGGGATCAAAAACTGATTGCTCTTTTTTCTATTTGCCTAATGCCGATGTAAAGTTGTTCTGTTTAGTCTATGTTGATGATATTCTAGTTGTGGGATCTAATTGTGATAATATTGCAGCTCTAATTACCAATTTGAAAACTCACTTTGCTATTAGAGACTTGGGAAAATTGTCTTATTTCTTGGAAATTCAAGCAAACTGGAAACCTGAAGGATTGCATTTATCACAAGGTAAGTATGCCACAGACCTCCTTAATCGTGTGCAAATGGGGTTGTGTAGTCCTGTATCCACACCAGCTTCATCTTCATCTAAGCTCTCCAATACTGGAGGATGTCCATTCCATGATCAAACTCTATATAGAAGTACCGTTGGAGCTCTACAATACTTAACGTTTACTAGACCCGATATAGCATACGCGGTAAATAAAGTATCACAAAATATGCATTGTCCTATGGATTCTCATTGGGTTTCCGTCAAGCGTATTCTCCGTTATGTCAAGGCTACAGAATCTCATGGTTTATTTTTTTCTCATGGGTCATCCACCTTACTTCATGGCTACAGTGATTCCGATTGGGGAGGTGATGTTGATGATCGCAAGTCTACCACTGGATTCACTATTTTTCTTGGTTCTCATTTGATTTCATGGGCTTCTCGCAAGCAAAGAGCTGTATCACGGTCAAGCACAGAGGTAGAATATCGTGCATTAGATACTGCTACCTATGAAATGACATGGATCGAACATCTCCTTCGAGAGATTGGTTGCTACACCATCTCTTCTGCCATTCTCTGGTGTGATAATCTCAGTGCTACTTACCTAACGTCTAATCCCATTTTTCATTCCCGAACTAAACATATGGAAATAGATTTTCATTTTGTCCGTGAAAAGGTTTGTGCGAAGACCTTATCAGTCAGATATGTGAGTTCCCATGATCAGGTGGCTGATGCTCTTACCAAGCCTCTGTCCAAGGTCCGATATCTAGATTTGAAGAGCAAGTTGACAGTAGTTCCACTCTCTGCTCAACTTAAGGGGAAGTGTAAAGATAATGTCACGTAGGAGTTTGAGTGGAAGTCTATTTGTATTTATTTACTGATTGTTAGAAATTTGTTTAGAAGAAGTCGTGTAATTATATTCAGATTAGGAGTCCTTAGCCGTGACAACTTTGAAGTCCTATTCTCTAAGAAACTCATGTATATATATTGATGTATTCACGTGATGAATTGAATACAATTGAGAATCATCTTTAACAAACGGTTCCATATTTTTTTGTGCATTTTCCCAATTTTTGAAATTATTTATATATGTTTAAGTTAATAGGGTAAGAGAAATGAAAAATGATGCTAATAGGTTCTTTATAATCTTATTTTCCAAAGTTGTAGAAGAAAAAGGGCTGCAAAAGAAAAGAGAATGCATTAGATAGTTTCCTCTTAGACGAGCAGAGACAAATTCAAAATTTAAAGGCCAAAATTGAGGTTTAAAATCAAAAGATAATCTCAATTTTTCTAACATATACCGATGGACTAGACTATGTCAGAAAATGGTGGGTCAATTTTTATGTTTTAAAAAAAGAAGAGGCTAAATGTGTAGCTCAAATTTAATAGTTTTGTTTAGTACTTCAACAAATTATAAGAAAACAAAAAATATACATTAAAATTGAAAATAGTTAAACGAGTTCGAGTTATGATTCATTATTTAGCTCATTTTCAGTACCTACCCAACAATCTTTTATAGAAATAGCTTTCATGGTATGAAGCTTTAAATTTCATATCCTAAAGTTTAACCTGTGAAATTTAAACCTGACAATGATGACTATGTTTCTTTCACACGGCTGAAAAATGCATACTTGTGAATTTTAACCGCACTTTTTAGACAGAGTTAGATAATGACTCATATTTATCTAAATCTGCCTAAAAATTCAACTCAATTTTTAACAAATTCCACTAACATAGTGGTGTCAAATGAGCAGGTTTAGTTGAATTTAAATTTCAACATATTTTATCCCCATTTAAATTCAACTCAACCCGTTCCTTCAACACCAATACATGAAGTCAAGTTTGTTGTTTCAAATACAATTTAATTTATTTAAAATTAAATGTATTAGAATCAACATCGAAAATTCACCAATAACGGAAGTATTTACACAAGTAAAATCTCACTATATTAGATAAAGGGTAAAAACGAATGAAAATTTTGCTCTTGCAGTAAGCAAATGCAAACAAGAAAGTACACGAGCAATTTGGTTCGTGTACTTTTTTGTTCGCACACACAAGAGGATCAATGTGTACTCAATAAAGTAATCTAACAACCCCATACATATATAATAAGAAATCAAACCATCTGTTTGAAAAACTAAAACAAAACAACAGCCATCAGAGTAAAAATAAGATTTAATTTTCATACATAATACAACTTATAAGCCAAGTGTACTCACAATTACACCTCATACAATTCAAAGAAAAAAGAATTTTTTTTAATATGTAGTATAAATTATGACAACAACATATTATAATATACAAGTGTGCCACGAGCATCAAGTCTTCAGAATAGTTGTTTAACACATTATATACTTGCATGGAGATCATCAAAACCAGCTATGTTGTTTGAATGAGGTAGAGATGAGAATGTTGCACTAGATGAATGAGTATATTAGGAGAAATATAAGAGTTAAAGATTAGGATACACCAGACAAGTTAGAGGTGACTTCTATTGATGACAAAATGTTTTTACTATCTTTTTTTTGTGTAATTTGTTTGTAGTGGCATTTTTATCCAATATGCTATTACTATCTATTGAACTTTCATTCCGTCTTTCCATAGATTATTTTTTCCTTGAACCGGAATCTTTCAAAAACTACCTATCTACCTCACCTGTGAGGTTAAAGTAAGAACTGTGTACACTTTGAATCTACCTTCTACAAGCCCAACTATGTGAGACTACATTGTGTATGTTGTTGTTGAGTTAGATATTCCTAAAATTAGAAAGTTCGAGTTCAAAAGTACTTTATTTAATTACCAACATTATTCAACATTGGCCACAAGATGCTGCTCAGCACACATTACCTCCAACGGTTAAATGGAAATAGCATGTAGTCTTGAAGACACATAATATATCAACTATAGCTAAGAGGAATTTCTAACTTATGATTTATGGCTTAATTTTAGCATTCTAGCTTAAAACAAAGTGCTTATAAGCAATCTTTGTAATTGGTTGAGATAGGCATCTCTAGGAAGCCAAAAAACTCACAATTTGTATCCTAGAAAGCCACATAGATCTCTAACAAGCACAAACCATAATATGAAGGAGGTCAAAAAGCTCAAGAATCTACCTTATAAAGAAGTCACTAGATAAGTTATACGAGCCTGAGTACCAGACATCTAAGAAACAAATCTTACAAAAGATACATGAAAGAAATCTAAAAGAGATGGGTCCTAGGAAAGAGAAAAATGTTTATATATGGGTCCAAAATGGTAAAAGCAGGAAAAGACTTGGGTCCTCCTAATCTTCTAGACGTTGACACCTTGCTAGAGCTCCCATATCTACTCAACTTTGAGCTGAAGAGTATCTGAATGCAACACCTAGAAAATAATTTAAAAAATCTACCTTCCATAGGGGTGGTAGCCGCCGCTGCCATTAGAGAATGTCCTACTTCCATATCGACCTCCTTGTCCACCATAACTAGCGTCAACGCCAGATTCATCACCAATGTTTGTGCCAGATTACTAACCAGCGCATGGCATAGCCCCACCATAACCCCTATAACTACCTCCACGACCATATACACCAATTAGTCAACCGTCGCAACATCCTCAGCACCTTCACCATAGCCACCACCATAAGATCCATAGCCACTAGGATGACCCGATGAGCGATCTCCTTGATAGCTACCAAATTCACCAGCACCAAAGTTTTCATATTTACCACCAAATTCACCATCACCATATCCATAGTCACTAAACCTACAACTCATACCTCCAGAGGACTTATAATATCCAGGGACAAAATCCCCACCACTGCTAAGTTATAGAAATTTCCAAAGCCTTCATCATAACAATCATTGCATGCACGTACCGTAGATTCACTATCATATGCAGCACCAGATGCTAGGCGTGAGGGTTTCTTTGGTTCTGTCTTCTTGATCTCAGCCTACATTAAAGAAACAGGTTAACCTAGAAGATTTCCTATGCAATAACCTGACACAACTAAGCACTTAAAGAAACACAGTAAATAAATCCTACAAACTTTAAACCACAACACACGATAGACATTGTATGAAAAGTTGAACAAATACCACTGAAAATTGTAACATAAAATTATAAGAAAAATCTTGACCTTACACTATTTTAAAGATAAATACATCCCAGCACTTTGACATCTTGGACAATTATTGGATAGAACTCCTTGGTTACCCAACATACCAATCAGATTTCCCTGGGAGAACTAATTATCAACTACTTATTCCTCATCAAACACAATAAATCAAAAGCCTCGAGATCGGTTAGACACATGGTCACGTATGATATCACAGTCAATCACCTTCCCTACTTTGAGAATAAGCCCTTGAATTCATCTAACCACGAAGAAAAAGAGTAACAATCAAATACCTGAGAAACTAGATAAAATATGGCAACACTTACGGTATAAAACACATGGTATTTGTAACATTTCTTGAAGAAAAAAAACAAAATATGTGATGTTTCACCTTCATCCATAGCATTAGGAATGTCACCAACAAAAACCTTTTTTGTTTTGAAATCCTTTGATCTAGCAGATCCTTGAGAAATGGTTCTCTTGATCTCAACCTGACAAAATGTAATCTAGTAAGTCTCAAAGCCAAAATGCAAGCCACCTTCAAACAGTTTTCTACTAAAAAATGACCTTTAGCTACAAATATACATTATCCACAATATGATTTCTGCTAGAAATGACAATACAAATATATGATACCAACCAAACTCATTATCTCAAACGAATTTTATGAGTTAACATAACTTGACGGTTTGTTAGAAATGACAACAAAAAGGAAAAGTTTCTCATGACAAACATACATAAAATTTCTAGTAGTTCTTTCCTCCAACCCTATTTGACAATAATCAAATATACAATTAATATATACATTGAAAGTAAATCTAAACAACTCACTTGTTTGTCATTAATGTAATGAGTTTCAACAATAGCAGTGTCAACGACAGAGGGATCAACATAAGTAATGAACCCAAAACCTGTCTTTCATAATCACCGTGTCTATTATCTCACCATACTTCTCAAAGTACTTCACAAATTGCTCTACAAACCTAAATTAGAAGAACAACTATAATTTTTAGAAACCAGTAAGAAATAATAAAATTAAAAAACATGCCGCAGAGTTTAAAAACTAACCTAAAGTTGTCAAGACCTCCAATGAAGATTCTTTTGTTCCATAGAGAGAACAAGAATCCAAAATTAATATACATCGCAATCACAAAGAAAATAACCTTTGCAAGAGAAAGAATAAGAAAACACCTAGAGAACACAAATTGGGCAAAATATATTTTCAAAAAGGTGCACTTCTCTAGGAAAATATTGTTTTCTTCATACTTTTGAAACCAAACATTGAAATTACAAGTGTTGTAATTGCTTTCTTCTAAAAACACATCTTGCATTTGTAGAAGGTGAAAAATATTTCTATAGTTATAATTATTTTATGAAGATTTGAGAGATCCTATGAGAATAAACATAATCTATTTGAAAAATATATATTGGAAAAATTTAACACCCCCAATTCAAACTTCTAAAAACAACATTTTGCAGCAAGAGAAACCCCAAAAAGGATTTGAAAATCATATGTTGAACAAATCCAACAACTAGACTTAATTCGATGAAGTAAAAGTATGATAAAAAAACAGATATTGAGAGTAGATAAAAAGCCCTAGACTATTATAATTTGTGCATAAATTTTTGTAAAAAATGTGACTTGGTATTACGAAAATCATGTTTTATAAAAAATAAAATTTCGAAACTGAAGAAGTGTCCAGGAGCTTTTTTCATCTAAATAATCTTCTTCCATTCCTAAACCACTCACAAATAATTTCGATTACAAACCTTACGGGGAAATAGTTTGTAGAAGTTGTATTTAGGTTGTTTCTAGTTATTTTACAAATGTTTGTGACATAATTTATGTTAAAAAAATAATATCTTTGAACAAAAAATGTTTGAAAAACAAACATCCCTAAATCTCAACTTGTAAAAATAGCAAAAACAAATGCTTCAAAAAGTCCAAAAATTACTTAAAATTCAATAAACATATGCTCATATGTTCATATGCTCATAAATCCTCTGGATTACAAATCTTTTTTAAAACATAGTTTGTAGAAATTATATTTGGTTAGTTCCAGTTATTTGTGAAGATCTATAAGGAAAAAAAAATTCTGAAAAAAATGTAGGAAAAAGAAACACACTAAACCCCTACTTCTAAAAACAGCAGAAAAAGCTTCAATTTTTGAAGAAACACATCCTCTACTTCCCAACTTCTAAAAACAACAAAAAAATTATTCAGTTGTTGGGGAAAGAAACACTCCTAAATCTCAACTTCCAAGAACATCAAAAATGCTTCAATTCTTCGAAAAATACATACCCCTATATCCCAACATGTAAAAACAATTACGAAAAAATGCTTCAATGGACGGAACATACACCAAATCCCAAATTGTATAAACATAAAAAAAAAATCAATGGCTGGAAAAATACACACCTAAATCCCAACTTGTAAAAAAAAAAAAAAAAAAAATTCTCTAATTGTTAGAAAAACACATACCCCTATATCCCAACATCTAAAAATAAGAAGAAAAAAATGCTTCAATGGCTGAAATAAACCTTTAATCCCAACTTCTAAAAACATCAACAAAATAAAAAGGTTCCATGGTTGGAAAAACACAAAGACCTAAATCCCAAATTCTAAAAATAGGAAAAATTGCTCAAAAAAACCCTCCCCCAAATCCCAACATCAGAATATAGCAAAAAAATAGTTTCATTTGTTGTAAAAACACATAAACCTAATCCCAAATTCTAAAAACAGCAAAAAAAATATCATTTCAATGGCTGGAAAAACACAAACCTAAATCTCAACTTCTAAAATCAACAAAAAAAATAATACTTCAATTGTGGAAAAATCCCCAACCCCATCCCATATCCTAACTCCTAAAAACAACAAAAAAATGTTTTGATCGTTGTAAAAAAAAAACCTAACTTCCAACTTTTAAAAAAAATCAACTGTTATAGGAAAACACACACCTACATCCCAACTTCTAAAAATAGCAAAAACAAAAACAAAATAAAAAAAGATAGTCGAAAAGTAAAAAAATCAAACCTACAATTCGATAAATTCAAGAACAAAAGCTCATAAAAGAGGTAAGAAAACGATACCCTGGTCTAGCTTCATCGTGGAAATCATTCCTTCTGGAACCCAGTAAAATTTGACAGATCGGAGAGAATTAAGGTTTACAATTTTGAATTTCTCAAAACACAAAGTGGAGAGAAAAGATAAAGATTACCTCTTCTGATGCTTTATATAGAGATAAAAATAGAGTGTTGATACTCTATGCTTTCTTTTTTGGTTAAGTTTTCAATTTGTTGTTTAATATGTATATGGGCTTTATAACGTCTCAAGTTATATTGGGCTATCACACTAATAATTGGTCCTAATTTGTGTTCATCTACCAAAAAGTAATTTGTATATCGAGAAAGATTGATATATTATTTATATTCGAAGTAATTTTTTTTATTTTTTTACAAAAGAATAAATATTGTTTGTAGAACTATTTATGATTATTTGATAAATTATTTTAGAAGAATTGTCGTTTCCAGAGCTAATTGTGGCATACTCTTTAGTTCAGTTATTTGTAGGAATGGTTGCATGATACTCTATAATTAAGTTGTTGACAAAGCTAGTTGCAGGATATTCTGTAATTAAGTTAGTCATAAAGCTACTGTAAAATAAGTTATTTTATAAAGCTACTTTCAGGTTACCCTGTAATTAATCTTATTTAGAAAGTGTCTTACACAGTTAATGAGTTGTTTGCAAGTTACTTTATAATTAAATTGCTTTAGAAAATGCTTATAGTGCTAATTGTAGGCTACTATGTAATTAAGTTGCTTTAGAAAGTTGCTTATAATACTAATCGCATGTTACTTTATAATTAAGCTACTTGTAGGCTACTCTAATTGAGTTGATTTAGAAAGATGCATATAATGCTTATTGCAGGCTACTATGTAATTGAGTAACTTATAGAAAGCTACTTCCAAGCTACTCTTTAATAAAGATGCTTTAGAATGTGCTTATAATGCTAATTGCAGGTTACTCTGTAATTAAAGTACTTTAGGAGCTACTTACGGGTTGCTCTATGATTAAGTTGTTCTAGAAAGTTTCTTCTAATTCTAATTGACTGTTACTCTATAATTAATCTAGTTTAATTAGGAGGCTAATCTGTAATTAAATTGCTTTAAAAAGTTATTTATAATGTTACTCGCATATTACTCTATAATAAGCTACATTAGGAAGCTATTTGTTAGCTACTCTGTAGAAAAGTTGCTTCAAGAATATATTTACAGAATTTGTAATTAAGATACCTTAGAAAGTTGTCTATAATACTCATCGTAAGTCACTCTGTTATTAAGCTACTTTACGAAGCTACTCTATAATTAAGATGCTTTAGGAAGCAACTCGCAGGCTACTCTATAATTAATTTGCTTCAGAAAGTAGCTTAAAATGCTCATCGTAGGTTATTCTGTAATTACGCTACTTTAGGAAGCTACTTACATACTACTTCATAATTAGGTTGCTTATGAAAGTTGCTTATAATGTTCATGTTCATCGCATGTTGCTCTGTAACAAAGCTACTCTATAATTAAGTTGTCCTAAAAAGTTACTGATAAAAGTAATCCTAAGTTACTCTGTAATTAAGCTATTTGTAGGCTACTGTGTCATTAAATTATTTTAGTAAGTTGCTTATAATGTTAATTATAGGTTAATCTATAATCAAGTTATTTTCAAAGTAGTCTGTAATTAAGTTTCTTATAAAGTTACTATAGGTTACTCTGTAATTAAGCTACTTTAGGAAGCTGCTAGTAAATCTACGTATAACCTTCTTTGGGAAGCTAGTTGCAGAGTTGCTTGTAAGATTCTTCAAGAATTTGTTGGAAAATTTGTTCCCTTGTTTGGAAGTGTTTCAGATTTTGTTGAGAAGGTATCTGACACAACTCCAACATGAAATAAAGATTATTATTACCTGCATAAATGATAGATAGGTAATATATTTCTTACAATGTCTTTGCAAACAACTTAATTACACAGTATCCTGCAACTAGCTCTGGAAACAACTTAATTACAGAGTATCCTACAACTATCTATATAATCGAACAAGTTTCTAAAATAACTTATCAATCAAACCGTATATATATATATATATATATATATATATATATATATATATATATATATATATATATATATATATATATTATATTATATTATATTTTTTTGAAATATGAACACAAAATTAGACCAATTATTAGTGTGATAGACCAAATATAAGTTGACAAGCAAAAACCATGTACATATTGAACAACAAATTGAAAACATAACAAAAAAGAAATGCAGAGAGTATCAACACTCTGTTTTTATCTCTATATAAAGCATCATAAAAGGTGAATTTTATTTTTCTCTCCAACTTCTGCTTTGAGAAACTCATATTGTAAACCCTAATTCTCTCCGACCGGTCTAACTTGACGATATGGATTCCAAAAGGAACTATTTCATAAATGGAGCTAGCCTAGGGTATTGTTTCCTTACCTATTTTATGAGTCGTTATTCTTGAATTTTATTGAATTGTACATTTTATTATTTTTCTTTTTGATGTTATTCTGTTGTTGTTGATGATGATGATGATGTTTTAGAAGTTCGGATGTAGGTGTGTGTTTTTCCCAAACAATTGAAGGTTTTTTTGAAGTTGGGATTTAGGTTTGTTTCTTTTTTTATAACTATGATTGAAGCATTTTTTGTTATTTTTAAAACTTGGGATTTAAGGATGGGGTGGGTGGGGCATTTTTTTCCAGCATTTGAAGGAATTTTTTTTTTGATTTTAGTAGCTGAGATTTAGGTCTATGTGTTTTTCCAGACATTGAAGTTTTCCTTTTTGCTGTTTTAGAACTTGGATTATATTTATGTGGTTTACAACAATTGAAGCATTTTTTTTGCTATTTTTAGAAGTTTGGATTTGGGGGAGCGGGTGTCTTTCCAACAATTGAAACATTTTTTTGCTGTTTTTAGAAGTTGGGATTTAGGTCTATGTGTTTTGTAAATCATTGAAGCTTTTCTTTGTTGATGTTTCCAGAAGTTGGGATTAGGGGTATGTTTCAGCCATTGAAATATTTTATTGTTGTTGTTTTTAGATGCTGGGATGTAGGGGTATATGTTTTCCCAATAATTGAAGCATTGTTTTTCCTGTTTTTAAAGGGTGGGATTATGTTCTATGTGGTTTTCCAGCCACTGTAGCATTTGTTTTTTTTTAGTATTTTGAATTAGGGGTATGTTTCAGCCATTGAAGCATTTTTTGTGTTGTTGTTTTTAGATGTTGGGATACATGGGTAGGTGATTTCGAACAATCAAAGCATTTTTTGCTCATTTTAGAAGTTGGTATTTAGGAGTGCTTCTTTTCCCCAACAATTCAATAATTTTATTTATTCTTTTTAGAAGTTGGATAGAGAGATTGTGTTTTTCTTTAAAAAAAGTTGAAGCTTTTAATACTGTTTTTAGAAGTTGTGATTTAGGGTGTTCCTTTTTCCCACATTTTTTCCAGAAATATTTTCTTTTTCTTCTAGATCTTCATTAAAATAACTAGAACTAACCAAATATAGTTCTACAAACTATTTTTTTCCATCTTCGGTCTTGGTCAAATGGGTCTACATTTTGGGCATATTTTAAATTTTCAGGTGGCTTATTTAGCTATTACTCAATTAATGAATAAAATAAATGGACCATCTAAAAGGGAAATACAGTATTTTTAATTAATGTACTCTTGGAAAAAGAAAATGGACCATTTTGGGTCTACCTTACCTCATTCACAAACTCGTCCCCATGGTATTTTGACTCCTTTTGGCTTTCAAACCATTTCATGCCCATACCGCTCCACAACTTTCTTTGCGAATTTTTTGAACGGAACATGGCTACTTGAAGACCCGACAACCTCTTCCTTCTTCCACATTCTTGCTTTTGGGTGCCATTAGTATCAATTTAGAAGACGAAAAGGTGGGGAAAAAATTGATCGGCTAGCATTGGAGAAAGAACAAAGATGGGGAATTTTTTTTTGGAAGTGAGAGGAAATGAGTTTAAAGGGAATGAACAAACTATGTGGAAATAAATGGTGGGGAAAGTTGTGTTTTTATAGAGGATTAGGGAATAATAAGAGTTATTTTGGGGAAAACAAAAGGTTTAGTGGGGTTTTAATGGAGGAAGTTGGAAGGAGAAGTGAAATTGATGCAGAAGGGTTGAGAGAATTTAGGGGTTGTGTCGGTTTGTTCACAGAGAAAGGGGGGCATGAATTTAGTTTTGGGAATTTAAGAGGGGTAAGGATTGGGTATGGGTAGGGTTTCGACCCGTAAAAAGAACTACAACATAAAAAATTATAGGCATTTGCGCGTTAGGGGAGCGAGGCGCCAGAAGTGCTCCCGGCCCAACACTCTGTATTTCACTTCCTAGCGCAGCGCGACGCTCGGTGCGTCAGGAACTAAACTTTGTAATTACTATCTTGGCACGGCCCGCCAGACAGTGCGCCGCTCACATATTTTTTGTTTTTCACTATTAAAAGATAAGTTACAAATAATGAAAATCCTATCTAAATAGAACTATTAAATAAAAATTACTTCCTTGATTTTAAGAATTTAAGTTTCTCTAAAAAATATTAAATTTAAAACAAACTACCTATCTATACATATTGTTCACGTGTTCCCTCCTGTGTAGAGATTTGTTTAAAGTTGCGACTCGACTTAGCTTGGATAATTCATCATTCTACGAAAGATCCTCCCGATAACGATTTGAATCTTCTACAAAGTAGTGTTTGACTCTTTGCCTGTTTACCAAGAATGTAGATCCAATTTCACCTATAAGTCAAACATCCCCATGTTGTGTCATTCTTACCACTTTAAAAGTACCACTTCATTTAGACCTTAATTTTCTGGGGAATAACATTGATCTCGAGTTAAAAAGTAATACCTTCTCTCCCGGACTAAAAGTGGGAGGAACTATGTGTTTGTCATGTCACCTTTTCGTGCTTCCTTTGTAGAGCCTGGCATTCTCATATGCATGAAATTGATCCACTCTCTTCCTACCGGCTAGATTGGGTCCAGATTTAACTTTTTTATCGCTCAATAAGCTTAATGTTCTAATTCCACCAGAAGATGGAATGCTTTACCGACCACTATGTGATAAGGAGAAGTCCCTATGGGTGTATTATATCCAGTCCTGGATTCTCATAACACATCATCCAACTTCTTAGATCAATCATTTCTTTGTGCATTCACCGTTTTCTACGAGATTTGCTTCACCTTTCTATTTGAAATTTCCACTTGACCACTAGTTTGAGGATGGTAATATCTAGAGACCTTATGACGAATACCATACTTAGCAAGAAGATTATTCACTAGATAGTTAATAAAATGCTTACCTCCCATAACTTATGATCGCCCTTGGTTTTCCGAAAAGAGTGAAATGTGCTTCATGATGAACTTAATCACGACTCTTGAATCATTTGAGGGAAGAGAGACAACCTTAACCCACTTGGACACATAATCAACGACCACTAGAATAAATTGGTTTCATTTAGATAGATGGAAGGGACCCATCAATTCAATACCTCGCACATAAAAAAAATTCCACCTCAAGAATGCTACTTAGTGGAATCTCGTGTCTTCTTTATATAATACCCAACCTTTGTCATTTAACACATCCCTTCACAACTACAATAAATAATTTAAATAAAAAGGCAAAAGAAACTATATTGTAGAACCTTATGCGTCGTGCACACTCCTCTATGGTGTCCTCCATATGGTATAATATGACAACTTTCGAGCACTTTTTGTACCTCATACTCTTGAATGCATCTTCTTGCCACCTGATCCTCTCCTTGATTGAATAAGAATGGTTCATCTCATATATAGAACTTAGCATCATGGTTGAGCTTTTTCTTTTGCTGGATGGTTGTAGGTACTCTCCACTCACTAAAAGATTTACTAAGTCTGCATACAAAGGCACATGAGAGGTATCTAGTTCAATCAATTGTTCATAAGGAAATTCTTGCCAGATTTTTCCCCTTCATGCATATGAGAAAAATCTTTTAACCTGGACAAATGATCAGCTCTCTGGTTTTCATGCCCTTTCTATCCTTAAACACAAGGTCAAATTCCTGAAGAAGAAATTTCCACCGAATCAGCCTTGGTTTAGCATCCTTTTTATAAAAACAAGTACCTAATAGATGCATGATCAGTATAAACATTTACTTTGGTCCCTACCAAATACGATCTGAACTTGTCGAAGGTGAAAACTAAGGATAGAATCTCCTTCTCAGTCACTGTGTAATTAGTTTGAGCAAAATCAAGGGTCTTGCATGCATAATAGATTGAGCGGGACAATTCTTTTATTTGTCCCAACATTGTACCCACTCCTATGTCGCTTGCATCACACATGAGTTGAAACGGTAATTCCTAATTAAGAGCAATTAAGATTGGAGCTTCAATTAAGTTCCTCTTCAACATTTGAAAAGCTTTCAAACATATCTCATCAAAAGCAAATTTCACCTGCTTCTCCAAATGACTGCACATAGGTCTTGCAATCTTGAAAAATTCTTTATGAATCTCCGGTAAAATCCTGCATGCCCAAGGAAACTTCAACCCCTTTTACACCGATAGGAGGGAGCAATTTCCAATAACTTCCACCTTATCTTTATCTACCTCTAATCCCAATTTTAACACCTTATGTACCAATCATATCCCTCTCTAACCAAAAAGTGACACTTTTACCAATTTAGCACTAAATTAATGTGCTCATGCCTAGAAAGTACTTTATCAAGATTCTGGGGACATACCTCAAAACGATTCCCAAAGACAGAGTAATCATCCATAAACACCTATTCCTCCACCATATTATGAAACATGGCCATCATACACCTCTGAAAAGTCGTTGGTGCACTGCAAAGTCCAAATAACATGAGTTTGAAACAATATGTACCATAAGGACATGTGAACGTGGTCTTTTCCTGATCCTCGGGGATCAATCAAAATCTGATTATATCAAGAATTCCCATCTAAGAAACAATAGCACTTCTACCCTACTAGTCGGTCAAGCATATGATCAATGAAGGGAACCGGGTTGTGATCATTTCATGTGACCTCATTTAGCTTCTGGTAATCCATATAAATTCTTTATCCGGCGATTGTTCTAGTGGGAATAAACTCATTTTTCTCATTTTTACCACTCTCATACCTCCCTTGTTCTGAACACACTACACATGATTTACCCACTTACTATCAGAAATTTTAGTACACGATTCCACCATCTAACCACTTTATTACTTCCTTTCTCACCATTTCTTTAATCAAAGGATTCATTCTACGTTTACGTTGTGCACTTAGTTTGTGATACTCTTTCATATAGATTTTGTGCATACGTAAGGCCAGACTGATCGCATGAATATTATCCATACGCCATCCAATAGCTTTCTTCCTCTGCTTTATTACTCTCAATGTCGCATCAACCAGTATTTCAAATGAACCTACACCCTGGGCGTGGATGGCACTCGAAGACCATTGTTGGCTTCGAGCAAACCTTTGGTCTAGCTTATTTAACTCAACAGAAGACAATATACATATTTATGGATTCAAGGTTCTAATTCAATCCTTGTAAAAGACTTCGTGAAAGGAATCTAAAAACTTTCTAGACTGGGCTCTAAACTTTCCTTGAATTTGATGTTATGGATTTAAGGTTGTAATTCATGTTTTTGGATGATTTTATATGATTAGAAGTCATTTAGAGTAGTTTGAATCATTAGAAAGTGTTAAAACACTTTAGAAAGGCTTAATCAGACTCAATTATGAAAACTGGGCAGAAAACGCCGATTCAGGCGTGTTCTGGGCGTGTCGCGCCGTACCCAATTTTCTGAGGCTCCATCTGGGTGCACTGCAGGTGTGCCTCCCCAGACCCTCTGGCACAGATGGGGCGCGCCGCGCCTGACCCTGCCCAGGTGACGCCTGATGAATTTTCATCACGTTTTCCTAACCTTAAATCATTCTAATTCGATTTCTTTTCTCAAATTCACCTTAGATATATGTACCCAATTTACATATATAGGGATATAACCCAAAGAACTAAAGAAACAAAACTTTCTACCTCAAGAGACTCATAAACTTCAACTCATGTTCAAGAACTAAAGCAATTCAAGAACATTCAAAATTCAATCATTTAGGATGAAATCACGTTGATTCAAACAGGTTTGGCATGTGGTTGAACAAACCCAACATTATGGAAGACTCACATAACTTTTAAGGATCACCCCGACGAAATCCACAAGTTAGTTCGACATTTTTTTTGACGAATCTTGAACGCCCTTCTCTTTTCACCTCTTTCTCCTTTTCTTTTCTTTTCTCTCAAAACCTTAAATCTTTTGATAGAAGTGTAAACTGATATAATTCAAATTAGACCCCTAACTTAATTACCAAAAATGAATTAAATTAATTGGATAAGAAAAAGACCAAACTACCCCTTACAAATCAGAATTTGGGCAATTCCCTTATTCTGACACAGCCCAACTTCCAAAAGGCATAACTCACTTATACAAAGTCGAAATGGCACAAACTTGGCGACGTTTAAAAGATAATTCCAAGAGTTTTCCAACCATATCTGGAACTATACTCAATTCATTCTGAGCTAGGAGTTATGACCGTTTGAAGTTGACCAAAAACTCACTTTTCAACTTACTTAAATTTCTAGATTTTTCTAATACTTTCCAAAAATAAGTATTTCCAGATTTTAAACTCCTTTCTAGTTCTTTCTAGATGCGAGGTGTTAAAATGTCTCCCTCTTGGGAACATTCGTCCTCAAATGAAGTTATCCTTACTAGATTAAGGGTAGTAACTTCAAGTTTAAACAGGAAACAAGCAATTGCAACAATAACATGCTTACTCATAACTTAAGGAGTACTAAGAAGAAAATTAGTACCTTGATCTGCATTTTCTACGAATTCAAAGAGAGGTGTATATCTCTTCTTCATGTCCTCTTCAGCTTCCCAAGTAGCTTTTTTAACATATTGGTTCCTCTAAAGAACCTTGACTGATGTTATCGCTTCTGTTCAACTTGTGAACCTTGCGATCTAAGATCTCAACCGGAATCTCTTCATAAGATAGGCTATCCTTGATCCCAATATATTCAGTTGGAATGATCAATAAAGGATCGGCCATGCACTTCTTCAACATATAGAGATGTGAAACACTGGATGAACTACTGCTAACTCTTGGGGTGGCTCTAACTCATAAGCTACATTGCCATTCTTTACATCGGGAACTGAGATTCCCCTTCTTACCAAACCTCATAACACCTTTCATAGGTGAAACTTTTAGATATACACAATCATCTACTTTGAACTCTAACGGCCTCCTTCTAATATAAGTGTAGGATTTTTGACGACTTTGTGCCATTTTCATTCTCTCTGTAATCACCTTCACCTTCTCCATATCTTGTGAGCTAAATCTGGTCCTATCAACCCTGCTTCGCCAACTTCAAACCATCCAATAAGATATATACATCCCATAATGAGCTTCATAAGGAGCCATTTGGATGCTAGAGTGGTAATTCTTGTTGTAAGAAACTCAATGAGAGGTAGGTGATCATCCCAATTCCCTTTGAAATCGATAACGTATGCCCTCAACATATCCTCTAGAGTCTAAATAGTACGCTCTGCTTGTCCTTCAATCTGAGGATGAAAGGCAGTAATTAAGTTCATCTTTGGACCCAAACCTTTCTCAAAAGATTTCCAGAACTGTGCAGTAAATTGTGCACCTCTATCTGCAATAATGGAGATCGGAACTCCATGAAGTCTTACCACCTTTTGAATGTACAACTTAGCATAACCCTCTGCCGAATGGGTAGTTTTTACTAGCAAAAAGTGAGTTGATTTTGTCATTCTACGACAATCACCCAAAGAGAATTATGCTGCCTGCGAGATCTGGGTAAACCTGTCCTTTGAGCTAAGTTTTGAGCACTAATCTCAAATAACAGAAGAACTATGTTTTAAAAACATAAGACTCAGTATATTTTGGGAGTAGTATTGAACACCAAATTGGGGACAAACATGAGTTCAGATAACTCACATCTCCATAAAACCATGTAGCCAACATAGGTAAAAAAGGGTTATACTTTTTAGATGAACCCTTTTCACAGTAAACTAGTGGATCCATTAGGCAGTTCAGGTCTTATACATTTGGTCGGGTATAAGATGCCCTGGCAGCGTGAGGTAGATAGATGGATCATAACTATAGCTCTTATGTGATGGTTGTAGATTAGATAAACTCCCACAGAAGTTATTCTATTTTTATATACACCTTTTATTTGTATTCTTAAATACATCTCACAGTAAATTGTATCTTTGCATACATACAGAGTTTACAACATGTTTTTAAACAACTTTTTTTTATATTGCACTTTCTTTTGAATTGTTTTATATTGAAATGAGTCAGTTATGTTTGAGTTGAGTTGATCCAGGTAAATTCTTCAATTTTTTTCAGATTCTTTCTAGCCTATGTTGCTTTATCATTCCAACTCGCATACTCGTACATACATGTACTGATGTCACTTGTCCTGCATCGATTATGATGCAGACGCATGTAACGAGGATCGGCATCCAGTGCATCATTGATCCAGTGAGCAACTCAAAGTCAGTTGGTGATCCTACATCCTTTAAGAGGACTTCTTTTATTGCTTTTAGACATATTTCAGTTTATTATGATGTTGTGGGTTTGTCCCAACATCCATCTTAGTTATTAGAGGCTTCATAGACAGACAGTCAAATGTTAGTCCTTTGAGTCTTTCCACTATTATTCTATTATTAAGACTTGGATTGCCATTTTTGGCCAAGTTGAATGTTTAGTCTTAAAACATTCTTAGATATTTTATTATTCAGTTTAGTTAAGTGTTATATCTTTATGAATATGCATACTGTCTTCCGATGAGTTAAGTAAGCCAGGCCAGGGGTTCGCTTAGGGCCAGCAGTGGTCTCCAAGTGTCAGCCACGTCCGGGGTGTAGGCTCGGGGCGTGACAACATAGTTATGGGACACGGGTAATCGTCACTTGTCCACTTAGTTCTAAGCTTAACTTTCACGAAATAGTTCTTAATCCTACTCATATTAGATCATGAAGAAACATGGGTAACCGTCTCTTGTACTTACATCATGTAACACGGGTAATTATTTCTTGTCTTTTACTTAGAGAGCGTGTGTAATCGCCTTTTGCCTAATCATTAATTAGAATAGCTCCTTAATGTAAGACCCCCAAAATGAATTAAGGTGTCTAGAGCCTCACATGTACTTTATAAGCTTGTTAACATGTTAATCAAGTGTTTTAAAGCATGTATAATTGATTTGAAGACATTTGGAAGTCAAACATCCAAGAACGTCCAAGACGTTTGAAAGTTAGCCCTTGGACGTACTTGAGAGTGCCTAGCATGTTTTGATGTGTTGCGAGTGTTGTTTGATGCTTAAATTGGTATGTAAGGTCCTTGACATTTTAATGAGTGTATTTACATTGGAAACGTCCAGGTACGACTCCCCAAGGGCCCCGCAAAAGGCCCTCAAGGAGGACCACAAACACTACCTAGGCACTGCCTTGGCAGCTAAGAACGACGCCTTGTAGGTGGACATATGCCCCTTTTGATGGGGAGGCATAGTCCCACACTTAACTTGGAGGAATCTCAGCCAAGGAAAACCCTCATACCTAAACGACGGTGGCCATCTACAGACCGTCGTTGGGCCTACTGAGCGTCGATGGCTGTCCGTCGATGCAGCCTACAACAAGTTGTCAGGCGCACTGTTAAGTGAAGGGGTGAATGAGAAATTCACCCTACGTCCTAACCTCACCCTAGGCGGTTATTTTATGGGTTTTTGGGTATATTAAGCTGGTCATTAAGATCAAAACCCCATTCCCAATTCAATTCTCAAAATTAGACTTCCCTCCCAAAACAAAAACCTCTCTAGAAACCTTCATTGGAGATGAAGCTCAAGAATAGCTTGTAGATTGGATTGTGATGGTTTCTTCATCAAGTTATCATGGTTTTCTTCTATAATGAGGTATGGTGATCCTTCATCCTTAGTCAACATTTCTTCTAAGGAGTTCCTTCCAATGTTTTCAAAGAGAAAATTATGATCAAACTTCCTATCTTTCAATCTAGCCATGGGTTCCTTGTCAAAACGATTTCAAAAGCATGATTATGATGATTTGATTATTAGCTACTATTTTTAATGTTGAATTCAATCCAATTTCATGATGAACCCATGATCCCTCCCAATCTCATTTGGCCTATAATGTAGTATCTTGTGATCTTGATGCTAGAATGATTGTTATGAGATTCAATTATCACAAATTGATTTAGATACTGCCTAAGATGTAAATTTATGATGAATTATGTATAGTTGATCCAATGTGGATCAAGGTTTGAATATTTGGATGAGATTGATCTATGTTCTTCTATCTTCTATGGATTGGCAATGTAGAGTACTTAATGTGATCTTAAATATAGGATTAATTTAAGCATGATTTATTTTATGTTAATATGTCTTTATCTACTACCCTATAATTGTATTGTTGATGAAAAAAGAGTATTGATCATTGATGATCAAAGCAACGGAGATCTGGTAAGATTGCTCTATTTCTCTACTTTTTTATAGAATTGTTAGATAATTGGCCTTGTATGGCATTGTGTGGTATGGTCCACTTATGGTGGCGGTGTTTACTTCTTGTCAATCTATATATGTTTTGATTATGGCCTTGAAGGAAAATTGATGATATATGAATGGGTGGTTATGATGATCACACTATGTAAAGCTTATGTCTAGTTTCTAGTCTATGATCTAGGTTGTGTTGCTAATGTTGTGAGTATGTCGGCGTCTATATTAGGTGTGGTCTATATGCTGCCAATGATGAAGTATAAATGGTGAATGACCCTTTACCTATGTACCCCTATATGAATGTGAGATTAGCCAATGTTAGGAGTCTTGAATGCAAGTGTTGAGGTTATCTTGTCTCCTATGCTAGTATGTTGTGTGGTATATGCTTGGATGTGCATTGTGGTCCTAAGAGGGTGGCTGCCTCAATATGTATTTGATAGTCATTATGTGATCATGCTGGCCAATGTACACACAACTCATGCATGTTTACAGGTAGTATAGGTTCATGGTGTCTAATGAAAGGTTATTCTCATATGCACTAATGTCTACTACTATGCATGTAAAGTATATGTCCATGAAGTATGTTATGTATCCCTTAACTAGGATGACTTGATGTACGAGTATGGGCAAGGGTATAGGACCTTGTCTATGCATTGCACATGTGTGCCTTGATAGGATAGTTCCTAGGTTTGTGATCTATGTACATGAATATGGATGCATGAGCATGTTATGAATATGACTTGTTTACTATTAACATGTCTTATATAATGTGATGAAGTGTGAATGTGCATGATGTCTAAATGTGTTTATATGAAAGGATTACTCATATAGTTACACATATACTTTTATGCATGAATGAAGTACAAGTATGAACATGTGTGGCCTAAGGGTGTTTATGTGAAAGGTTTGCTCACATACATGTATACACACACATGAAGTATGTTATGATGCTGGTTTGATGATCTAGTCAATATAGGGGCTCTTGAAAGATGTTCTCAAGGGTATCCTAAATTAGATGGTGCTTTAATATACTATGTCCATGTGAAAGGGTTTTTCACATGATTTAGGTTGATGAACTCTCATCTATGAACTATGAGCTAAGCATATGAGGAGTCAATCTCCTAAAGCCTAATTTTATAAAGTAATGTTAATGAAGGCTTTCAATAAAGGAAACTTAGCTTAGCAGTGAGTTAACTTAGATGAGGGGTGCCCCTTCCCAATGTGGGAAGACTTGTTCACCATAGTCCTCACAAGGTGGATTACTACAATTCCCTATTTGGCATAAAGAGAGTTTCCATATATGCCTCCAAGTTTCATAAACTATGCTTGCCCATAGGATCTAGCAAGTGATATAATATGCTAGCATGATGTTAATGTTCTACTTTGGCAAAGTAGAGCACCTTTCCTTGGTGTAAGTATCTACAACACCAAATTCCATGTTTAGCACCCATGGTCTTAGTGTCGGTTAAGGCTATATTTTTCCTAAAGTAAAATGGACAACGGAAGTAAAGTTAGGACCCTAACTAGGATAACCTAAGGGAAGTTGCTTAGTGTAGGTAAGGTTATTGGACTTTACATATACATTGCACAAGTAGCTCTTGAAGGGAGTTCCAGGAAGGTGTTCTAATGTATATGATTATGTTTATGTCCTTATGTATGACATTGTAGTCTTGTCTACTTGTTATGATGAAATGCATGGTATGAGTCCATATGATGTGTTCTACTTTTATATGCATAGTGTGGGTCTCATTGACTATATGATGAAGTCTTACTTGGCATGTATGAAGTGTCTATACTTGTATTGTTGATGTGTGAAGTAAATGGTATGCTTGTGGTCTCTTTATGAGTTTACTAAGTATGTGTGAGGTTACGGGACTTCACATGTACATTGCACTAGTAGGCTTAGATTGAGATTGTGAGTAAGGTCTTATAATGGTCTATGTGAAATGAAGTTAGCATATGTGAATATTGACTATGGTTTACTGTAATGGCATTGGGAGTCTTGACTTGAAAGTGTCTTATGATATGTTATACTTCTAGAAATGCATGTATTGAGTTAGGAAGGTTGTATGTATGAATACCTTGTGGCCTTAAGGTGATGCATTGCACCAAGTATCACTAGAGGGTTACTTGGGAAGTTAATGAGTTAAAAAAGAGAAGTTTACTGTAAAAGAAATGAGTTCATTGTAAATGAAATATGCTTACTGTAAAGTGGTGACTAATATGCGTTAAATGCAATGTGTGGTTTATGTGATGTTATGACTATTGTATATGCCTAAAGTAAGTACGTGAATGGTATAATGCTTATTGTATCAAAGTCTTATGAAATTTTTACAAAAAGGCATGAAGCATGGTTTCAAAGCAAAATGTCCCTTTAAAATGCGTGTTTTTGCATGGTTGTCATACGTAGTGCATTCTTGTACTAACATCATTCTTTTTTACCTTTTTACACAAAGTGTAGGTGTTACGCCTCGTATTTTTATACGTAGTGCGCGTCATGAGCTAGTCGATGTAAGTCCGGGGAATGAGATTTTATTTTAAGTTCCAAGTGATTAAAGAAATATTAGGCAAGGATGTTAATTCCAAATGTGATATTAAGTATGATAGTGGCTGATGTAGTGTCATTAGCATTAGTGGGGAATTAATTAGTGGCCTTAGTGGGGAACATTAGTGGGGGAGTAATTAGTGAATGATTAGGATTAAATTAATCAAGTGGACCCCACCACTCAAGGCAAATGCATGATAGTGGCTGATGTAGTGTCATTAGCATTAGTGGGGAATTAATTAGTGGCCTTAGTGGGGAACATTAGTGGGGGAGTAATTAGTGGATGATTAGGATTAAATTAATCAAGTGGACCCCACCACTCAAGGCAAATGCACTCTCGGCCAGCCCATGTTTTAAGCAAAAACAAATTTGCAAACACTTGGTAGATGAAATGCTCTAGGAGTCTAGCAATTCCCTTGTGGTATAGATTAATTGTAGAAGACAACGCAGTCTTGAAACGAGACTTGAAGCTCTCGGCCAGCAACTACAAAAGAATTTGGTTAGTAATCTCTTTGCTTGGTGTGTTAATTTCTTAGAATGCTATTGTTAATTGACCATTAATGTTAAGAAGGGGGTGTGACCAGTAGCTTAGGAAATTTGTTTTAGTTATTAAATGTGCTAAGTATGAACGGAAACCATAATTGGATTATTAGTGGTGTCGTGTTAGGGATTGGGCTGTTTTGATTAAAGCAACATGCGGGAAATTCTGTTTTGGCATTATGCATATGTTAATGTGATTATGGGTATATACTCCAAGGGATGAATACGATAAGGTAGATGTGTTGCGAAATTATAAAATGAGTTATCGCTCGATGTGTCGTTGTTTCGTTAATATGGTTGCCGAGACGGAACTGTTTTGGGGAGGGGGCTGTTTAATATGATTCATTGGATTATATGTGTTATTGGTATTGCTGTGGATAATTTGAGTTGTTGTCGGATTGGGACGAAGTAAGGAAAATAAGGGAAGTACTGCCGGATTTTCGTTAGATTATTAGCTAGCTTACAATAAGTAGTAAAGCGCGACGTCTATCTAATTGCGGCACGATTGTTGCTTGTTATAGATTAATAGATTGGGCAGTAAATATTGGACGTGCGGCTCGACTATACGGTATGTAACGCTATCCTTTCTTTCTTTGTTTGGCATGACTCTTAAAAATGAGCGAATGACGGACAGGTTTGATACTTACTTCTAGAGTGTCTAGGTGACGTATATTCTTGCTTACACAAACTATTCCTCTATATATCGGCTATGTCTAAGGCTATGGTGATTTCTCATATCTATGGTAGTGCTTCTTAGAGTCATTGAGATTTTTACGTTTTCATATCGTGTTAAAGGTTCATAATCTTGATAAAACGTTAATCTTTGGTAATACTCCTTGCTGGTTCACGTTGATTGTTCTATTGAGTTATAAGAAATGATTTTAATTGCATATGGTTGCTCATAATGTTCTGCTCGTGCATAGAGTCATTTATCATTTCACCGAGTCCCGGGCCGGGTAATGTTCGTGCGAAGTTTCTTGCATATGTCACCGAGTCCCTCACTAGAGGGCCGGGTATGTATATTATATATATGATTGGTGATGAGGATGGTTATAATGATGATGATGACGGAGATGATGTGATGACTATTTCACCGAGTCCCTCACTAGAGGGCCGGGTACGTATGATGTATATATATGATGATTATTTTGCCGAGTCCCTTACTAGGGAAGCTGGGCACCTTATATGTTAAAGATATGTATGATTTTCACTTATAAGTTTCATGTGTAGCGATATCTTGTTTCGACTTATCATGTAGGTATCTGTCATCTTTACCTTATGCTTTACATACTCAGTACATTGTCCGTACTGACCCCCTTTCCTCGGGGGGGCTGCGTTTCATGCCCCCAGGTGTAGACGCACAGTTCGGTGATCCTCTCGCCTAGGATATCTACTCTGCCGATTGGGGGAGCTCCACTGTTACGGAGCCCAGTCGTTTTGGTACATAACTTCCTATGTAATCTTTTGCTTATCTATGGGTACGGCGGGGCCCTGTCCCGTCGAGTTTCACTACTATACTCTTAGAGGTCTGCAGACATTATGTGGGTTGTATGTATGTCTTGGATAATGGTCTGGACATGGTTTGTTTGTGATATCCGCGTGTACAGGGGCAGCCTTGTCGGCTTATGTATGCTATTATGCTTTGGATAGTACGGCCTTGTCGGCTCACGTATGTTATTACGGTTAAATGGTTATGACTCCTTATGAGACAGATCCACTTTATATATATTGGCGTTGGGTAGGTTTGATTTGATTAAATTCCATATTGTCTTAGTTTTAGTTGGCTATACTTAGCAGGTTTGTTTATGAGTGTCCAAAACGGGCACTAGTCATGGACCATCGGGTTGGGTCGTGACAAAAGTGGTATAAGAGCTCTAGGGCGGCAGGGTCACAGATGGGCAGGGGTTTGAGCCAGTCGAGGCCACCTTTGCCTCGGTGTTCTCGCTGTGGTAGGTCCCATCCTGGGGAATGTCGTTGGACTACAGGTGCGTGTTTTTCTTGCGGCCGTCAGGGTCATACTATGAGGGAGTGTCTCTTTAGAGGTAGTGCCGGTGGTATGGCACAGTCTACTGGGTCCGTTGCTGGTTCATCTTCTTCTGTGGCTATGCGCCCTACGGGGCAGGGTATTCAGGCGCCAGCAGGCCGTGGTAGAGGTCGTGGTGGAGCTCCCAGTTCTAGCGGTCCCTTAAACCGCATATATGCTTTGACTAGTAGGCAGGATCAGGAGGCGTCACCTAATGTGATCACAGGTATATTATCAATATTCTCCCGAAGTGTGTATGCATTGATAGACCCAGGTTCCACCTTATCATTTATATCCCCCTTCGTTGCTAGTAGAATCGGAATAGAGTCTGAGTTGATAGAACCATTTGAGGTAGCTACACCTGTAGAAGATTCTTTCATAGCTACGCGAGTATATAAGAATTGTTCAGTGGTTATATATAGTCGTCGTACCGTAGCAGATCTAATAGAGTTAAATATGATTGAGTTTGATATTATCATGGGCATGGATTGGTTGGCTGCTTGTTATGCTAATGTTGATTGCTGAGGAAAGATAGTTCGATTTCAATTTCTAGGGGAACCGATTATAGAGTGGAAGGGGAGTACAGTATCGCCGAAAGGTAATTTTATTTCATACCTTAAGGCCAGGAAGATGGTTAGAAAAGGCTATATTTATCATCTGGTTCGGGTGCATGACATAAAGGCAGAGGCACCGACTCTTCAATCAATCCCGGTAGTTAAGAAATTTCCCGATGTATTCCCAGAGGAACTTCCAGGCCTTCCTCCAGAACGAGAGATAGAGTTTACTATAGATGTACTGCCAGATACCCAGCCTATATCTATACCTCCTTATAGAATGGCACCTGCTGAGTTGAAAGAGTTGAAAGAGCAATTGAGAGATTTGCTAAAAAAGGGCTTCATCAGGCCTAGTACGTCACCTTGGGGAGCACCGGTACTGTTTGTGAGGAAGAAGGATGGGTCGCTGCAGATGTGTATTGATTATAGGCAACTGAACAAAGTAACCGTCAAGAACAGGTATCCCCTCCCAAGGATTGACGATCTATTTGATCAGTTGCAGGGTGCTAAGTGTTTTTCAAAGATAGACTTGCGATCAGGTTATCATCAGGTGCGGGTAAGGGAGGCAGATATTCCAAAGACGGCATTTCGGACCCGATACGGGCATTATGAGTTTAGAGTGCTGTCTTTTGGGCTGACTAATGCTCCAGCGGTGTTTATGGATTTAATGAATCGGGTGTTTAAACCATTCCTTGATATGTTTGTTATTGTATTTATAGACGATATTCTGGTCTATTCACGTTCAGAAGAGGAGCATGCAGACCATTTAAGGACGGTACTTAGGGTGCTTCAGCACCAGAAGTTGTATGCTAAGTTCTCCAAGTGCGAGTTCTGGTTGACTTCAGTGGCATTCTTGGGGCATATTATTGGAGCTGATGGTATTCGGGTAGACACGCAGAAGATTGAGGCGGTAAAGACTTAGCCCAGACCTACGACACCTACTGAGGTACGCAGCTTTCTGGGGTTAGCAGGATATTACAGGAGATTCGTAGAAAAGTTTGCCTCAATTTCAGCGCCTTTGACAAGGCTAACTCAAAAGGCAGCCAAGTTCCAGTGGACTGATGCTTGTGAGCGAAGCTTCCAGCTATTGAAAGACAAATTGACTACAGCTCTAGTCCTAACTCTCCCGGAGGGACCAGATGGCTATGTTATTTATTGTGATGCTTCGGGTGTTGGGCTAGGATGTGTATTGATGCAGCATGGCAAAGTTATAGCTTATGCCTCCCGACAGCTTAGGAAGCATGAAAAGAATTATCCTACTCACGATCTGGAGTTAGCAGTCGTGGTTCATGCCTTGAAGATATGGAGGCATTATTTATATGGTGTCCATGTAGACATCTATACAGATCATAAGAGTCTCCAATATATCTTTAAACAGAAGGAGCTGAACTTACGATAGAGACGGTGGTTAGAGTTGCTAAAGGATTATGATGTTGATATTTTATATCATCCAGGGAAAGCAAATGTTGTAGCAGATGCTCTCAGCCGTAAGTCCATGGGTAGCTTGACAGATGTACAACCAGAAAGGAGGGAGATGGTTTGGGAGATTCAGCGGCTATCCAGCCTTGGAGTTCGTCTGGCTAATTCAGAAGATAGTGGAGTTTCTATTCGAGAGGTTGCTGAGTCCTCAATCATAGATGAGGTAAAGAGACACCAGTACGAGGACCCTATTCTGGCACAGTATAGAGATGCAACTCTTCAAAAGAAAAAGACCCCATTTAAGGTTACACCTGACGGAGTGTTACGATATGAAGGCAGATTGTGTGTACCTGATATTGCGGGGCTACGACGACAGGTTATGGGAGAGGCACACTCTGCCCGTTATTCTATTCACCCAGGGTCAACGAAAATGTAACCTCAGATGCTTATACTGGTGGGATGGCATGAAAAAGGACATAGCAGAATTTGTTGCTCAGTGCCCGAATTGTCAACAAGTCAAGATTGAACATCAAAAGCCTGGTGGATTATTACAGGAGATAGAGATCCCGATTTGGAAATGGGAGATGATTAATATGGACTTCATTAAAGGCTTACCTCGCACTCAACGGAAGTATGACTCTATATGGGTTATTGTAGATAGGCTGACGAAATCGGCCCATTTTCTTCCAGTCAGGACTACTTATTCGGCTGAAGATTATGCGAGGTTATATGTCAGGGAGATAGTGAGACTTCATGGGGTTCCCACATCCATTATATCAGACAGAGGAGCTCAATTTACAGCCAACTTTTGGAGATCATTTCAGAAGGGATTGGGGACACAGGTGAACCTTAGCACAGCATTTCACCCTCAGACTGATGGGCAGGCTGAGCGTACTATTCAGACATTAGAAGATATGTTGTGGGCCTGTATTATTGACTTCAAAGGTAGCTGGGATAACCACTTGCCGCTCAATGAGTTTGCCTATAATAATAGCTACCATTCTAGTATCCAGATGGCACCGTACGAGGCCTTATATGGGAGGAAGTGCAGGTCACCTATTGGTTGGTTTGATGTTGGCGAGAATAAGTTAATAGGCCCGGATATGATTCAGCAAGTTGTTGACAAGGTGAAGCTTATTCAGGAAAGATTATTAGCAGCCCAGAGTCGACATAAGTCATATGCAGATAATCGGTATTGAGATTTGGAGTTTCAGATTGGTGACTGGGTATTCCTGAAGGTATTACCCATGAAGGGTGTGATGAGATTCGGCAGGAAAGGAAAGCTCAGTCCGAGATACATTGGGCCTTATCAGATTGTTCGTAGGATAGGCAAGGTTGCCTATGAGTTGGATCTACCATCTGATTTGGAGGCGGTACATCCAGTCTTTCATGTATCGATGCTACGTAAATGTATTGGTGATCCTTCTAGAGTATGCCCTGTAGATGATGTTCAGGTAATAGAGGAGTTGTCATATGAGGAGAAACCCGTAGCTATACTTGATCGCCAGGTTAGAAGGTTACGTACTAAGGATGTGGCTTCCGTCAAAGTGTTGTGGCAAAATAATAATAGGGAGGAGATGACTTGGGAAGCGGAAGACGAAATGAAGAATAAGTATCCTTACTTGTTCCCCGTACATGCAGGTAATTCAATTCCTAGCTTGACTATATTGATTGATAAACGAGATTATGTAGTAAGTTGTGACTCTGTGAGGTATCTGTAAGTTACGGAATGCAGGTTGATAGGTATAACTGTTAGGGGGACCTCGCAGGATTTTTTTTTTTTAAAATGCTAACTTAACATTCGAGGATGAATGTTCCTAAGGGGGGAAGGATGTTACGCCTCGTATTTTTATACGTAGTGCGCGTCATGAGCTAGTCGATGTAAGTCCGGGGAATGAGATTTTATTTTAAGTTCCAAGTGATTAAAGAAATATTAGGCAAGGATGTTAATTCCAAATGTGATATTAAGTATGATAGTGGCTGATGTAGTGTCATTAGCATTAGTGGAGAATTAATTAGTGGCCTTAGTGAGGAACATTAGTAGGGGAGTAATTAGTGAATGATTAGGATTAAATTAATCAAGTGGACCCCACCACTCAAGGCAAATGCATGATAGTGGCTGATGTAGTGTCATTAGCATTAGTGGGGAATTAATTAGTGGCCATTAGTGGGGGAGTAATTAGTGGATGATTAGGATTAAATTAATCAAGTGGACCCCACCACTCAAGGCAAATGCACTCTCGGCCAGCCCATGTTTTAAGCAAAAACAAATTTGCAAACACTTGGTAGATGAAATGCTCTAGGAGTCTAGCAATTCCCTTGTGGTATAGATTAATTGTAGAAGACAACGCAGTCTTGAAACGAGACTTGAAGCTCTCGGCCAGCAACTACAAAAGAATTTGGTTAGTAATCTCTTTGCTTGGTGTGTTAATTTCTTAGAATGCTATTGTTAATTGACCATTAATGTTAAGAAGGGGGTGTGACCAGTAGCTTAGGAAATTTGTTTTAGTTATTAAATGTGCTAAGTATGAACGGAAACCATAATTGGATTATTAGTGGTGTCGTGTTAGGAATTGGGCTGTTTTGATTAAAGCAACATGCGGGAAATTCTGTTTTGGCATTATGCATATGTTAATGTGATTATGGGTATATACTCCAAGGGATGAATACGATAAGGTAGATGTGTTGCGAAATTATAAAACGAGTTATCGCTCGATGTGTCGTTGTTTCGTTAATATGGTTGCCGAGACGGAACTGTTTTGGGGAGGGGGCTGTTTAATATGATTCGTTGGATTATATGTGTTATTGGTATTGCTGTGGATAATTTGAGTTGTTGTCGGATTGGGACGAAGTAAGGAAAATAAGGGAAGTACTGCCGGATTTTCGTTAGATTATTAGCTAGCTTACAATAAGTAGTAAAGCGCGACGTCTATCTAATTGCGGCACGATTGTTGCTTGTTATAGATTAATAGATTGGGCAGTAAATATTGGACGTGCGGCTCGACTATACGGTATGTAACGCTATCCTTTCTTTCTTTGTTTGGCATGACTCTTAAAAATGAGCGAATGACGGACAGGTTTGATACTTACTTCTAGAGTGTCTAGGTGACGTATATTCTTGCTTACACAAACTATTCCTCTATATATCGGCTATGTCTAAGGCTAT
The DNA here is from genome assembly GCA_016801875.1 of Solanum sitiens. NCBI lineage: Eukaryota > Viridiplantae > Streptophyta > Magnoliopsida > Solanales > Solanaceae > Solanum > Solanum sitiens. Next base: position 1,811,597 of record JABWTJ010000112.1, read on the forward strand.
GGTGATTTCTCATATCTATGGTAGTGCTTCTTAGAGTCATTGAGATTTTTACGTTTTCATATCGTGTTAAAGGTTCATAATCTTGATAAAACGTTAATCTTTGGTAATACTCCTTGCTGGTTCACGTTGATTGTTCTATTGAGTTATAAGAAATGATTTTAATTGCATATGGTTGCTCATAATGTTCTGCTCGTGCATAGAGTCATTTATCATTTCACCGAGTCCCGGGACGGGTAATGTTCGTGCGAAGTTTCTTGCATATGTCACCGAGTCCCTCACTAGAGGGCCGGGTATGTATATTATATATATGATTGGTGATGAGGATGGTTATAATGATGATGATGACGGAGATGATGTGATGACTATTTCACCGAGTCCCTCACTAGAGGGCCGGGTACGTATGATGTATATATATGATGATTATTTTGCCGAGTCCCTTACTAGGGAAGCTGGGCACCTTATATGTTAAAGATATGTATGATTTTCACTTATAAGTTTCATGTGTAGCGATATCTTATTTCGACTTATCATGTAGGTATCCTGTCATCTTTACCTTATGCTTTACATACTCAGTACATTGTCCGTACTGACCCCCTTTCCTCGGGGGGGCTGCGTTTCATGCCCCCAGGTGTAGACGCACAGTTCGGTGATCCTCCCGCCTAGGATATCTACTCTGCCGATTGGGGGAGCTCCACTGTTACGGAGCCCAGTCGTTTTGGTACATAACTTCCTATGTAATCTTTTGCTTATCTATGGGTACGGCGGGGCCCTGTCCCGTCGAGTTTCACTACTATACTCTTAGAGGTCTGCAGACATTATGTGGGTTGTATGTATGTTTTGGATAATGGTCTGGACATGGTTTGTTTGTGATGTCCGCGTGTACAGGGGCAGCCTTGTCGGCTTGTGTATGCTATTATGCTTTGGATAGTGCGGCCTTGTCGGCTCGCGTATGTTGTTACGGTTAAATGGTTATGACTCCTTATGAGACAGATCCACTTTATATATATTGGCGTTGGGGTAGGTTTGATTTGATTAAATTCCATATTGTCTTAGTTTCAGTTGGTTATACTTAGCAGGTTTGTTTATGAGTGTCCAAAATGGGCACTAGTCACGGCCCATCGGGTTGGGTCGTGACAGTAGGTTATGGATGCTTAAAGGATGTCCTATGTCAAGTTTATGTTAAAGTCATGTAATAGTTTAGTTATGTATTATTTTATAAGGGTCGTGTCCCTAATGTACTCTAATGATGTTGATTCTAAGATGGAAAAGAGACTTAGAGTCTAACTATGTACTTATGCTATTTTATAGGGAAAAGGCTCAAATATGCCATCGAACTTTGAGAAAATGCTCATTTATGCCATCAGTTAAAAGTTTGACTCATTTATTCCATTACCGTTAAAGAAAAGACTCATTCATGCCATTATCTTTTAACAGTGATTTTGCAAAATCATTTTTGACACATGGCCAATTATAATTCGGCAACGTCATCAATTTTTTAATAAAAAAATAAAAAAAATCAACTTTTATTCAGAATTTTGATTTTTTTAATTAAAAAATTGATTACGTGGCCAATTATAATTCGACCACGTCATCAATTTATTTAATAAAAGAATCAAAAAAAATTAATTCAATTTTTTTTCAGAATTAGGATTTTCTTATTAAAAAATTGATGACGTGGCCGAATTATAATTGGCCACGTGTCAAAAATGGTTTTGCAAAACCACTGTTAAAAAATAATGCCTTTTCTTTAACGGTAATGGCATAAATGAGCCAAACTTTTAACTGATGGCATAAATGAGCCCTTTTCTAAAAGTTCGATGGCATATTTGAGCCTTTTTCCTATTTTATATATAATGAAAGTGATGTTTCCAGCATATGATGTGTTATGAAAGTTTTAAATTTTCCGCTAAATTTACCTATGATAATGCGATGAATGATAACTATGGGCTTGTATAAGACCTCCAAGAGGTCAAGCACGTCATGTTACTTCTAGGGATTGCTCCTCGATCGTGACACTTAACATTGGCTAATTTTAGGTGAGAAAGTCTTTCAACCCTAAAAACCATTATCATGTGAGAAAACCTTTCACAATTCATGCTTACATGTTTATACGAGAAATATTTTTAATCAACACAACATTAGTAACATCATTGATCCTTCACTCCTAAAGCATCCTTAAAACATTTACATAATTTCATGCGAACATGCATAATTCGATAATTCACCCTTCATAGTTCAAAACCCCCCTTTCATGCATCAATTTCTAGAAAACATGGATTAGACATGGATTCATAGAAATTCATCATAAATTCGTGTAGTTTTATCAATTCATGCTTGATTTCATATAATCTTGTTTCATAATCCAAATCACATCGTCATAATTTGGAAAATAGAAATTATATGGGTTCATGGGGAATCATCATAAAATAATAGAATTTCATCAATTCATGAATAAGAAATCATAATTCCATCAATTAAATCAATAATCAAGAGAACCCACAATATAAAAGAAAACTCTAACTCAATTGGGGAATTCTAACTTTGAAAATAGGAGAATTAGGGAACTCTATGAACTGAAGGAATCCAGGGATGAAAATTATCATACCTCAAGGCCAATTGTTTATCTTCAATGGAGGAATGAAGACTCTACTTGAAACCCTAGGTTGAATGATTTTTTTTCTTCAAGCTTTCTAGAAAGAGAAATATTTTGGAGAGGAGACTTCAACATAGGGTTTGGACTTGGACATGCACATAAGTGTTAGCCGAGGTCAGCTTGTTGAATAACTTGTGAGTTGATATATCGATGAGTTTTTCAGTCACATCATTAAATATGGTAATATTATAGTTTCTAGTCCTATCTTTCAGTTTTATGTGTATATTGTACCTATGTTTCGACAGTAAGTTAGAATAATTCACAACATCTACAAATCAAATTCACAATCCTTCACGAATTCTTACTTCACCAAAGGAAACTTGCAATCTTTATTATAATTATGACATTGATGGATACTATTCATAGGTTCATCTTCTTCGAACACACATTACATGAAATATAGTGTCCCCAGACTCTTCCCATGAGGTAATTTATTATTTATTAGAACTGCAAAAAAAAAAAATTAATAATCAAACAATTCTCTTGTAAGGAAATAACAAACTAAATCAACTTAAAATGAGATGAGTGACTTATAAATCAGTAAGAATGTGAATGTCATTATTTTTCCATTTTAAATCAGTGCCCTCCATATCATTGATTCCATATAAACAATCAACCATATCTACGACTACTATAAAAGAAGTTTACTATAAAAGAAGTTTACTAAAATATTTTTAAAATATAAACTTACATTATTTTTTTGGGATGGGGGTGGTAGGGGTTGGGGTGGGGGTCGAGGGTAGGGGTGAAAAAATAAAAGTTTGAAGTTTGAAAATATTTTTAAAAAAATAAACTTAAATTTTTTTAGGGGTAGGGGGGATGGTAGGGTGAGTAGGTTGTGGGGGTGGGGGGCTGGTAAGGGGTGGGTTAGGGGCAGGTAGGGGGAGGTTGGATGGGAGTTTTGGAAAATGTTTTTCTAAGTTTTGAAGGGGAAGTCATTTTCCATAAATTTGAGGAAAATGAGTTGATTTGAAAAATATTTGACTCAATCAAACATGAGAAAATTGGAAAATGCTTTCCTTCATACCAAACACACCCTTAATTTTGAAATCGTGTAAGAAAGTACTAACAACTTAAAATATTTTTAAGATCATACAAAAATTAAGATAACTTCTCAAGTTTCATAGTATCACATAAATTAAAACGAAAAATTAATATATATTCGGCCCCGTATTGGCATGGAACTTATCTAATGTATATATATACTAAGTAAATTGTTCGCGCTTTGTGCAGGACCGTGATTTTCAAATTCAGTGTGATCTTTTTGTAGTTAAATAAGTGTTAAATGTTAAAGGCCTACTTATTATCATCTTGTCGTTTTTATGTCTTCCATTATTTGGTCATCCAAAGTGTAATATCTAATATCACTTAAAATTGAATATTCATAGGTTGATCTTGTATTGTTTAGGCCTTTTCACGAAAGTGTTGTAATATATATATATATATATATATATATATCTCAAATATCAATCTAAAATCTTTAAACTATTTAATTATTTTGAATTATGAATAAAATAGAGTAAAAGTATCAAAATTTTAGTTAACATGAAATAACGGAGTAACATTATAATTTATACATCGCCTTCATCAGATCTGGCCGTCTCTTTTATGTATGTATCTCCTTCATCTTTTTGTCTGTTCAGTGCTTTTGGTTCTTCGTTTAATCTTGCCTTGCCTGTTGCTCTTGTGCATTTTGGGTATGTTTTCGTATTTGAGCTTCCTTTTTCAAACTGAATTTGGGCTTTTTTTTTATTCTTTGGAAGATTTGTAATTTTGAGCGCTTATTTTTTGGGGCTAAAGCCACTAGCCACCCTTGTTTCTTTGCTTGCCATGTTATAATGATGCTGAAATTTTTGATGGTGTAGTAAGCTGCCTTTGGGTGTTAGTAAGCAATGTTTTGAGAACTATTAGAAGTACAGATAAAAGAAGTATAATGCCATGAAAGAGGCAATTTTTCATGATGCTTTTTGAGCTATGGAAGTGATAAATTTTAATAACCTGATAGGAATAAATAATCTTTAGGTTTGTCCTTGTTAAAAATTTCAATCCTTATTTTTGTTGATAACCATGGTGTGTGGGACAACTAGTATGCACCGAAATCACCTAGTAGTTTTGGCCTCCCCTCGAAGTTGCCTCATGTTCTCAACCCACTTTATCGACCATTCAGCCACTTCATTAACATCTGATCCTTATATCCCAAATCTTCCTATTATCAGTAACCATTTTTGGTTTCTAACTATGAACTATCAGCATTTGATATCAATTGCTTGCTTTAATCCAACTAAGGCTATATGGAATGTCTTGAGTTAAGTTTAGTATGTTAGAAAGCTTTGATAGTTAGGTTCTCTCTTAATTTTTTGGTCTACCGCGATTGTAAGTATTACAGAGTGAAATGTATTTGATTTATCAATTATTGTAGCTAAAGGTTGTAAATGATGAAGATCGATTTTAGCGGACTTGAACCAAGTGCCCCACTTCGAGGGGAGTCTTTTGAGCTGTTTGATGGAATTTCAAATTCTCCATCATTCCATCTTCCTAATACTGCTAATGTGAGTCTGACTATTTTTCTGTTGTGTCCAATTATATTAAATTAATCGGGGATCTATGAAGTCCTAATTCTCTAACTATGTTTACTTTTTATCCTGTATGTTCTTTTAGTTTGATGGTTTTCAAAAAGAAGCAATCCAAATGGTGAAGCCCGCGAAGGGAACCACAACCCTTGCTTTCATTTTTAAAGGAGGTGTCATGGTTGCTGCTGATTCTCGGGCTAGCATGGGAGGATATATATGTAAACCCTTTTGCTCATTATTGTCTTTATGTTAAACAATGTGAAGAAATTCTTTAATTACACATCAACGCTTCAACTGTTATGAACATCCATTTGTCAATGGCTTTTGTGACCTTGCTGCCTACTCTGTGACCCTGCCAAATGACTTGATATGGGACATGCAAGACCCCATTATTTCATGATTGAGTTTTTTATTTTCTTGGTGCAAGTGAAGCTATATTTACCCGGTTTGAGCATAAAATGTTATTGGTTTTAAAAATTTCCACGTTCTACAAAATTTCTTCTGTGGCTTATTCAAGTTTATCTCTATGTCACCTTTTTAAGAGTATGGTGCTGTTGTCAATGTCACTTAGTTATTGGTACAGTGACTAGAACTTGGAATTAGTGTCTTAAGAAGCAAGGTGTTTGGATAAAATAGAGACATAATCTGATTTCTTATTGATCAGAAAAAGAGAAGTTTGATTTATTGGGTACCTGAAATGAAACTGTAATTAACTTCAACTTTTATAGGTTGTGTTATGGAGTTATGCTATATGAGACTTGGACATGTTTTAATTTTGGGTGTCATATTTGACTGTCAAGTTCTTCACTAGAGGAATGTGAATTCTAAATTTAGGTGAAATACGCTTCTACTTTGTTTGGACGATACAAATACTCTTTTAAGTGTTATTTCTTGATCTACTGCAGTTCTTTTGATTTGGCCTGACCTTTTAAGAAATATCTTCCTTTCCTTGTAATATTTTGCAGCATCTCAATCTGTGAAGAAAATCATTGAAATTAATCCGTATATGCTTGGCACAATGGCTGGTGGGGCTGCTGACTGCCAATTCTGGCATAGAAACCTGGGAATCAAGGTATTTGGTTATAAAATACTTATGTTTCCTTTTCCGAGTTGCTGTATTTACCCATTTTTGCCAGGGGAGTACTTGATATAGATCAATTCTGGACCTCTCTACATTACAGAGACCCTGTATTCTAGAGAATTTTCATGCGTCTGACTGCACATATTTATCTAGGATGGATATGTTCTCCCTTCACTCAAAAGTAAAAAAGAGAAAGGAAAAAGGTAGAGTATAAGCTAATAGTAAGAATGAAAATATGACTACATTGAAGAGGTAAAAAGAAAAAAATGACTAAATTTAAGTGGTGTTAGGTTTGGTTTGGAAACGATGATTGGAAATTTTTAATCCCTGCCTGTTAGCGAACTGGTTCTTTGGAAGTCTCTTTCTGGTTAGTTTCTTCAAGACTAAGCCCCCTTCTGTTGGCCATCTTTCACTATGCAGATCAAGGTCTCCTGACTTTAAAGTCTAATTGTGCTTATTCAAAAAATAAAAATAGGGTAGGGGATTGGGGGGAACGTTGGGGTGGCAATTGGATGGGTTGGGTTAAAATGGGTAAAGACCCAACCCAACCCAAATTTACTTGGGTCCCAAAGGGGTTGGGTCAAAACAGGTCAAGTAACGGGTCATAACCCAACCCGCGCAACTTGACCCAACTTCCTCCTTTAATTTTCAACATATTCACTTCCAGAGAAAGCAACAATCTTTCCCAACAGATTTACCCAACTTCCTCCTTTAAGTTAAAGGAAAATGATGACTAAAATTTAAATACAAAGATGGAGATACCAAAGATTAATTATGAACAAAGAGCCAGCTGGAATACAAAACAAAGTCATTACAAACAATATAAACATATTGTATGAGAAAAATAGACTACACAGACAAAAAAAAAAAAAAACTAAGCAGTAATACTGCTTAAGCTCTGAACATAGTTAAAGATAATAAAAAATTCATTCCCACAAAAAAAGAAGCTCTCCCAACACAAAATCAAAAGAAGTATTCTAGCCTAAATATATCAGCTTTCGGGTACAGCTTGATCATAATCTTCTTTCAATTTCTCTTGATTTTCTTTCCCAAGTTCCCCCTCAATAGGCTTTGTCAATACCAAAACACAGAAGTTGACCTCTTGGTGGCCCCAACATTTGCAAGATCTTTCAAACACAAAGTTTATCATTGCAAATTATGTCAACAAGTGATCGATTTAACTCAACAAATGGCCTAATTACGAGACATCTAGAATGGATGCACTGTAGGTGGTATCAAGTTTTTGTCGAGCGTACTAAGCTCAAGTTAGTTGGAGAAAACTTTGAGTTGAAAGAGCTACTCTGATCACCTGCATTAGGTACTAAACTAGAGCTATTGTATGCTGCTGTATTTGTGGAAGAACTGCATGAACTGAAGTTGCACACTAGCTGTGCAAACATGTTATGAGCAGTGAATCAGTGACTACATAAATTTTTTTGATGCTTTGACCTTTGTATAATCAAGCACCAGTGGTAGAATAGTACCCTGCCACGGTACCGACCTGAGGTTGTTTCTCGGCTGGCACATAACTCATCTCCATAAGGTAGGGGTAAGGTTTGCATACATTCTACCCTCCCCAAATCTCACCTTGTGAGATTAAATTGGATTTGTTGTTGTTTTGACCTTTTTATCTTATAGTACAAGCAAATAAAATGAATTTGTCATAATACACCTTTCAAAGCTAGAAAGAACTTGTCTTAATTCAATATCTTTGTAGAGTTAAGTGACTGATTGCTCTAGACTGTGTTAGATATTTCAAGGAATGATCTCCTGGTTACACCAGATTGTACTAACAAAGTTTGAAGCAAACAACCCAAGATCAATCTGTCCTTATCATGAATAGATAGGCAGACCCCATACAACTGGAAACCTGGAACTCTAGTAGTCAAATTTTCAGTTACATCCCTTCTGAACACCACCCTCCCAATAAAATAGAGAAACACAAGGAATGCAACATGACAATTGACAGCTTCTGTGTTGTTTGTTATATGAAAATATGTCAATCTTTTAGTTAAGTGCGAAGGTGCATTTCCTAGAATCTACATTGTTCATAGCCTACTCTAGACAGTAGATCAAATATAAGAGGATATACTAACGATTGCAATAACCATGATTAGCATTCAAAACCGAGCGGCTAGCTCTCCCCATCAATTGCAATATCATCTTAAGCAGAATCATCAACTGCTACAAATAGACAAAACAGAATTGATAACTACATAGAAAGAGTAAAGAAAAAAAAAGTCATAATACATATCAACATGAGTAAATTATACCTCCATGTCCATAGAGCCAATCTTCAGCACACAACTTGGCTTCTGCAATTTCCAGTAAGATTGAAGTTTGATATCTTCCAATTACTCGTCCTCCAATGCTGAACGTTGGTTCAGACACAACAATACTAATAGGTATACTTGAAACATTTTTTGCCATCAGTGATAGCTCAGGATATCTATTCATGTTATCTTTCCAAAATTTGAGTACATCTAGATTAGCATTCCCCTTGCGGTTAAGTACAGGCTCTTGCTCTTCCAAATATAGTTGTAATTGTGTTTTTTCCGAATTAGATTCTGTCCGACTTGCAAACAAATGAAATTCATCCATTTCATCTCTCATCTCAGTATCACATTCATCAACAGTACTTCCCACCAATGCACTACTAGATGCTGGAGATTTCATGTACTCAAACAATTGGTGCAAATTATCTTCAACAGCCTTCACCTTTCATTACAAGTCAAAGAGTCAAGTTTTGAAAAGCAAAATTTCACGAATTTCTACTTGTATCGAGGGTCAAGAACGACTGCCAAAGAAAACACTGGAGTATACTCTTGCCAATACTTTGTAAATTTCTTTTCCATTTCCTCCACCATTTCTTTAATATCAGAATGTTGACTATTTTTCTCTCCATTATCAACAAGTGAATTTTTCACACTTAATGAGAAAACAAGTTGGCCATCGGATATTGATTTCTCGAAAATAGAGTAGTGATTTCATCAAAAAGGCTTTAGGAATTGGCAATTGTTTCTACCGTATTCCAATCCATTTCTGAAGGACAACGTTCAAAATCTGCATCAAGTAACTTGAAGTCAAAAAAGGCCAATGATATGGAATAACACTCTTGAGCATAAGGAAAGTGTAGTTCCATCTCGTAGGCACGTCTTGATGCTCTTTCACAGTCAACTTCAATCCAAGATTCTTTATATAGTCTATAAAGTTAGAATGGCGTTATGACGACCCTCTAGGGTGAAGTCGGGTCGTCACAATAGGATCATAGAGGAGAATGACAATATCCGTAAAGAGTTGGAGGGGGTGTAAGGATACAAAATATGAGAGGAAGGAAATTATCACTTCCTTGGAGTGTTGGCTCATGGATGCATTAAGCACAATTGAAACCATGAAGGTCGAGATGGAACTTGGAAGCGCTCAAGAAATTGAAGCTTCAGGATCTTTGACGTGCAGTGGAGACAGGGTCACACGGAGGCCAAATTGAGGCTCCCAAACCATCGATATTCAAAGTTGCACATGACACGCAATAGGGAGAATTTCCTTTGGCACTTGGAGAATTACTCAAGTGTAACAAAGTGAAGAGCGACAAGAACAAGATCAACATTGTCGTATTATACCTCTCGAAAATGGCCATGTTATGATGGAAGCAAAAGGAGTCAGAAATAGGGAAGGGGCTTTGCACTATCAACACATGGGAGCAATTTTGAGTTGAATTCAAGAAGGCCTTCTTTCCCAACAACGTCATCTATGAGGTAAATCGTTGATTTAGAGAGTTGAAGCAACTCACCACCCTCATGCTCCAAATTCCCCACCTCACGAATAAAAATATGTTGTTCCACTTTATGGATGGGCCAAGACGCAGTTGGAACGTGTACATGTTAGGACTATTGATGAAACCATCACGCAGGCCAAAGTTTTGACAGACTGTAGGCATGAGAGATGTGAGGTAGTCAGAACCAAAATGGGGAGATCGTGGCAAAAAAAGGAGTAGTAGCCACATCCCAAGAATCATGACACCTCTGAGTCTGATGGCAAAAAGTTTGGATGTCAAAGCGATGCTTAGAGGAAGGAAACATTTGCTACATATGTGGTGGGCAACATGACTATGCAAGATGCCCTAAACTGAAGAACCTTGGTGCCATATTACGGGAATGGAAGGAGAGAGATGCACAAGAATGAGGGCAAGGTTCAGGCACGACGTAGTTTTCCATGATTGGACTCTACAGAGGCTATCGCAAAGCAATCAAAGAAGTCGAAAGAATACAACATACAGTATGTAGACATTAAGATCAATGGACGACCAACTCGTGCTATGGTCGACACAGGTGCGGAGGCCAATATCATGACCAAGACCGCAACAACAACGTTGGGGTTAAGTTACAGTCCAAGTAACACCCACCTCAAGACGGTGAACACTCAACACGCCACTGACTCTCATGACTCTCATGTGCGGAGTCGCTCATGGAGTAAGCATTACGTTAGGCAAGTGGCAAGGCAAAACTAACTTTATTGCCGTTCCTTTAGACATCTTTGACATAATTCTTCTTCCAGAAATGTCACACAATGATCGATCCCTATCTCCCATGACTCTTGGTCATGGAGCGAGAAGGATCACAGGTGCCCCTAGTTAAGGTACCAAAGACACAAGGGCAAGCACAACTTTTGGCTATACAACTTGTAAAGGGGCTCAAGAGGAAGCGTCAATGTTCTTGAAACCACTACAAGTTTTGAGGGAGATAGAGACAAGAAGTCATTGTCGTGTTCCATGTCCATTGGAAGAGTAAATTATCGGCAGAAGCTACATGGTAATGAAATGAGGACTTGTGGCTATTCAAATATAAGATCTGGGAGTTTATGCAACAATAATGCGCCGTGGTTGTCGCAATATCAAGTGGGGGAGAGAGTGACGATACGCCACGTCATCACGCTATATAAGTGTCATGTAAGTGCCACATGGCATAAAGTTGTCTATGTGGAAGCTTACATAGAAAAGAAAACTAGTCCTTGCCGGAAGCTTCTAGGGATATGTAGGGATTTCCCATGGTAGATCCTAGAATTCCATGGATTTGCATGGAAGGTCCTTGAAATCTTCTAGTTATATAGAGGATTTTAGAAGGAGGACTTATTTGTAAATATCTAGGGACTTGCTTGACAATTATTATTTACATATTAACCCCTAAGTTAGTAGTATAAATAGGGAGGTAAACATTTGTAATTTCATCAAGCAAGAATCAAGCAAATCTTCCAAGTTTTGAGCAATACAAAAACCTTCTTAAGTAATTCTCTTGTGTCTTTCTTCATTCCCTTAGTGGTCTAGTTTGAAAAAGACTTACTTGAACTTGCAAGATCGTGAAAGATTCGTGAGCAAGTTGTCAAGTGCCGCACGGTGTACTTAGTTGAAGTCTAAGTCCGTGACACTAAACTCGGAACCTTTCACATATTTAATGCTCTCTCTTATGTTGAAGATTGATGCCTCTATTGACTTTAGACCTGCTTTCACAATCAGATTTAGAATGTGATTTGTACAATGAGTATGGACGAAGTCCCCATCACATACCAAAGAATACATCAAGTTCAAGTGCTCTTTCAAATTCTCCACAATTTTCTCATTGTAACTTGCATTATCTAATGTTATCGAGAATATTTTCTTCTCGATTCCCCATTCCTTCAAAAAGTTCAATATTGGTTCCAAAACTTGACCGGTATGTGGAGGAGGCACATGGCGGAATATCAAAACCCTCTTCTGCAAAATCCAATTCAAATCAACAAAATGAGCCGTCAGACAGAAATAACCATTTAAGGTAATTGATGTCACCAAATCAGTAGTTAAGCATACTCTACTAGAAATTTCTGCAATTTTTTAATGAACTTTGTCTTTTTGCTTTTGATATAATTTCAAAACATCAACCTTGAAGTATTTCTTGAAATAGTTTTGTTAGTAGGATTCAAGAAACTAAGTATCTCCCTTATACCTTCCTATTAATGCAAAAGGTAAGTTATGCGTTACTGTAGCTTTCATAATCAATTCTCGAAACAGTTCATTATTGACAACTGGATAACGACCTGATTCTTACACATTAATATGACGCTTAGCTAGGTGACACTTTAAATTTGAAGTATCAGCCAAATAACCTGGATTAAGGTCAAGTGGTAACTTCCAAAACTGATCCCATACCTTAAACTGTTCTTGCTTGTAGAACTGGCTTCAATCGACTCTTTGACTTGATCTGTATTTTCCATCAATTTCTGAAAGAAGTAAAAAGAAATGTTTATCTTCGATTAATTCTCAATCCAGAAAAGGGGTTTTGAGTTGTGAGACCAGTTACTAGAGTTCTCTTGAAATTTTTAATATTAGTAAAACTCACATAAAAGGTTTTCAAAAGTGTGTACTGGGTACTGCTAATTTTTTTGGGAAAGTTTTTCATTTTTTTAGCAGACCAAAAGGAAGTCACCTTCTTATTACTCATATCACAAATGGATGTCCAACAGTACTGGCTTTCATTACTGCATTATACAGGGATGTTATTCACCAATCACTTGCAACATTCTACTTACAAAATTTTCAAAAATACTTTGAGGAGAAGCCCTAAAAAACAGAGAACCGATTGGAAGTCTGAAGAAGAAAAGAAAGGATAAGAAACTTACTAGAAGAAATTAGAGAATAGAGATCATTGGAGCAGGGATTTGATTCCGAGTACTCAGAATGGGTTCTGCCGTTCTGCAATTGTATGGGTTCCGATTGCTTCATCTCCTTATTTCTAGAGTTTTAACCCATTGAGTTGGTTTGGGTTTTAACCTGCTGGATTACACCAACTCAACACATTTTTACCCAATATTTAGTTGGTTTATTTGGGATCAACCCAGTATGACCCATATCTATTTTGTTTATAACCCAACCCATTCATACCTAGCTGGGTTGGGTCTGGTTGGGCATACTTTTGCCACCCTTAGGGGAACATATATATCCTCTACCCCTGACCCATTTGCAGAAGAAAGTTCTGAAGTTCTTTTTTATTTTCATAAGAGGTAGTGAGGATTTTGGCTTCATGTAATTTTTAAGAGTCAGTCACCGGTTTCTTTTTGTGATTCAGTGCCGTCTTCATGAACTGGCAAACAAAAGGAGAATTTCAGTTACTGGAGCTTCAAAGCTGCTGGCAAACATTTTATATTCTTACCGTGGAATGGGTTTGTCTGTGGGAACTATGATTGCTGGTTGGGATGAGAAGGTAGTAAAAAATGAATGCTGGTACAGTTTGCAGAAATGTCAAATTCCCGTGTTCTTACTAATATAAAAGCTTGATTGTGCAGGGCCCAGGACTATATTATGTCGATAGTGAGGGAGGACGGCTTAAGGGAAACAGATTCTCTGTTGGATCTGGTTCTCCTTATGCTTATGGTGTTTTGGATAATGGGTGTGTGTTCTCTTCCACATTTCCTTATCAGCTTTTCCATGGTTCCCCTAGTGTCTAATTGAGAAATGATTGTTAGCTAGAATCGTCATAAATGTATGACAAAGGTGATTTCAGATATCATAATACTCATGTTTTTCATATATGGCGTGTGCATATTGAAGTGCAAAAGACACGAGATCAGATGCATTTACCTGTTGGTGACTGCATAATTTATTGTGCTGATCACTTTGACGGCTTTGTTTCACATTTTTAACTTCAGGAAACCACTGAACTCTTGCCTCCTCTCTCTAATTCTAATTTTCCTCCCTATGCTGTTTCACTGTAGGTACCGATATGATCTGTCTGTGGAAGAAGCAGCTGAGTTGGCTAGACGAGCTATTTATCATGCTACATTCCGTGATGGAGCTAGTGGAGGTGTTGCTAGTGGTATGTTTCTTGCAATCTCATCCACAAAAAAGAGGAAATACAAATATTAGTTGGCTTTCCCCCATCGTTCTGTTGTATATTCGTTCCGTGGTCTGTGTATTTGTCATTAACTCGTGGATCGTTTCAGTTTATCATGTCGGACCAAATGGATGGAAGAAGCTATCAGGAGACGATGTTGGAGAACTCCACTACCACTACTATCCCGTTGAGGTGGCAGCCGTGGAGCAGGAAATGGCTGAAGCGCCAGTTGCCTGAGCAAAAACAAAACCATCAAATACGTTCTCATCTTCGCTAGTTAAAGAGACAGTTTAGCTTTCTTCTCAGACTGTATTGTGGTCTTTCAATCTGTAAACTGTAAAAACTTACCTACACCCGATGTATAAACCAAGCCAATAGATGCAGGGCTGTGTGTTCTGCTCACACATTCATCACTTAATTATGTTTTAGTTGTATGTACACTTCAATTTTTAACTGCTAAATTTAAATTATCTAATTTGCAGGGTTTTCGGAAACATACACCCAACCCTACAAAGGTAGGGGTAAGGTCATCTCATCCTTTCCAAATCTTGCTCGTGAGATTATACTGAGTATGTTGTTGTAAGGTGCGGCTTACAAGTGAGATGAAAAGTACAAAATTAACAAGTTAATTTTGTCGATAGTTGTTTCTATAGTCATATGTCTTATCCTTCCACAATGAACTCTAAGCTAGTAATGCTTCTTAAGACTGAAGTAATCTGATCCCTTTAATCTAAAGTGTTGCCAAACACCAATTAAGTTGATTTAAAGACAATTTTCATTTACCAAGACGCCCATTATTCCACAAGACAAAATGAGCAACAGGCATATTCGTAGTTTATTTAATTGAAAAAAAGATATTTAGTAGAGCAAATTCTGAGTTTGGTAAGGATAGGTTATATGAGTGAACTATAAAAAATCAAATATTTGATTTTGAGTTTCATGTTTTTTGATTTTCAAATAACAAAAAGAATGAATGAGATATATTTTTCTAGCTCATATATACAAGGAGTAATTTGGATAATATATTCAGATAAGTAGTTTTAAATCAATATTATATTACCACCAATTTAATTTGTTTCAATTGAATAATGTTATAAATCTACCAATGAGGTTAACATATTTCACTAAATGTGTATATTAACTATTAAGACCATCTCTAACCCAATATCAAATTTTACACTATTATGGTTTGTGAATTGTGAATAGTGTTACATCAAATTTGATGTAATGCTATTCATCATACCAATTCACTTTACCGAATATTTTAATATTATTTCATTATACAAAATTTTTAATTAGACATTATGTAAATTGTGTGTCTTAATTAAATCTATTGTATATTTAATTATTTTTTATGTAATATTTTTACGATATCAATTTTAAATATAAAAGTTAGCTTTTTTATAAATTATTTTTTCTATATATATGACTTTTATTATTTATAATGTATAACATTTGCTAGCAATTTATATTATTTATCACTTACCGAATTCTCGACTACACACTTAAAATTTGCGGGGCTCCTATTACCCCCCTGAGTTTTTTAAAAATAAAATATATACCACCCTGAAATTAGACAATCACATTCTCAATATGTAGTGATGCACACTCGCGCCAGCTGTTATTTTTTATTTTTTATATTTTTTTTTCTCTTTATCACTTTTTTCATTAATTACAAAAATATGCATACTTTTTTTTCCTCCTTCTTCTTCTTTTTGTTTTTCATTCCCTTCTAATTTCAAATCACTCACCCACGAAAAAAATTAAAGTTATTTTTATCATCATTTTTTCATCATTTCATAGCATCATTCAGGCACCTTGACAAGCTTGATATTCATCTCATTTCTTTTTCTTTTTTTTTAATTTTTATTATGTTATTTTTTTGTCTCCATGACACTAAATTTGTAATATTTTATTTACGATTTTGGATATTTAAATTCTTGGGTCTTAACCAAACAACCATAGAGATTGAATATAAGATGTGATGGTTAATGTATGTTATTGACCCAAAATCGGTTAGAAGGTAGATTAATGGTGTTGATATTTTGAAATAACTTGAGATTGATAAAAATAAAAAAAAGATGAATGATGACCCAAATTATATACCCAAAACTCATGTTTGGTTGGTTTATGAAATTCATGATCGAAAATCTATTATATAGTCATAATTGTTTTAATTGACTTGATTTCTCCAATAATTTTAAAACATCTAATAATAGAATGAATTAATATGATGGAAGGTGTTTAATAATTTTTTTTTTTTTTAGATAACTGTCAAAAACACACTTATACTATACCTTTTTTTTTAGTTTCATACCTTAACTATTGAAAGTTTGAGTTTCATACCTAAACTATCACTTTTTAGTTTGAGAAACACACCTCTCTCTTTTATACCACTCTCATCATGGTATGTGTAATACACTCTCTCTCTCTTTTATTTTAAAGAATTTTCATATCACACTCCACATGGACAAAATATTCAACCTTGACAAAAAATAAATAAATTATTAGTATTAGTTAAAATTAAAAATTAAAAAATTATTATAAAAAAATAATATTTTCTTTATAAAATAAAATTGAAAATATTTTTCTTACCCCACACCATTTTTTAAAGTTTTTTATTTTCTTTAAATTTCTTTTATAAAAGTATTTCAGCTTTTACTTCATCTCCTCCCCCTCATCATACAAATTTAGATATTATTTTATTTTCTTAAAAATATAATTCTACCCATCCCACTTAACCCTCCGCTTTCAATTGTTTCCCAGTGTTTAGATATACATATCAAAAATATTTTTTACTTGCCGCCACAAGACTTTTTATATTTTTTAGTTGTTTATGTTATATTCGGTACACTAGTAGAATTTTTTTTTCTAAAAATATATGTACGTGCATTTCTAACACAAAATAAGAAAAACGTAAAAAAAAATAAAAATTAGAAGTGGTAATTAAATAGGATGGGGTAGATTCTTTTAAATAAAATAATATAAATTTCTATCGGGGATGGGAGGGGGGGGGGAGGATGAAATATGAAATTTGTAAAATATTTTATAAATGATTTTTTTTAAAAAAAGGATGGGTTTGTCGCGGGGGAGGGGGGATACGTGGAGGAGGTGGTGGAGTAAGATAAGAAAAATAATTTATTTTTTTATATGGATAGTAATCTTTAATTTTTAATTAATAATAATTTTTATCTACATAAAATATTTTATCTATGTGGAATGCCATGTGTCAAAGTTTTTTTCATATAAAAGAGAGAGTGCACTACACACACCACTGAGGTGTGTTTCTCAAACTAAAAAGAGATAGTTTAGGTATGAAACTCACACTTTCAATAGTTTAGGTATGATATTCAAAAAAAGTGAATAGTTTAGGTGTGTTTTTGACACTTATCTTTTTTTTTTATAATTTTATTTTTGATGATTTGCAGCGCTAGTTTGTAGAAACTATTGAAGCAAATTCTAAAAACTATTAGAAGATGAACAAAAAAATGTGGTTAGTGCAATAATGGTGGTTCAAGGTGGAGGAAATGGTGGTGGAGTTAATGTTGAGTAATGAGAAAGAGAGGGGAAAAAAGAAAAAGAAACAAAAAACTTAAAGAGAAAAGTAAAAAATATATATCTAACAAAAAGTTAAATTTAAAAATATTATTATAATATTATTTATTAATTCTGCTACTTCTACATGCCTCCAAGAGAGTGAGAACACACTCTATGCCATTTCAGCATTTAAGGGTGTAATTATTCCGTTTTAAAATAGTTTAGGGGGGTGATATGACTCCCGTGAAAAATAAGTGTGTAATTGGAAATTTGATAATAGGTTAAGGGGGTATTTGACTATTTTCTCAATTATATATGGTGAATGTTTTAGAAAGAATTTGTTTTATGAAATAAGAAAGCATAAACGAAATAAAAAAATAATAATATAATAATAAAGAGAGAGAGAAATATTCCTTTTGGTGTAAAATTTTGTGCAGTGGTTGGAGTTCAACTTCGTGATCGAACTAGTCAAAATGGTCACTGCCTAACTTAACCCTTCGTTAACACAACCAAGCCGTGCCACCGCCCTTAAGACATTGTGTTTTTCTACGCTAGTTGATACATCAACTGATTCAACAAGTTAGGAAATTCTTCGACGTGGTGCTCAATATTCTTTTGAAATCCTGTGCACGCAAATGAACTATGCTACTCCACAAATTCGATATTTTGAACTCAACGGGGATATTGAAACTTTTAGTGGAGGTCATCTCAATAAAAAGTGAATCCCACGCTCAAGTTCTATTTTGAGATAAAATCCACAAAGTAGCTCGAAATGAGCCCAAAAATCTCTAGCTCCACACACCCAAGGTCCTTCAAAATAAAATTCGACGTTCCAGAGCTAATAAAATTGTTGAAATTTTATTTTGAAGCCGTCTACCTAAAATTTTAACTGGAGTAAACTATTCACACTTTAGAAACTCCGGACAGAAAAAATTGTACAAAATCAAGCGAACGATCAAGCGACTGAACTTGCAAACTAAGCAAGTTATCAACGACAAAAAGATTGAAAAATAGAGGAAATGACTTGGAGGGTTATTAAATACACTTAGATGTTTTAGTCTTTAAATTATTTAAAACCTTATCAGGTTCAGTGTATGTCCATTTATATACAAATAAGTTAGGTTTATATTAACATAATTCATGCTTAAGTGAAATTAAATTCTTAACCCATTTTTCTAGTCATTTATCCCTCCCCTCCGCTGCTTTTTCTTTAAATTACTCTTATAGAAAGACTGTTAACCTTAATGTTACAAAATAAAATCATGAGAAAAAAAATATAAATCCTAACTTTATTCAGTGAAAGATAAAATAAAGAATATTACTGCATTAATGATTTGTATATGCTAATTTATTTTATAAAATAAAAAAATTTATCATCAACTATATCTGGAGAGAGATTTATTTATATTTAATTAAAGCAAATTTCTTGCAATAGAAATAAAATTAGAAGTTCTTTTCAATTTTGGTTCCAAAATTGTACTCCAAACAATTTTATTGAAAGAAAAAATGTTTAATTTTTTGGATGTTGGAATTTATGAAATGGTAAAGATTTGTAACTTTTTCCATAAATAAATTGATTTTATTATTTTGTTCATTTTATTTTACTTAGACAATTTGGAGTAATAATATCAAATCTCTTATTTATCTTTTGTATGAAAAATAAAATAAAATTATTTATGAACCGTTAACCTCTAAATAAGAGAACATAACATATTCAAGTCATTAGCAATAATAATATGCTTCATTTTTATGATAGATTGAATAAAATTAGGTGTTATATCTTCGTTCCTCATTGATTTTATTTTGATTCGATGAGGTTATGATTCTTTTCATAGAGAGTATTTGAAGAAGAAGTAGCTGGGAGAGTGAAATGACTAAAAAATTGGATTAAAGATTTAATTCACGAAAACATGAGTTCTGTTAATATAAGTATAAGCTATTTGTATAAAATAAATGGAGAGAGATCAAACCTTATAAGCTTTTGAATACTTAAATGATTAAACCTCGTAAGTATATAATTAAGAGACTAAAGTCGATAGCTGTACAGTTAAAAATCAAAGATTATTAAATTTTTAAATAGCTAAAGAACTAACTCTGATAAATATATAGTTAAGAAACTATTTTAGACGCACAAAATTTGAACTAGGTAGAATAAACCTTTACCATTGGGATGTCGTTAAGGATGACAATGTGACGCGCCGGGGGTGGGGTGGAGCGGGTTGAGCTTGACCCATAATTTTTAATCCACTCTACCTCGTTCCGCATAACGATTTTTTATTTTCAACCCGTACCACTCATAATTTTTTGAATATTTTCTTTTTCCAGTTAATTTTAATATTAATAATAAAATTTATAAAAATAAATTCATTTTTTATTAAGTTGTATTTATTTAATAGATAATGATTTAAAAATTTATTTTGAGAAGTCAGTTGAAAAACATGCAAGAAATTGTATTATTTTTTTACTAAAACTATTTTCATTTATTGTGTTGAATATCTTAATAATAATTTTATAGAACTCTTATAACATGTAAAAAATAATATTAAGTTTAAATCAGGTAAAATTGCATATACAGTTAAACCTCTATAAATTAATATAAGTGGGGATCATGAAATTTTATTATTTTATAGAGATATTATTTAATCGATAAATTTAAATTATTAATTTAAAGAATGCTTTGAGATTTGATGAAGGTTAATTTTGACTATATTCAAATTATTTTATCTTACTAGTTTATGTATCATATTTATTGATTTTCACATAAAAAATTATTATACATAAAGTACAACGAATATATCAAAATCATTATATCTTGGTAATTGTTAATAAGAGCTTTCAAGATGTTTTATTGAACAGATTTTATCTAGGATATTAGAAGGATATGAAGTGGACAAAGTGATCCAACAAAGATCAATATTTTGGGTGCTATCAATTTTGCAATCCTTTTTTGGATAACAGATGTTCAGTAAGAGACATTATCAAATTATTTTCGACACTGTAAAATTTATACGGGGATATAATCTCAGAGAATTTGAATGAACCTACTTATTAAAACGTTATTCATGAACTTGAGGTCATGATTAATGATCTCGATTACCCAAATAAAATAAATGTCAATAACCCATTGGATTATACGGGTGAAAGTGATACATGGTCAGAGGTCCAAAGTTTAAAAGAAATTGTGAATACCATCAAAAAAAGAAATATTGATGATGAAGTTGAAAATGATACTATACCTTTGGAACTAATTACGCGTAAGAAAATACTTATTACATCTAGGACTCTTTCAATTTTATGATGCAGTTCGAAAGGATAATATCAATGTTCTTGGATGTAATAAGAAAAGTTATAGATGAACTTCAACTAGATTTAAATTTTAAGAAAAACCAAAATTCAATAGAATCATATTTCACTAAGTTTATCTTAGATATATTTATATTTTTAAAAAAATATTAATTTATGATATTATGAGACCATATATTTATATAGAAATTTTTTGAAATATATTATCTTATTATGTTATGGAAAAATTGGTGATTTTTTCCATCTTAAACCCACCGGACCCCGCATAACCCCCCACCCCACCCCACCCCACCCCATTGCCATCGCTAGGTGCAAAACCCTTCTTTGCCAACTCAAACCCTTTCCGGCAGAATCGTAAGTGAAGTGATTTGTTGAAATCTTAGAGAGATTTCTCCTTGTCGTTCCATTGATGAAGCATTTGCAGAAACTGACGACTCCATTAATTCTCAAATGGGGTTATGTTTTTAACAATTCTAGACCCATTTTTGGTTCCTTCCAAAAGGTTAGGTTTTATGCAACTGCTAAAAAATCTAAATTGAAACAAAAAGAAGAAGAAGAAGAAGAATGTCATATACCTCGTGCAGTGAAGAAGGAAGCACAAGGTGCTTTGCTAGACTACTTGCATTCCACTAGAAGTTTGCAGTTTATGGATGCTGAACATATGAGTAAAAACTCACCTTTTTTTCTTTCCAACTTATTACAAAGAATTGATAATGAAAATGATATTAGACGTTCTTTAACTCGATTCTTGCGGTATCATCCAATCAATGAATTTGAACCATTCTTTGAGAGCATTGGTCTGAAACCTTGTCAGTACTTGCCATTTCTTCCTAGAGATCTCATGTTTTTGAATGATGATCATAGGTTGCTTCATAACTATCACATCTTGTGTAATTATGGTATTTCAAGAAATAAGATAGGAAGGATTTTTGCTGAAGCTCCAGAAGTTTTTAGATATGATTCTGGAGTTTTGGACTTGAAACTTGCTTCTTTTCACGGGGTTGGGATAGATCAGTCTACTGTTGCTAAGTTTGTTAGTGCAAGTCCTCATCTTTTGATTGGGGATGTACACAAGGAATTTTTTCAAGTTTTTCAGGAATTAAAGAAAACAGGAGTTGAATGTAGTTGGATTGAGGAGCAATTGAATGGAAATTCTGTACATTGGAGCCAGTTATTCGAGCTCATATGCTTCTTGAATGGGTTGGGCTTGACTGATCAACAATTGGGAAAGTTAATTTGTCAAGTTCCTGGTCTTCTGTTTGATTGTTCCGGACGTACTACATTTTCGCTAATTGGATTCTGGTTGAAATTTGGTATTCAGATACCCGAATTACTTGATGTATTTCAACACTTACCACAAATTCCAATATCCACATTTGTTTTCAATATGAGGCAATGCTACCAGTTCTTGATTGAAATTGAGATGCCTGTCTTAGAGATTGGAAATATTATTCATTCATACCCTACATTGCTAGGCTCATGTGTTTTGAAGAAAGCTACAAGCTTGCTAACTACCCTGAATACAGGGAAGAAGCGGCTTTGTTGTGTGATCAAGGAGAATCCTGAATTTTTGAGGAATTTGGTTCGTGGAGCCAAAGTTGAACGGCTACCAATAGCTGAGGAGGAGCTGAGATCCAAAATGATGAAAACTAAGTTCCTTTTGGATTTGGGTTTTGCTGAGAACTCGAGTGAAATGGAGAAAGCTCTCAAATTATTTCGAGGGAAAGGGGTGGAGCTCCAAGAGAGGTTTGATTGTCTGGTAAATGCTGGTTTGAATCGAAAGCATGTTGCTTCAGTGCTGAAAATATATCCGCAAATACTCAATCAAAGGAAAGAGGTACTTGAGGCCAAAATTGATTTTCTATTGAATAAATTGGGTCTTCCACTGTCTACTTTAGTTTCGTTTCCATCCTACCTAAACTACACAATTCCAAGAACCACACTTAGGGTTTCAATGTATAATTGGCTCAAAGATCAAGGAAAGGTGGACCCAACATTGTCTTTGAGCACTATCATAGCTTGCTCAGAGAAATTATTCATGAAGACTTATGTAAATCCTCATCCTAAAGGCCTTGAAGTCTGGCAAGACCTGAAAAGAGAGATATATCCTGATTGAGTGAGATATCCTGAGTCGTTCCATCTGGTAGCATTGACAAAGGGAAGTCTAAGGCTTGAAGTCTCTTTAAAGCAGAGTCTCCTGCTTAAGTTAAGATGAGTACCAGTTCTAAATGTGTTAACTTTGAGTGAAACGAAAAGGAGCAGGCATCCAGGTAATGGCTTTTCTAGTTGTATCGTACTTGGATGTCCCTGGTACCGACCCATTCAATGATTAAGGATTATAATGTCCGTGTATGCTCTTGAAGTTCACTATTCTTGATTCACCTGTCTTTTTTTTTTTTTTTTTGATGACAAGGGAAACCCGCAGCCGCTACCCTTTGGGTGCGCACAGGGTAAAACCCCCGTTCCTATGCAATAGCTCGCAAACCACATAGGAGAGGTAACCCGCACTAGGCAAGCCTGGTGCGACAAGCTCGACCCAGAAGGCAAACCTCTTGCTTTCGCTGGCAAGGGGTTTTGAACTTGAGACCCCCAACATGGAAGTCCCAAGCTCAAACCTCTGGGCCACCCCGAAGGGTTCTTGATTCACCTGTCTTTTCCGGTGGCAATATGTCCAACTGTTTTACTTGCTATTGTTGTACTGCTAAAATTAAAAATTCTTTGTCTTTGTTTTGAATTGTCTTCTTTATGAACTGTTCTACTCCTTAGCATTGACCTCTCACTAGCTTATATTATTGGTGAAGTGAACAAAGGACCATCTTACTCGTATTGGGGGAAAATACAGATTGTAGGAATATGTTTATCTTGTGCCAAGTAAAAAACTAAATTCCAGTGTGTGGGCTGATTTTGGTGCTTAGCATTCAGTACCATTCATGGCATATACCCCCTGTTTGTGATGAATAGTGCATGTTCAATGTCCTCTATTTTGCATTGTTGGAGTTTAACTTTTCAAAAACCATTAAATAATATTATTTTATGTTAAAGAATGTAAATTACCACTTTTATGAATGTAAATTTGCAGGTGTTTCTTTCTTTCTTTCTGTTATTTAAGTCAACCCCGCAATTGATGAATCTGTTAATTATGAAGGAGAATTTACCAGAATCAGAGAGAATCATTATCACTTTGAATACAATCTACACTGAACTGGAAAAACATTTCTGCCAAAATATACAATTCATTAATATTTAAGAAGATAGTATATTACGAAACATCAGAACAAACAGCAAAATAGTCAAAGTGAAAAGAAAAGTTAAGTAAACCATTATCAAAAACAAAAGAGAGATTTTGTGGATAACATACTAGAATTCAGATCAAGGTAACTGGAGTGTGTTGCGGACATGAATGTTCCTCTTCTTCTCCCTGTTTTGCCTCTTATTCTTCATTGAGTTGCTATGGTGAAGCTCTAACACCAATATACTCTTGACTCTCACTCTTTTTTTCTTTGTTTAATTCTATTTTTCATTTCATTCTCTTTCCACTGTTTTATTACCTTTCCTGCTTATAAATGGTTACCTTATTTGTTATTTTTGTATCTATCCGCTCCATTGGTATTAACAGTAATTATCATGCAGGTGCATTATAGATCAAGGTATTAAGCTACATGACATGGAGTGCCAAACCCCACAGCCCACTTCAAGAACAAAAATGCTGCATGTATGCATGCTGTAAACATTGGTCTATGCAGGAAGAGGTGAGGATAAATACAAGTAAAGAAACTGCTTCATAAAAAAAAAAACAAGTAAAAAAAGTGATCCCCAGCCAAAACTACTTTGATCAATAAAAGATTTTTCATTTTCATTTATAAATAGCTATTCTTTCAAAGCTAAAACCAAAACCTTCATCCATAAGTCATAAAATGCCAATCCTATCTATAGGTATAGTATTATCCCAAACAAAGGTAATTACTTTCCATATTATCAAGTGAAAATAGAATTAGATACTTTTCTGTCTGATTGTTGCTTTCGATTGCAAGTTAGAAATGCAGTCAGAAATAGCAAAGGTGCATTATATTGTTGCTAGCTTCTTTTTATGATCATTTTGATGGTGTTTTGTGCTTCTACATGATCCATATATGAGCTCATATTAAAAGTGAAAAGAAACACATTGTTTCATCGCCCATATCTGCTGGAGGAAGTGCGATGTGGAACTCAAGTCCCATTCCTTGCAATAATATCTTAACAAACCACCACGCTCTGCATCGTCGTCCTCAATAGCTGTGCGCTAGACATTGCTAGCCCTGGACAAACACTGCCATACCGGCGTCACCATCCAAGGCACAGTGGCATGGAGAGTGATGGGTGGTTCTGATACCATTGATACAACCTTGCGAGAACTACACCCTAAAAGCTGGCTATTAAGGTGGGAGAACCCAAGGCTATATAAGCCCCACATCAGTTTCACATGTAACCGATGTGGGACACACAACATACGGTTTGACTCTTTAAGTCCCATTCTTTGCAATAATATCATAACATTAACTCTATCATTAGAGTCAACCCCAACAACTAGTGAGGTTTTGAAACACATAGGAAAGGAACTTCAAGGTTGCATTGGTTTATCACTTATTTTTCATAAAGAAGAAAGTTCCCTGTTTTAATTTCTTTTGGGGCCTCCAGTTAGTTGTGTGGAATTTGCATTAATTCGCTTTTTTCCTTTGTATTAGTTGATCTTATTTATACGTGGATATTTTTCATGGTATTTTTCAACATTATATATTTATACTAACCAAAGAGTGAAATATACACCATTGGCATCCATTCATGTCCGGACACAAGTCTTCCATCAATTTCCTGATATAAATTCTTACCTAAATTTCTTATATTTTGGCTGTTTAGTTTTAATCATCAATTAGATTAATGTCACTGATTCATTATGTGCAGCTGTTAAAACATCAAGAACGAAGGATGAAAAAAAGAAATCAAAGCCAAGAGGTGAACAACATCAAAGGTAATTTGGTAGATGATCAAGTAATGGTATAATTTGATTTCTTCGTGAACGGAGAGATTCAACATCCGTGCTAGAGTTACTGATTAGTCTTGTACATTCCAAAAGCAGAGAAGAGTCACTCTAACAGCAGGGCATTGAATCTTTTGAGGTTTTATCTATGAATTTGTTAGGGGCAAAAACATAGTTTTGTTCTGCTATATGTAAACTTACTTTCTTTGCCTAACTTATATGATGAAACTATTTTTTTTTCTTTATTTAGAGGAATGATTCCAACCACCATTCACGTACTATTCCTCGTCAGTCGTCACGAGGAAGAGTAATTGAGAATTCTCATTCCAGAAATACACTGACAAGAACTTAGAGTTTGTTACTTCAAAATGCAGATTTTAGCTTCCCCTGTATCAATGAGTTTCAGTTTTAACTTTGTTATCTAGGTGTGTTTGGTATGATTGGAAGTGTACCCGTTTAGTTGGAGAGAGAACTTTTAACCATTTACTAAGGATTTTAAATAATATTAGCAACTGGATTCATAAAAACAACACAGCAAACCAAATATTGTTTGATGGAATTTTTTAATTTAAAGTTGAAGTTAATAACTTTGATGGTCACTTAACTATCAATTGTTTTCACAAAAAGTCACTCAACTTTCATTTTCAACTCAAAAGTCACTCAACTATGATTTCTTTGTACAGAAAGTCACTCAACTTTCATTTTCAACTCAAAAGTCACTCAACTATGACTTCTTTGCACAGAAAGTCACTCAACCTATTTAATTATTTTTTTCATTAAAATTTAGTGACATATAATTTTAATTATTAATCAAAATTTTAAGAATTGAATATATATCCATTTAATGACCCGCTCCATTTAACCCGACCCGCTAAAAATATAATATTGAACATTTTATTTTACCTTAATTCCCTAAATCATTCTCTCTTGTCTCCCACATTCTTTTAGCGAATTAACGGTAAAATAAAATGTTCAATGTTCAATGGGGAATGATTTAGAGAATTAATGAAAAAATAAAATGTTTAATATTATATTCTTAGCGGGTTGGATTAAATGGGCGGGTCATTAAATGAATTAAATGGATATATATATTTAATTCTTAAGATTTTTGTTGATAATTAAAATTACATGTCACTAAATTTTAATGAAAAAATAATTAAATAGGTTGAGTGACTTTCTGTGCAAAGAAGTCATAGTTGAGTGACTTTTGAATTGAAAATGAAAGTTGAGTGACTTTCTGTGCAACGAAATCATAGTTGAGTGACTTTTGAGTTGAAAATGAAAGTTGAGTGACTTTCTGTGAAAACAATTGATAGTTGAGTGACCATCAAAGTTATTAACTCCTTTAAAGTTGATATATTGTCCAAGTTTTGGTCAAAGTTGTGATTATTTTCTCTTATATATATATTATATATTATATCTCATCATTCTATATAAGTGATGGTTCTTCCATCCGACCAAAACCATGAAAAATTGCCACGTGGCTTCGTAATTACGTAAATCTCAATAAAAAAACCAGGGCTGCTTTTGGGTTTGTTTCTTTTTGGTGGTACGTCTTTTTATTTTCCGCGCCATTTAAAGATAGCACCAACTTGCGCGTCAGCAGTAATTTCACTCTTTTCAGTTGCCTCTTTCTTTGCCACGTCTTTCCACGTCCACACGTTGCCTCTTCATCTTCCACATTTGTTAATATGAAAAACTTTGCTTGATCTTCCATGGAACAACAAATTCATTGAGTGCCCAAATTCAGAGACGAACGCTTGGTTCCAATTCCTCCAAGATTTGCTCCTTTCTCTGTGCAGGGCTGAGGTATACGAATGAATCAACTCTGATGTTCCGACTGATTTTAATTTTTTTGGGTTATCATTCAAGAGATTCTTTTATTAATCTTCATCTTCCACATTTGTTAATATGAAAAACTATGCGGTGTTTCAAATGATCATGCGAGAACAGTTATAACAATTTGCTTTCGTCGATCTTTATCATTGTCCCCACTCTCGAGTGTTATGAGTTGATTATACTTTTAAATACTTGCAAGCTTTGTAATAGTCTGCTTGATGATCTTTGCCTTTGTCGAAGCTTTTTTCAACTTATTATCTTCAACTTTAAAATTTATATCTCAAGATTTCGACCTTTTACTGTGTCTTCTTTCTTAGTAAGGATTGATTTGTTGTCCCCTCCAAGTTTATATTCAATAGTCTTCCCCAACAAATTTATAGTAGAAATTAGACATAAAATTGCCCTTGCGTTTGTGACAACTAATGGTTGCCATCTCCTAATTTAGTCTTAATGAAAAAATTAAGAATAATTGAACGTGTTACTTGTTACCATGTCGTGTGGTACCTCAATAAGAAAGTTAGGAGTAGTTGTACAAGGTAAACTGCTTGGTTTTGTAATGTCAGGTTCTTATTTTAGCTTGCTTTTACAATTAAATTTTCATCTTCCTATTGAAGTATGTAGTTTATTAACTTATGTTTGTATTGTTGTAGTTTCTAATGTTCTCTTCACACTTAATGCGTTGTCCAAACACACAACTTATGCCCTGCCTGCAACTAAGAATATTTCACTGCTCAAGTATCTTGTGGCATGCTTGCTTGTTTTAATATTTATGTCTCGACTCTCGACTTTACTTTTGTTTGATCAGTTTCAAGTTGTAACTATAACCTGGACGCATGAAATAAAATTCAGTTTTTTTATTTACAAGTATGAACTGGTACTGATGATAAGTAGTCCATCTCAATATTTCTAGTCATTCTATAGAAGTGGTGGTACTTAAATACTACCAAATCAATTAAAAAAGTTTACGTGCAGCTAATTCACGTACGGCTAATTTTGTTTGCACAGCTAAAAGGACAAATTGGTAATTTCCTGTTTCCAATTGTGTGGTACGTTGAATGATGCAGGGTGTATCCGTCATTTTCCTTTCTGTTCATTTAGCTGGGAATTGGGATGCTCATCCTTTTATATTTCCAACATGATTAATTGTTTTGCGCGTGTTTTGAGCCCACGTGAATGAATCGACGTGTTTAGCTCTGGATCTTCTCCAGCTTTGCCTTGCTGCTTGAATGTTCATATTTATTAAAGAAAATTAAAGTATTTCTTTCCTAAAAAAGTTGGAACGTCAACAGTCCCACAGAGAACACAAAGGTACATGCTCTTTTCTCCTCTCTTGATCTGCAAGTCGTTGTTCTGCCTCTATTTCTTGAAAGCAAAAATTTGTCTGCTTCTATTTTTTTTGTTCATATGACAAATACCTACTTTAACTTTCTCAGGCTTTCAGAGCTCAACTTTGTCTGCCTCAAATAACAGGGAATCAACATCCGTACGTGGTTATACTTCCTTCTTTGCGCTTAGTTATATTACATCTTATCGTTTGATTATCATTATATGCTATTCTAAATTGTTTGCTGCCCATCTTATCGTTTTATTATCATTATATGCTATTCTAAATTGTTTGCTGCATGTTTTTCTCCAAACTTTGACAAGAAAAATTTAAGTGCTCTTCCTCTCATGGCTGATAAAAAAATGCAAATGAATGTTACTCAAACTGAAGAAACAAGTAATTCACAAAATATTGCAAAAAATCTTAAAAACCGAATTGTCTACCAACAAATGTCTGCTGAAAAAAAAAAAGAGCTCTTCTAGAGCGTCGTCGGGCAAAGTACTGTGCTCCAAGAGATTCTCTTCGTCAAAAACTTTTTCTTCCTCCTCATTCCTCATTCACTACTTCTGTGGAAGAAAAACTAATTGAGTGTGGCAGTGTCTACGAAATAGGTTAGCCACAACTGCATTTTAAATTTTCCCGTTACTTATAAACTACAATTAGATAAAAAAAATTATACTATAGGTTAATGCACATAATCCTACAGGATCAACATCTACTACATGTGATGACCGCCCCAGCTTAGTTCAGTCACAACCACCTGTCAAAGGTCTATTCATATATCTACCTCTATCATCCTTT
The DNA here is from genome assembly GCA_016801875.1 of Solanum sitiens. Taxonomy (NCBI): domain Eukaryota; kingdom Viridiplantae; phylum Streptophyta; class Magnoliopsida; order Solanales; family Solanaceae; genus Solanum; species Solanum sitiens. Next base: position 1,841,578 of record JABWTJ010000112.1, read on the forward strand.
ATTTTTAACTTTAACTTTTGGTGAGTTGTACTCTCATTCTGCAGAAAGCAGATCGAGACAAATGGGTTGTTCGAATAACAATCCATTACCTTGTAGCCCAGTTCTTTTAAAGAAAGTTTCAAACTGCAAATTCTGCAAAGCCAGAAGATTTCAATATGAATTCCCTGGTTTTTGTTATAGCAATGGCACTGTAAAATTAATTTCACACCAATTACCTCCTGCATTAAAGAGTTTGTATTTTGGTGTCACGGATGAATCCAATCAATTTCGAACTTACATCAAAACATACAATAAGATGTTTGCCTTTACTTTGCTTGGAGTAAAATATGATAAGGAATTAGCAAAAAGGAATCACGGTATATACCTTTAAAGTTCAAGGACAAATGTATCATTTCATAAATAATCTCTTCTCCAATGATAATCAGGTGAAAAACTTACAAGTTTACTTCTATGATAACGACAACGATATAATTAACAAAATGATGCTCCCCGAAAATCTTGAACGAACAATTGCTGCGAAGTTACTAGATATTTGTTTCTGAAATTCTTAACATGCATTCCAAACTTATCTAACTTCTACATTGCACTTAAATGTGATTCTACATTGGACCAACGAACCCATAATTTACCTAGTGTCTCCGAGATTGCTGCTATATTGATTGATGACGACTAAAATAATGTTATTTCTACACCTCACATTCGCATTTACACTCACTGTAATCGTAGCCAATTAGTGCATTATGACTATGGCTGTTACGATTTATTACAATATCCTTTGTTATTTCCCCATGGAGAAAATGGGTGGTGGTATTGTGGTATTCAAAAATTACTTCGACAACCCATTTCTTTAGCCAATCGTTGCACTTCTAAAAATGAACAACTTCCCCAAGTATCTAACTGGTCCTCAATCGATGGACTTCTTAATGTTGAACAACAATTCTTACAAAATCAAAGGCAAAAAAAAATACTGTCTCATGCCGCGAGTATTACTGTTATAAACTTCAAATGAGAGATGACGAAGAAAATGAAACGTTACATTCTGGAAGGCTGTTCCAATAATATTTTGTGGACAAATTTATAAAAGTTGAAACACAACGACTTGATTTCGTGTGGTTCAATCAGGATCTATATAGATTTGATGTATTAGGAGGGCTCATGGATCTTCAAAGACAAGGAGAAAGAGATGCTCCAAATATAGGTATAAAAACAATTCTTCTTGCTAGCTTTACTGGAGGTCCACGAGATATGCGTCGTCGCTATATGGATGCCATCACCTTAGTGCAACAATTTGGAAAACCCGATATCTTTCTAACAATGACATGTAATCCTTCATGGCCAGAAATCCAAGATTTCTTATTGCCAACTGATGAAGTTCAAAACAGACCAGATTTAATAAGCCGAATATTTAGAGCAAAAGTTGAAGAACTAAAGACAGATATTGTTAAAAAAAATCTTTGGAAAAGTCGCTGCTTATATGTACACTGTAGAGTTTCAAAAATGTGGTCTTTCCTCATGTACATTTTCTTATCATACTTACGGATGACTACAAACTGTTAAGTGTTAACGCCTGAAGCTTATGATAAAGTTGTTTGTGCTGAGATACCTGATCCCACAATAGATCATTATTTACACTCTTTAGTTATTAAACATATGATGCATGGTCCTTACAGAATTTTGAATTCTAAAAACCCATGCATGAAAAATATGGGACAATGTAAATTTAGGTATCCTAAAAATTACGCATGCATTACATTCAAAGGTGAAAATTCATATCCAATATACAAAAGATGAGACACAGAAAAATATTTCAAAATTAGAACTCAATATCTTGATAACTCATGGGTTGTTCCTTATAATCCCTATCTGTTAGCTAAATTTAACTGTCACATAAATATTGAAATTTGCTCGGACATTAAAGCCGTCAAGTATATTTACAAATATATTTGTAAAGGACATGACAAAATTGCTTTTCACATACATAATAATGATTCTGATACGATAATTGACGAAATAAAAGACTATCGATTAGCTAGATGGGTTTCACCCCCGAGGCTGTGTGGCGTTTGTTTGCCTTTCCTATTAATGAAATGAATCCTTTAGTTTACCATCTTCAACTACACCTGAAGGAGCAACAATTTGTCTCTTTTAAAACAACTGTAGATCTAAATACAATCTTGAATAATCCTGCAATTAGAAGAACAATGCTAACAAAATTCTTCTCAATGAATACGACAAACAGAAAAGCAATTGAACTCCAGTTATTATACAAAGACTTTCCCCAATATTTTGTTTGGTCTACAAGGGATAAAATGTGGATCCAAAGAAAACAAGGCAACGTCATTGGCCGTATTGTCACCTGTCATCCAACAGAAGGAGAAAGATACTACCTTCGACTATTATTGATGAACATAAAATGCCCAAAATCATATGAAGACCTACGGACTGTTAATGGAACATGCTATAACACATTTAGAGCAGCTGCAGAAAAGAAAGGGCTACTGGCTTGTGACAACAACTTAGTTGATTGTATGTCTGAGGCAGCTAATTATCAAATGCCACAGAGCCTTAGACGTTTATTCGCAACACTATTAGTGTATTGTAATCCTGCTAATCCAAAAGAATTATGGCAAACATTTGAATATCCTATGTCTGAAGATTTTCTGCTTATACCAAATATACAAACAGACGACATTCGTTCTTTGGTTTTAGATGACATCAATAATATTTTACATTCACTAGGTCATGATATAAATGAATTTACACTCATATCAAATAATTTCTCCTCCTCCACATCTTCTACAGTGATGCAACAACCTAAAGACATCCATTTGGAATGAAATATAATAGTGACAACCACAGATTTTTTGCTTCATACAAAATTAAATAAAGAACAACAAAATGCTTATAATGTTATCCTTAGTCGAATCTTTTTAAATAAGCCAGGAGCTTTTTTTGTTGATGTACCTGGAGAAATTGGAAAAACCTACCTATACCGTGCTTTATTAGCTACTGTACGATCTAATCGATTTATAGCTTTAGCAACTGCAACTTCTGGTGTAGCAGCTTCCGTTTTTCCGGAGGACGAACTGCTCATTCACGTTTCAAACTTCCTATTGACATACGTGATAATTATGGATGCAATATTAGCAAACAAAGTCCACTTGCTTCTTTAATTCGAGATGCAAAACTAATAGTATGGGACGAAGTTTCAATGGCCAGGAAAAAACTTATCGAAACTTTTGACTTACTTTTAAGAGACATTATGAACATAAATACACTGTTTGGTGAAAAGGTTGTCGGTTTTGGAGGTGACTTTAGGCAAACTTTGTCTATTGTACATAATGTCAGAAAAGATGACTTCATTAATGAAAGTTTGTTAAATTCACCCATTTGGAGTCAACTTGAAAAATATCAACTGCTGCAGAATATGCGCGCAAGAACAGATCCTGTTTTCTGTAAATATTTATTAAAAATTGGAGACGGCAAAGAAACAATAAATGAACATGGAAAAATTGAAATTCCAAAATCTTTTCTTATTCCATTTACGAATGAAAAAGATTCATTAAACGTTCTGTTCCAAACAATTCATCCAAATTTAGACATGTTCAGCGAAGATATGTCTTCCATAACATCCCGTGTTATCTTAACAACAAAAAATGATTTTGTTGCTGAAATTAACCAAATGCTTATTGATAAATTTCCAGGTGACGCCATAACATTTGTTGGAATCGATGAAACTATTGAGCCAAAACAAGAAGTGCAGCTATCTCCGCCTCACAGCCAAAAGATCAAACGGAACATGAAGATTTTTTGCATACTCTAAATCCCCCTGGTTTGCCTCCTTATAGGTTAATTCTAAAACAAAATTATCCCGTTATTTGCTACGCAATTTAAATCTTTTTGACGGTTTATGCAATGGCCACGAGTCATTTGCCTTGATTTCAAAACTCAAGTTCTTAGTGCCAAAATTGCAAGTGGTGATTTTAAAGGAAATCATATTTTTATTCCTCGAATACCGCTCTTATCTTCACAAGATGCACAATTACCCATTCCTTTTAAAAGAACACAATTTTCAATCCGATTAGCTTTTGCTATGACCATAAACAAATCTCAAGGTCAAACACTTGATTTGTTAGAATTTACTTGCGCAAACCTGTCTTTGCTCATGGTCAACTTTATGTCGCTCTATCGCGAGCTAAAAATTCAAACAACGTTAAAATACTAATTCGGCCACCGACTGAAGAGAATCATGATGATCACTCTATTTACAATATAGTGTATGATGAAATTATAAAAAAGGCATTCTCTTAACTTGTCCGACTATAGAAAAGATATAATAATATCCTATTATGTAAGTTATTACGTCGATTCTTTTATTTATATATACTTTAATCATTCTCTGTTAGTAATTAACTCTCTGTGTATATATATATCAACTTTGTTTTCTTCTCTCGATCTTCAGAAAATGACACAAAATTTTCAAATACATGAAATAACTTCAGAAACTCCACTTTGGACCTGTAAGGTACAAATTGTGGATATATATGAACCAGCAGAGAGCAAAGAAAGAAAGGTAAAATATCTAAACGTGATCGTGCAGGATGAACAGGTACATTTATCAGATTGAATTCTTGCATTTCCCAAATACTCGGTAAATAGTGCATATAATTTAGCTCAGCCATAACCTCGCAGCATTTCTTTCGTATATTTACTGACAGGAAAATCAAACAAAGGCCACTGTTTATGACGATGACAATCCCAGTTATCAAAAACGGATTAAGCTTTACCACACTTTCCGCATAATAGGAGAACGCGCACAACCGCCATATTTGAGATATGAAAGGCCATTGTCTGCATTTAACTGGGTTCTTGATAAAACGAGCATCATTGATTCAATTAAAAAAGATGACGTCGATGTGCTACCGCCGCCAACCAAGCTTAACGTGACATCCTTTGCGGATATTAAACACGACGTTGCCCACACAATGGCAACTGACCTCAGCAAAAAGGAATTTGGTATGGCTATTATTTTCTTTCATCGTTAAATTCAGTTGTAATATATCCCAGCAATTTAACACTTTAAATGTACATATACTAACTCCATTTACTATTTCAACAGACATACTCGCAATTTTAGTCAACTGTTCTTCCCCAAGATATGTTGCGAGTGTGGAAAAAAGATTACAAGAACTCATTGTTGTCGATATCTTGTAAGCATATTCGTTCAACTCTAATATTCTAGCGCATGTTGCTTGCTTAACAACTTTGAACAGTGATATATATAAATAAATGTTGTCCCTTCTGCAGCAAACAAAATCTCACCTTCACTATGTGGAAAGAGGGAATTATAGAAAATGAAGGTAAGAAACTGTTGCACCAATTTCGAGAATATCCTGTAATCTTTGCGCGGCGTATTGGAGCGTCAAGATACAACGGTAAACTGCAATAAATAGTGTTACTTATATTATTTTTTTTGGGCATTTTGCCTTTTACAACTAATTAAAATTTATCTAGTTTTGCTTTGAATCGTGATAACATACGGAAATTGTTTTATGCCTGTGCTACTTTTAAACATAAAAAAGGACTGAACAATATCTAAACAAGAAACACTCTTTATACTACTAGCCACAAAGAAAAATCTTGTATGCTTATCAATACAACGCACTGACCATCTCTTTACTATTTCAATTATATTATGCTATGAATCTTTTTGTGGAAGTGAAATTTCAGGTTATCCTATACAATTATGAACTTTTAAGTTGTAGATAAGAATCTCTTTTCATTTTGGACAAAAATCAATTGCTCGTTGCTTACAACCCATTTTAATTTCACCCCTAAATAAATTATGCATTGTCTAATCTAAATTTAGTCACAGCCTTAATATAAACTATGAAAGTCAGCTAAAAGTTTAAATTTGATTTTTATTTCGCCCCTAAATAAATTATGCACTGTGCTTATTACATTAGTGAAGTTTATCATTTTCATGTTAGTCGTTTTTTTTTGTTTTATGAATTGAATTTTTTATGTTTTTGCTGTTGGTTGTTGAGATCTCTAATTTGCTGAAATTCTGTGTTAAAAGATTAAGTTCTTAAGAAAAGTTGAATTTTGGAACTTTATTTCTTTTCCTACAACGATTGGCATAGGTGCTAATGCCGGTCTTTTGTTGCGTGATATAGATATACCTTTTAGTTATTTCAACCTTGTTTTCTTGTGGATGCTATATTGTTTTATGTCCAAATTGAATTTTTGAGGTACAAATATTTGACGTCTTAGGGAGTATATAAGTGCATACTTCAACTTCGCTTCTTCTGTATGATATATCGTTGTCCATGTGAATAGAATTTGAATTTTGAGGGTTTTGGGTTCTTTCTGAGCACAATTCAGTGAAATAATTGAAATAATTGTTTGACACAGTAACAGTAGAGAGTTTTCCCTTATAAGAACTAGAGAAGGATTTTCACTCCAATATAATCCAAACATTAGCCACAATTTTTACTCATTTAAAACAAAAATATTTACTCCTACTTTATTAACTTGTTACTGTAATGTAATTAACAGAGATGTGTCGCTGACAACAAAATTCGACACAACAATTCAGATTGATCTACCTTATCCACAACGCCGACAACTACAAGCATGGTATTACATTGCTTTCATATATATATATATATTCTGACTATATTTTCCTATCATTAAATACTATGAACTATTAACATTCGCATTATATACAGGGTCACTGAAAACCGTCAAATACTTACCTCCTTCACTCTCAGAAGTACATCCACATCAGGATTTCTCATATTTGTTCTCATGGATGAAGAAATAGTACCTATAGCAAACATTGACTCGCAACAAGATGTGAGCACAATATTTCCCCTTTACTTCGTGCAAAAATCTATTGTACTGATTCTCATCCTTATCTTTCTCCTAACACAAGGCCACACATTTACAATTAAGGCAAAAATAACATTACCAAACGACCTTAAGAAATTCTATGTCTTAGTCTGTTCAAACTGTGGGCAAGATGTGCGCTATCCAACCATAAGAGAAATCGATTGCATGAACTGTGACCACAAAAATTTGTTGGTACCCAGGTACTTTACGATGTGCATCTCACCACACGTTGTTTCACATCATTCTTATTCAAAACATCAAATCATTATGTTTTACATGTATAATGATACAAGTGCAGGTTTGATGTAGATCTGAAAGATGATTCAGGCTCAACAATAGGAATAATTATGGATAAAGAAGGAGAAAAATTATTGTCCCTTAGTGCTGAAGAAATTTACAAAAGAGCTTCGAATCCGGTACTACTTCTTATCAAATCATAATATGCATAACTATCATGTTATATTCTAGGTGTTTTGATGATCCTCACAAATGAGGGGACCTGGTCCCTGGCAAAGTGCTCTCGTCCAAATACAAATGGGGTACAGCCGTAAAAGTTGTTATGTCAGGTGGTAGGTGAAAAGTGTTGTGTCCTACACCAATAGGAAGAACGGACGAGATTGTATGTTTTAGTATCTCACAAATACAGGGACCTGGACCCAAGCAGAGTTTTCTTTATCAGATACATAATTGGTTACAACTGTAAAGCTGTCACGTCAGAGGTTGGTGAGGCGTCAGCGTACTACACCAATCAGAATGGAGGAGGGTGTTTGTCCAACGGATAATAACTCTTTATGTTTGATTTTTTTAGCATGACAAACACCATATTATATTCATTCATCCAAAGAAGGAAGTCCGCCAACAAGCCTTTTCAAGATCTCACAAAAAAGTTTGCATGGGACCTGGTCCCCGCAAGACTGCGACGTGAAAAGGTGAAAAGACAGCTGTCAGAAAAGCTGTCACCTCTGATGCGGTAAGTGCACAGCTTTTCCAACAGCAGGTCTTCAACCAATGGGATGGCTTCAACGAATTTGTGGGGAATTATATTATCTCTTTCCAACAAACACAAATTCAAGATTTGGCAAACTAAACTTGGATTTTCTCTGAAAATTCAAAAGCTTGAAAAGTGAAGGTCATCTTCAAGGAAGAACACTGCTCATATCAACAAGGGACCAGATGGAGTGCTAAAGAGTCTTGTTGTATTTAGAGCTTTGTGTCTTATGTGCTTACATTGTAAATATGATCCTAATCTATAAAGGATTCAGATATTGTTTCGATTTCTAAAAGTCTAAGTCATCTAGAGCTAGGTGATTTAGTAGGCAACATTGTTGTTGCTTAGTCAAAGTTTAAATCGTCCAAAGAGTGGGGGTTTAGTGGACGGTGTTGTATCCGCTTAGGAAAATCTATATTAATCAGTGAGGGTTAGTATAGTGGGTAGTGTTGTATCTACTCTAGCTTAGCTAAGTGATAGGAAGTATTGCTTAGTGTGGAGATTAGCAGGCTAATCTCATTTTGTAAATTGGCTTTTACTTTTGCTTGGAGAAATATTAGTGGAAGCAGTTTGAAAAGTCCTGTTGAGAACAGGTCGTGGTTTTCCTCCCTTGAGCAAGGAGGTTTCCACGTAAAGTTGATTGTCAATCTTTACTTTCAGCACTTATTTTACTGAGGACCTGGTCCCATCGAAACAGGTGGACGCAATTTTTAGTTACTATTCTTATGAGTCAAGGAACCTGGTCCTTGTCTGACTGATGGGTGCATACATTAATATGCATAACTATAACTTAATAAATACAAATTGTTGTCCCTTCCAGGAAAACTTTCCATCTATAAAAGACGTTCAAGCTAATATTACCAAGAAACTCTTTGATGTTCGAGCAAAGAAAGCATTTGCTCGTGCTTCCCGCGCAGCATCAGTGAAATTATACATCCACTATTGTGTTGAAAAGGAAAGTTTCACTGATTCTCTTCCATCACCAAGCACAATCAATATTCAGGAAGGAAGCAAAAGAAAACAAAAGGTGGATCCACCCCATATAGCTGAACAAGTTGGATCACTCAAAATGAAACAGAAATTGAATCCAGCAACTCCTCAAAAAAACAACTAAAGGTGATTTATTTGACTTACATCAACATTTATCATTTTGCGCCTTCCACATTTACGTCTTCAAATGTTATTCCTCGGAAATCTATGCCTATTATAAATTTAGATGTACTATTACATCAATATTACGTGACACTTCCACATTTTATTTGATGGCATATACTTTCCTTTATGAAAGTACAGATACCAAAAAGCACAACTCACACGACTATTTTTTTCGCTTTGTCGAGATATAATTAGTGGCATGATGCTGATTCTTATAAATCTTTATTTTCACTTTTACTCACTTTCAATTTGTTGCATACCTTTTCTCGACTATTTTCTTCATTATAAATCTTTGTTTTCACTTTTAGTCATTGTCAATTTGTTGCATAGCTTTTCTGCATCACAACTGTGGCATTGACTTAAATTTATGACTCTCTCATTAGTAAATATTTAGTCGATATCATGTCATCTACTCATTTACCTGTTATGTACAGCTCTTGAAAACTTCCTATGAAACTCTAACATCATCTTGTGTTGTTCAGTCAAATAATTATAAAGACACATGTTATGTGACATACTTTAATCACCAATAGTAATACTTTATATTTGTGTAACAGACTTGACAATAGTTGAATTTATACATACCTTAAAATCCTAGAAGAGAAGAAAAGCAAGACAACTAATTATACAATACTATAATTCCCAGCAACTTAAACAAGAACCCGTCACATAAAAATCGACTCTTTACAACTAAAACAACAATACAACTAAAAGTTACTTCACAGTCAGAACAAAATTGTATATCATTCAATGAGGATTATGTAATTGGGTTCATTTTCTTTGTTAACAATACATCTTTACATAATTTTTAGCTTTACCGTACACGATTCTTGCTGTTTGTTCGTATATGGAACTGAATCATACATTTTCCTTGCTTCAATAACATGTCTGTACTTACTAATATAATTTTCCTTAGGTTATCCAATGTTTTTGGCAGCTACTTTTGACTTTTGGGTGAAAAAACAGGTACTTCGACTTGATGCACTATATCATTTACCGTTACTTTCTTTTACACTTCCATTATTGTCATACCCATCTTTCACATTTTCACAATTATTTACTCATAGGGAAAACAACTGCTGAGTTTTTGGCTTGTGCATAGATGCTTCAATAGCTTTGTACATAAAATGCTCTCAAAACATCTTCGCTCATACTACAAAGGTACTTAAAGTTAACTTACCTCTCTTTCCAAAATCTTCATTACATAACACATTATTCCCTAACACGTTCTATATCTTAATCCCTCTTATCTTACAGACAGAAAATGAAGGAGCAAGCTGGCTTCAGAAACCTTCTATGCAACTGCACTGTTAATATTTGTTTTATGTCACTTTCAGCAAATTCCCTGTATAACATCTCCACATAATATATTATGTAAATATTTAATCTAATGATACCTCGTTTCGTCACATTTACAAACACAAAAAGCAAGTCTGTGCCTTGCACGGGCACTCCCCACCTAGTATATATTGAAGAAACAGTTTAAGTAGCTTTTCAACATGTCTGCTATTGGTCATTCAATTGGCAAACAGGGATATTTCTGTCATTCTGATTACTCAAAGTGATAAAGGTCAATAAGGTTATTATTATCGTTTCAGCTTCTCAAAGGCTGCATTGTGTGTATACGTGTCCTGCTCTCTGTAAATTCATCAAACACGTAGTCTTCTTCAATTCAGCTATAGTTTTTTTTTAATTTCTTGTTGCTAGAGACAGTTTAAGTAGCTTTTCAACATGTCTCCTATTGGTCATTCAATTGGCAAACAGGGATATTTTTGTCATTCTGATTTCTCAAAGTGATAAAGGTCAATAGGGGTATTATTATCATTTCAGCTTCTCAAAGGCTGCATCGTGTGTATACGTGTCCTGCTCTCTGTAAATTCATCAAACACATAGTCTTCTTCAATTCAGCTATAATTTTTTTACTTTCTTGTTGCTTCCTTCTTGTATACACAAACAAAAGGGAAAAGTTGTGTGTGTTGTATATAGAAGAAAAGGTTGTTGTTCTGTCGAAGGTGCTCTGTTTATACTGCTGTTATCAGGTCTGCAATTTCGAGTGTGTTGTTTTCTCTTTTTTCAATTAGATTTCCATATTTCTTTCTGCTAAAATTAGGTTGATTATAGATTCTGTGTGGTTAGCTTCTATGCTATACCGAATATGTTTTTGGGATTTCAAGTTTGTTCGATTTTATATGGGGTCTGCTATTTTTGGAGCTGCAAAGCTCTTGAAATTACAGCTGAATCAAACTTCAAGATTTTGGCTCTGCATGCGTTGCGGCGAGAAATCGCTTTGTCATGGATGAAGCTTATGTGTTAGTGTATATGTTTGTGTCTGAATTGGATGAATGGATGTTATTCATTGAATTTGGTTTATGTTCCCTGGATCTTAATGTGTGAAAAAAAGTTGCTAGTTTTGTGATGGAACTTCGATTGCGTACTCTTCTATAGTTGAACTGTGTGTATGGTCGAATGAGGATTTTTCTTACTATTAGATGACAGAATGATGGAATTTTGATTTTGGAGGGATGAAGCTTGTAATTTTAATGTGGATTTTGGACATGATTTTGTACTATTTTTAAATGATTTTTTTTTGGCATATCAATGACCAATTTTAATAGTTTAGAAAACTGCTACAAAAATTTCATTAATAGCTGCAAACTAATCTCTGGTGAAGGTGGTGTTGGTAGTATAAGAGAAGTGAACTTAGTTTCTGGATTTGCTGGTAAAAAAGGCATAGCAAGATTGGATATTCTTGATGACGATATGCAGGTGAGTGTGTTTAGTGTTCTTGATGCTGATCATAGTTTCTTGAACTTCAAATCTGTTATCACTTTGCATGAGGATAAACAAGAGATCAAGAAAAAGGAGATATAATTGGTAATTACTATTAGACAGTCATATGTTGTAGATCCTGAAATTAGTTGTATGTATTTTGACATGGAATCCTTGGACTTGAAAAAAAAAATTGCTTAGATCAAAGTAGAAGTTGAGTTGCTACTTATCCAAAGGTCATATATGGTAAAGCACAAAACACATACAGTTTAAGCCTACTCAAATGCGGAAAACCCTTGACAGTGGAGTTTGATTGAAAGCAGAACGATGAAGAATGTTACATGTAATCAGATGCACAAACTTCTAACTGGCTTAAGTGGATAGGGAAAGAATTTACAAAAAACAATAGCAACTGAGGTTAGTTTGCAGATCCTATTGATCAATTAGCTGCACATGTGTTTATTTGTAATTGTATTAACGACTGAAATTTACCCCTCTGCCTCTAAGTTTTCCACTTTCCCTTTTGAGTTTTGACTGAAATTGCAGAACAAAGTCCACTATTTGTATAATGATACACTTGAGATTTTATTTTGTGTGTGTGTGTTAAGTGCTATTACTGCTACATTTTATTGTAGAAATACATATGTTTCCTTGGCAAATGTTACATTTCGCAAGACAAAATGTCAATAACGCCCAAGTTTGAACAAATTAATAATGTAGAATAATAGGGATGAGAAAGTGATCAAGTTTTTTTCTATTAGAAAAATAGAGGTAGAAGCATATATACATAAGACTTGAAGCAGAAGCGTAAAAAGAAGATAGATAGAGATAGAGGCAGGGGCAGCATTTCTGTCTCCTAAATCACAGAAATAAGCTAGCTAATCACAGGCTCATGAATGGAATAAGGTTGTGATGGAGTAAGTAACAAGAGGTCTCGAAAACACTATAACAAGGTATATAGACTTCTTCCAGAACTACTACTTCCTACATTCAGAACTTCAACTAAGTGTTGTGCTTCATTTTTTTTTTCTTATCAGTGAAAAGCCATCAGTGTGATTGAAGCCATTTTTATCAGTGAAAAGCCATGTTAGCTACAGTTTGATTGAAGCCATTTTTTGTCACTGCAGCAAAGCATTATCATAACAGATCGCTTTGCTTTTGCTTTTGCCTAGAATGTACATACCTATGTTATAAAACTTTATATAATTTTAGTTGTGTCACACTTGTTGTGTAATTAATATGCAATCTTCATGCATGTAGCCCACTTCTAGTATAAAGTAAAGAAATGAGATGCTTCCTTTATTACTTTTACTTATCTACTATTTCTCAAATAGGTTTTACTTTTGACTTTGACATTTTCAAGAAAACTAAAAATGATAATTGCTCCCCCTCCTTATTAATTGTTCACTATTTCCTTTACATATTAATTAAAAGTGTTGTCAACTATAATCAAGAGATAAGGGTAAAACACACTTGAACGATTTTTTTTTCTAGTTTCATATCTAAATGATTGAGAGTGTAAGTTTCATGTCGAAATTATTACTTATCAGTTTGAGAAATACGTTCGTCTCTTTTTTGACACTCTAATTATGGTGTGTGCAATACTCTTTTATTTAAAAATTTATCGCATCACACTTCACATGGAAAAACATTCTATCTTGATAGTTAACTAAATTATTAGTATTAGTTAAAGTTAAAGATTAAAGTATTACTCTTTCCTTAAAAAATTATAAAATAAAGATAAAATGCACAAGTACTCCCTAGACTATAACTGAAATTTCAGAACACGCCTTAATTAAACTAATGTCTTATTATCCCCTTGAATTTACTTTTTTTTTGTAATTTGTGCACCTTTTTTACTTACGTGGCATTCAAATATCTCTCACGCGCCTCAATTGCGTGGAGTCACGGAGTGTGCCAAGTAAGACAAAAGGTGTATAAAATTATAAAAAAAAATAAGTTCAAGAAATAATAGAATCTTATTTTAGTTAAGATGTGGCTCTGAAATTTTGATCACAGTCTAGGAGCCACTTATCCATTTTCCTAAAATAAAATGTAAAATAGCTTTCTCATCCCCCACCCCAATTTTTCTGTTAATTTTTTGAAAAAATTCTTATATAAAAGTCTTAAGAAGAAAAAATGGATCTTGCATTTAGAAATGTGATTTGTTCAGTTTTTTATTTTTAATTCGGATCTTAAAATCAATTTATTTAATTTTAAATTATCTTTTGGAGTTAATTTTTTTTTAAAGAAAATACCACGTCCCTTTTCTTTAGGAATGAATGTGAGTGATGTTTATCAATAGGTCTCTATATTTTAATCATTTAATATTAATCATTTTTTACCTTAAAATTATTTTTTCCACGTTCCGTTTTCTTTCTGAATGAATATGCATAATATATTATAAATAGTTCTCCGCATTTTATTTATCAATCGATGAGTTTAAAAATATATATGTTTGTATGTTGACATTTGTCATATTTGTCTAGGTGATGATATAAGATTTATGTATATTTTAAGATTTATGTCATTTTTATATATATACTAGATAAAGAATGCCCGTGCAAGTATTGAAACGTAAAGAAAGAAGAGATGATTAAAATTGATATCAACACAGTTTTGAGACATTAACAAATATAGTTTACGGATCATAACATTATACTGGAAATTTGCTAAAAAGATTAAATAATTTTGTTTTATTTGAACTTACTACTAAAACATATCACAATCTCTTTTGGTCTTTCAGCTAAGCTCAAGGTTGTGGAAGTAATACCACAACCTTCTTGTTTGAAGGTCCCTGAGAAGTGGAAGGAGTTTTATCTGTGACAGAACAACAATGTGATTGTTATAAAAGTGTTGCTAAATGATCAAAAAGAAACAAATGATTTTACAATACAGGTGATGAAAGTAAAATTTCAAAATGATGGATGTTTTGGTTGTGTCTTTCACCATTGGCAATACTAACCTGTACATCCTTCCGTTGAATTACAATGAGATATAATCCTCATCGTGTGCCATATTCTCCTTTCCCTTCTTATATTTTGCTTAGAAATTCTTTTACTTCCTCTTAGTTAAATTGATGGAGCTTCACACTATGTCAGAACTTAAAAATAAATCATTCAATGATGAATAGTATAGAAAATAAAATAGAAGAAGTGACTGCTCGATCCACTCCTATAACATTTAGGCACAATGTTCAATTCTTTTGGAACTATCATCGACACCTATCAGTGTCCTAAAGGACATTACATACCTATATGTTTTTTTGATCAACAACTCATCTTGGATTCATAGTTCTCTAAAAGGAGTATAATAGCAGAACTGATAACTCCATAATATATAGGAGGCTCACTCATCTAATACGAAATTTCAAGCGAAGGCTACAGACGGAACAAAGAAGATATATTTGCCTGCTACATTGTAGTACATAGCAAAATTACCTATGAATAACTTACGAAAGATGAAAAAAATGAGAAAAAGAACCTTTGAGTACCAATAGTTTCCCTTCCCTGTTCCCTTGAAATTTTTGATTATTTATTTGGGAAAAAACCTACAATACATTGTTCATTATACCAAGAAAGGAAAATGTTGATAAATGCAAAAACAACATTTGTTTTGTCTAAATAAAGAAAAGAATCAGTTCTGATTGATCCATAATAGCTATAAGCACACACATTGATTACCTAGTTATTTATGATTCTAAGTCACACAATACACATTTTCAACAACAGATTTTGCAGCTGGGCAAAATAACTTTATAGTTAGGTTATTTGCGCATATCATCGAACACCTTGGATTCAATTTTCTTCAAAGCTTAAAACTTTATCCTAGTCAATAATGAGAAATAATGGGGGAAATAAAGGAAGAGAAAAGAAATAATAAATTTGTATTTGTACCAAATTAAAGAGAGAGAAAAAATATGCAATTCGAAATATGTTGATTGCTAATTTTCTGAAGCAAAACACCATTAGAGAACAAACACGCATTGAAGCATCTATTTGTACATATGCATGTGAAGATTGGATAAGAAAATTTGCTCAGAAACAAGGACAATCAGAGAAATAAGTTGGAGAAACACTTACCACAAGAGACAAATTAGTGAAGTTTGAAAGAAATCCAGTGCTCTAGAAACTTGGATACATGGAGACGAAGAGAAGAAGCAGAATGAGAGAGAAAACATTAATGACCCGATATGAAGCAAAACCACACGTCAATTTTGTGTTAAATCACGTGTAGTACGAAACCACCACTTATTAAGAATGATTTACGTAAATACCCCTTATTTAGGATGAGGCGACGTGTCAATATTTCATTGATTTATATATATATATATATATATATAAATGTGCATTTGTTTTATCATTGCCACGTGGACTTCTTTTTAAGAAATAAAGCCTTGCAATCAATATGAAGATTGTGGAAAGATAGTATTTTTTTTACAGGAAAAGGAATCACATACGTTAAAATTCAAAAATTATTTTAAAAATAAATCAGTAATTTAGTATTTAACCTTATTATATGTAATTAATTTACAAAATTTATTTTTTGTGGTGCTTTTAAAATAAATTAACTTGTAAATCTCAAAATTTAAACAATTTAAATATGATTCTTGTACGTTTTCATTTAATCAATAATAATAATAATCCTATTAGAAATAACTATATCCCTCTCCTCAACTCAAAATTAAAAGTTTACTTATTAATCAACTATATATTTTTTAAAATATCCGCACAAAAAGACATATTTATATTATTATTATTATTATTGTTATAAATAATTTGTATTATAGTGAATGTCTAATTATGTGGAGTCCTTTTAGGATATGGTTAGGAATCCTACTTGGGGACCAAGTTAGGTTTCCCCTATAAATTAAGGGTTTTCATTCATTGTAAAAAAAAGTTTTATGAATCTTGAATATACTTCAACATGAATAAGAAGTCTTTTATCTTCTCCCTATTTTATTCTTCTTCTAAATTTATATAGTTTCATAACACGTTATCGGCATGATTATTCTATTCTTAAAGTATTATGAAGAAGACGGAAAAAGTGCAAAAGAGATCTTGCATAAGTTATGCAATAATATTCTTATATCTTTAAGGTATGATTTATCCTTATGTTATAATTATTTATGTGACAGATCTGAAAGTACCATCTAAAGTAAGTATTTAAAGAGACTTGTCGGCATTCTATACATTTAATTTTAACCGATTGAAAAGAGAATTCCTTAATTTATTTTAATAATTAAATAAGCACAATTTAGTAAGAGGTATGTTTCAACCTTTATATGAGGTATGTGATATATAAAGCTATGTCTATTAACTACTAATATTGATTATAATAAATCAATAATCTCGATTTGTGTGTAATTATAATGTACGATCATATTAATGATCATCATGATAAAATTACGATTGTTTTGAAGGCTTGAGGTTGAGCCTCATTGTGGGTAAGACGGTGAATTTAAGTTCTATTACACCAAAAGTATAAGACGATTGATTCATGTCCAATCGCACTAAGAGGGTAAAACATCATGAGTCTTGATACTCTGTGATGAAAGATATTGGGTTCAAGTCCCTCATTGATTTATGGCATAAGACGTTGGGTTTGAGTCTCAATGCACCATATTGATTATATAAATGATGACTAAGGCAAATAATGAGTTTTTGATAAAAATTAGTCATGAAATATATCTCGTTGAAGCAGATTCATTCCCCGGAGTGAATTTAACAGTGCATAAATGTCTAAAAGAAGATAATTGATTAAATAATGGACATGAATATGGAATGAGGTACTAAGTTATCAAAATTTGATGTACTTAAATGATTGTGTTCTATTCATGAAGAATGAGAACTTTTGACAAATGGTAAAAATACAGATCCATTCTTTAATTGTAGATGTGATATCACCAAGATTGTCTATGGGCAAACATATGTTAAAGAAAAGTTCCATACTTTATCTTTTGACTTTTATTGGATAGTAATTAGTGCAATTGAGGCACATTCTAATACAAATTACAATACTGTCTTACTTTTCCATGATTGTATGGGACATCACGAGTCAATAATGATGAGGTGAATTATATATAATTTGAATAGACATCCATTAAAGAACTTAAAGATTCTTTTAAATGGTGAATTTTCTTGTACTGCTTGTTAGCAAGGCAAGTTAATGGTGAGACCATCATAAACGAAAGTTGAGATTGAATCTCATGCGTTCTAGGAACGTATACAGATATGTGTGGACCTATTTATCCACCTAGTGGATTGTTTAGATACTTAATGGTCCTAATAGATGTTTCTTCTAGATGGTCTCATGTGTGCATATTGTTATCTTGCAACTTGATGTTTGCAAAAGTATTTACATAAATAATATGATTTTTTGATAATCAGATTAGTCTATTCAGTGATGAGATCACGACTAACCTTTAGAAGAGGTAGAGTAATTGAGAAAAATAAATATGAAATTTACTCCCGGAGTATTAAGTTAAAATTTTCTCATATAATAGTAACAAAATAAGAAATTTACTATAGCAAAAGACACATGACATAGTAAATATGAAGTTTACTAATACTAATAATTTTATTAGTTGGCATGAATATTTTGATCATCCCAAAGATGTGTATATTGAATAATAGACATACATTGAAGAACTACAAGATTCTTCGATAATTCTTTTTGTTGCTCGTTCTCACGTAAGTTGATTGGATCAACTAAAGTTGAGACTAAATCTCTAAATTCTGAAAAGTATAAAAGGTGAATATGAGCCTGTTCACCTATCATGTGATACGATAAAGCGATGAATCTATAATATAATCACATGTGCATTTGTTGTCAACTTTCAGTTTGACATTTGTAAAATTGTTTGTGCAAGATAATTGAGCTAAAAGCACAACTTTCAGAATATGAAATCAAGATAATTCATCTTGATAATATTGATAAATATATGAGATGATGTGACATTAAATGTCTCACATAGTGAATCATTGCTTATGAAAATAAAGTTTCATGTGTTGATCTGAAATATGATATTACATACAAATGTAATTGTACCAATCAAACCAATAAGTTATGATCAATTTTTCTGTTAATTGGTTTATGGTCAGGGACCAAATAATTTTCATCTGATAATTTTGATGTGCAATATATGATTAACGAGTATACTATGATGCACAAAGATAGATTCTCTAAAAGATTGAGATATATGTTAGTTTGTCTAACATAAGGGGGAGATTAGAAGCAACACAAAAGTTGTAAATACTCCTATTGAATGTCCCTTAAGGATAGAGTCTACGACATGCATGAAGCATGATAGATTAATCAATTCTAAATAAAATAATCCTTGAAAAAGGGGGAGGATCAAAGAATCCAAATGATCATAATAAGAAGACAATGTGTTGTTGAAAAGCCTACGACATAACACTTTATTAAACCTCATGAGAGGGGTAGCTAACTAAAAATAATGAAGTGATGAGATCTCAAATAAGTTATGTAGTATTGAGAATCGATACAAAATGATATATCGTTGACGATATCTTTGATACAATAGCGCGCAATATTGTAAAAGATTATGAGGATATGAATTCTACGTCTATTAAAGCATGCTAATGTAGAAATAATTATCAAGTGAAAAGTGAAATGACGCATCTTGGTAAGCGTAAAGCTTATTTGACTTGCAATCTAGGCACTAGAATATGTCATACATCTAATATTGAATGTTGTCACTTGACAAAATTGATATGAAAATATCTAATGGGTTCAAAATCTAAAACATATACAAGTTTTTGGAAAACTTATTTATTGTCCTCATAAGGATTAAATTGATTCAAAATGCATAGAGCATATACAAGTATTATTATGCAAGTTGATGACTAGAATTGAAACTCTTGAAGAGTTTTCAAAAGGCAATAGATTATTTTCTTAAAGAAGTAGAAGTAAGGAACTTGAAGAAATATTTGACCCTAAAGTGAATATTCATCAAAGGAGAAAGAAGGAAGCGTATTTCGTCAAAATTTTACTACACTAATGAGCTCCCAAGAATGGTGATATCAACATGCAAGAGGTCTATTCAAGTAATACTATAGTTGATTTATTCACCATGTCTCTACCAACTACAACTTTCAAGAAGATGGTGCACAAGCTTGGAAAACGAAGATTCTAGTCTCTGAATAGATGTTGTCATTAGGGGGAGTTAATATGTGATGTACTCTTTTTCCCTCACAAGGTTTTGTCCCATTGGATTTTCCTTGTAAGGTTTTTAATGAGACATCCATAATGCGTATTATTAGATATGTGTACTCTTTTTTCTTCACTAGATTTTTTTTCACTGGATTTTATCTAGTAAGGTTTTAACGAGGCACATAATCTACCGACATTCAAGGGGGAGTGCTATAAACAATTTGTATTATAGTGAATGTCTAATTATGTGAAGTCCTTATAGGATATGGTTAGGAATCCTACTTGGGACCAAGTTAGGTTTCCCCTATAAATTAAGGATTTTCATTCATTGTAAAAAGAGTTCTATGAATCTTGAATATACTTCAACATGAATAAGAAGTCTTTTCTCTTCTCCCTATTTTATTCTTCTTCTAAATTTATATAGTTTCATAACAATTATTATTATTATTATTATTATTATTATTATTATTATTATTATTATTATTATTACTAGCATACGTACCCGCGCGTTGCGCGGATATTTTAAAATATGATTATGTTTTAGATTGAAATAATTAATAAGACGCATTTAGTAATGTATATTTTAAAAATAAACAAATATCTAACTTATTCATTCGAGCAAATTATTATTATTACACAATTTAATTTTTATAATATTAAAATATTACATTTTATAATATTTTTTTTTGATTATTTTACATTGATAAAAAAATATACGGTACTTTAATCCAAAAACTAATAATAATAAAATTAAATTCTTTTCTGCTATCTATACGTTCATTACTTCATTTCTTTCATTTTGTACTTAATCTAAATACTAAAAAGAAAAAAGATAGATCATTAATTTCTTTGGCTATTTCATCCAATAGACTTACTTTTTTCTTATCTGTACGGTCATCTAAAAATATATACAAACACAATAATATTATCATTTGTCAAATTTGTTTTTTCAGAATATTATCCAAAATGTTACGCTATTATTAAGTTTCAATATATTCAACCTCGAATGAGAATATGTTCTTTTTTAAAATTATTAACTCGTTTACTATATTTTAATTTATATCTTTTATATGAAATATAAAGATAAATAGATTCATATAAACTACGTAAAAATAGTTGATAGATAATAAACCTCTTCACATATTATATGTATAAAATAATAAAATTCAAAAGTTAATTTAAATTGAATACTCTAATAGTATGCTTTCATTTCAAATATACTTCTTGCATTCTCAAATCAATGATTGCACCTCTTTCTATATGAAATTAATACATGGACACCCTAAGATATATACTCATTACTTAGTATATTAAAATAATTTAAAAATTTAATCATAATTTTGTGTTTATTTAATCATACTCATATGAAAAGTTTTTATGTACAAAATTTTGTGTTTTATTTTTATAATATATATTAAAAATTAAATCAACTTATTTAGTCATTTGTATTCATTTTTTATTTAAAATTTTCAAAAGATACAATTTAACAAAAATAAATTAATTTATCAAATGCATTATGAATAAAAAATTTTGGCATATATGTTTGTCCTATTTTTAAATTTCAATAAATATATATTAAATGTTTATATTCACTATTTTATTTATTTTGATCTATATTTAATTATACTTCAAAAGAGTTACAAAATTATGATTTTCATAGTATATAAAATATAAGTATTTAATATTACAAATATTTGCGTGGAGCGCAATTAACATATAAGTAAACCAAAGCAAAAAGAGAACAGTTTTGACTAAAAATTTTACAAAACTTCAATTATGGGATAAATATTTTCATTTATTAGATTTTGTTTCTCAATTACTTCTTCCAATTCATATAAAATAAAACGTGAAATAAAAAATAGATAAACTAAAGTGGGATAAAAAAAACAATAAATAAAATAATAAAAAACGTGGTTCATCAAATTATACTATTTAATTGTTATTTTTTATTTTGGCAAATAAATTAAATATCTTCTATCATAGTTCATATATATATATATATATATATATATATATATATATATATATATAACATTTTCCTCATCATGAGTACATCAAATGTGAATTAAAATATATTAACATTTGCCTCAAAAGGGTTGTCTTACAATACACATTAATATAGATATTTATTTAGAAACACAATAAATTATCATAAATTTACCCATTTAAAATTTGAGAGTTATGAGGAGTTATAAAGATTATGGAAATATAAATTTAGAGCCTAAGATTCTGTAGAATTGATCTCTTGAACATGAGTAACTAAAAAGCAAGAAAAAATCAATATGCATAATTCATAAGATTTTCCTCTATCATGAGTACATCAAATATGAATTAGAATACAATAACATTTGCTTAAAAAAGGATTGTCTTACAATACACATTTATATAGATATTCATTGAGAAACACAATAAATTATCATAAGTTTACACATTTAAAATTTGAGAGTTATGAGGAGTTATAGAGATTATAGAAATATAAGTTATGAAGATAAAGAGATACATATTTCTTAGTTTAAGAAGGAAAAATTAATGAGATTAATTTTAGGGAATGCTAAATTCAAAGTTCCAATTATGTTTGTAAGATTAGTTTCTCCCTTATCTATTTAATATGAGAAAATAAAAAGTAAGAAACTTAAAATGTTATTAATAACAAATTACAATAAAAAAAGTTCTTTACTCGAATTAATTTTATTAGTCACAAATTTACATATATTCTCATACGGTTTCATTACTAAATTAAAAAATGCAAACTTTATATGTTTAATTAAAACAACAACAATGTAGTGTATTCTTACAAAGTGATATCGGGTATGCTCAATTAGAATATATCATTAAAAATATTCAATACTAAAAAAAATATTTATTCATTTATTTTGTGAATGATTACTAATATAATAGACCATATCATATATTTTTAGGGAAAAAAGTATTCAGTAAATATTAAAAAAGTGTACCATAAGTAATATACTTTTAATTCAACCATGGAAAAATCTAAAATATTAATTATATATATATATATATATATATATATATATATATATATATATATATATATATAAACAAAAATGTGCATATTTTCATCTTCAACAACAACAATGAATAATCATTTTTTGTTCAAAATGAAGAAATAAAATAAAAGAGAACAAAATAATATTAATTGAAATCAAAATAATACAACAATGAATCTTCAAAATGTTTGAAAATCAATCAAACTTTTATACTACTACAACTCTCTATGCATGAATCTCCAAGATAATTAAGTTTCTTTCTTTATTTTGTTGAACTTGTACCAAATAATGTGATAAATCTTTCAAGAATATACCGATGATCTTCATCAAAGTGAAGATCATATCGTGACATCATCTTTTCTATGTCTTCTTTTTTTGATTACTTAACTACATGATTGATGAAGAAAAAGACTCTCTATGCATGAATCTCCAAGATAATTAAGTTTCTTTCTTCATTTTGTTGAACTTGTACCAAATAATGTGATGAATCTTTCAAGAATATACCGATGATGTTCATCAAAGTGAAGATCATACCGTGACATCATCTTTTCTATGTTTCTTTTTTGATTACTTAACTACATGATTGATGAAGAAAAAGATGAAGAAAATAAAATTAAAAGATTATACTACTAAAAAGAAAGAATGAAAAAATGTAAATGAACATGCAACATCTCCATAGATGATTGGTATTTATTGATAAAATAAGTCATAAAAATAGTTAAAAGGGAATTGAAAAGACATGCTATTTAAGTAGAGAATGTCAATAGATGGGGTTTTTTGTAACTCATTTCATATTATTACAATATTAAATATGATTGAATTTTTTAATTAATAAAAAAAATATTTTATGAAAAGAATAAAACAAAAGACAAAAAAAAATGGAGGCCATATAGAGGTGCCACATCAGCGGGTTTAGATTCAGATTTATATATATATATTGATTTATAATATGTGCCTAATCAATAATTAATAGTGTATGTACAAATTATAATATGTTCCTAATCAGGATTCCTTAAATTAAATTATAATAAGTGCATAAGATCATCCCATAATAAATGAAACATTACAGTTACAGATAGCCTTTTCTAATACTCATCTCTAAATAAATGTTATTGCTTCTTGTTTTCGCATGGTAACAGAAGGCAATTTGAGATATTGTTGTGTTCTCTCTCCTCAACTCCTATCTTCATCAGTTACCGTGTGCTTTGCCTGCAAAAACAAATCACAACTTCTCAATTTGCATAAACCATCATACAAAATCAGAATAAATTAAATTTTACATTCTAATCTAGAAAGAGTTTTGTTTGGTCTATGCAGCTTGGTGATATATATATATATATATATATATATATATATATACTATATATATATATATATATAGTATATCTCCATGGGGGAAAATGCACCTCCCCAATATCATGAAAGCACCACGTGAATACTAATGGCTAGTTGCTAAAGCAGTAACCAAGAGACCAAGTATAAGAAATGATTGTGAAATGAGATAGAAATTAGTATTAGTTTGAAAAAAACAAATTAAGAGCTCCATTGAAAGATTTGACTTATAATTTACATTTCTGACGTTTAAAGTGAGTTAATAACTTTTGATGGTCACACAACTATCAATTATTTTTACAGAAAGTCACTCAACTTTCATTTTTAACTCAAAAATCACTCAACTACGACTTATTTGCACAGAAAGTCACTCAACTTTCATTTTCAACTCAAAAGTCATTCAACTATGACTTCTTTGCACAGAAAGTCACTCAACTTATTTAATTGTTTTTTTATTAAAATTTAGTGACATGAAATTTAATTATTAACCAAAATTTTAAGAATCAAATATATATCCATTTAAACCATTTACTCACCCGCCCATTTAAATCCAACCCGCTAAAAATATAACATTAAACATTTTATTTTACCATTAATTCCCTAAATCATTTCCCATTGAACATTGAACATTTTATTTTACCACTAATTCGCTAACAGAATGTGGGAGACAAGGGGGAATGATTTAGGAAATTAATGATAAAATAAAATGTTCAATATTATATTTTTAGCGGGTCGGGTTAAATGGAGCGGGTCATTAAATGGATTTATATTCGATTCTTAAAATTTTAGTTAATAATTAATATTCTATGTCACTAAATTTTAATGAAAAAAACAATAAATATGTTGAGTGACTTTCTGTGCAAAGAAGTCATAGTTGAGTACTTTTGAGTTAAAGAAGTTATAATTGAGTGACTTTGGAGTTGAAAATGAAAGTTGAGTGACTTTCTGTGAAAACAATTGATAGTTGAGTGACCATCAAAGTTATTAACTCTGTTTAAAGTTTTAGTACAAAGGAAGACTAAGGTACCTAATATTTAACGTCGTATTTCACTTGAACTGTAGAGCCAAAATGAAATACATTTTAGATCACATTTTCTTTGCAGAAAACCAAGTCATATGCCGATTTCATTACTATTTTAATCAAGCAACTGATCCACACTTTTCGAATCCAATTACCATTCTTTCTTCGGAAAAGGCTCAAAAATACCCTTAAACTATCTGAAATAGCTCATATATACCCTTAAACTATATTTTGGCTCAAAACTACCCTTCCCGTCAAACTATTGGATCAAAAATGCCCTTCTAATTAACGGAAATTGTTAAATGCCATGTGGATGCCACATGAATGCCACATGGCATGCCAATAGGATTCCACTGCCACGTAGACTAAATAAAAAGGGTCAAAAATACCCTTAAACTATCCGAAATAGCTCATATATACCCTTAAACTATATTTCGGCTCAAAACTACCCTTCACGTTAAACTATTGGGTCAAAAATACCCTTCTTATTAACAGAAGATGTTAAATGTCATGTGGATGCCACATTGCATAACAATAAGGTTCCACTGCCACATAGACTAAATCCCTAAATCCTAATTACTCCCCCCCCCCCCTCATTTCATTATTTCCAGAAACGATATATTCACCCGTTCTCCCTCATTTAGCGGCTAGGGTTTCACAGTTCTCTTCATCGCTGGGTTTCAAAGTGGATATTCTTGGTTGTAGGTTAGTAAAACTTTTTTCTTATTTTATTGTGTTTACAACCACTAAAATCAACTTTGAAACTTAGCTCCGAAGAAAGTTAAGAAACCTTGGCCGCGAAATGACGGGAAAGTTGTGAAATTCTAGCTATCATACTTATAAATCGTAAATATAATAAAATAAGAAAAAATATTTACTAACCTACAAGCATGAATATCCACTTTGAAACTCAGCCCCGAAGAAAGCTACGAAGCCTTAGCTGATAGGGGAAAGTTGTGAAATCCTAACTATTATGCTTTGAAATCATAAACATTATGAAATAAGAAAAAAGTTTTACTAACCTACAACCAAGAATATCCACTTTGAAACCCAGCGATGAAGAGAACTGTGAAACCCTAGCCGCTAAATGAGGGAGAACGGGTGAATATATCGTTTCTGAAAATAATGAAATGAGGGGGGGGAGTAATTAGGATTTAGGGATTTAGTCTATGTGGCAGTGGAACCTTATTGTTATGCAATGTGGCATCCACATGACATTTAACATCTTCTGTTAATAAGAAGGGTATTTTTGACCCAATAGTTTAACGTGAAGGGTAGTTTTGAGCCAAAATATAGTTTAAGGGTAAATATGAGCTATTTCGGATAGTTTAAGGGTATTTTTGACCCTTTTTATTTAGTCTACGTGGCAGTGGAATCCTATTGGCATGCCATGTGGCATTCATGTGGCATCCACATGGCATTTAACAATTTCCGTTAATTAGAAGGGCATTTTTGATCCAATAGTTTGACGGAAAGGATAGTTTTGAGCCAAAATATAGTTTAAGGGTATATATGAGCTATTTCAGATAGTTTAAGGGTATTTTTGAGCCTTTTCCGTTCTTTCTTTCTACATCAGTTTATAAAAGTCAAACTCTCATCTGAATAGATAGAATTGTGTGGCTCTGTTGCCACGATAATGCATTACCTGGAATAAGACTTGTGGAGAAATTAAACCTAGAAGTGTGAAAGCATAATAGGGTTAGCCAACACCTAAAAGATACCCTGCAACAAACAAGACATAATGCAGTTATAAGATTGTTTAAGGTATAAATTTGTCTACATTCAGAAAAGTCTATTCCTAAATGATAGCCCTTATCTTTAGCATAATGAAAACTTACTTTGGCCTCAACCTATAAAAGTTTAGATGATCTTAGATGTTTTAGTTTGCGGCTGAATTTTTGCAGCACTTAAGCAGCCTCTGTACCAATTTTGTTGTACTTTGACTGGCTATATCTGCCCAGTTCTATTTTCCCGCTTCTACAATTTCTTCTATTTTCTATAGTAGTCAAGAGATATATACATATGTACATGTTTGCAACCGAATGGTCTTACATTATTACATGACACCTATAATCAAGCAACTTTGCTATTAGCACTCTTTGATTGGTTTCTTAATATGTCGCGCATAGACATACCTCTTTGAATTTTGATTCCAGGCCAAACATGTAGTGTAACAATTATGTTTCCATCCATTGATAATACCTCAAAATCCTAATCAATACCTTATGTACCAGATATTTTCTACAAAAATTCATTAACTATTGAAGTAATTCTGAAGATATTGAAATGATAGTATAGTTCTATTAACATATATTCAACGCAGATCTTAGTACACCAAATCAATCAAAGAAAAAGTGAGACGTCATTTCATTTCACATTCTTATCTACTTATAATAATCATAGTCAGCAATGCTTAAAAATTATGTCATAAGAAAAAAGTGATAATGAAATTTTGAACTTGTCATCTCTAGCCGAATCATACTTGAAAATTTTAAAATATACAATTTATAATAATCTGCGAAGATGATTTTAGTTGTTTCTCACTCAATATCTTTCTTTTAAGATCTGTGTGATGCCAGAAACACAGATGTTACTTTTTTAATTTTTTTCTTAAATTCGATAAAAATGGTCAAAATTGTTATACTTTCAAAATTCTAGTAAGGAGCACATTTTCCTTGCGGAAGCCAATTAGAAGTTCTGATGCATAGGTTCATATCAGACGAATCAACTTATTTTCACCATATTTTCACCATACTTATAATACTGTTGTGGCATTAGCTGAAGTAGACATGTCCGAGAATCAATTTTTAATAGTGTCTCTTTGTCATTTTCTGTAGTAATGACATAGAAAGCAACCCCATGTTTCATATTACTCAAATGCTAATGTCAATGGAAAAAACAAATCTTTTTAGATTACAAAGTTCTTTCAAGTATTATATTCTGTTTTTGAGATTGAAGGATTAAATTTCATCTAATACTAACAAAATGTTGGCGTGGGAACAATGACAGAGAGAAGCCTTGACTGTGTGACCAAAAAGAATTATGAAAATCCCTTTGGCAATATGGGAAAGGGGGATTAACAGAAAAATGATAATGACCGACACCAATAAAGACACAAGGAGTAACTGGAAGTGTTGTATAGAGTAATGTAAGTGCACAAAAGTGAACCAGAAAAATCAGATTTACTTTGCAAGTCAAAAAAGGAGGTGATCAAATACGCTTATGTTGTCAATAAAAGCAACTGTTCGGGAGTAAGAAAAGAGTCTAACTCAGCTTCAGTAAAAAAAAGCTCTATGAGTTTATTGCCAGAAATGGATTCCTAAAGACAAATACAAATAAATAGTTAGAAGACTTAGATATATTTTATAAAAATTCTTGCAAGGTCATGTACATTCTGCTTTAAATATGAGCAGAACCATTCTTAGGTAGATCCACAGACTAACATTAGTATCACATCACATATTACTAATGTGTGATTAACGATGAAATATGTGTGAAATTCTTACCAAGTTTTGATGTGAAGTTCCCATCTTATCATTGCACTTTAATCGAGTCACCATCACTATAAAAATGCTTTTGTACTTTACATCAAAACATTCTTATCATTAAGCGCATCAACATAACAAATTATTATTCCGAGTATTAAAACTTTCAAGATATGGTATATAGTTACATATCAATATTCCTGCCAACTGCCAAACAATGAACGTTGATTTCATATGGAACAACACCTCTACTATTCAGCAGACCGTTCCTCACAGTTTCTCCTTGACACTCGCCATTCATCCAAATGCAGGTGTCCTTCAGTATACAAACAACTCTGCAGCTCAAGAAGTATTATCAACACACTGTAAAGGTTGCATAGACAGGAACTCTAAAAGCACATGCACCGTGATGTACAATAAAAACAAGAAAATTACATATTTCCAGAATAAAAAATCAGTCGAAGAACTAAACAAGACGGAACATGTGCAACCAACCGTATGTACAACCCAACAACAACATACCTAGTGACAACCAACAATAACTAAGCAAAAATAATTATCATGCAATAACAGTTTCTAATTTAAGAGTCATGATGATAGTAGAACAAAATATATCTATACTACCGTGAAAATATTTTCGACGACAATTATTTTCCTAACGATGGACAATTCTTTGTTCTCATGTCATGTGAAGTAATAGATAAGAAGGAATACATACATACAACTGGTAATTTATGCATATTAAATTTAAGGACATAGTGATGGTGATGCATGCAAGACAAATTTAACATTACATCTAAGTGTATGTTTTAATCACTAATTGAGACTATCTGTATGAATCACTCCATTGATTTCACTCAGTTCGGTCCAATATCATAAATAATTAATTGCGTAAGATACATAAATTAAACAAGAATGTAGTCTTTTTTCATAGAAGAGAAGCATTTCAGATCTGGGTAAGATAAACTCACCTCCTTGACATTCCACTCTGTTGGTCCAAAACTATTTTTTTTTTTTCTAGAGAAACTGAAAAGATACAAATGAATAAGTTTTTATAAAAGAAGCTTCCACGTGTTTAATAGCCAATCATATTGGCCAGAAAGGACAAAATTTATAACCCCATAATGTACACTTTTGATTGCTTATAGTACAACAGTGGGATGATGTGTTCGTCCAGTCACTATTGACTTATAATATAGGGTAATATAATTAATTATTAAATTAATTTTAATAATTTATAATAAAAAAAATTGACACGTGACACTTTTTTTTCTCCTTTTATATATAGATAGATTATTTTAAATCGTTTGAAAATTAATTATTATCGAGGAGGGTCAAAAATGGGTGTCAACACCACTCATATATAAAGTGCCACCCCAATAAAATGCTTTGTATAATTTCATACATTTCTTATGACAAGTCGATCCTCCGCACTAGTCTTAGCAAAGTTCTAAACCTTGAACAAGAATCGAAGTGTGATCTCACATATATTTTTTCTAAGTCTCCTACTATATTTGGTAAATGAAAATCCACTACATTTGGTAAAACCAAGTCTTATTTAAGTAAACTTTATCCCCCTAATTTTTGTACCAATTTGAGGTCACTTTGATTTTTCCGTTTCTATTTGAGCTTCAACTATATATTGAATAGTTGAGTTTGGTTTTTGCTACTTCAAAATAAATTTCTATAGTTTGGAGGTCCTATATACTCAACAAGCTTTGGATTTTATTTAGTTATATCAGTGTATCTAACAAAATTGAAGAAAAAAACAAATAAAATTAAGAAAGTGTATCTAGCAAATTTGAGTGCTTTATTAACCCCTCCAAACAAACGAATGTTTAATGTAAGATAGAGCAACTTACCTTAAAGTCTATGTATTTAACAAAATCTATATCTATATAATTGGAAAGGTGATAGCGCTACAAAAATCAGATTTTTAAATAATTAAAATTAAAATTAATTTTTAACACTGATATTTAAATCAATTCTAGAAAATAGGGAATAACTATAAATTTGTATTTATTTATTTTTTAAAAAAAAATAAATCTACAGCGTATGTGGTCCTTTTTTTTGTGGAATGTTATTATTAATTTAATAATAAATTATAATTTTAAAAACAAAATAGAAACTAAAGCAATTAAAATAACATTTTCCTTGCCCACTTCTATAAATTAGTATTCTCTGGAATAGAAAACTTCATTACAGAATTAATTCATAAAATAGATTATAAAAAGTTTCTTCAACGATATTTTCTTTCTTTCTTCAAAATCGACATCATCTCATCGAACAATGTAAGTAAATATTTAAAAACTTTTCTATGTATTTTTATTTATATTTTATGACTTATAGATATCTTGAATGTATTCCTTTTCTACCTAAAATTTTATAGTTATTAATGGTTCCATAATCAATTCATTGTAATAAAGTTTTTTCGATAATGAAGTTTTTCGCTTTGTTATTGAGGAGATTGAGTAAAAGTGTTTTGTTTGGTAGAATATATGGAAGTAAACATAAAATGTATGCTTCTTTCAATTGTAATTGAAGGTTTATTTCATAATTTGATATTTCAATTGTTTGCATATTTTAATCATTAATTTTGGGCATAATGTGGACTTATTTGGATTTTTTAAATTAGCATTTTTTTAATTAGATGTTGATGATTATATTTTTATATAATTAAATGCAAAAAACTATATTAATCGGAGGAAAATCATATTAATATTTCCGTTTGACAGATAAACAATTGACAGTTACACATGCTCTTAAAGTATGAATATAATTTGATTGTTTATTTTTATAAATAATAAATGTTCAAATGATAATCACTTTTACAAAGTGTTCAATTGAAAGGGAAAAAATTCATATTTTATTATTCATTTTAAATTTATCATTTTATTTCAATTGCAAAATTTGGGAATAATTTTTTCATTTTTTTTATTAAAAAAAGAGAAAAAAGTTATTTAAAAATAAAGGACGGATAGAAACCCCATTATCCCATTCACCTCCACTTCTTTTATATTTCTTTAAAAAAATATTTTTACTTGAGATTTTGATTTTTTTAAAAAAAAAAATTTAAAACGTTATATGTATTTGAAATATTAGAAATCGACAATTTTCTTTAAACATGTTTTTGATATAATTTCTAGAATTTCTGTATAATTAACGTGATATAACTTAAAATGACACTAAATAAGCTGAAGTTACTATTTTTTCACCTTCTTAGATAATGTTTTAAATTCAGTTGTACCTTCAAAATAGATACTTTTTATAATTTTTACTTTTATTAGTGGGTAATTAATTAAAATTTTGGGCAACACAATATTATTTGAAAAAGTCTATAATGTTATAAAAAAGTACCTAACAAATTAATAATAATAAACTAAAATAAGAACAAACAAAGAGAGAGTATAATAATATATATTTCAATTTTTTCTTCTGTATTTGTGAAGAACACAATGACTATTTATAGCCAATAGGAAAATATAAATTAAACATTGCCATTGCTAAGCTATTCATTTGGCCAAGTGGTTACACCTCAAACATGGATGACCCCACATGTCATCATATTAATAAAGTAAATGATGACTCTTTAAAGGATGATCACATGTCATCTATTTGATTTTACAACACTTGGATGTCTATGTAAATGAAAAGCTGAAAACAAATATACATAGACATTCACAATACGTTTTACTTGCTGCCTCATTAAAAACCTTTCTAGAAAAACCCGGTGGGACAAAACCTAGATTAAGAAAAAAAAAGTGCAACACGTATTTTACTCCACCTGATAAAGACCACGATTTAGATGTTTAAGTCTTCGCATTCCAATCTTTGCACCATCTTCTCAAGAGTTGAGGATGGTAAAGATTTGGTGAATAAATCTGTTGGTTTATCACTTGAACGAATTTGTTGTATATTAATATCACCATTCTTCTAGAGATCATGTGTAAAGAATAATTTCGGTGAGATATGTTTTGTTCTATCTCCTTTTATGAAGTCTCATCTTAATTGAGCTATGCATGCAACATTGTCTTCAAAGAGCACTATGGGTACCTTGACATCACATTTCAAACCACATTTTTCTTTGATAAAATGTATCACTGATCTCAACCATACGCATTCTCTACTTACTTCATGAATGACTATTATCTCAGCATGATTTGAAAAAGTAGTGACTATGGACTACATCGTAGATTACCATGATATAGCAGTACCTCCGTATGTGAACAGATAACCTGTTTGAGATCGAGCTTTATGTGGGTCAGATAAATAACCTGCATCTGCATGACCAACAAGATCTGCACTACCTTTGTTAGTATTAAACATAACCATATCACTAGTCCCTTTTAGATATCGCAATATATTTTTAACTCCATTTCAATGTCTTCGTGTAGGAGAAGAACTAAATCTTGTTAATAAATTAACAGAAAATGCTATGTCAGGTCTCGTAGAATTAGCAAGATACTTAAGTGCGCCAATTGCACTAAGATAAGGTACTTCAGGACCAAAATGTTCCTCATTCTTTCTTGAGGTCGGAATGGATCTTTACTCACTTCAAGTGATCGTACAATCATTGGAGTATTTAATGGATGTGCTTTTTCCATGTATACAGATTGATGGATGAAGACACCGTCTGCTAAATGTTCAATTTTAGACCAAGATAAAGTTTTGTCTTTCCAAGGTCTTTCATCTCCAATTCTTTCTTTAGATATTCAGTTGCCTTTTGGACCTCTTCTGAAGTTCCAATGAGATTAATGTCATCAACATAAATGAGGCGATTATACCACATGCGTCCTGATTTGTTTTAAGCCATATAATGACTTTTGTAATTTTTGAACAACATTTCTCGAGGTTTTGAACTATATGCTTCAAGCATTTTAAGTCCTTCTATAATTTTCATATAAATTTCATTATCAAGTGAACCATAAAGATAAGTTGTAATCACATCCATTAGATGTATTTCAAGATTTTCATGAACAGCTAAACTGATGAAATTTTGAAAAGTTATTGCATCCATAACTGGTGAATATGTTTCTTCATAGTCGACACCAGGTCGTTGAGAGAATCCTTGTGCAACAAGGCGTGCCTTATATCTTACAATTTTATTCTCTCATTTCGCTTTCGCATAAAAATCCATTTGTAGTCAACCGATTTTACACCATTATGAGTTTGGACTACATGTCCAAAATCTCACGTTTAGCAAGTGAGTCTAATTCTGATTGAATTGCCTTTTGCCATTTTGGACAATCACATCTTCGTCGACATTCTTCGACAGATAAGGGTTCAAGATCCTCCTTGTCTTGCATAATGTTATGTGCAACATTATATGCGAAAACATTATCAACTATGATTTTTGATAGATCTAAATTTATCTCATCACCCATAGAAATTATTGAAAGTTCTTCATTCACTTGGGTCTCGGGTTCACTGATCTCTTCAGGAATATCAGGATTAATCAGATCTTGAATCTTCTTTTCGTGATTCTTTTGTAGTGTCATTTTTCATACTTTTTTTCTAGGATTTTATCCTTTGAACTCAATGGTCTACCACGCTTCAAGCGTGTTTGTGATTCAGAAGTCATGACACTTGTAGATGGCCCTTTGGGACGTCAATTCGGATGGGCACATTTATTGCAGGAGTATGTGACTTTGTTATCCTTTTAAAATCAATAAATGCGTCTGACATTTGATTTGCTATGTTTTGCAAATGGATGATCTTCCGGACCTCCTGTTCACACATGGAGAAACGTGAATCAAAATGAGATAATGATGAAACTTTCCATGCAATTTCACTTTTAAGTTCATTTTTCTCTTCCCCTAATTGCGAAAAATTTGTTTCATCAAATCGACAATCTGCAAATCTTGCAGTAAATAAATCTCCCGTCAATGGCTCAAGGTAGCGAATTATGAAGGGTGAATCAAAGTCAACATATATGCCTAACCTTCTTTGGGGGACCACCTTAGTGGTGGTGTTACTAGCACATATACAACACATTCAAAAATTCGTAGATGAGCAATATTTAGTTCATGATCAAATACTAATTGTGACGGGAAGTATTTATTATAATGAGTCGGTCTGAGACGAACAAGTGATACTGCATGTAAAATAGCATGGCCCAAACAGTAGTGGGTAACTTACTTTTCATAAGTAGAGGTCTTGCTATCAATTGTAAGTGCTTAATAAATGACTCAGCAAGACCATTTTGAGTATGAACATGAGCTACAGGATGTTCAACTTTTATCCCTATTGATAAGCAATAATCATTAAAAGCTTGGGATGTGAATTCTCCAGCATTATCAAGGCGAATTGCCTTAATGGGATAATCTGGAAACTGTGCTCTTAATCGTATTATTTGTGCCAATAATTTTGCTAACGCCAGGCTGCGAGATGATAAGAGGCACACATGAGACCATCTTGAAAATGCATCTATTAGGACCATAAAATATCTAAACAACCCACTAGATGGGTAAATAGGTCCACATATATCCCATGTTACGTTCTAAAAATTTAGGGGATTCAATGTTAACCTTCATTTGTGATGGTCTAGTTATCAATTTTCCTTGATAACAAGCAGCACATGAAAATTCATCACATGTAAGAATCATCAGGTTCTTTAATGGATGTCCATTTGAGTTTTTAATGATTCGTCTCATCATTATTGATCCAGGATGACCCATTCGGTCATGTCAAAGCACAAAAAATTTTAAGTTAGTAAACTTCTAATTTATGATAGAATGTGCTTCAACTGTACTTATTTTTCCATAGTATAAGCCAGAAGATAAAGTTGATAATTTCTCCAACACATATTTCTGGTTTGAGACAATCTTGATAATGTCAAGATATTTAACATTCATTTCATTTATCCTCTCAATATGATAACCATTTCGGCGAATATCTTTAAAACTTAACAAGTTTCTTGGGGATTTAGAAGAGAACAATGCATCTTCTATAACAAGTTTTGTCCCCTTAGGCAAGAATATAGTAGCTCTTCCAGAGCCTTCTATTAAGTTTGAATTACCAGAAATTGTAGTAACATTTCCTTTTCTTCTAAGCAAGTAAGAGAAGTATTTCTCATCTTTGAATATGACGTGCATTATTCCACTATCAATTACACAAATATCTTCATGATTGATCATTGATCCAAACGAAGTTTGGGGCATATCCATATTTTCCCTTTTACCTAGCTCAAGTTGGTAGAGACTCGTGCTGATAACGTGTTATAAAATAAGTAGCTAACAAATTAATAATAATAAACTAAAATAAGAACAAACAAAGAGAGAGTATAATAACATATATTTCAAATTTTTCTCCACTCTTTGTGAAGAACACAATGACTATTTATAGCCAATAGGAGAATATAAATTAAAGGCATCGACATTGATAAGCTATCCATTTGGCCAAGTGGTTACACCTCAAACATGAATGACCCCACATGTCATCATATTAATAAAGTAAATGATGACTCTTTAAAAGATGGCCACTTGTCATCTATTTGGTTTTACAACATACAATATCTTTTTAATTTTAAATAAATTAATCTTTTTTTTTCACTTTTATCTAAAAGTATTAAAGTTAAAAGGATAAAAATGTTAAACAAATAAAATAACATAGTGTGAAATATATTATTTTATCATTCTGGCCAAAAAATTTGATCAATTTTTTTTTCTTATTATTTACTTTTTCTTTGTGGGCAACACAATATTATTTGGAAAAGTCTATAATATCCTTTTTATTTTAAAAGAAATCGATCTTTTTTTTTTCCAGTTTTATTTATAAAATATTTTTAAAAATAAAATAATATAGTGTGAAATATATTATTTATTTATATTATCTTCTATTTATATATAAAAGGAAAAGTAAAAAGTACCACGTGACAGCATTATAAAAATATAAATTTTTTAATTTAACAATAAATTGTAAAGCATTATCCTTTTTTCTTTAATAAAAAGAAGCCACATGGCAATGAAATACATAACTGCACATTTCAAGTTATTAATGCGATAGTTTTTTTTTTTAAACTACTCTACTTTCAAATAATAAAATAATATTTCATTTATTTTCTAAATAAACAAGACACGGTTTGGGAATAAATATATACAAAAAAAAAAAAAAACTAACTACTCTGACGTCTCCCTTTTTGTATTTACTTTTTAAAATGATAGTTATCCAAATTATTTTCGAACATGTAACTTTTTGAATTTTGAATAATTAGTTTTAAATTTGAATTTTAATAATTAGAAACTAATATTATTCCTAGAAAAAATAACCACATAACACAGTATTTAAATAATAAAAGACTATTATTTAACTCCGTCACTTGATCTTCTTAAAAAAAATAGTAATATCAAATTTCTTATTCACTTATATTTATTCAACCACTTGAACATGGTAATATTTTTCTTTTCAAATTATTTTCTTGATTCTTACAATTATTTTTTTTATATTAATTTGTTTCTGACAATTAATCAACGTTTGTGATGAGTAATACAAATATATTGATGATTGTATGCAGGGCTGAAAATTTAGTTGGATAAATGCCTAGAAAAGTAAAACAAAATATGTGGGACGAGATGAAATTAATGTACAAAGTCAATTTTTCTGCTCAAAGAATAATGACGGACCCAACTATTAACATTAATTATTTGGAAGTTTCATGGATTATTGCTCTGAATCTCATTTATCCAGAAACATTAACACCATAGAACATTAATGTTTAAGAAAGGTATTTCTGTAGATAGCTATGACTATAAGACACCCAAAGTATAAAGACATATTAGTTAAAAAAATATGTCTTTTATGATATTCTTTGATGTGTTATAAAATATATAATGTGAATGTCCATTACACCAAGAAGTTACTCACCCATTATCTCCACTATTTTCCTCATTATGAAGATGACCATAACCTCCATAACCTTCACCTTTTTAACCATTATTCTTGTAACCTTTTGGTTTCATAACCTCCCCATTATATTCATGTTAATGTCATGTTTATGTCTAACCTTTTGTATGCCTCTATGTTACAATATAAATAGAGGCATAAGGGTTTATGTTGTATACACTTGAAGGTTGGGTGAATACTTGAGAAAAAAAAGTTTTCTCATATTGTTCCTATTGTCTTATAATCTTCTTGTCCTTATTTTTATAACACGTTATCAGAACGAATTGCTCATTCTCCATCAAGAATCAATGGTAGGTATTTCTTGATTTTTTATGAATTATCCTAGTAAATCTTCATGCAAGGCATACTTCATATTTTATATATTATTTGTACTAACAAAGTTTGTTTTGTGGTTATTTGATAATGGTTAGTAAATTATGATAATCTTCACAACAATATTGTGAGGTACAATGTTTTAATTTATTTTACTTGGGATTTATGATTCTAACATGTTGTTCTAATTAATAGTTTTGTTCATTTTTATTCAATTTAAGTCAAATTCAGATTATATTTATGATATTTAAAATTTATTTATTTTTGGTAATGTATTTGGTTTATAAGACATTGATTGAGGGTAAGACGGTGAATTCAGGTTTCACGCACCAAGTGGGTAAGACATCGAGTAAAGTCTCGGTGCACCAAGATAATAAGAAGTTGGGTTCAAGTCCCATCGATTTATGACCAAATGCGTCTTTATATGCGAAAAACATTGGGTTTAAGTCCTAATGCACTATAATGATGATATGATGATGACTAACATAAAGTTGTATACTTTTGACTGAAAGTCATGAAATTTATCCAATTAATTTGCTCCATTCTCTTATGTAAATGTGATAGCAGTGCATAATATGTCTGAAAAATGACAAGTGATTGAATGTATGAATATGGATGTGGTAAAATATTAATGGTCATCATTGTGGTAATGAAAAGAAAGAACATTATGGGTTCTTAAGATGATCCTTCAAATGTGAAGGTAATTTCTATCCATCAAAGTCGTATGAGAAGTTATTGGGCACATTGTTGTTGGTGCAACCCAAATTTAATTTTTTTTGTAAATTCTCCATCAAATAAAAGAATACAAAGTGATAGTACATTTGGTACATTGGATCTTTTAAAGTGATGTTGAGGTGAGTCACATAAATTTGATATATAAATGTGAAAGTATGGCAATGAGCTTCTAATAAAAACTTATGGAGCATGTTCAAATGGTTATGGTCAATTTCTTAAAGAAAATGTGACTTGTGTTCATGTCCATGAATTGTTGAATAAATGTCACATCTCACCTCTACGGAAGGTTTGAGATATTGAAAAGAAATTTTTTGACATAAATGATTATTTAGTCATATATTTTAAGAACTACACAAGTATTGTGATATGTTAAATTATGAAATATTGAAGGACAAAGAAAAAAAATAATTTTTTCCTATAAAGGTTGTGGCTATGACAAAAAAAAAAAGTCATTGGTTGTCAATAAATAAGTCTTGCATGTGATAATTTGACCATGATAATAATAATAATAATAATAATAATAATAATAATTTTCTCTTGACGGTCACCATAATAATGACGTTCTGAAATTTGTGGTGGTACACAAAATTAGTTGAGAGTTCAGAAATGACAAATTTGTACTATCAGGAGGAATGAAATTGTTCATAATATTGGGGTTGTAGTGAGTCTCAAAAGAAACTTTTAAGTTTCAGAAGAATTGAAAAGAAAAATATTATATTGAAACTATAAATTATGGGAATATTTAATATCTTCAAATCACTACAACAAAAGTGGGTTGTAAATATTTATGTATAAGATTACCCATTTTTTCCTTTTTGTTTGTTGTATACATACATGAGCATGCTGATGGAATCACATGCAAAAGTAAACTAGAAATTTACTTGAATAAATATCAGTTGGCATAATCGGTTGGCCATTTCGATTCAAATGTGATGCAAAAGAAATTGAGAATTCACATGGCTATATGTTGAAGAAATAAAAGATTCTTCAAGAATTCTCTTTTGTAGCTTGTTCTCGTGATAAAATGATCATTGTACCAGCTAAGGTTGGGATTGTATCCCCTAAATTATTTGGAACATATAAAAAGGTGGATATGGGCCCGTTCACCTGCCATGTGGACCGTTTGCTATTATGATTTAATAGATGTATCTAAGGTATGTTCACATGTGCATTTGTATAAACTTACGAATTGATTTTTGCAAGGTTATTTGCTTGAATTACTAAATTAAGAGCACAATTCCAAACTATAAAGTCATGTTGATAATGCTGGTTGGTTTAGCGGATATTGTATGCCTCCAATTATAGTTAGACCATTGATTATGAGAACAAATCTCTCAAATAAATTTTGGTATGAGATGAGTTTATTTAACAAGTATGTATCAAGCCAACAAGGTTCTTCCAACACAATTGGTTCAGGGTTAGGAACCAAATAATTTTCATCTAAAAATTTGATGTGCGCACATATGATTTTATTGTTCCACACACCAAGATGGATTCCCAAATGAGGTAGAGGGTGAATGTTAGATTTCCTAACATTAGGGGGAGATATGTGTAGTAGCTGAAAATTATGTGTGGGGTGAATTATCTAGATCCTCGTTAAAAAAAATTGAACTTGAAATTCAAAAGATAATTCATTTCCAAAATGTTGCAAGTAATTTGCCAAATGTATTTGCTGACCGAATATTTTAATTAAGCTGCAAATGCTCCAATATATAGTCCTTGAAGGATAGAGTCTATGGTACACCTGAAGCGTGATAGACCAATCGATTCCAAATGTAAAACTCCTTGATAAAGGAGAGGAGCAAATTATCAAAATGGTCATTGCTAATGAGGCAAGTGCTTTGAAAAGCACTATGACATAACATTTCATAAAACCTTGGCAAAGGTTCAGGTACCTGAAAATGATGAAAAATAAAGAGATCTCAATAAGTTATGTCGTATTGAAATCGATATCAAAATGGTCGTCGACGATATATTTGATATGATGTAGCACTCAGTGCTATAAATGGTTACGAGGATCTTAAATTCGAATCTGTCATATAGTGTGGACAGATAAATGATTTACACTATTCAAGTAGATTTTATTTCACTTAGAAAAGTGATGCTTTCAAACATATAGTTCATGGAACAAAATATATGTCAGTGGGGTACAAATGAATCATTGTGCGAAAGTATAGCCGTAAGATATAAAGTACGGTTTGTGCCTCGGGGCATAAAGAGTTTTCGCAAAAATCCTGACATTATTAAATGGAGATATATTCTCTAGTGGTGGATGCAATAAGACTTGTTTCAGTCTGACAATAAATGAAATACTTGAATATGCATAATGATTGATTATTACGTCTAACTAGACAATAAAGGTTCTATGAAAATTCTTGAAGGATTTAAAAGGTCTTAAAACAATTCCATTGAGTACCCAATGGTTTTGAGATTGCTTAACATAAAGAAAGAATCTTTTCAACCTCATGAAAATTATTTAAAATGTCATGTATTAGTGCAATTGGCGCACTTACAAATTGCTGATTATGCAAATGCTAGAAGATGTGTGATTTTCTTTGAGAAGAAAAAACGAGCTTCAATAAATTTAATCAATCTCTTGAGTCAGAAGTGATTTGATTATGTAGATTCAGAATATTTATTTGATATACACAAAGCTTGATCGCAAATGAGCTATTTGCTTACATATGGAGGCACAGCAATATCTTGGCATTGAACAAACATTGATAACCACTTATTCAAATCATGCAGAAATAATATTGATCTATGAAGTAAGTTGGGGTGTGTTTGGTTGGAATCATGATCTATCATATTCAGAAAATATATGATTTTCCAGCCACCATACGCGACAATAATATATAGCTCAATTGAAGGGAGGATACAATCAAAAGAGTTCGGACAAAGTATAGTTTGTCAAACGTCTTTCACACATGATCTTCAACAAAATGGTGAGATAAACGTTCAAAGGCTCATTCAAGTGATAATCTTGTAAGCTTATTAACTAAAGATTGTCAACATCAATATTTGGGAAGTTGTGATACAAGATTGGAGTGAATTGTTTTCGAGATATCAAGTGAAGTTCTTATCAGGGGGAGAAAAATACGCGTTGTACTCTTTTCCTTAACCATGGTTTTGTCCCAATTGGGATTTCCTGGTAAAGTTTTTAACGAGGCAACATTCAAAGCGTATTAAAAGATATATGTACTCTTTTTCCTTCACTAGGATTTTTCCCACATATTTTTTTCCTAGTAAGGTATTAACGAGGCATATTATCTATGGACATCCAAGGGGGAGTGTTATAAAATATTATAGTGTGAATGTACACTACACCAAGAAGTTATTCACCCATTATCTCCACTACTTTTCTCATTATGAAGATGACCATAACCTCCACCTTTATAACCATTATTCTGTAACCTTTTGGTTTCATAACCTCCCTATTATATTCATGTTAATGTCATGTTTATGACTAACCTTTTGTATGCATCTATGTTCCAATATAAATAGAGGCATAAGAGTTCATATTGTATACACTTGAAGATTGGGTGAATACTTGAGAAAAAAAAGTTTTCTCATATTGTTCCTATTGTCTTATAATCTTCTTGTCTTCATCTTTATATTATTCTTATGTTCTTAAGTTTTATAACATGATGGTATAATTTCTTAATTTATTAGCACAGATGTCATCAAAACTTAAAGTTAATATTGTTACAATTATCTCTATTCACTCTTTTTCTTTTGTGCAATCCGCGCATTTGTAATTTTTTCTTAAAGCCTACAAATTTAAAAACTACACAGTAACTTTTGGATAGATTTTTTTTTTATAAGAGAAAAACTTTAATCTTAAA
Organism: Solanum sitiens; assembly: GCA_016801875.1. Classification (NCBI taxonomy): domain Eukaryota; kingdom Viridiplantae; phylum Streptophyta; class Magnoliopsida; order Solanales; family Solanaceae; genus Solanum; species Solanum sitiens. The sequence goes on from JABWTJ010000112.1 coordinate 1,884,198, forward strand.
CTTTGGACAAATTTTATTTTTAGAAGAGATGACCTTTTCACAACTACAAAAAATATAAATATTGAGAGTTGATGCATTCACGTAACTTAAGTCTTTCCGTTTAATAGTATTGAAATCAAATGACATCAAAATAATTGTAAGAAAAAAAGTATAAAAAAGATAAACGAGTAAAAGAAAAAAATAGAAGAACAAAATAAAAAATAATAAGAATAAGGAAGAGTGACTAATTGGCCAATGAAATTGAGTTGAGTTTGTTGTATTGAATCAAATGACAATAAGATGATCATAAAAATATGATTGATAAAATTCAGTAATAAACAAAAATAAAATTGGATGAGAAACAAAAAAGAATGGAGGAGTATATTTGTATGCATGTTTATTATCAACTTTTTAAAATTCTTAGTAGTGTACCATATTGGAGAACATGTGATTTTATATTGCATTGAATTTCGATAAGAAGCTCAGTCGACTACTCTTTCTATTACTAATTATGAAAATGTGTTTGATTATTTGTACTTTTGTACACGAATAACTTATTTAAGTAATTAAATAATCCATATTCTAATTATATATATATTTTTAAAAAAAAGTTAATATGAGATATTCATATGGCCTTGTCCCATTTTTTGTCATGTCATGAATGTGTCAATATATTTTCTTAATTAAAAAAAATATATTTCGACAATTGTTTATCAAATATGAAAATTATAATATTTTTATCTCGCTAAATTTGATTAAATTGTATGTGTGCATAGATATATATCTTACTTATATCAAACAAAATAACAAAAAACTCAATATTTTTTATTAAATCTTTAAAATAGTATTAACTAATATTGTATCCTCTAAGAATATCTATATGCATTAAATTTTAATGATATGTTATATATGAATTTCTACGAAGTCTCTCTACAAAATCTCAAAAGATGAAGTCTTTTAGTTTATTTTAATACATTTTTTGCTATAATGTTGTTTATTATGATAAACATATATTACTCAATTATTTATTGTTATTTATGTGTAGTTGAGAGCGCTCTTTTATTTTCGCGCAACGCGCGAGCACGTATACTAATTAAGATATTATTGATACAATTAAATTGAACGAATAAATATAATGTATTCAAGTAGATTGAACGAAAAAATACAACAAATCATCATGTTAATTAATACAATATAAATTTTAAAAAACTGTGAGCAATAATATAACATAAATTCAGAAAAATATATCACTAATATAACAAAAATTTTAAAATAGATACTATGTTTGTTAATATGTCAAACGGTCCTTCACAAAAAGATTTAAGTTTCTTCACAACTACATTTCCCATTGACTTATTTCATTATTAAATAATTAATATAATATTATTTCTTATTTCAAAAAGAGTGATTCAGTTTTTTTTTCTTTCGACAAGAGTTTGAACATAAAAGTTGGTTAATAATTTAGGATATTTTGGTCCTTCAATATTTAGCACGGAATATTCATGCTTCGCCTATAGTACAGATACACACATATTATTTGGGGCATAACTAATTGGGGCTAAATCCTTGAGTCGCCGGAAGAAACAGAGTTTGATCGGGAAAGATGCTTCAGATCCGTCTTAGCAAGCCAGCAAATGAGAGTGGTGGAGTTGCTAAGTGGTTGCCTCCTGAAACTGTTACAGTTGCTTGCCCGGATCATCTTGTTTTATCTGATCTTCCTGTAGCCAAGAACGTTGGTACATTAAATCCTTCATCTATGCTTAAAAATGTTGGCCGGAGGTCCCGACGACAGCTTGGTGAACGAGTACATTTTTGTGTCTGCTGTGACTTTCCAATTGCTGTTTATGGACGTCTGGTGAGTGTAGAATACAATCTTCAACCCTTCAAACTTTTGCCCTAATTTTTCTAATTGTTGTTTATGGACGTTTGCTCACTAGTTAATACGATCTTCAACCCTCAAATTTTGCCCTAATTTTTGTATCCGTTGTGATTTTCTAATTATTATTTGGGGATGTCTGGTGTGTATAGAATGTTCAACCGTTAACCCTAAGTTGCTCAGTCTATCCAAAAATGCACTACTGATGACATTTTTGAAGAGTCGAGCAACCTAGCTTTTGCCTATGTTTATACAGGCAACATATTTTTCAATCAATGATATTCATATTCCTACTATTAATAATGAAAGATCAGGACTAGGCTACCTGGTGGCTGCTGCTACTTAGTTCTACTTTCTTTTATAGACAAAGTGAGAAGAGTTCTTTGATGGATGCAGAAATGAGAAGTACATATATTTAGGAAATTATAACAGAGAGATTTCGACTAAAAGGATAGGGAGCTGACAAAATCTAAGAGGTACTCTTGGGATCCTACCGCTGTAAAGATATGCCAATGGAATAAGTTTAAAATACACCTAGATTTTACAGAGTGCACAGGAATTAATACACCATCGGTTTCTTCTTAACGTATAGACCAAATATATTGGTTGATATCATCCTCCATATCTTTCTGATGTATGTGTTTATCAACTTTCCGAAATCTCCGGCTCTCATAGGCATCCTATTGTATGTCATAACCCAAGAAAATCCAAAGTTAGAGGAAAATATTCCAAATTCTGCAACTACTGGGCAGTGTAGGAAGAGGTGTTTAGTCTCTAGACATTGATGGTACATGTAGGCTATATCATCTGTTCACTATCTGAATGTTCCTCCTGCTAACGTTATCCTGTGGCAGGCTTCATAGATTGGTGCCCAAGGAAAAAAATTGAACTTCATAAAACTAAAACTAAAAAATTATTCCGTATGAGCTTCCAAAGCCTTTGCTCAACATTCCCAATCTGAGTTAGTGAAGATTTTAGCCTGCCTTCACTATGAATAACCCCTTTTGTGTTGCCCCAACTTATTCTACCATTGTGTGGTTAGATAAAGTGAAGGACTGCAGTATTTGTAACCAAATTAACAGTTCCTTCAATTGTAGATCCCATACGACATTATGTCTGTTATGTGCAGTGGAGGAATCAACGTTGAGGCTATTTGAAATAAATTTGATCTAGATAGCCATGGATCTTTCCAAACTTTGATATGATTTTCCTGAAACCCGTCTTGTATGTGATATTCTAAGAGAAATCATCTTCCTGATGTGAGAAGAATCCCACGTCTCCCATTCACAGTGTCACCAAGTATTTGACTGTGGTAATGCAAAATCTAATTCATATAACCCATCTTTCTCCAAAGCCCATTGTATTTTCCAAACTCAACAAATAGGATCAATTAACTTTATCAGAATCCCTTTCACACGTCAAGTTTGCATAGAAGTCCAAGAGTTTGTCTTTTGTTTCTAGTCAACCACTTCATTTGCAATCGGTGTTGCATCAATGATCTTTCTGACTTGAATGAAAGCACTTTGATGTCCTGAGACTAGTTTGTCAATCACCTTTTTCAATATCTCTGCTAGGTGTTTTGCAGCTATCTTATACACACTATCAAGTTGCAATCAGTGTTGCATCGAAGTGTTTGTTGTTATAGAGGAAACAGGCTTGGGTATTCTTTTTTACTTATATCAGTGTGTCCAAATTGAGAAAGTGTATCCAGCAAAATTGAGTTCTTTGTTTAAAACCTCCAAACAAATGTTGTATGTGAGACATCGGACTTTCCCTAAAGTAATGTATTCAACAAAATTAAAATATTGTTGATAAGAATAGAAGTTGGGGTTGGAGGCTACCATTATCACTGGAAGAGTATTTGGAGAGGACGGATCCCCACCAAAGTGAAATGCTTCACTCAGTTAGCCATCAAAAGAGCCTGCTTAACTCAAGAAGTCCTACAGAAGAAAGGAATGCAACTAGTCCCTAGATGTGGGGTGGGAAACTAATAAACACCTATTCCTACACTACAAATTCACTACAGAGATCTGGGAGCTTTTCCTCTACATCACAGGCTTCAGCTGGACTATGCTAGAACACACTTCTGATCTTTCTAGTTGCTGGATCAGAAAAGGGGGGGGGGGGGTTAGCAAGATTCAAAAGAAGTGGTGGAAGCTAATAACAACATGCATATGGTGATCAGCGTGGAAGGAAAGAATTGGAGATGTTTTGAAGGTAGATCTAATTCCATTCGCAAAGTAAAATCGAATTGTTTAGTATCCTACCTTTTTGGTGTAAATAGCTCTATATAGAAGTTGTAGATCAAATTATTCATAGGAAGCTTGTAATTTTGGTTAGGGCTGTAGATTTTTGAAGGTGGACAGCATGCCCTTAATGCTGTAGGATACAACTTTTCCAATGTTAAAAAAAATAAAAAAATAAGATATTGTTGATACAATTAAGTTGAGTGAATAGATACCGTGAATCCAACTAGATTGAGCAAACAAATACAACAAAATTGTAGCGAATCCAACTAGATTGAGCGAACAAATACAACAAAATTGTCGTGTCACTGATACAACACAAGTTTTAGAAAGTTGTATCAGTGAATCAACGCGAAAATGCATCAGTGATACAACATGAATTTCAGAAAGTGATGCAACAAACTTCTAAACTGGTGCTACTTTTGATAATTAGTCAAGCAATTATTTTGTTTGGTAATTAGGCACTAAAGTACCAATATTTATGAAAATTCCTCTATGTTGTAGTATGTATAAAGGCCTAATCCTTTTAACATGAATCCTAAATTCGAGCATATCAAAATCAAGACAGTGAAACATGAAGACCCATGTCCATAAATAACTGTGAAGGGGTTTATTGATTTTCCTTCACTGCAATTTTCAAGTTTCAGCACAGAAGAACAAAGGGACGGACACCTCTCTTCTCCGGTAATCCCCTAAAAACATCTCAACCATTTAACACACAGCTTATGCGTGGTGTAAACAAAAAAGAATTACAACTACATCCACGTCTAACTTGTTTCATTAATAAATATGTAAGGACTTAAAATTCGATTATATTTTCGTCATTCAACATTTAACATGTAACATACATGCTTTTATAATATAGACAAATAGATAGATAGATATATATTTGCTTTCTATTTTCATTTGGTTGTTTTTGGGTCAACTTTGGCCGATTGGACTTATTTTTCATTTCATCAATTAATAAAATAAGCCTGAGCGGCCAGATTTTTTTTTTTTTTTTTTTTAAAATATCCAACAATGACGAAAACATTAAAAACATTTAAGTGTATTATTCAATTACCAAATTTGACAAAAAAATGCTTAGTTAAAGATTCTGAGTTGAAACTAGAAAGTAAAATTGCGAGAAACATGAAAAAAGATTATATTAATTTTATTACTTATTACTAATAATTTATATAAATCGATGTAGTTTATATTATTTAGGGGCTTAACCCTAGAGCCGCTGATGTAGGGTGGAGAAACAGAGTTAATCGGAAAAGATGCTTCGGATCCTGCTTAACAAGCGAACAAATGAGAGTGGTGTAGTTGTTAAGAGGTTGCCCCCTGAAACTGTTAAAGTTGCTTGTTCTGATCATCTTGTTTTAGGCTGATCTTCCAGTAGCCAAGAACCTTGGTTCAGTAAATCCTGCATCTCTGCTCAAAACTGTTGGCCGGAGGTCCCTGCGCCCGCCTGGTAAACGAGTACATATTTGTATCTGCTGCGACTTTCCAATTGCTGTTTATGGATGTTTGGTCAGTATACGATACAATCTTCAACCCTTTAACTTGTGCCCTAATTTTTGTGTCTGTTGGACTTCCTCATTGCTATTTATGGACTCTGGTGATTATAGAATGTTCAGTGTATTAACTTTTTTTCCCTAAGTTGCTCGGACTCTCCAAAAATGTTGTCAACATAGCCGCATCGGATCCTCCAAAAATGCACTATTGTTGAAAGATCCTACACACACCCGATAACATTTTTGAAGGGTCCTACTTCGTTGGTGTTATAGAGGCAACATATTCTTTGATCAATGATATCCACATTCCTATTATTACTTCTAACTAATGAGAGGTCAGGACTAGACTAGCTTCTGGCTGCTACTACTTAGTACTACTTTTTTTATTTATTTTTTTTTTTAATAATAGATGAAGTAACAAGTATTCATTAATGGCGTCTGGTGGATGTAGAAATCAAAAGTACTGGGAAATTAAAACAGAGAGATTTAGACTAGAAGTATAGGGAGCTGACAAAATTTAAGAGGTACTCCTAGCTTTTAAGGAATAAGTTTAAAATACACCTAGCTTTTACAGAGTGCATGAGAATTGAAACACTGTCAATTCCTTTTTGACCATATACACCAAAATATACTGGTTGGTATTTTCTGCCAGATCTTTCTGATGTTTTTGTTCATCAACTTTCCAAAATCTCCGGCTCTCATAGGCATACTGTTGTATGTCGTAACTCAAGAAATCCAAAATTAGAGGAAAATATACTAAATGTCAGCCACTACTTGGCAGAGTAGGAAGAGGTGTTTAATGCTTGTTGGTGACCAGACATTGATGGTACATGTAAAATCTATTCACTATCTGAATGTTTATCCGGCTAACACTATACTGTGGTAGGCTTCATAGATTGCTGCCCAAGGAAAAACATTTGAGTTTGGGGGTAGTTTTAAACATATCCCACCTGAACCTTACAAGTAAAATAATTAAAATGACAATCCTGTATTAGCTTCCAAAGCCATTGATCAACATTCCCAAGCTGAGTTAGTGAAGATTTGTAGCCTACCTTCATTGTGAATCCCCCTTTTGTGTTGCCCCAACTTATACCATCATTTGTGTGGTTCGGGGAAGTGGACTGCAGTATTTGTAATAAAATCAACAGTTCCTTTAGTTCCTTCTAATCTGTAGATCCCATACGGCATTGTGTCTGTTCTGTGCAATGGAGGAATCAACATTTGAGGCAATTTGAAATAAATTTGGGAAATCCAGCATCAGAGGTAATTTAGGGAGAGCCATGAATCTTTCGAAATTTTGATATGATTTTCCTGAAACCCATCTTTTATGTGATATTCTAAGTTAAATCATCCCATAAGTTCCTAATTGTACTTCCATAATCCAATACCATGAGAAGCCCTAGATAATTTACAGCAGTTATTTTGTGAGCCATGTTTTGCTCTGACTACTTGCTTCCGAAGAGCATCATCACTTTGTTCATATCTGCATAGCCACTTCATTAACATGCATTTGTTGTGAGTTGTCAGATATTTGATCCCCAAGCGTCCTACCTGTTTTGGTGTCTTGGCACTTACCCATTTTATTAACTGAAATTTGTGCCCCTTACTGTTGCCTTCCCAAAAGAATGATCTCCTGATTATGCCAAATTATTGCACCACCATTTTTGGTATTGGAATGAGTGACTTCAGATGAGTAGGAATACTAATATCATAGTGAGTGTTCCTCCCATTAGTAAGTATCGCAGTTTCCAAGTAACCATTTTTTCCTCAAAGTATCATGTTTTGTGTGGTTATTGGCCAAGGAAGCAATTCTGACTCAAGACAACCTAACGAAGAGAGGAATTCCATTGTGCTCAAGGTGCCTATTTTGTGGGGAAACTGCTGAGACAGTGAACCATCTTTTTCTACACTGTAGAGTAACTAGCCAGCTTTGGAGACTATTCCTAAGTCTCTAGGGCATGTCATGGGTCATGCCAAGCAAGATCACTGAAGCCATTCAGAGTTGGGAAGAAGCTGGAATGCAGTCTAAGAGCAGAGAGAGATGGAAAAATGTCCCTGCTAGCATTTGGTGGGCAATATGGAAGGAGAGGAATTCCACATGTTTTGATAGTATAGAAAACAGTATGCAAAAAGTCAAGCCTAATTGCTTGTTGCTACTGTGTTTTTGATGTAATCAATTATACTCGAATGACACGATCTCCCTAATTGATGTACTAGACTTCATTTAGGATCAGATAGTTGATTTGTTGATCTTATTGTAAATATGGCTCAGTACTGCCTATGTACTGTTGTAGTAAAATACAAAGTTACATGTTTCAAAAGAAAAAAGCATTAGTTATACATAGGTCGAAAAAGAGTACCAAATTAGGTACTAGTAATACACAAGGTTAATGCAAGCATTATTTTTTTAATACACTCTACCAAACAACCCATAAATCCTTTACATAATATCTTCTATGTGATCTGCAGAACTCAACTGGCACCAAAGATGACCCCCTTCAAAAATAACTATTTCCTATCGTTTTATGTATGTCACATATTCCAAAACTTGTTTCTTTTTAAAGATAATTCATTTATTGCATAACTTGTCCCCGTTTCATACGCTAACTGGTTAATGCTTTTCCTATTTTCTTGTGTGTAATGTGGATAGTCTGGCTGAACTTTTTCTTGTTATTACGAGATGTCTGTATATCATACACTAACTGGGTTATGCTTTTGAAAGCTGGTGTATGACTCATGTTGGATGACATTATCAATGTTATGAGCTGTTGGAACACACTATCACTTTTATATTTACTTCTCTCGACTACATTTCTAATCAAAATGATCTTTACTATCTTCTTTTTGCAGAGTCCATGTGAACATATCTTCTGTTTAGATTGTGCCAGGAGTGACTCTCTCTGCTACCTGTAAGCATATATCCTTATTTCTCCACTTTTAAGAGTAATATTATCATTGCTTTAGGATATAAAATTATCAACTATGTATCAAATATTATTTTGGACATCCTCACATTTAAAGATGGCATTTCAAAAGGATTGCAAACAATATAGTGATTTATAGGGGATATGCTGCTGGTAGCAGCTAAGTTGCTCGGACTCTCCAAAAATTTTGCCGCACCCGTATCGGATCCCTTAAAAATACACTATTTTTGGAGGATCCCACACGCACCCGTTAACATTTTCAAAGAGTCCGAGCAACGTAAGGTAGCAGCATGGGGTACTATAAGGTGTGTCTTTTAGATCTTGGCTGTTCTACTTAAAACCTGAATTTCACATTGATAATGTTTCAGTATCATATCTCTGTTGTTAGACCTGAATTTTCCTTTTTTTTTTGTCGAGTAGACTAGGGCATTGACATCTTAGTTTTTTAGTCTAATCCTATATCAGCTTGGGCTTGTTTTTGAAATCCCATATTATTAGAAATTCTCTTCCAAGTTAGAGAGATATTGCTCCTTTGAAGAGTTTCATCAGCCCTTGTCATGGCAGATGGTTGATTTTAACTCTGACTCGAAATTTGGAATCTCATCAAGAGCATTTAAGATTGTCATGATAAGCATCATCTGGAGAATTCTCACACATCCTTATTCAACTGTATTGCTACTTGATTGTTTATGAGTAAGCTAGGTTGGTTAGTTTGGCTTTACCTGTTCCATACTTGTTTCTCTGATATAATAATATGGAGTCCAAACTACATTTTCTTATGCAGCTGTGATGAACGCATTCAGAAGATTCAAACTATTAAAATGCTGGAAGGGGTCTATGTCTGCGCAGCTCCACATTGTCTCAAGTCCTTTCTGAAGAAGACTGAATTTGAATCTCATATTCATGAGAATCACAGTGATCTCCTTCGTGCTGAGAAAGATGAAAACATTTCAGAATCTGCTAGTGCTAGGAAACCTGCACCATCTGAATCTACAGTGCAAGAACCACCTAGGCCCCTGTTTTCTCCTGGTTCAGGTTCCCAGGCACATGATCATGAAGACAAAGCTCATCATTCTCAAACTAGAGACCAACATCCTCCTAGACCTTTTATGCAACAAAAGCCACCTTTCACTGGTTCAACCCAAAATCATCCACTAGAACAACAGTCTGATAGTAATCCTCCTCCAGGCTTTGAAAGGCCTGGCATACAGAACCAGTTACCTCAGCAAGGTTTTGATGCACAGCAGGGTTCATTGGGGCAAGACCCAAGTCACTTTCCAGACAAGCGGCAAGGGATTATGGGGAGTTACCCTTTTCCTGAATTTCCAATGCAGATGCACCAACCTCATGGCTTTGCGGTGCCTATGAGTTCGAATCCAGGTTTGGCTCCTCAATCTGGTTATCCTCAGTTTGCACCTGATGGAGCTCAACCATTTTATGGTGCTGCTTCATTTGAGATGCCTAGGCCAGACTCAACTCCTGAAAGGGGATCAGAACAAGGGTCTTTGCTAGGTTTTCCAACTGGTGCTGCAGGAAATATGAATCTTCCAGAAAATTACCCTCGACCATGGAATATGGGGCAGCCGGCTGGGCCGTTTGAGCCCACTGCAGTTCAACCTCCTCCAGATGGTTATGTTAATGCTACTGATTCTCAAGGAAGAGCAGTATTTCTCCAAGGAGACTATGGAAGGAATGCCAGTGTAATGCCCTCAAACCTGCCACGTCTGCCTTCAGCCAATACAGGATTGGAAGGTGGACAGAGTAACTCCATGGACACCAGAGATAGCAACAAGGGTATACTGATGCCACAACCTATGTCCCTCCCACTACCCCAACCTATACCTCATCACATGTCACAACTACAGATAGGGGCCAGATACTATTCTGGTGATACAAGCCATGGTGGACAGGGCTATGGTTGGCAACATGAAAAACGTGATAATTACGGAAGCAGCCAAGACTAGTTGTGTTCTTGTTATTCCTCCATTGTTTCTTTTGTAAGAACAGTGCCCATTTTGTGTTGCCTCTGTATTTTACTTGTTCTGTTAAAACCGAAACGTTGGGTTCCCTGACATTTACCCAGCTTCTTGTTCAAACGCAAGTCTCCTGCTTATTCAGGATTTTCAGCTTCTGAATATGCAAACAAGAATTAACAATTTATTGCTGTAGTACAATTACACATATCTAGCAGGCAAATAATGTTGCAAGCTTATAGCTTTGTCAAGACCTTACAATAGTTTGCTCAGCAAGAAAATGGATGCACATAGTCAACCGGATCTTCAATCCCAAGTTAGTTTTCGTATCCATTTAAGAGGAAAATGTCTTCTTTGCAAGAACTTTTGTCCTGGTTCCACTCCAGTTATTTATGTTGTTAGATGATTTGAATGCTGGTTGAGTTTCTCTTGTATCCCAGCTACTGATGTTATGCTTATCTTTTAACTTAGCTCATATTCCTATTAATCGCTTACTTCCGATTATGCATCGAGTCCTATGTGCTTGATTTGATAATGTGTCTGGTTCTAAATGCTACTTTCATGAACGTGTTATAGATCCTGATAAATTGTTTGACATTTGTTTAAGTTTAGTTGTGACATCAACTTTAATGTGTTTATTTTGAGTAATGACAGGACAAATTTATTGGTTTTTCATGTCTTGGATTTTCAATTCCATATTCTTACAAGTAGTTGTTTGATCCCATTTTCTCCCTTAGCATTTATTTTTCAGCCAAATCACTTGTATGACTTATTAGTTAGCTAAAAAATGTACTTTGTCATTTTAGAATGATTAAGAATATAGTAGTTGGGTTTCATTGTCTCAAGACACTTTTTTTTTCTTTAAGAAAATTGAATGCATTTTGGTGCCTAATTAATGGAGATAAGTGATGCATCAGTTTGGTTTGCCATATTGTTTTTAATTGTCCAGTTTTATGGAATTTCATTCATGTTATCTGTTTGTTTATGGATGTCTCATTTTGTTAAAGTAGTGACCTGGACTAATATGTATTTATACTAGTTTCTGGGCACGCGTCTTGCGCGTGTAACTCAATTTTATTGATCACAATATTTTAATAAATTACATAAATATTAGAATTAAGAAACATGTTTGAGTTAGAAATTTTATACTAAAGAAAAAGTGCAAATTCTTAAAGTGATATCTTATTCCTACTTGGCGAACTCTCTAAAAGGAAGAAATACTTCTCCAAAGAAATCCTTGGTTTTCTTACTTTGATTCTCATTTCACCTTTAATTAGCAAAGTTACTGGACATTGTTTCTTTTTGTATAATGTACAACTCTTCTTTACTTATTGATTTGGCGAAAATAATATTTTGAAATACCAAGCACTTAAGTAGAAACGAGTAGAGAAATAGTAACATATATTTATACCTCCCAACCAATTAAAAATACCTTTGGTGTAATTGTATTTTAGTGTCACGTCTATTTTTAATGATTTTTTTGTAAATTTAATCAAGACCTATAAAAGGAGAATTATAATGTGTAACTTTACCTAAGGCTAATATATATATATATATATATATATATATATATATATATATATATATATATAAAGAATGTGATATGTTTAAATGGTTGGAAGTTGAAAGTGAAGAAAATAAATACATGACATATATTAAACATGTAAATAAAATGTTAGTAGAATTTGTATAGGTCTAAAGGTAGATGAAAGGTCTTTCCAACTAAATTTAATTGACAGTTTTTATAAAAAAAAATAAAATGATAAATATATAATTTAACTTTTGACTTACATTCTTTCCACTTTTAACAGAATGATCTTGTTGACTTATATTACTAAAGTCTAAGCAAAATGAAGCTATAATTTTTACAGGATTTTAATTTGGGGAATAGTTTTTAGTAGTAACAATTAAGGGTCGAAGGAATTCATAAAGAAACAACCAAAATGTCCCAAAGCAAAATAATAAGGGAAATTTTTTAAAACAATAATTTTTTAACATTTAATAGGATCTCTTAGCAATACTTTTAATATTTATTAAAATAACAATATTGATTTATGTTTATTTTCTTTATTTAATTGAACATAATATAATTAAAAAATAACAAACTAGAGAAAAATCAAGTTGCTGAAAATCTTCATTACTTTTCTTACAAAAAGATTATGAGACTTAAAATAGGTGGTCTCTTCCTTCTTCGTAAAGGCCATTATTTGACCATATCTTTCAAAACCAGTTATTGTTACGAAACTTTATGATAATACCTTAGAGTTTTATCTATTAATTTTTTTTAATTTTTTTTTTACAAATTTGAACACACCTATAGTTTTATATGTTATGTGGCATACTTTTTCTCACAGTGCATTTATTTTATTTACTAGAATTTTGTATCCTTTCTTAAATCGTATCGGATATATGTTATTTGACATACTTTTCTCACATGTATTTATTTTATTTACCAAAATTTTGTATCCTTTAAATCGTATTCATTCCAAAGCATGTCATTTTTATTTGTATTCATTCTAGTTTTTATGTTTGTTTTGTATAATGAAATTTGTATTTATTTATTAGTTTGTATTCATTCCAATATGTACGTCAAATGAATCTGTAGTTATTTAATATAAACATATTTGTATTCATGTACTTTTTTCATTGTGTATTTATTTTTCTCTTTAAAATTATATTTCATTTCCTAAGTCGTATTCATTCCAATAGGTATATTATTTGTATTTGTATTTGTATTCATTCTAATTTTTATATTGTATTTTGTGTAATGATATATAAAATACAAAAATAATATGATGGAAAAGTGAAAATAAAATTGAAAAGCAATAAATGAATATTTGTTGTAATTATTCTTAAATAAAATACATAACTAGTTGGTATAACTTTGGAATGAATATAAATTAGGAACAAATACAAGATTAATTCATAAACTATGCAACGTGAAATTTTCAATAAGTACAAATATTAAAAGCATACATATTGGTTTGAATATGAATTGAGAAATGATACAAAATTCTGAAGAAAAAAAAATTACAAAAACAAAACAAACTAATAGAAAGTTGTTCTTCCAATAAATAAAATACACAACTAGTTAGCATAATACAAGATTCATGACTATGCAACATGAGATTTTAAATGAATGCAAATATTAAAAGAAAACTAATAATGGTTTGAATACAAATTGAGAAATAATACAAAATTCTAAAAGAAATTATAGATACAAAACAAAATTATAGGAAATTGTTCCTCACCTTGGTCTTCATCATGTTTTCCAAAATCTTTTGCATCCAATTTTTTTTAATTAATAGTGTGTTTATCCTGACATTGCTATCTTGAACTTGAATGCGGATAGAATCATGAAGAAACTTAGATCTCCTCTCTTGAGCCATTTTAATCGCAGAGCCCACATTTTTGGAGTAAAAATCTCCAAAAAAGTTGACTGAAAATGTAAACAAACTTGCATAAAAATCGAGAATAATGACGCAAAATCCGTAACATGAATAATGCGAAATATAAACGGTGACATTGAAAAGAAATAAAAAAAATCTAAAAACCTAATCGAAATTACCTTAACCAGATTCGAAATTTGATGAAATAATGTATACCTGATTGTTTATTAACCAAGAAAATTATTGAGTTAATGCATAGATCTTGTTGAAGAATCAAATTTTGAATAACTTTTGTTTGAAGAAAATCTAAGAACTTGAAAGGTTTGATTTAGAGAATGACGTGAAAAGGGAGAAACAAGACGAGGAGAGAATATTGTATTTGTCTTTTATTTTAAATTTGTTATTGGTTATAGTTTGATCCAATTATGGAATCTTTTAATTATTAATAAAAGGAAATCCCAAAATAATAAATGTGAATACAAATTATTTTTGAAAATATTGTCATTATGATGTTTTAAACAAATATTTTAAAGTGTTGTTATTTAACTAAATATGTTTTATATTATGAATATATAGCTAATTTTCCCAAATAATTATCATACCAACCATTTGAATTTAACACTATGAAAATCTACCAAAAATATAAAATTCTTATGTTTAAGAAAATTATTAGGCTTAGTGCTGCATAAATATAAATGTAACTCTCATTTTTATTTGAAAATTAAATTGTTAAATCTCATATTGTACAAATTGTAGAAAATAAAAAAAATAAAACAAAAGGGGTGAAAATGAACAATCTATGTATGTGTTTGTAACACTATGTTAGATAGACGACAAAGTAACACAATCAAAATCTTTCGTTCAAAGTAATAATCTTTTAGCAATGTTTATTTAAATTACTTGTATTTATACAAAAGCATATTGCATAATCTATTCAAGTATTTTCAAACTCATCATGTCTTAATAGAAGTTTTATCAACTAAGTAGCACATAAAAGAATAATAACACAAAAACAAAGAAATGAATTTCATAACAATGCAAAATAATACAGAATTACATAAAATATGGGTTACATACCAAATTTATTTTGAACAACCATACCTTAACTCCAAAATGAAAAAGAAAAACTTAAAATCACAAGCTAACATAAAAAAAGATCTAAAGAAATCTATAGGTAATATCTTATACTTCTAAGCTTAACAATTGAACTATATTGTAAGAAAGATTCTCTTTTAATTTTCATTATAAAACTATCTGTTCTTTTCCTCAGGTAGCTTCTTAATGACATGTATCTATATCATTATCTAGGAAGAATAAAAGAGAACAGTACATGATAAAAAAGAAAAGAAAAGAATATGATAATTTAGGGAGCAATTTACTGATATGTATAGTGATATTTAACAGTCTTTTCACCTACCAAATTAATGGAGCACATTGAATCATGATATATAGATTTTAGTTGGTTTCAAAATTTAAAGAATCACTGATTTGGAAGAGCCATTCATTATTAAAATGTAGTTGTTCGAGTTCATATTCCACAATTATGTAATTAAAATATTAGTATTTAATAAATAAATAAATTTTATTTTAATTTAGTTTGGGGTGGTGGGGGTGTGGGGTGTAAAATGGTAATCCAACTTTAAATGCTGGAGCTTCCCACTTATAATGATACTAGTTCTGAGAACGTGCCTTGCACGTTTGACCTTTGTTATTATATAAAATTTATATAGTTCTAACTTATGTATTGAGATATCTGTAATATCAACCCAATTAACTTTTTATTTTAATAAATAATAAAATATACATGTCATCATATGCATACAAAATGAAAAATGTTAAACAAAGCAATATATTAGTCTAGATAAGGAAAACTAACCAATAAATTAAAAATTTCATAAGAAAGTTTAGTGGACTAACATTATATGTGCAATTTATAAAGAAAGAAACTATGTATGTCGTGATAGAATTATCAGCAACCAAGAATAATCATAATCAAGCATTTAAGAGAGCTGACATATGAGAAATATCAATGAAATCCTTACCAGTAACATTGAAGATGGATTTAAAAGAAGAAGGGAGGGGGGAGAACATCAATGGATCTAGTCTAGCATATTCACTGATTTAGCTATTTATAAAATTCTGAAAACTTCTTATTAGAAGTTGAAAAGAACTTTAAAATATTAAATTAGTATGAAAAATGATAAGTCATTCTAGAATATTGAAATAAGTGACAGTACTAAGGAAATTAATCCATCCTTATTATAATAATTAAATACATATTAATTATATTATTGTAAAAACTTAATATGATATTCTAAATTATTGATAGAATATTTAATAAGTTTGATATTTTATAGCATTTTAATCTAATATAGTGAAAAAAGAACAATTTAACTTTTTCCTAAATTTCTTCTCACTTTTTTTTAATTATTATTATTATTATTATTATTATTATTATGATTATGATTATGATTATGATTATGATTATGATTATCATTATCATTATTATATTATTATCATTATTATCGTTATTATATTATTATTATTATTATTATTATTATCATTATTATTATTATTATTGTCATTATTATTATTATTATTATTATTATTATGTTTTTAATGGAAAACTGACTTTTCAAATTCCTCAGGCATTACTATTTCATTAAAAAAAAGTAAAATTTCTAGCATACAATAATAATTATATTTAATACTCCCTCCGTCCCATTTTATGTGGCACTTTTCGCATTTTGAGATTCAAACAAGTCTATCTTTGACCGTAAGTTTTTCATTAACATTTTGAATTATCAATTATTGTGACTTATGGTACTCTTTACGTAGTTTCAATATATAATTTTTATTTCAAAAAATTTGAAGATTCCATATGCAAATGTCAGGTCAAAGTTAAATTGTTTGACTCTCGAAAAATAAAAAGTGCCACATAAAATGGGACAGAGGGAGTATATAAACCGACTTTTCAAATTCTTTAGATATTTTACTATATCATTAAAAAGAAAAGTAAACTTTTCGAATCCCATAATATTTATATTTAATATATAATAACTAATAATATATTTTTCTTAAAAAAGTTTTTAGTATAGGAATAAAATGGTATTTCAACTTTACACTTTGGAGCTTCCCACTTATAATAATATATGATATATGTTGTTTTTATCTTAATTGAATCTAGTAAGTCCTTGTTATTCTTCCTGCTAGTCATCATGACCCCATTATGTTTATTAATGATCAATTCAATAATTCATTTTTACCATAAATGGTGTATTTTCATTTGAATGCACTGTTCACTTATCATTTTAAATATTAATCTTCATTTCCTTGCTCTTTTACATGTGAAATTTACTCCGAGTTCAACATGAACTCCTCTTGCATCTCCTTGTTGGGACAAAGGCCTAATTTTACCCCTTATCGAGTTAGCCAAGGCATTAGAACGAAAATACAGGGTTGGAAATTCAGATCACAGGACCATAAGATGGATTGTATACATCCAATATACATCGATATACATGTCAAAAATGTGAAAATTCAAGGCTGAGATGAAATACAAGTGTTCAAAATTAAGAAATACATGGAAAAAACTGATATACACGTTGATATACAGCCGACGTATAAGATACACGAGAATTGAGTTAAGCCCCAAAAGTAGCAGCAAATTTGGCCCAAGAAAGGCCAAAATTCAATTTCTCCTTTACTCTTAACTTATTTAATTGTCATTATTTGTTGTTTGTTACTTTTTCTTTATTTATTACTAACTCCAACTTTAGAATTATTAATTAACTTAATTAGCTTCCCCAAAAGATGAGTTATTTTCTTTGTGTTGCTTTACTTTAAATACATTCTTAATTAAGTTAAATCTTTGTTCTTAAAAAGGTATGTTTTTGTTTATGATTTTTTCGCTTAATCACATTTTACTCATTTTAAAATTGTTTTGAGTTAAAGTATTTTTTTCCAATAAACTTTAACTAGTGTCTTTCCTTAATACCTATAATTCAAGTCAAATGTTTCAATTAATGTCCTTTTTTTCTTAAAAATTAAAAAATCTTCTTCGTTTAACTATTTTCTCAAAGTTAATCAAACATTGTAATTTTTTTTTATATTAAATCATTTTCCTAAAAATATTGTCTAATATTTTAGTCAAAGCGTGGGATAACCATGTGTTGGCGGACACTCAAATGCTTTGAAAACCTTCTTGAAGTGTATATAAAAACCTCGCACCCATTTTCTTTATCTGTTTTAAAGGCTTATATGTTAAAATCTTTTTTAATTAAGTTTTATTAATTTAATTAAAAGATTGAATGGAGACTCTTTTCTATGTATTTTTTTCTCAAATTGTTTTAGACATAGAACAATTCTAAAAGAGTGATTTTTTAAGATAGAAAAATTACGACATAACATTGTCAATGACAATATCAGATGAGGTAGAAACCTCTTCGTTGTGTATTATATCACTTGTGAATGAAAAAAAGTCTTGAGATTCCATATGCAATACTAGATGCTAATGTGTTATATCTGAAATCGTCCAGCAGTTTAATTCATTGCAAGCAATTGGCTCCTACAATCTCAAGTTGACCTTATCTCGTTATCAATCATTTTAAAGACGATTCCTATTTCGAATGGTGATGATCCTTATATTAGGTGAGGGATGCGAAGTTATTCATTTCTGTTAGAACGGTTGAGCTAGTTAGGATGCGTAGAAAGTGATCTATCAACATGGAGAATCTTACATCTAGTTCAGCCGCGCGAAGAAGTTGAAGAAACTCTAGAAGGTAACTCTATATGTTAGAATGGAGTTATATCCACAAGGAAAGTAATCAGAAAATGTCTGAACAAATATTATCATTGTTTAGCATGGCATAAATTCAGTTTTCTTGAAATTTCCATGGTGGTGTATGGATTCATTTGTGTTGAATATTTTGGAAAACTATATGCATGATGGAAGCATACCAAAATCATACTACATACATGAATAATACACAACACTTAATTTATGTCAAAACACAAACTTCCTAAATTTAATTCAAGATTTACCTCTTGAAACATGAGCATATACCTTCAAACGAATCTACATGCTAGTCCACAAATTGCACGATGTGATATTCTACAGTGATCCCAAGTTCACTTCCAAACTATCAATACTTGGGTGAAAAGTGTAACACCTCGTAAATCAGACTTAGAATTTGCAGCAGAAAACAACATAAAAGGGTGAACCACAGAGGGGTTCAAGGCCGTGATCAGGACCATAGTCCGTCACCCTCATCATGGTTCACACCCTCTCATCATCAGAGGTGGACCACAGATCCCCTCACAGGCCTGGACAACCTCACAATCCGTGGGAAGTCTC
This sequence comes from Solanum sitiens, assembly GCA_016801875.1. Lineage (NCBI taxonomy): Eukaryota > Viridiplantae > Streptophyta > Magnoliopsida > Solanales > Solanaceae > Solanum > Solanum sitiens. The sequence continues at coordinate 1,903,440 of JABWTJ010000112.1, forward strand.
ATAGAGGATAGAGAAACCTAACCAATCCCAAGCCTCAGAAGAGATCTCTACGAACCGTGGCGGCATCCGTTATCCTAAGCCACCATACCCTAGCCCAAGTGAGGAACCATAGAGACCTACATTGTCTATGGTCCTTCAAACAGGACTTGGTAGGACTCGTGGTTTGACCACCCAGAAATCAGTAGCCACTGCCAGCAGACCACGACCCAGCCGACTAACCTGGTCCTTGTGACGGACTGTCACTGAGGCTGTGGTTGGCTTTGACAGATTTGGTCTTTTTCCTTATGCGTTAGACACCTAAACTACACCGTTTAACCTTTAAACTACATCGTTATGGTCAGTTTAAGCCTATTAACTTAATCAGAACCTACCCTAATAAATCCATTCACTAAATTCATCGATCTTAGAGCAAACAGAGGGAAAAGTCAAGCAGTCTCTCAAGAATATACAACAAGTTTCCTTCAGCTCCAGCCCCAAAATCAAAAGATTTCTATGTGAGTTTTTCCACAATGTATGTGGAATTTAACTAGTGGGTTCCTTTCATCCACTAGGTCCTTAGAATTTGGTCATATTATTGATTCCCTATGTATTCGTTGGACCTAAGGTTTCTAGAACTTTAGATTGTTGTTGTGATTTAGCTATTATATTATTGTAAATAATATTATCATGTTTTTGTGACATTGTTGCTTAGTTTCTTGCATGAAACTTAGAGCCGTAGTTGTGTAGATTTGTTTAGTTCATAAATTACACTAGCTAGGTCAGATAAGCAAATGTACATGCTCCAGATTTGAATGTTTCATTATCAATACTTAAATGTTGCATTCTCAATTAGCATGTCAGAATATTGGGTTATCCAATATAATTTAGTTATGTCATATTGTACACATTTCTAGTTGGGAGTAGACTTAACTCCGAGTGGACTAGGGTTCGGAGTACCTTTATAGTACCAGAACTATGTGCCCCAATAGGTTTATATGTCCTCTATGTGGGCATCAAATTTAGTGATCACTCTAGTCATTTTATACCCCTGACAAGGTATATTGGGTTCTCTCGATGGGGCGTATATATCAGACTTCACGTTTTAGCTCAAGTGGTTTTATGTTGGTTATTAGTAGCTCCCACAGTCAGACTTTAGTGTAGTTGACTGAGTTTTCAGTTATATGTTAGTATTCAGTCTCGTCATGTCATGTACTAACTCATTGCATTCAGTTCAGTTCATTTCAATATGTTTCATTATTTCCATCATGTTCAGATTAAATCGTTGCTCAGTATGTTTTGTTCAACTTTTATCCTGTCCTACATGCTCAGTACATTCTAAGTACTGACCCATACTCGCGCTACATCATTTTTCAAGTATTCAACATCCAGATCACACATATATTAGTTTAGTTCAGCAGCTTCAGTGGTGAGTCCTCATACTTCGAGGATAAATAAATGTTTTTCATATGTAGTCTTTTATTTTGATTTCATTTTTGCTAGAGTTAGATGGGGGAGTCTCCCATCAATTCTAGTTAGTTAGAGGGTTTTTCAGACATAGTATTCGTTCAACTTTAGTACTGGAGTGATTGTTCAATATCACTAAACTCATAGTATTTTATATATTCAGATTAATTTTGGGTATTCCCCACTACTAGTTATATCATAATTTAGTTTCCGCATTAGTATCTTTCATAGATTTATTCATTTTGCTTATGATATGCTAGCTTAGGGTTAGCTCGGGGTCACTCGTGATCCTAAGTCCCGTGTTTACATCAAGGGGGTAGCTTCGAGGCGTGAAAAACTTTATATCAGAGCATTAGGTTTAAGAGTCTTAGGATCTCTGAAAAGCCGAATTAAATAGAGTCATTTTCATGGGTGTGAAGTGCACCACATCTAATGAGAGGGAGGCTACAAAGTGTTTTAGGAAAAACTTTACTTTCTTGCTATTCTTACCTTGCGTGGATATGATCTACTTTCTAACTCATCATTGTGTGTTTCAGATCATTCCTCCTCGTGATCTTACACAAAGAACGCTAATGCCCGCAAGTTTCTCTTGTCCCAGACCATGAGGTTCCGAATGCAGGGTTTCGAAATGCTATCCAACTCTTGGCTCAGATTGTAGCAAACCAGAACAATCAGCAGCCCCAGTTCCTACAAATACTAATCATAGGTCAGCAGCAACCGGATTTTGAGATTTCATTTAGATGAATCCACCAGAGTTTCTAGGATCGCAAGATGGTGAGGAACCATAAACTTCATATATGAGGCTAACAAAATCTTTGGTGTGATGCAAGTGACTGTTAATGAGAGGGTAGTGTTGGCATCCTACCTGCTTTAGGATGTGGCTCACATTCGATACACTCAGTGGAAAAAAATAGGATTACAAATGCAGCTCCTATGACTTAGGAATGCTCTACTGGAGCTTTTCTGGATAGGTTCTTCCCGAAAGAGTTGAGGGAGGCTAAGGCTTAGGAATTCATGAATTTGAGGCAAGGTACAATGTCAGTTCAAGAGTATGAAATTATTCTCCAACACTCTAGGTATGTTACACATATGGTTGTTGATTCTAGGGAACAAATGATCATGTTTCTGTATGCAGTATCCGACTTAGTAAAGACAGAGTGCATGAATTCTATGTTGTTAGAGGAGATGAATATCTCTAGGCTCATGACTCATGCTCAGTAGGTTGAGGGAGATAAGCTTAGGGAAATGACTAAGGACAATGAAAAGGCTAGAATAGGAAACTACAAATACTCTCAGTAGAAATTGGGTGGTGAAAATCGCTCACAGTTTCAAAAAAAATCTTCAACCCCAACATCTTCATGAGCTAGTGCTCCATCCCCCAGGTTTTGACAAGATCAGAAGGGTAGGGCATTAGGATATAAGTCTAAAGGTAGTGCTTCATGTAGCAGGACCTATCTAAGTTTTCCAAAGTGTGGTAAGAACCATCCAGGCGAGCATCTTGAAAGGAAAGAAGAGTTCTTTGGGTGTGGCCAGTCTAGACATATGTTGAGGTATTGCACTTCTTCCAGGTAGGGGCAATGAGGTAATGATAATAGAATTCACTCTAAAGTACCAGTAGTTTTCCCAATTCAGCAGGGTGCTTCATCTGACACAAGTGGCGGTCAACGCCAGAACATGTTACATGCTCTCCAGGCTCGCTAGGATCAAGAAGATTCTCATGATGTGGTCACTGGTACGTTGCTAGTCTTTCACTTAAATGTTTATGCATTGTTAGATCAAAGGGCTTCATTGTATTTTTTGACTCCATATGTAGCAGTAAACTTTGGTGTCAGTTCAAAATCTATTTTAGAACCCTTCTTAGTCTCTACTCTAGTTGGTGACTTAGTTATAGCTAGACGGGTATACAAAAATTGCCCTTTCACAGTCTCTCAGAAAATCACCTTAGTAGATCTTGTAGAGTTCGAAATGGTTTACTTTTATATAATTCTTGGCATAGATTGATTGCATTCCTGTTATGCCTCAGTCGATTATAGAACTAGGATCCTTCACTTTCATTTCCAAATGAGCCACTCTTAGAATGGAAGGGTAGTAGCTCTATACTTGTGAGTCAATTTATTTCTACCTTTAGGCTAGAAAGATGATCACTAAAGGGTATATATATTATCTTATTCGGGTTAAGAATTCAAGCTCTGAAACCCCAACTTTTGAGTTAGTCCTTGTAGAAAATGAGTATCCAGAAGATCTTCCCGAAGTTCCTCCCAAAAGGGAAATTGACTTTGGAATTGATATTCTTCCAAATACACAACCCATTTCAATTCCTCCTTACAGAATGACTCCAGCCGAGCTTAAGGAATTAAAGGAATAGTTGAAAGACCTTCTAGATAAGGGCTTCATCAAACCTAGTATTTCCCCATGGGGTGCACTAGTGTGGTTCATGAAAAACAAAGATGGTTCTCTCAGAATGTGCATTGACTATCTTCGGTTGAACAAGGTCACCATCAAGAATAAGTATCCCATCCCCAGGATTGATGACTTGTTCGACCAACTTTAGGGTGCTAGTTGCTTTTCTAAGATATACCTCAGATGTGGTTATTATTAGCTTATAATAGATAGTGACATTTCGAAGACAACTTTAAAAACTCGGTATGGTCACTATTAATTTTTAGCTATGCCTTTTGGACAAGTAAATGCTCCTGAAGCTTTCATGGACTTAATGTACAGTGTGTTCAAACAATATTTGGACTTATTTGTTACTCTCTTCGTTAATGATATCCTCATTTATTCTCGGAGTGAGGAGGAGCATGCGAATCATCAAAGGGTTGTTTTTCAAACTCTTAAAAATTGCCAGTTATTCACTAAGTTCAGCAAATATGAGTTCTAGTTATTGTCTATCTCTTTCATGGTCATGTTGTATCTAGCGAGGAAATCCGAGAGGATTATCAAAAGATAGAAGCAATGAAATGATTCGAGGCCACAATACATATTTTAAATCATTATTTGCCTTACATTTAATATTTATATTTATCCCCTTTGAACATAAATTTTATGGATTGTACTTGATAATAAATTTTATTCGTAGGATTAAATTGGTATGAAGATAAAAAAATTTAGTGCTAAAATGAATTAAATATTAAAGGTTGAAGAAGCAAATCAAGAAGATAACTTAATGGATTAAATTGAATAAAATAATAATATATATGAAGTGCATTGAATAAAAGAATTTGTATCGGCGTAGAAGTCTTGACATGTGTTACAAAAGGAACACATCAAGCATCATTGAAGGTGGCAGACGAAACACAGTTCAAGCAGAATTCTAATTCCTTTTGGTTTTGAGTTCCTAATTGATTTTGAATTCAATTATTTTATTCAGGGTTTCCTACATCTATAAGTAGTCCATAAAAATAATTATTAAGGGAGGAAGATATAATGTAGAAAATAACTTTTGACTTAGGGTTTTATCTTTTCTTCTATTTTATTTGTTTTACATCTTTTCTTTAAATGATTGGTTGTAATTGCTCTATGTCAATGTGGCGTTAAGCTTCTCGTTCTTAGATTATATCTACTTATATAATGATTGCTTAGTGATTTTAATTCGGCATAGTTGTTTATCATATTGATTGTTCTTATATACTTGTGATTACCATTTCGATGCTTAATCACCATTAGAAAAAATTAATGTCTTCTTTTGAACTCGAGAGAGGAATAGAGGGATATTACTTGAAATATAAGGAGAATGATATTTTCTTGCATATCACTTGAATTGATTTATGTCTAGGATAGAGATATTCCTAAGTGCCTAGCTTGGATCAAATACGGGAAGACAACTAAATGCTTTATAAGTTGGTTCAATTTATCCCCGCTCAATGATGTAGTTAGGCTGTCAATTGTGGTAGACGGTTAGAGGTCCGGGATCATGACTATATTATCAACCCTGTGAATTAGCAAGCAACTAGATAAGCAAATAAGTTGATGAAATTGATGCTAAACATGATTGTTAGTTAAATCATTATTCTAGATCGATTCATTCATTGCTTGTGTGAAAAATCTATCTTTTCGTAGTTAACTGCTTTTAGTTATTTTATCTTTAGTTTTAGTTTAGTTAATATATATTCATCTTTGAATTCCTCGTTTAATTAAATAATTAGAATTAATATAATTTAGTAAGAATAATTAATTGACAAGTCCTTTGGGTTCGATAATCCAGCTCTTTTTGGGCCACTATATTACTTGTCTGACCACGCACACTTGCTTGTACAATTTGAAGCAACAAGTTTTGGCGCCGCTACCGGGGACTTAGAAATTAATTGTTTTTCTAGGTTAAACCTTTTGTTTTTATTTACTTAAGTTCTTGTGATTTAAAAAATGAAAAAAAATTAAAAAAATAATAATTTCTTATGTTGTCTTAATTTATTACTGTCCCTATTTTTCTTTTGATCTTATTTTCGCAGATTAGGGGAAGTCTGAGTACCCAAGAATTTGAAGCAAAGGAGCATGTATGAGCTTAAGTGTGGGGTGCGTACGACTCTTGATGAAAAAAATGAGAAAACATGCTACTAGCTAGGCCTAAAGGCCTCACAGACTTTTCCCAACTCTTGTTTTAGATATTACTTGATGCTTTGGGGACATATCATCTTTTTAAGTGTGTGGTGGAGGACCGATTCTTAGTTTTTACTGTTTTATTGAGTGTTTTCTTTTTTAGGATGAGTTTCTTGGTTTTCGTTTTCTATTCTTTTCCTGAGGATAGTCCCTTTGAATCGAGTGCCTTTTATTTTTTTAGGAATTAATTTTAATTTTTTTTATTTTTTTGAGGAAAAAAAAACCCTTTTGAGTTGTGTGATACTTTCTATTCAAGCCTATTTTTGAGTAGTACTATCTTCTGAATGCATGATTGCCAGTGAAATTACAAACTCTTTGACATCTAGGTTCATGTTTGTGACTTTGTATATAGCTTCTTTTATTTTGAGTTTGTATGATCTTGACTCTCTTGGAAGTGGAATTTTTCCATCTTGATTGATACTTTTGCCATGTGTGGTTAGATTTTTTCTATTCCATATTTTGTATCTTAGTCAAGAATTTGCCCTGCATGTTATTGAAGCGAAATAAAAAGTGTTGCTTTGTTTAGTAAATGATAATAATTTTTTTTTGATTTGTCTAGTAAATTTTAGTCTTTTTAGATATTATATCAGTAGTTAGCCCTTTTGAGCCTATAACCTTTTGTTGGTAGCCATATTTTGCCATAAACTATTTTGTTCAATCCCTAATTTTTACACCTTGTTTCCTTGAGAATTATAGCATGAACTTATTCTAATTGCTAATTCTTAAGAAAAGGGGATGGTTGAGTGAAAAGGTAATCAATGATAGATACAAAATGCTTAAAAAGCTCTCTTTGAAAGAATGTGATGGAATTTTTTTTTGGCCCTACTATGTTGTGTGGAAAATAAAAGTATAGAAAAACTCTATTTTTTTTCCGTTGTCCTTAATGGTCAATGTGCACCTCAACTCAATTGAGGATGACTAGTTCAGAAGTATGCTCAAACATTAGCCCTGGTCCTACCAAGGATATTGCGCACCTCAACTGAAGGTGGCTAGTGAAAAGGCATATATATAGAAAAAAAAGAGAAAAAATGATTGAAACAATCTTGAGATGATGAGAATTATGTGTGAAATAATTGTTGAAGAGAGGGCCAAAAATAAAGTTAAGAAAATAATGGGTGATCAAAGTCTTAAAGTGCCAAGTGGTTAAGGAAGTGTAAGTCATTATTATATAGTTTTTCTACCCGTCCCCTAGCCTACATTACAACCCGTTAAAGTCCTATTTGATTCTATTCAAGCATGCTTAATTAGTAGAGATGTACATAATGGAGAAACCTATGATTCTTTTTGCATACATGTGAATTTTATTTCTGAGGGTGAGTTGTTCTTTGATGTTAAGTCCTTAATTTATATTCAATCTTTTGAATTAGTGTGTGACTATTTATTCTTGTGAGAGCACTTGTTTCATGATAGATATGTGATTCTATTAGCTTTCTTTGATGAGAGTAGGAGAAAAAACTTAAATTTGATAAGTTCAAACTCCTTCTTTGAGATTAGGAGGTTAAAGGTTTGTTGTTTATTTGTATATCTTGCATAATTATTGAGAAGTGTACTTGATATTTTGAAATTTTTATATGGACTAAGTGTTTGTAGCAATGATTTTTTGAGATGATCTTTAATGTTTGCTCGAGGACGAACAAAAGTTTAAGTGTGGGGTGTTGATGTGAGACCAAACTATATATTTCTAATCATTATTTGCCTCACATTTATTATTTATATTTTTCTCTTTTTAGCATGATTTTTATGGATTGTGCTAAGTAGTGTATTTAATTTGTTGGAGTAAATTGATGTATAGTTGAAAAAGTTTGGAGCTAAAACAAATTAAAGATGGAAGGTTGAAGAAAGAAATCAAACAGTCATCTTAATGGATTAAAATGAATATTTTATTAATATTTATCTGTGTAGAAGTTGGCGAGATAGTAAAGAACTGCACCACGTAGAAGTTGTGCCGTGTGGCAGCATCTCAAGAATTCCAATTTGTGGCGGTAGACGAAGCAGTGTTTCAAATGGAATTGAATTCCCTTTTGTTTTGAATTCCCAATTTGTTTTTGATTCAATTATTTTATTCAGGATTTCCTACATCTATAAATAGTCCATAAGAATAATTATTTTAAGGGAGGAGGATACAATGTAGAAAATAATTTTTGATTAGGGTTTCATCTTTTCTTCTCTTTTATTTATTTTAGTTCTTTTATTTGAATAATTAATTGTAATTGCTCTACGTCTATGTGGAGATAAACTTCTTGTTCTAGGATTACATCTACTTAATATATGATTGTTTAGTGATTTTAATTTTGTTTGATTTGTTTATCATATTAGTTGTTCTTATATTCTTATGATTACCATTTTGATGCTTGATTACCATTAGAATAAATTTATTGTCTTTTTTTGAACTCAGGGAGGAATAGGGGGATAGAACGTGGAATATAAGGAAAATGATCATTTCTTGCATATCACTCGAATTGATTTGTGTCTAGGATAGAGATATACCTAGGTACCTCTCTTTACTCAAATACGGGAAGACAACGTAATGCTCCATAGTTGGTTCAATTTATCCTCGCTCAATGATGTATTAGACTATCAATTGTGGTAGACAGTAAGAGGTCGAGAGATCATGACTATGTTATCAATCCCGTGAATCAATAACAATACAATCAAATAAGTTGATGAAATTGATGCTAAACATGATTGTTAGTTAAATCATAATCCTAGATCGATTCATTCATTGATTGTGTAAACATCTATCTTTTTCTTTTTTAATTATTTTTTAGTTATTTGATCTTCATTTTTATTTTAGTTCATATATATTCATCTTAGAAATCCTCCCCTTAAATAAATAATCAGAATTAATATAATTTAGTAAGAATTATTAATCAAAAAGTCCTTTGGGTTCAATAATACAACTCTTTTAGAGTCACTATATTACTTGCACGATCACGTAAAATTGCGTGTGAAATTGGAAGCAATAAATTTTTGGCGCCGCTATGGGGGACTTAGAAATTAATTGTTTTTCTTGGATAAACTTTTTATTTTAATTTATTTATGTTTTTAGAAAAATAAAAAAAAAATACATAAAAGAAAAAAAAATTCAAAATAAATAATCTTATGTTATCTTATTTATTAGTGTCATTTTTTTTATAGTCTTCTTTTTGCATATTATGGGAAGTTAGAGTACCCAATATTTTGAAGCGAAGAAGCACGTTTGAGCTTAAGTGTGGGGTGCATACGACCATTGATGAAATGTAACACTTCGGAAAAAGCTAGGTTAAACTAGAGCCTAAACATTTGATTTAAAAATGATAAAATGACTCCCCGAACCTTTACTACATCATTTAGGTCAAATGGGGGTTTAGGAGTCAAGGCCTAATAGAGGAGTGCCAAGCAAAAGAGGCAAGCCAAGGCCAAAAGCCAAGGCTGCTCCAAACTTGGAGCTACTTCCTCAAGGCTCCACGACCATCACCACGGCTCGTGGTCAAGACCAAGACTAATGGGAGGCTTCGTGGAGTTTCCTTGACCAAGAGGGAGGGACTCCAAGTGTCTTAGACATTGCCCAAAGCCTTAGAAGAGGGAACACAAGTCGTGGTCCACTCCACAGCTCGTGAGGTGAGGCGTTAGAATCCCTTAGTGTTGAAATTTTATGTACTCCCAAATCTCATGTTAAATTAGACAATCTTTGTTGTGGGCTTGCGTTGCATGCGAAGGCAACATGATTCCAATTGGGTAATTGTCGATAGAATGACCGAATCATCCCATTTTATTCCCATCAAGGCTTCTTATTTGGCGGAAGACTATGCCATGATATATATTAAGAAGATAGTGAGTATGCATGGGGTTCCCTTGTCCACCATTTCAGATGGGGGTACTCAATTCAGTTATCACTTTTTGAAGTCCTTCCAAAATGGTTTTGGTACCAAAGTGAAGCTTAACAGCGCATTCCATCCCCAAACGGATGGTCAAGAGGAAAGTACCATCAAAACACAAGAGGACATGTGCTATTGATTTCAAGCGTAATTGGGATGACCATCTACCGTTTATAGAGTTTGCCTACAATAATAGTTACCACTCAAGTATTGTTATGGCTTCATTTTAAGCACTTTATGGGAGAAGGTGTAGGTCTTCGCTTGGGTGGTTTGAAGTAGGTGAATTTGCTCTGATTAGTCCCGAAGTAGTTTGTAAGTCCATTGAAAAAGTTTGACTTACTAGAGATAGGTTGAAGAGGGCTCAAAGTCAGCAAAAGTCCTATGCCGACAATAGAAAGAGGGATCTTGAATTTGAGCTAGGTGATTTTGTCTACTTGAAGATTTCACCCATGAAGGGGGTAATGAGGTTTGGCAAAAAGGGGAAGCTTAGTACTCGGTATGTGGGCCCTTATGAGATTTTTCAATATGTTGGAAATGTTGCTTATGAGTTGAACTTGTCTAATGAGTTGGCTCTGGTTCACCTGGTGTTTCATGTCTCAATGCTCAAAAAGTGCATAGGTGATCCGGTATCTATCCTTCCTTTAGAAGGTCTAGGAGTTGATTAGAACCTTTCTTCTGAAGAGGTCCCAGGTGAAATGTTTGACCAATAAGTGAAGAGGAATAAAGAAGTAGCTTCCGTAAAGGTTCTATGGAGGAATCACTAAGTGGGAAGTGCTGTTTGGGAGACCGAGACCGATATGATGTCCGTTATCCTTATCTTATTCCTTCTTCTCCTAGTCAAAATTGAACTTAGTAGTTCCTCTTAGTTTTAGTGAATTAGGAGTCATGTGTAATATTGAGATTTTCATGATTTCCTTTATGTGTGCAAGTTCATATGAGAATTCATGTTTTATGTATCTTGAGTTTTCATAAATTATATGTTCCTTATGGTTGGTTTGCACTTTAGTACCTTGATGGTGTATTTGACTTCATGAGATATGAATTTTGAACATGCTTAGTATGTTTTGATAAAATGGCATATTGGCTATTTTGTGTTTATGTTGAACTTAATTGATATGGAGAAGGTAGTTCCTTATTATATGATATGAAATGATGAATTTTGTGAATGTTGGGTTGTGGATGTAGTCCTACTTCCTTATGATGCATTATTATGTTTTCGGAATGGAGTTTATGTTCCTCCTATGGAATTGCATTATTGTTATGTGGTATGCTCGTTGGGATGCTAGTCTTGAGTCGTTATTCCCCTTATTTTATTTTTTTCTAATATCATTCGAGGACGAATGTTTCTAAGGGGCAGATATTGTAACCCTTCGAAAAATGCTAGGTTAAACTATTGCCTAAATGTTTGATTTAAAAATGATGAATGACTCCCAAACCTTTAGTACATCATTTAGGGTCAAATGGAGGATTAGGACTCAAGGACTAATAGAGGAGTGCCAAGCAAAAGGGGAAAACCAAGGCTGCCCCAAACTTTGAGCTACTGCCTCAAGGCTCCACGACCATCACCAAGGCTCGTGGTCAAGACCACAACCAATGGGAGGCATCATAGAGTTTCCTTGGCCAAGAGAGAGGGACTATAAGTGTCTTAGACACTGCCCCAAACTTCAAGAGAGGGATCACGGGTTGTGGTCCACTCCACGACTCGTGAGGTGGGGAGTGAGACTCCCTTAGCCTTGAAGGAGATGAGGCAAGCTTTGGAAGCTACTGCCTAAGTCACCGTAGACTCCTTAACAGGACCTGATGCTCTTGATGGGGGACGGGGTGACTCTCAAACTTTACTTAGCCTCATAGGTTTTTGTTAGTCTTGAGGAGGCCACTGACTCAACCTTGACGAGCACCACCACGTATCGTGGTGCTATTCACAGTTTGTGAAGGGTGGCTCGTGAGCCTAGACGGGTTTTATTAGTGAGGATTAAGTTAGTCAATTCCTTTTTACACCAATTAAGTGAGGGGTGTTTTGGGTATTTTAGGGGTTCAATATATATTGGTTTTATATCATTATTCACCCATTCTCACATAAAAAACACTCAAACTTTTTCCCAAAACTCCCCTTAAATATTTTCTCTCTACAAATCTTCTTCATTGAAGAACACCAATCTTCAAGGCAAGGGTTCAAGCTCCAAGGTTTTCGACGCAATTTCGTGGCAACTATCAATTAAGTTAAGAAAGCTCTTCTGTAACAACCCAAAAATGAATTAGGCTTATCTAGAGCTTCAATAATGTTCAAAAGGATGTTTAATAGCTTAATTAATGCGTATGTGAGTTTTGAAGTCATTCCTGTTGAGTTTGAAGTCAAACATCAAGGGACGACCAAGAAGTTTGACGATTAGTCCTTATGTTCTTGTATGTGCTTATGTGTGTTTCATGAGGTTGTAAGGTCTTTAATTGGTGGTTTATGGTGTTTAGAGGCAGTGTATGAAGTTTGGAAGAGTTTGGAGGTCAAACGTCCAAACATCCGCGACGTTCGAAAGTTAGTCTTTGGACGTGCTTGTGTGTTTGTGTGTGCCTTTGCATGTTTCGTAAGTTGTTTGATGTTGAATTTGATAGGGGAGGTTCATAAGACCTATAAGTGCATGTGTAGGGGTTTAACGTCCGGGAATGACTCCACTTAGGACCCACAAGGCGCCCTAGAAGAGGACCCCAAACTCAAGGGTGCAGACTGCCTGACAATGGCAAACCACGACCCCAAACGACGGCCAGTTGATTAGGTGACGAATCGTAGATGGGTGGAGTCGATGGGGCCAGGTATACTTCAGGTTTGGGAGTTGCATACCTAATCAACGAACCCCAAACGGCGGGGCGTTGTCCAGTTGATGGCCCGTCGATGGGCACTGCAATTTGCTGCCAAGCTTGGGGTGTTTTGGGAAATTCACCCCAAGTATTATAAATTAGGAGGACGGTTTATTTAGGTGTATTTGGGTAATTTAATAGTATTTAAGTGATTAACCTATCATTTAGACCTTAGATCTAAATCAAAACCCCTACCCTCCCAAACTTTCTCCAAAAACCTCCATGAGAGCTCAAGACGAAGATGGAGCTTGATGATGGATTTTTAATGGAGTTTATTCTTCAATTCTCTTTGGATTATTCTAATAAGGTATGGGATTTCTTCATCTAAGGCTTTATATCACCTTAGAGTCAATTTCAAAGATGATTTTCAAAGATTTCAAAAAGATGAGAAGTCCAATTTCTACTCTAAGTCATGGGTTGTTGCATGAAACGTTTTCAAACATTAAGATATGATATTATTGATGTTTTTCAATGAAAATATACATGAACCCTTGACCTTCTCAAATTTCTATATTTGGCTATGCTATGGGTGAATTGATTATAACTTGATAGTAGTGAATTCATGTGTAGATTGTTATGGGCTGTTAACTTATGAATAGATCATGAATGTATTGTTTATAGGCTGCCTTATATTGATTATGTTCATATTGTGTATTATTGGATTATTGGTTTAGATTTTTGTTCATGGCTATTGGTAAGAGCCTTTGTGAGTTAATTTGATTGAATTGGCTAATGAATGTTGATGATGAAGATGGAAAGGTGGTAAGTTGACTTGATCTCTCTATATTGTGTATAATTGGTGTAGAATTGTATAGAATTATGATGATCGGTATGTTCCACTTATGGTGGCGGTGCTTATGTTTTATAATTGTGAATAGTGTGTCCTTGTCGACTTTACTTTATGGATTGTGAAACAATGTGGCCTTGTCGGCATTACTTTATGAATTATGATATTTTGATGTTATCTTGGATAGATGATCATTATGAAGGTCTATATGACTTATGTATATATGTGAAGTTAAAGCATGTGTTCTTCTATGTGATTATAAGTGATCATGATAGGCTATAGTGATGCATTATGTGTGTATACTTGAAGTTAAAGTGTGAACCTTCCTAGTTGACTATATGAGACTTGTGATGACTTAGATTGATGATACTATAGTAGTGAATAGGGTGACCTATAGTTGACATTGGTTGTCCCTATGTGCTTCTCGAATGATATGCTATATGTGATATGGTAAAGTATGTGTGTGTATTGTTTTGGTAGACTTGTGTACCTTACTTGATATACGTAAAATGTGAATATGGATTCTTGACTTAGTATTATAAAGCTTCTTAGTCTTGTATGTGTGATTGACATGTGATCTTGAACATAGTTAAGAAGGTCCTTTATGTGGAACCTTCAACCTAGATGGAAGGTTATGATATCCTTGAAGTTGAAAGTCGTAATGGTATGAATGGTGGACTTAGGGTTGATTGGCCGGAACAACATGAAATAATTCTTAGGAAAGTCATTGAGCTATCCTCTTAACCATTGTAGGTAGCCTTAGTGGACCCTCTTTGGTAAGGTGTAATGTGATTGAGTTATGAACAAGTTATGGTACCTCTTCATATGATCCTTTACAGAAATACTCTATGAGAACAAAGTCTAGCACCGAGTGAGTATGCTTGGGGAGTTGCTCTAACTAAGACGACATTAGAAAATAATGAAATCCTAGATATTCCTTAACCATGTGCCTACATGGGATGTGTCCTCGTTCTACCATTGTCAAGTAGAACAATCTTCATCGGAGTAGGTTATGACTCCAAATTCCATGCCTAGCTAGTATGGTCTATGTCGGTTATTGAATATTATCATCATGTTGGATACATTATAGTGTTGGATAATTTCTACAACATTTAGGTAGTGGAATGGGACGCTATCCAGACATTGCACGAGTAGGCTTTGAAGATGTTAGTATGTAGGTTCCCTTGGTCTTTCCAAGACCATTATGTGAAGTCCTCTAAATGTATGATTTTCTCAAAATGGTTTTAATGGAAATATGGTTTCTAAATAAATTATGTTAAATGAAATGATACTTATCTAGAGTGGCTTTGATGATTGCTTAGGTAGGCTTGAAGAGGGTGTATGGGCACTCTCTTCATGTTTTACTTAGGTGAGTCTTAGAGTAGCTTTAGGTAGGGAGTCTAAATGATGTAAATACTTATTTTATTGAATATGAACTATGTGGTATGTGAAGCATTGGAATAACTACTTTAGGTAGTCTTAAGGACCATCTAGGTGTGTGTGAAAGGGTTGTATGGGCGGCCGCTTCATATCTTACTTAGGTGGGTCTTAGGATAACTTTTAGTAGGGGGTCTATGTGAATATGCTTATGTGATGAATGTTACTTGAATATGTCTTATATGTGATTATTAACTTGTTCTATGTCTCTTAAACTCTTTTATGAAGGTTTTATATCAAAATATCATGAAATCATGTTTCTATACTAAATATCCCTTTTTCATGGTTTTTGCATGGCTTCCATACTTAGTGCATTGAATGTACTAACCCCTTCTTTTCCCTTTTTGACTAAAGTGTAGAGAATTGGAAGTCTTGATATGCCATGAAGGATGGACAAGTTTCTAAGGGTTGAAGATGAAATGATGGTGAATTCTCATCGATTAGAGGACAATGTCAACATGTTCCTTTTTATGTCTTAGTCTTTATTTTATGTCTTGTATGGGCTTAGTACCTATGTTGTACATTCAAAGCAGTAGATGGTTTATATGAGACGTTGTAAAGTTTTAAAGAAATTCTTCCGCTTGCGTATTTAATGAAAGTATTTCTTCGTGTGTGAAGAAAGTTTTAATTCTTACTTATTTTAGAGTGTATATTATGCGATGATTGATACGAGAGGCTTGTGTGAGATTTTGTGAAGTCTCATTATTCGTGTCCCGACTTGAAGGATGCTCTTTTCTTCTAGGGTGTACCTTCGGAGTGTGACATCTTCACTCTTGTGATCTTTTTCCCAAGATGCCCTCTCAAAGTTGGATTTCAAAGTTCCCCATTTTCTAGGTTTTAATTCAAATTCATGTTTCTCTTTCTAAACTTGTTTCCACTGATATAAATTGGTTATTTATGATTATATATGAAGATTTATGGATGAATTCAAGTAATATTTATGGTTTTTGAACAATTCCCCACAAGACACATGATTACCCCTTCGTTCTCATATCTAAACCCTAGTATGCCTTGATTAAAGAATAAATGATGAGAATCTAGTATGTTTATATGTAATTAATAATTGTATATATGATGTTATCCTATATTATGAATGAATATCATGAAGTTAGGGTTGAATCTTGAAGAAAGTCTTGAAGGCTATGAATGAAGGTATTCAATTTGACTTTAGTCTTATGTTGAATTGTTGATCCACTTATGGTGGAGGTGCTGACTTGATTTATGAATTTGTGGTGTTGAGTCTTGTTCCTCTTCCCTACAACCCTAATTATGATCATGTTATGCTATGATATGAATACGAATATTAGGATATGATTATGGTAGTATTGATATGTTGAATAAAGAAATTCTCCTAAATACTATGTGAATAAGGTATGAAAGAACATTCTCACACGTTCTTGGTTCTTTGATTGAAAGGCTATTCTCATCTTTGGAACCTTTGAGCTATATGATATATGAATTGTTGAGTCCTGAAGACATTCTTTATGAGCTAATGCATAATTAAAGGATTAATGTTGTTTCAATGGGAATTGTGCTTAGCACCGAGTGAACATGAACATGATATGAAGGTTTTTACATTTATCAAGTCCGGCTTCCCATATGTTTTCCTTCTACGTTTATCAAATCCGTGTTCCCAACATTCATATGTTGTCTGATGAGATGGAAAAAATATATTTTTTGCAAGTCGGGGTTTCTACTAGAAATCTCCTTGTTCCTTTACTATGTGTCCTCATATGTCTTAGATAGTGGATCCACCTTATGGCTAGGTATGTCTAGTTTCACCTTATGAAAGTGAAACACCTCTTTTAGGTGTGGGGGTAGAACACCGGATTACATACTGTTCACATGGTCTTTGTCGGTTATTCCTAATTTCCTTATAATTTAAGATTATGAACAAATATACAAATATGACTTATGAATATGAATATGAACTCTATCTAGGGCTTCATAAGGGGTACTACTTAGAGTAGGTAATGGTATGGGACTTCACCCATACATTCCACAAGTGGGTTCTTTGAGGAGTTCATGTGTGAACCCTTTATGTATGCTGACTTTTAAATTATGTTAAGGTTGGTTTCAATATGATGATGTTGATTATGTATGTGACTACACTTATGTCTTCTCGATGTATTTACTTAGTATAGATGGGGGTATGAGACTTCATATGCACATTGCACAAGTGAACTTGAAAGGGGTTCATGGCTTGTGTCTTTATGGTATGATGTTTGTTAAACTCAAATATGTAAGATATGAATTATGGCTATGTATAATGGTACTTATGATCATGAATGTCTCATTATCATATGATATGGATTGATTATGTAAACATTGAATGTGCATTACGGCTTTTAACTTCAAATAGCATGATTTTAACTAAAAGTCCCTTTTTGCATGTTTTTAGTGGTTTTAATTACATGGCTTCCGTACTTAGTACAAATTGATTGTACTTGTTGGGAAAAATGCTACAATATTGATATTAAAATGAAATTATAAAATAGTAAATAACTTATCACAAACACTGTGTCGTGCCAATCCACTGCCTTAAAAGTGATTTCGGCTCGACTCCGGTGCAAATCGCTGCAGCCGGTCGCTCCCCAAGGTTCCACAGTTACTCTCAAACACGTGCACTCGTGGCTGAGAGTTTGGAGATTGCTCAAAATCAATTGCCCAAAAAATATTCTAAGGATAAGAAGAGGGAGGAAAATGTTTTTCTCTTTTTTTTATTTATGTTGGTAGTGTTATATTATGTTCTCCAAAGCCTCTTCTTATATAGGATTGCAAGAGAGGGAGTAGAAAAATAGAAGAGTTTAATTTTTCAGAAACGTATTGTCAAGGTTAATGGCATTAAAGGCCATTACATCACTCTGGTTTTTGGAACGGATGTATCATTCATCCCTTTTGTAACATACTATTTATATACTTTGCATTACTCTTAATTAATATCGTAGAATTAATATTACAATCCCTCACTAATGCAAAGATAAAGAATAAGAACAAATTTTGGACAAAAGGAAGGAACATGTATTTAAGTGTCAATATCTTTCGATTTGAATTGACACGTAGTGATATGAGGCAACAACTTATTATCCACAAAGTGAAGTACTCTTGAACTGAGCGGATATGAATTGAGACCATCATAACACATACTATATCCTTAAATTTTAAGCAACCTCCGCGATATAAACAAAGTGCTTTTATGGTCATGCACACATACACCTTGGATCTTATGAGTGCTCTATAAAGACGACCCAAGTGTTTCATAAAAGGCGACCACACATTTACACTCACGTAGGTGACTGCATCAAGTCTATCTCAAATAGACCACCTTATGGCTATAGAATCATTAAGAGTAAAATAAGCTCAACCTTATAAAAACTGCCTCACGCCATAGGGATGAAAAATGTGGTGTATATTGAGGTCTAACAGGTCCACCACATTACCTCAATCAATGGGCTTTAGCCCCATCCCCCTCGACGTTTCAAGGATTATTTTTCTTGTCAAGCCCTTCGTCATAGGATCCGCCAAATTTCTTTCGGACCTTACATATTCCAAGGAAATAACACCCAGTTTCAACAACTGTTTAACTGCACCATGTCTGATGCGAATGTGTCTCTTTTTTTCATTGTACACACTATTTTTGGCGATTCCAATTGCTGCATGTGATTCACAATGAAGAGAAACTGGTGAAGCTTGTCTTCCCCACAAAGGCATATCTGCCAAAAGATTTCTCAGCCACTCAGCTTCTTGTCCTGCCAACTCGAGAGCAATGAATTCTGATTCCATGGTAGAACGTGCTATACAAGTCTGTTTGAAAGACTTCCACGAAATAGCACCTGCACCCAAAGTAAACACATAGCCACTAGTGGATCTAACTTCATCATTATGAGTTACCCAGTTTGCATCACAAAAACCTTCTAAAACAGCAGAAAATTTGTTAAAATGCAAACACCAATTCATAGTACCTCTCAAATACCTTAGCAACCGATAAAGAGCATTCCAGTGTTCACTACTGGGATTATGAGTATATCTACTCAATCTACTAACAACATAAGCAATATCAGGCCGAGTATAGTTCATGAGAAACATTACGCTCCCAATTATTTTTGCATATTCAGTTTGAGAAACACTAGATTCTTTATTTTTCTTCAAGTGTATGCTAGGATCATAAGGAGTTCTCACTGAAACTACATCAAAACAATCGAACTTTTTCAACATTTTTTCAATGTAATGAGACTGACACAAAGGAAACCATTAGCTGTTCTTTTGATTTTAACTCCCAAAATCACATCTGCTTCACCAAGGTCTTTCATTTTAAATTTAGAAGACAAAAAGTTCTTAGTCTCATTAATAACATTTACATTAGGACCAAAGATTAACATGTCATCTACATATAAACATATAATGACACAATCTGAACCTATCATCTTAGAATAAACACATCTATCAGATGAATTTACAACAAAGTCATTATCCACTAATGTGACATTAAATTTTTTATACCATTGCTTAGGTGCTTGTTTTAGTCCATACAAAGACTTTCTCAGTTTGCATACTTTATCCTCTTGTCCTGGAACCACAAAAACCTCAGGTTGAGTCATATAGATCTCTTCCTCTAAATCACCATTTAGAAATGCAGTTTTAACATCCATTTGATGTACCACTAAATAATGAATAGCGGCTAAAGAAATAAGAGTTCTAATGGTCGCTATTTTAGTCACAGGAGAATAAGTATCAAAGTAATCAACGCCTTTCTTTTGGTTAAAACCCCTAATCACAAGTCTAGCCTTATTTATCAATTGTACCATCAGGTTTCAATTTCTTCTTAAATATCCACTTGCTACTTATGGGTTTACAACCTTTAGGCAAATCATACAAGTCCCAAGTGTGATTACAAACTATAGAGTCTAACTCACTTTTAATAGCCTCTTTCCAAAATATAACATCTATAAATCTCATTGCTTCATCGTAAGTCTTAGGATCTTCTTCTATTAAATAGATAGACACTAATTCATCATTTAAAACATTAATATCAAAATTTCCAGTTAAGAAAGTAGTGATAAAATCAGAACCAAAACTTGTCTCAATTCTACGTCTCTTACTCCTTCTAAGTTCATTTTCATGCTCATTAGAAATAACTCTAGAAGAAGGTACAACATGAGAATTAATAGACATAGACGTAGAAGCATTATTTTACACAACACTCGGCATATTATTTTTCAAAGGAAAAATATGCTCAAAAAATTCCGCATCTCTAGATTCACAAATAGAATGATCATTTAGAGACATAAATCTATATGCAACACTATTTTGAGCATAACCAATAAAGACAGTATCAGAAGTCTTAGAACCAACATTTACTCGTTTAAAATCAGGTAGACCAACCTTAGCGAAACACCCCCACACTTTCAAAAATTTCAAATTAGGAGCAAATCCTTTCCTCAACTCATATGAGGTCTTGTCTAACTTCTTATGTGGGACTCTATTAAGAATATAGCATGCATACAAGACTGCTTATCCTCACATATTGTCAGATAGACCAGAGCTTAAAAGCATAGAGTTCATAATTTCTTTAAGGGTTCTATTTTTCCGTTTGGCAACACCATTTTGTTGGGGAGTATAGGGAGCAATAAACTCATGTATAATATCATTTTTCTCACAAAAAGCTTCTAGAGTTTTAGTACTATATTCACCACCCCTATCAGATCTAAATCTCTTTATTTTCCTGTCTAATTGATTTTCCACTTCTGCTTTGAATTTCGAAAACATGCTTTTGGCCTCATCTTTAGACTTATGAAGATATACCTTAGTGTATCTAGAAAAGTCATCAACAAAAGTAATGTAATATTTTTTTTCCACCTTTGCTAACAGTGTTCTTGAAATCTGCTAAATCTGAATGTATTAGTTCAAGTAATTCAGTCTTTCTACTAATAATAGATTTTAAAGGTTTCTTGGCATGCTTTGCTTCTACACACACAGGACATTTAGAAAAATCATCAGTTTTTATCATTGGAATTAATTCTATTTTTCTGAGCCTTTTAATACAAGCAATATTAACATGACCTAGTATCATGCCACAAATTAATAGATTCAACAATATAAGCAGAATTTGAAATGCTTGCATTATTAACAATCTCTTGAACAATGTTCAATACAAATAATCCTCCACTAAGATATCCCTTCCCAACAAAGTCTCCTCCGCGAGAAATAATTATTTTATCAACTTCAAAAACAAGTTTAAGGCCTACTTTGTTGAGAAGTGCTCCGGAAACTAAGTTTCTACGGAGGGAGGGAACATACAAAACATTGTTCAAGGATAATGTCTTTCCAGAAGTTAATTTAAGTAAAACTTTTCCTTTACCATTACTACAGCAGTAGTGGAGTTACCCATATATACACACTCTCCATCAGTGGACTCCTCAAAGTCATGGAATAACTCTTTATTGGCACAGAAATGCCTTGAGGCGCCTGTGTCTAGTACCCAGTCAATTTTATTTGCCACCAGATTGGACTCAACGACTACAGCAGCAATCACTTCATTACCCTCAGCAAAATTGGCTTGGACATCACTTTGTCTTTCCTGCTTTGAGTCTTGCCCTTTTCTTTGATAGCAATTGGCAGTTCTGTAACAAACTTTTTCACAAACAAAACAAGAGCCCTTAAATTTTTGAATTTGACTCTCCGGCTTATTGAATTGATTTTTCTTCTTCATAAGTTTCTTTTTTAAGACTTTCTTCTGTTTGCCTTTGAACCTGTCTTTCACAACAATACCAGAAGATTCAACAAGATTAGCTTTAGAAGAATTAAGAGAAAGTTCTTCTATCTTATCTTTGAGACTGTTCACCTCTTCAGTTCTCATGTGACTAATAAGTTCTCGGAGGGTTAAATTCTTTTTCTTATGTTTTCATTGATTTCTATAATCACTCCAAGATGGTGGAAATTTTACAAGCAGAACATTAGCCTGAAATATCTCACATATCTTCATGTCCTCGTTGAGAACATCAGCAGTCAAGTTCTCATATTCATGAACTTGTTCCATTATTGACTTATTATCAACCATTTGGAATTTAATCCATTGTCCGACAACATATTTTTTCTTTCCTGCATCATCAACACCATATTTCTTTTCCAAACTATCCCATATTTCTTTAGCAGATTTATAGGTAACAAATAAATCAAATAAAGGATTAGTCATATGATTTAGCAAATGCCCTCTCACAGTTTTGTTATCCTTTTCAAACTTCTTTTTAACAACATCATCAACAGTTATAACATTGCTAGAATCAGTAGTAGTGTTAAAACCATTCATAGAAGGTTCATTAAATAAAACATAATCAACTTCTAATTGTTCAAAGAAAATTAAAAGTTTTTGTGACCATCGCTTAAAATTATTTCCATCGAAAGGCTCAAATTTTGACAAATCATTAAAAGTTTTGTTCAAAGAAATAGCCATTATCAATATTGTATGTTAGTAAATCGCTTTCAAATTGTTGGGAAAAATGCTACAATATTGATATTATAATGGAATTATAAAATAGTAAATAACTTATCACAAACACTGTGTCGTGGCAAGCCACTGCCTTAAAAGAGATTTCGGCTCGACTCCGGTGCAAATCGCTGCAGCCGGTCGCTCCCCAAGGTTCCACAGTTACTCTTAAACACGTGCACTCGTGGCTGAGAGTTTGGAGATTGCTCAAAATCAATTGCCCAAAAAATATTCTAAGGATAAGAAGAGGGATGAAAATGTTTTTCTCTTTTTTTATTTATGTTGGTAGTGTTATATTATGTTCTCCAGAGCCTCTTCTTATATAGGATTGCAAGAGAGGGAGTAGAAAAATAGAAGAGTTTAATTTTTCAGAAATGTATTGTCAAGGTTAATGACATTAAAGGCCATTACATCACTTTGGTTTTTGGAACGGATGTATCTTTCATCTCTTTTGTAACATACTATTTTATATACTTTGCATTACTCTTAATTAATATTGTAGAATTAATATTACAGTACTAACCCATATTTCTCTTATTTTTCTACTAAGTGTAGGCTTTGGCTAGTAGGTTCTCATTGTTAAGGAAAGAAGGCTTGGATTAATTTCTCCATGACTTTGGTATGTCCTCAAGATCCGTGGAAAACATAATGCCACTTATGTTCTTTCGATAATGTAATAGATTAATAGACCACTTATGTACTTCCTATTATGATATATTTTATTTGATGCTTTGGGGACATATCATCTTTCTAAATATGGAGTGGAAGAATGAATTCCTTGTTTTTACTATTTTATTGAGTCTTTTTTTAGGATGGGTTCCTTGACTTTTATTTTCGTTTCTTTTCATGCGATAGTCCTTTTGAACCGACTGTCTTTCATTATTTTAGGAAGTAAATTTCATTTTTATTATTTTTTTGGAGAGAAAAGAGAAACCCTTTTTAGTTGTTTGATACTTGCTATTTGTGCCTATTTTTGAGTAGCACTTTCTCGTGAATATTTGATTGACATTGAAATTGCAAAGTCTTTTACATCTAGGCTCATGGTTGTGACTATGTATATAACTTATTTTGTTCTGCAGTTTTTTATGACCTTGTGTGTCTTGGAAGTGGATTTAATCCATTTTATTTGATACTTGTGCCATGTGTGGTGAAAATTTGTATATTCTATGTTTTGCATCTTAGTCTAGATTTCGCCATGCATGTCATTGAAACGAAATCAAAAAGTGTTGCTTGTTTAGGAGATGATAATAGGTTTTCTTTGATTTGTCTTGTAAGTTTTAGCCTTTTCAGATACATATCACAGTAGCCCCATTGAGCCTAAAGTTTTTTTATTAGTAACCATATTTTTCCCTTGAATTTTATTGAATCTTTAGTTTTGAACCTTGCTTTCTTGAGCATTGTAGCGTAGATTTATTATAATTGTTAAATTTGAAGCATTGTAGCGTAGACTTATTATAATTGTTAAATTTGAAGAAAAGGGATGGTTGAATGTAAAAGAGAATCTATGACAGCTACAAAGTGATTAAAAATCTTTCTTTGAAAGAATGCGACATGAAAAAAAAGGAAAAAACATAACAAAAAAATATTCTTAAAAAAATGATGATTGAAGCATTCTTGAGATGATGGGGATTACTTGTGAAATAATTGTTCAAGAGAGGTCTGAAAATAAAGAGAAGAAAATAATGGGTGATGAAGTCTAAAATTGCAAAGTGTTTAGGGAAATGTAAGTCACTATTATATAGTATTTCTACCCGTCCCCTAGCTTACATTACAACTCGTTAAAATGCTATTTTATTCTATTCAGGTATGCTTAATTAGTGAAGATGTACAAAATGAGCAAGCCTATGGTTTTCTTGTGTATACGTGTAAATTTTATTTGTTAGTGTGAGAGTTGTTCTTTCATGCTTAATCCTTAATTTATATTTAATCTTTTGATTTGAGTGTATGGACTATTTCTTCTTGTGAGCACTTGTTTCATGATAGACATGTTCGCTTTCTTTGATAAGAGTAGGTGAGCAAACTTAAATTTAATGAGTTCAAAGTTCTTTTTTGAGGTTAGGAGGTTAGAAGTTTGTTGTTTATTTGTATATCTTCCATAATGATTGAGAAGTATACTTGATGGTTTGAAATTTATCACATGGCCTAATTGTTTGTATCAAGGAATTTTGAAGTGAGCTTTAATGTTTGCTCGAGGACGAACAAAAGTTTAAGTGTGGGGTGTTGATGTGAGGAAAAATTACACATTTTAAATCATTATTTGCCTCACATTTAATATTTATATTTGTCCTTTTCTTAGCATGAATTTTATGGATCGTGCAAAATAGTATATTTTAATTGTAGGATTAAATTGGTGTGAAGATAAGAAAATTTGGAGCTAAAACAAATTAACTATGGAAGGTGAAGAATAAAATCAAGCACACTACTAAAATTAATAAAATAATATATAATATATATGAAGTGAAATGAAAGAATGAATTTGAATCAGCGTAGAAGTCCTGCCACATATCAGAAAGGAAACACATCAAGAATTATTGAAGGCGGCGGGCGGAACACAATTCAAGCAGAATTCTAATTCCTTTTGGTTTTTAGTTCCTAATTTTTTTTTGGATTTAATTATTTTATTGAGGGCTTACTACATCTATAAATAGTCCATAAGAATAAGTATTAAGGGAGGAAGACATATTTTCTTTGAATGATAATTAGTAATTGATCTATGTCTATGTAGTTAAGCTGCTTGTTGTTGGATTATATTTACTTACGAATGATTGTTTAGTGATTTTGATTTCGCGTAATTGTTTATCATATTTGTTGTTCTTATATTCTTGTGATTACTATTTTGATGATTGATCACTATTAGAATAAATTATTGTCTTCTTTTGTTACGACCCGAGAGTACCCCCTGGAAGTAACTGACGTCGTCGACCTCGAAAAGGTCTTAGACAATCCCTTAGCATTTATCATTGCATCATAGATAGAATAAAAGTGGAAAAGTTAAAACTTTTCGGTTAAAGTTCAACTTCACTTCATATATAAAAAATAGAACTAACTTGTCTCACATTGCCATCTAAACAGAAGAGTATGAAAATTGGGACTTAGCCATCACATCATTACAAATCTTATAAAATGAATACAACATAGTCCTTGAAATAGGAGAAGTGGAACAACGTCTTTCAAATAAGCAAAACAACTAAAGCTAGAATCATAGGGTTTTGTCCTCAAACTTGAGGACTCACCAACTTGGAAAACAATCCAAGTTTCTTGAGAAAATGACCTTGAATCACGTCAATGGCCCGAACCTACATTTATATAGAAAATGGAAGATATATGGGTTGGTAAAACCACATGTACCAAGTATGGAAACATAAGCAAGTAAAACATTTAAAAATATGCACAAAGGGACATTTGGTTATAAGCATGCTAAGTTCACTTTAAAAGCCTTTATGCACATTCCAAGAATCATATACAAGACCATATCGAAACAACAACAAGACATATTCATATTCATGTTCAAGAGTAACATCATAATAGAGCAATAATAACATTTCATATTTAGAGTCCAATTCATCAATACATCCCAAGACCTTACACATAACCCCAATCCAAGTCTACTAGTGCAATGTGGACGTTGTGAAACCCCATAAACCCACATAAACCAAGTAAACTAACAAAGAGATCACAAGCATTGTCTTTTAGCTCATACATCATCATATCATATGTAGTCAAATACCATGCATACAATTTACACTAACATCATGTATATCAAGTGAAACCAATATCATACATATCATATGAGACACAAATCATGCATTTCATTCATAACATATATACATAAAGAACCCACCCTAGAATTCCCCTCAAGGTCCACTCGTGCAATGTATAGGTTAAGTCCCATACCATTACCTACACTAAGTAACACCTCTTAAGTAGTCCTAGTTAATGTTTATCTTCTTACTTTCATTCATTCATTTTAACATTCGGGAAACTTTGCCTTAACCGACATAGACCATGTGAGATACATGGAATCCAGTGTCATCCCCTCACACCGAAGGAGGGTGCCCTACTTTCCAAGGTAAGACATAAACATTCGCATAACATCTAGGTGGATCCACTAGCTAAGGTTCCTAAGGGAGCACATAGTTAAGGAAGTAGCAGGTTGTTACTAAAAACCCTCTTTATGATAACTAGCATTGTAGTTTCCACCTCATGAGAGAACATAGTGTGAACCTTCATTACTTTCTGAAGGAACACCTCTCAATGTCAAGTTCACTCGGTGCTAAGCTAAATTCCTTTTTTGAAGTGTCTTTAAAGTCTTCATTAACATTAATAGTCTTAGGATTTTAACCCCTCATGTAACATGTTGATATCTCATAGGTTTCAAGATGAGAAATCCCTTTCATCACAACCCAACATCATGTGAGAACATTACTTCATGACAGTCATAAGATGTACATGGGAATTACCTTTAATCCCTTATATTAGCACACCTATAATCATCTCACAACCATCATATTCATAGAATGATCATACATTCATAACTTCATCATTCATACTTCAATTAGTCAACATTACCAAAGATAACCCAACAATACAACAATAGAATGTTCATGATCTTGAAGGTCTTACCAATGGCCTCCAAGAAATCCTTTCAAGACTTCATCCCAAATCCATGATATATATCCATCAAACCAATTATATTCATCGTACAATAGTAAATTATGC
Organism: Solanum sitiens; assembly: GCA_016801875.1. Lineage (NCBI taxonomy): Eukaryota > Viridiplantae > Streptophyta > Magnoliopsida > Solanales > Solanaceae > Solanum > Solanum sitiens. Next base: position 1,930,612 of record JABWTJ010000112.1, read on the forward strand.
AATAACATACTCAATTACATCACCTCTAATCATTAATCAACATAGTTCAAGAGTTAGGATTAGGAGAAGAGGGACATTCATGGATCTTTAAGGAATTAGGTCAAAATCCTAAGATAATACATAAAATATAACATTCATTATACATCATTATTAATCAAATCTAGACAAATAAGTCAAGTTTAAAGGTGACCTACGAATTTGAGTAATTTCTAGAAAGTTGGAAGAACATTGAAGATCAATTTGAAGGAACCTCTTGGGGAAAGGAGTCCCAAGAGTTAAGAGTTTCCATACCTTGTAAATCCTTAAGGATTAATGCAGAAAATTCTTGTTCTTGAACCCTACTTTAATATTTGACCTTCTTCTTTAATGGAGTCCTTGGTTAGAGAGAGAGAATCTAGAGAGTAGTGGGAGCTTTTGGGTTTTGGGAGTTATAAGGTGTAGGACTTGTTTTATGACTTAAAATACTTTAATATACCTAAACTAACTAATTATAACTGTTTCTAAGTGTTAATTAATTAATTAGATAATTACTCAACTAACACCACTTAAGTCGTGTGGAGGCAGTGTGATTGGTGCCAATTGACGAGACCCCGTTGATGGGGCGTCAACCAATCCACGGACCGTACTGGTCAATCGTGTATTGGGACTGAGGCTGCATTTTTTGACAAGGTGGGGAGAATTCTAAGTTTGGGCTCATGAACACCATTGATGGGGCGTGAGTCCATTGATGAGCCATCAATTGTACTCGTGGTTCCTTGTTGTTCACGTCATGGTCGTTCCTTCACGTCTATGCACTAACACTTCCAAATCAAGTTAGTTATCTTATGTTAGGTCTTAAAACATCATTATAACCCTTTTTAAGTTATTAAACTTCATTTAAAGCTCTAGCTTAGGTCATTGGATTTCTGAGGTGTAGCAATATCACACCCTTAGGGAACATTCGTCCTCGAGTGACACTTTAAACATCTTTTAGAATTTACGACTCAAGACTAGCAGTCCAACCAACACATGGTATAAAATGATAATTCAATAACAAAGGAGGAAACATCAACTCCATTCTCAAACACAACAATGCATCATTATGAGGTAGAAATTATATAAACTACCAATTATGCACATATTTCATCATTTCACATTATGCAAGGAGGAATTTCCTTCTCCTTCTCATATAGCTCAACATATTCAACAAGGAGCCAATACATTATTTCATCACTTAATACTTGAGCAATTTCATAACAAGAAATATCACATGAAATCAACTATACCAACCATACAATCAAGTGCCATCAAGTATGAAGAACATATAAGTCAAAAAACATATGAAACATGAACTCTCACAAGAACTTGCATAATTAAGGGAAATCATGGAAGTTCAAATACACTTGTTACCCTTCATAAACTAAAAGTAAGAGGGATTACTAACCTCAGCCTTGACTAGAAAAGGAATGAAAAAGATAAGGATATCGGGACATTGTATCGGCCTCGACCTTCCAAGTAGCACTTTCCACAAGATGATTCTTCCGAAGAACATTTACGGAAGCTACTTCCTTATTCCTCAAATTCTTCACTTGCCGGTCTAAAATCTCAATCAGGACCTCTTAATTGGAAAGGTTAGCATCAAATTCTAAACCCTCTAGAGGAAGGATAGACAATGGATCACCTATGCACTTTTTGAGCATTGATACATGGACTACCGATTGAACCAGAGCCAACTCATTATGTAATCTTAACTCATAGGCAACCCTTCATATGCATTTTAAAATCTCATATGGTCCCACATACCGGGGACTAAGTTTTCCCTTTTTCCCAAACCTCATCATCCATTTAATGGGTGATATCTTCAAATTGACCAAGTCACCAACCATAAACTCAAGGTTCCTCTTTCTATTGTTGGCATAAGATTTTTTCTGACTTTGGTCGTATTCAGTCTATCTCTTATGAGTCAGAATTTCTCCACAGCCTCACAAATTCCTTCGGGACCTATTAGAGCAAACTTATCTACTTCAAACCACACGATCAGAGATCTACATCTCCTCCCATAGAGAGTCTCAAATGGTGCCATGGCGATACTTGAGTGATAGATATTATTGTAGGAAAATTCAATCAATGGTAGATGGTCATCCCAATTACCCTTAAAGTCAATGACACATGCCCTCAACATATCTTCTAAGGTTTGGATGGTTCGTTCAACCAAACAATCCGTTTGTGGATGAAATGTGGTACTAAGTTTCACCTTGGTACCAAGCCCACTTTGGAATGCTTTCCAAAAATGAGAAGCAAATTGAGTCCCCCTATCCGAATGATAGACAAAATAACTCCATGCATTCTCACACTCTCATTAAGATACAATTTAGCATATTCTTCCGCCGAATAAGTAGCTTTGACGGGAATAAAATGGGATGAGTTGGTCATCCTATGAACATTCACCCAAATCGAATCATTTTTCCTTCGCGTACGAGACAAACCCACAAAGAAATCCACATTGACATCTTCCCACTTCCAAGTGGGGATAGATATATCTTGAGTCATCCTTCTCGGTGTTTGATGTCCGACCTTGACTTGTTGACAATTAGGACATTTGGCCACAAATTCTGCTATATCCCTCTTCAACCCATTCCACAAATAGATCTCTTGTATATCAAGATATATTTTGGTGGCACCCGGATGAATGGAATATCGGGAACCATGAGCCTCTTCTAAAATTTGTCTCCTTAACTCATCCACCTCCGGGACACACAACCTACCTTGATATCTAAGTACCACATCCCCTCTCATTGGGAGAAGAACTCATTAGATTTACTAAGAACTGATTCCTTATACTCTATTAATAGAGGATCAAGATGTTGCTTAGATTAACCTCAACCACTAAAGACGACTCAGAGTTATGATGGACCATGAAACTCTCTTTTGGAGAATGTTCAAGACGAAACACCCAACCAAGCATATATATGCACATCTTTTACTAATTTCTTGTTACTATCAACAACATAGGCCACACTACCTATATACATCCGAATTAAAGCATCTGCAACCACATTGGCTTTCCCAGGGTGGTAAACACTGATATCATAATCTTTCAAAAGCTCTAACCATCCTCTTTGTCAGAGGTTTAACTCCCTTTGAGTGACCACATATTGGAGACTCTAACCATCTTCTTTGTCAGAGGTTTAACTCCCTTTGGGTGAATAAATATTGGAGACACTTGTGGTCTGTGAACACATCTACTTGCACTCCATATAGATAGTGTCTCCATATTTTCAAAGAAAATACTACGGACTCTAGTTCAAAATCATGGGTCGGATAGTTCTTCTCATGTACCTTAAGTTTCCTAGAGTCATATGCTATCACCTAGCCATGTTGCATAAGGACACAACCCAAACCTAATCGATAAGCATCATAATACACAACAAACCCTTTGGTACCCTCCGGTAATATTAACACCAGAGCGGAGGTAAGCTTATCTTTCAACTTTTGGAAGCCTTTCTCACAAGCTTCCGTCCATTCAAACTTAACTTTCTTTTGGGTTAGGGTAGTAAATGGAGAAGCAATAGATGCAAATCCATCAACAAATATCCTATAATACCCTGCTAAACCCAAGAAACTTTAAATATCGGTGGGAGTTAGAGGTCTAGGCCAATTCTTAACGGCATCCGTCTTCTTTGGATCTACCTCAATACCAACACTAGATACAATGTGACTAAAAAAGAAACCGATCTTAACCAAAATTTGCATTTACTCTTTTTAGCAAAGAGTTGATGCTCCTAGAGGACTTGCAATACTATCCTCAAATGACCCACGTGTTCGTCCTCACTCTTTGAATATACCAAGATATCATCAATAAAGACAATTAAAAATAAATCAAGATAATTCTGAAACACCATATTCATAAGGTCCATGAAAGTCGTCGGGGCATTGGTTAGACCAAAGAACATAACTAGGTACTCATAATGACCATATCTTGTTTGAAAAGCCATTTTAGGAATGTCAAATCCTCTAACTCTAAGTTGGTGATATCCCGACCTCAAATCAATCTTCAAAAAGTAACTCGCCCCTTGGAGTTGGTCAAATAAATTATCAATTCTAGAGAGAAGATACTTATTCTTTATTGTCACCTTGTTTAATTGTCGGTAGTCAATACACACTCTAAAAGACCCATCTTTCTTTTTCACAAATAATACCGAAGTGCCCCATAGTGATATGCTTGGTTGTATAAAACCCTTGTCCAGCAAATCCTTGAGTTGAACTTTTAATTCTTTCAACCTAGCCAGAGTCATCCGGTAAAAAGGAATTGATATGGGTTGAGTATCTGACAATAAATCTATGCCAAAATTTGTTCCCCATTCGGGAAGAATTCTGGGTAAGTCATTGGGAATACTTCCAGAAAATCCTTCACAATGGGGACCGAATCTAATGGAGGAGCCTCGGACCCAAGGTCATTGAACCTCACTATATGATAGAGACATCCCTTAGAAATCATCTGACAAGCTTTCGTACATGAAATCATTTGACCTCTAGGGATTGAGTTTCCCCCCTTCCATTCAAAAATGGGTTCATTAGGAAATTGGAATTTAACTACCTTGCAATCAATTGAAGCAAAACAAATATGTAACCAATCTTTCCCAATATGACATCAAAGTCCAACATATCAAGTTCTACCAAATCAACCAATGTAACTCTATTGGAAAATAATATGTGAAAACTCATATAGACTATTTTAGCAATAATGGAGTCACCCACCGGGGTAGAAACCAAAAAGGTTAAACTAAGACATAGGGGAGCACATCTGTAACGACCTGGGAGTACCCCCTGGAAGTTACCGACGTACAAGACTCTGAGAAGTCTGATACAAGCCTCTTAGATCATTCATTGCATACGATACTCAAAATAAGTAAAAATTTAAAACATTCTTCACACACGAAGAATACTTTCATTAAATAGCAAGCGGAAGACTTTTAACAACAATCTACCTTTACAATGTCTCATTAAACTATCTAATAACTTTAGAGTATGACTTTTGGGACTAAGCCCATACAAGACTTGAAATAAAGACTAAAAGACATAAAAGGAACATGTGGGTCTTGTCCTGAATATATGAGGACTCACCAAAGCTTCATCTTTAACCCTTAGAAACCTATCCATCATCCATGGCATACCAAGAACTCCAATTCCTACACTTTAGTCAAAAAGGGAAAAGAAGGGGTTATCCCATTTAATACACTAATTATGAAAGCCATGCAAAAACCATGAAAAAGGGACATTTAGTATAGAAACATACTTTCATGAAATTTTGATAAAAACCTTCATTATAAGAGTTTAAGAGACATAATACAAGTCAACAATTACATACAAGACAATACCCAAATAATCCGCAAGATATGACCATAATCACATAGAATCTTTTTAAGCATTTAGATCCCGTACTAAAGGTTATCCTAAGATCCACCTAAGTAAGATATGAAGCGACCGCCCATACAACCCCTTCACACACACCTGGTCCTCAAGACTACCCAAAGTAAGGATATTCCTTTCCCTCAAATAACACTTAGTTTCATATTCATCAAGTAAGACTTTATATTATTTAGACCCTCTACCTAAGGTTAATCTAAGACTCGCCTAGGTAAGACATGAAGAGATCACTCATACACCCTCTTCAAGCACACCTAAGTAATCCTCAAATCTACCTAAGATAAGAACATTTCTATTCAACATGCTTTTACTAAGTAAACTTTATTCATTAAAGCAATTTAATAGACACCTAAACAATTATGGGACTTCACATAATGGTCTTGGAAGACCTAGGGAACTCATCCTAGCACCTTCAAGGCCTACTCGTGCCATGTGGTGCACATTCCACATGATGAGAATAAGCATTAACCGACATAGACATTACTAGCTAGGCATGGAAACCAGAGTCTACCCTACTCCGTGGAGGGTGTTCTACTTGCCAAGGGTAGAACTAGGACACTTCCCATGTTGGCACATGGTTTAGGGTATATCAAGGGTTTCTTTGTACTTTAGTCTCATACTCAAGTAGAGCTACTACCAAAAGCATATCCACTCGGTGTTTTGCCTTTGTTCTCATAGAGTAATTTCATTCATATAAAGGTATTTGAGAAGGTACCATTTCTTAGTTCTACCAACTCACAATACCACTACCAAGAATGGGTCCACTAGGGCTGCCACTCAAGGTCTATTAGGATAGTTCTTATGACTTCTTAAAGATGGTTTCATGTCGTTCCGACCAACCTATCTCTAAGTCTATCATTCAACCCAATAAGGGCACCATTTAGGTCCACCGATCAAGGCTTCTATATTAACCTTCTTTTCATATTCAAGGTTTCACATTCTTAACCCTCTTTTCATATTCAAGGTTCTATATAAGTCTTTCATAGAAGGGCACCACCTTAGGTCTACCGATCCTAGACTTTTATTCATTCATACACATACATGACAAGGGTGCCTAAGCCTACCAAGTCAAGAGATCACATATTCACATAATCTTCATGTATCAAGAAGAGGGACCTAAGTCTACCAATCAAGACACAACATTCATCATATCATTTATCCAATATCATTCAAGTACTATGTAGGGACAACTAAGTCTACCAACACAAGATACAACATCACTCTATAAGGACACTTCTTAGTCCTTAATTATAATATAACCTCAATTAGAGAAGAATCATAACAATTTAGCACTCATTCAAGATCATATAGACATAACATGAGCAACTTCCCGTATACATTCACATTATACTAGATCACACATATATCACATCATCCTTCACTTTATACATTCGTTTAAGCCATAACACCTTGCATATAGTCACATTACTTCATATAACCAACTTCACATTTTACATTCACATGAACCCTAATATTATTCTACTTCACATAATAATGTCAACAAGGCCATGATCATAATCATATACAACGCATAAGCACCGCCACCATAAGTGGACCATACCAATCAGTAGCAATTTATATCAATTCTACATTAACTAAGGGAATTAGGTCAACTTACCTTCTTTCAATAGAAAATATCACCATTCCTTTACATCTCCATCAATTCACAATATAATAGCATAATTAACCATATAAATCAACAATACAACATAATCTAAATTCAATTCTATCATCATTAGATTATAAGCAATTAACTCATTCATAAGTCAAATTTAAAGATTTGAGAAGATAAAGGGTTTATGAATATTTTCATTGGAAAACATCAATTTAAGATCAATAATATCATATCTAATCATTCGAAAACGTTTCATGCACGGATCCATGAATTAGAGTGAAAATTTGACTTTTTCATCAACTTTGAAATCCTTGAAATTACTTTAAAATTGGATCTAAGGTGATAGCAAGCCTTAGATAAAGAACTCTCATACCTTATAAGAAGAAATACCAAGAGAATTGAAGAATAGATCCATTGGAATCCATAGCCCTAGCTCCAACTTTGACCTTGAGCTTCCATGGGGTTTGAGAGAACTTAAGGAGGAGAAAGGGTTTTGATTTTGAAAAGTGAAGTCAAATTTTAGGTCTTAGTGTTTAAACACTCTTAAAATACCTAACTAAACATAAAATAATCGTCTATACATTAAATTAGACTGACATAGGCCGAACTGCAGAAGGAATTACAGACCTAAACGACACCCACCATCTACTGGCCGTAGATGGAGTGACGCCCCGTCATTGGGGTCCAGGATCCCCTTTTCACTTGTTCCTTTTTGTTTATCTTGCTTAAAATCTTGGATATTGTCATTATTTTCAATTGAGGATAAATCGTTTTATTTGTGGTAGGGTGAGGCTCACCTTGTTTTTATTTTGTCGAGCTGAATATTTATGTGTTTTGATATATGTTAAATTGCAATATTTGGCATCGAAAATTTGGTCCACCTAATGATATCTGCGGTTTTACGAATTGAGTGAGCTGAAATATTAACCAAAACCTAGTTGAAATTTACTAACAACAGTTGTATATCATTGTAATTGCAGGTATGACCAGATCTGAAGCTCTAGGAAAATTAATGTCCCCTCAAGGGAAATCAACTGGGGTACGGAAAGTGAAAAGATACGTGCAGAAAGAGTCAAAATGAAGTAATTTGTTGCAAGAAATAATGGCAAAGAGATGCAAAGTCCCCTACCAAAATCATCAAACAGGGCAAAAGTAGATAGGTTAAGAACTATTCTTGAAGAGAAACTCTTATCCAGAGATGAGGTGATACATAAATATCCATAAATTATGAGCACACTAAGGTATCATCACTTCCATCTTTTCACTAAGCCTCGTGGATCATATATTCCATGTTTGGTTAGAGAATTCTACGCGTCTTATAAATCCATGATACCATCTGGAAGAAAACACACAGCAACAATCAGGCCAGTTGACTCAGTGATAGTACGGAGGATGGTGGTCCGGTGCGATCCCGATAGTATTAATGCTAATTAAGGTTGTGCTAACAACATGGAGGATTCATGTAAACACCTAACCAAAATGGGAACACAGGATAACATGAGATATTTGTTAGCTCCCCTAATTTCATATGATACCCCAAATTTGTTAAGAGTTGGCACAACAATTGAAAAGAAAAGCCTAAATGTAGCAGCTCGATATTGGTTTGGTTATATCAGTAGCTCAATCATGCCTTCACAAGACGAATCTATCTAACGGTCTGCAAAGGCTGCATGCCTAGGCTGTATTATTGACAGAATTTAACTTAATCTGGGGGAGATTATAGCTTCTGAAATCCTCATGCACTCAAAATAATGCAAAACTTCACTTCCTTTCCCAATCCTGATCACTAAACTGTGCAAACAAGCTCAAGTACCTTAGGAAGCTCTGAAGGATATGGAAATCACTCCTACATTATCCACCAACATCAGAAGAATTAAGGAAGAATACCTTAAGGATCGGGAGGAGAACAGGGCAAAGGGAACTGTGTCAAAGGCCTATCCAACTGATACAACATGGTCGTTCCCCACTACAATCAGAAATAAACCTACCGCTACCATCGCACCTCAAGTTAAGATTACACAAGCTATGTTTACCAAATGACACAACGTGCTCAATCTGCAGATCGTCAGATAGCTTCCCTAGAAACCTCTATTAAAGGAATGATCCAGACTGCTTTGAATAATGTTGTTACACTACCAAAAACCATTATTCATGAACTCCATGCGAGAATGGAGGTATGCGAACGCAACCAAGAACCACCAATAAGATGACAACATTAAAGGATGTGATCACAGTATTGAAAACTGAGGTAGAGCAGGTGAAGTCCATCTTTATGTTTGAACAAGTGACTAACCTTGAATCAGAGGCTCTGACAAAAAGGGACATCCCTGATGACACACCCGATACTGCTAAAGAGGAACCAATGGAGAAAGAACAAATCTTTATGGGGGCAACAGTACTAGTTTCTATGATGAGTAAACCCCATGTTGTCTCCAATAGGAGAAACGCACCAACACACAGAAAAGCAACTTGAACGGGATGTCTTTCCTTACTCTCTTCTCCATATCACTTTGCATTAACTTTCGCGTATCATATGAAGTACATTTGAGTACAAATGCTTTTATTTGTGGTAGGGTGAGGCTCACTTGGTTCTTGTTTTATCATGCTGAATATTTATATGTTTTGATATATGTTTGGGTTGTCTGTTTAAACTATGTTTTGAAAATTGCTTTCACATATTTTTGAGCTGATGGCTCTCTTTTGGGTCCTAATTTCATAATAATTTTGACCCTTCCAAAAAAAATTCACCTTAAAAATTTTGCCACCTCTTGTGTTGAAAGCAGTTGTTCTTCAATACCGATGACTTGAAAAATGCTCTCAATCGAACAAACATGAATGTGCGTCTACAACGAGAACGAATGAAGTTACTAGGCAATATGTGAACTCTTTGCACCTCTTTGTGACTAGCCAATTATCGAATTGATTCTTTTGCAATGACCATTGCACACTAGGAAATTGTGTTGTCTTGTTTGACTTAAGTGTCACTGCCTTGTGTGATGATCTTACCTTGAAACTTGCATGAATAAACCTAGAATTTATCCGGTTAGTCTAATTGATTTAGAAAGGTATCCTCTTGACATGATCTTAGGCAATTCTTAAGAGTGTGAGCCAACTTTGACATATACCTCTTTTTTGGCCTACACGTGAGTGTGTGAAACTCTTTTGAACATTCTTTGAGTCTTACCTCTTCCTTGGAAAAACCTTGATGAAAAACTAAACCTTACGTTATCCACTACCTATAACCCTTTTTTAGATGTGATACAAGTAAATACCCAACATAGGCCAAAAGCCTAAGTTGGGGTGTGGTGAAAAAGGAAAGAAGAAGTCAAGAAGTACAAAAGAATCCTCGCAAACCCATGGTATTGCAAAGAAATAGAATCCCTCCATACAAAAAAAGAAGAAAAAGAAAGAGAAAAGGAAAAGAAAAATCGTGAAATAAAAGCTCGAAATGTAAAGAAATCGGGTTTCAAAGCAATCCAGGAAAGGAAATAAAAGATGACCTAGAAGCACTTGACTAAGGATTAAGAAAGGAAGAAAGGGGATGGCTTAAGTAAATCACATCTCATTGTATAAAAGTCACTTAGCCTAAATGAACATACCTTTGCACTCAGGCCCGTTACAAGTCTTAGAAAGACCTTTTTATCTTGAGTGAATCGAACCGAAGGTCAATTAGAAAATATGGGCAAACATATGGGTGAAAACATGCATTGTGTTCCCCTTTGTGAGTGAGAGCGTTGCATGAGATTCCTGATCCTAAGTTGATAAATCTACGTGTGTGAAAATGGAATCATTCTTTGTGTGAGGTCATGTAGATACCTTTGTTGAGCTTAAACTTGCATTAGTATCAAGTATTGTGAGCTCAAGAATCTTTGGTAATGGTGTGTCACAACTTGAATCTTTGAGTATACAATTAAGCTATGCATAAGTAGTTTGAGTCTTGTTGTGTACATTCTTGATTGAGTCTTGTGTAGTACTATTTGAGACATTCTATTTGAAATGCTGAACTTAAGTTTTACTTGAGGACAGAAAAAAGTTTAAATTGGGGGTGTTGATAAGTCCTCAAATGGACTCATCTAGGGCCTTATTTTAATGCAAATAGTGTCCTAGATTGTGTATTTTATCTCGATATCTAATAAAAACTTCTAAGTTTCAGGTATTTGAGGATTTGGTAAGAGCATGAACACTTAGGCACAAAACAGAAGAAAAGAGCTGAAGATGCAAAGTGCGCATCGCCAAACACACTTGATGATACGCCGTATAGAAGAATTCTGCCTTATGTTACATCAAGTGAGCCCGGGAGAAAGTGGATCAAAAGGCAACGAAAAAAAGCAATCGACGCTTCGTCGAATAGTTCAGCAAAGCAGAGTTATTCCACCCAACGTTACAACATTCATGGACATAAAGTCAAGGCACAAACGATGATGAACCAGTAAAAGGGAGAATCGCCAAATTACTCAGTGATTCAAGACTAAAGACACTGAATGGATCCATCAGCACTAAATCTGAAGTCTATAAATACGGAACTCTTATATTATTTAGGAAAGGAGATTTTTGGAGAGAAATTTTAGAGAGTGAAACATTAGAAACTTAATATTTTTATTTTAGAAACTTTGTTCTTAAGCTTTCTCTCAAGTTTGGAGAGGGTTTTGAGGAAGCTTGAAGAAGGAAGTTCTTCTTCCAATCTTGGAAGTGGGTCTTCTTCATTTACCTTCCATTGCCAATTTTAAGATTTAATATCTTATACCTGTTTGATTTTATCATTTTAAGTATGTTTGATTATTTCTTGATGTGTGGCTAAAAAACCCCATTCTTGGGGTGTGATTTAGCAAATATGTGTTTATATTAATGTTGGGTATAGCTTGTTGATAGGATTAGATGAATTTAATGGTGATTTCACCTAGTGGTTGTGGTTTAATTTAATGGGTTTGTAGTTGCAAATTGGGTGGCTGATGCTCTTTCAAAACACAGTCACATGATAACCAGTCCACATATATATTTCAGCAGCCAGCACATGCCTAAGGAAGCAAAATCATACTATCAGCTGGATTTACTGGAGATGCCTAGCTTTAGAAGAAGGAAGACCAGAAGAATTAAGGAACCACCTTGATCGACCTTGCAGATTTCAACTATAGCTATCTGAATAGGTTAGTTTACTTTTATTCTACTTTGTAAAGGGAGAGTCTCCCTTGTTTATGTTTCCTAGATACTTTGTATTGAGAGGAGTCCTCTCCTTAGGTGCTTAGTATTTCGGTTTCATCATTGATGTACGGGGAGGAGTTGACTTCTTCTTTTAGAAAGTTGACTCTGAACCACCTTAGGTTGGCGGTTAGGTTTATGTCCCCCTCCTTTGTATTTTGTTTTGTTTATTAATGTTAAGGCCTGGGGGTGCTGCTCAGCCCCTTACCCACCCAAGGGTAGTTCAAATAAAAAAAAAAGGAAGTGGGTCGACATGAGGTTCAGCCCGAGAGGGTGAGCCTTAGTCCCATATCCAAGCATCCTCTATCGAATGGTCAGGGTGTGGGTAAGGTGTAGGCTGGTTAGTTTAGATGAGTGGGTGTCCGAGAGGAACCCATTTGATATGGAGTAAGTTGCCCGAGGGGAACTTACTTTCGCCCAAAGCTTAACCTAGTAACCATTGTCTTGCAAATATTTCTTATCAAAAGCATGTACCATTAGTTTGTGTCAACGTATATTGCGGTCACACCCCAAGAACTCTCTTCCATACCTATTTTCTCGTTTATTTTTACTAATTTTACTACTTGTGACAAAACCCTCTTTCTTGATATTTGACACTTTGATGTCACAAATTGAATTTAAATGTGTTTGATTTGAAAATGTTTTGAACTATCACTATTTCGAATGGAATTCTAAGTGGCTTCAACTTTCACTACCAATCCCTTGGGACATGGCTCCAATCTTTGGTTGTGTTACCTTACTAGCTTCGATTTGTAGACACTCAAACTGTAGGTTAGTGTCATTGATCACGAAATATAAAAAGATACACATATTGAAGCATACGTACGTGTTAATAACCCCATCTATGGACAAACGATTTTCTTCAAGAATCGTTGTTAGCCCCTCAGCCTTTTTGTTCATTGACTTAGGCAGATGACCCTATAATGGAGGTGTCAGCACTATAGCCTGCTCTGGACTGGAGGAGTAGAAGTGGTAGGCTGAGAATTCATGATCTTAGATGGATCATTAAACTTCTTAGTTCACCGCTTAGCCCTCTGTGTTACTGACAGATAATCCTCATCAGAACCCACACCTTCGCTTTCATATTGGTTGGGGTCATTTGTATAAAAGCCATCAATTTCAGTTGTTGCATCTGATAACTCAAGAGTCTTGTCTTTTCCCTTGCCTTTCCCACTGGAAAATCTAGCACCCTTGCTTCTGGATGTAGTTGCATCCTTATTGACTGTAACCCTTTTTGTTTTCCCTTGGGGTGACCTGATCCCTCCTGCAACTTTAGATCTAGCCATTTCAGCAAAGAATTTGGAAGACGTTAAAACAACTATGTAAAATTCATAGTGACACAATTGTAGAAAAAACTCACTGAATAGATCAGCGAATCGCCAAGTTCCCTTGTCGAGCTAGGCCAAGCTCGCCGCAAAAATTTCAACAAGTGGGCGATGGGAAAATCCTTTTGGTGAGTCGCTGACCTCTTTTGGCGAACAGGGTTTTATCCGCCGACATATCTTGTGCAACAAAGGTTCATGGGTGCAATCAAAGGGAGATCATAGAGACTTTCGTCGAGTTGCTGAATGTTTTTGGTGATCAAATAATTTTCTCCGAAAGCTACAGAACCCATATCACAAGTAGCTTGAAATTAAAGGTAAGATGGCGTTATTAGGCGAACCGCCGAGTAGTTTGGCGAGCTCGACCCAGCTTTCTAAGTGACCAAACGTGCCTAGTTTTGACCCAATTTCTTGGATTCAACCCCAAAACCCCCGAAAACAAAATTAAGGCATGCATTAGTACAGTTAAGCTCAGACCCATAACACTCAATCGTGATAAACACCATGCATGCACAATCCCACAAGATTTAACTCATTTTTACACGCGACAAAAAAAGAGTTCAAAAGTTAAGATAAAATGGGAAAGATTTACAAATAGAACTCGACATTTTAACAATATAAACCTATCAGAGAGGTCCAACATACATCAATACGATAACCCAATTGCATAAGAGAATAAATTTTTCAAAATAGTCTCGGGGTTTTGGAAAACCAACCTTTATGCCGATTGAAATGCTTTAAAATGCTAGGAGGCAATGTAATCCCAAGTTAAAACACCAATCCACAACTAAAATACCAAGAATGTAAGGATAATGAAGATACTTACTAGGTGCAAATTTGCGAAATTTCAAATCGAGGAGAAAATGAAAATTTGTTAAACTTTGAAACCATTGGCCTTTAGAACCGTCCAGCTTTAGCCCATTCAGCGACATTAGTTACGATCGCCAAACTACTCGGCGTTACGTCGAACTACTTAGTGTCACGCGAGTAGTCACTTCCCTCACCAAAATTTACAAACCCCCCCAATTATTGTGCGAGTTCAAACGGCGGCCTCCGTTGGGATCACCGACATGGTTGGTGATTCGCCTATAATTCTATAGATTTGCTGAGTTTTACATACTCCAATGTAAATTGGTCTTGATTCCAACGGAGGTCTAGTTCGGGGTCGCCGACCCTTTGGCGGTTCGTGGAATGGACCTATAGCTTGCCAATCTACCCTTGTCGATCACTCTCCATTTTTCAACCTAAAAAACCAATACACCATTATTTCTATAATAAAGAAAAGCATTTAAGTTCTTGGGTTTCATCCCAAGAAGTGCCTTAGTTAACGTTGTGGCACAACCTCTCCGCTCAATTTTAATTTGTGATGAAGAGATGGGACAACACATGACTCATTTGAGTCTCCAATCGCTAACAGATAGGAATTGGGAGGTAGATAGTATGACATTCTCATTTATCTCATTTAACATATTGTCGTAATCTTTGACTTTGTTGAGAATGAGTGAGAGTGTCTTCTCTATTTGTTTGTCCTTGCTTGCGTGGGTTACATATGCTCGTGAGGTGGAACGTACCATTCTTTTATTTTATCCGCTGCTTCCAATTCCATAATCTTCTTGGTCACTGAATCTAATTGAGTCAACGGTGTGGCCAGAGTATGGTCTTTCTCAACCTTCTTGTAAGTCATTGCCATCTGATCAAGGATTTGGGTGGCTATTGCAAAGGGTAGTCGTGAGATTCCCCCAGGAAATATTTGATCTACCATTCTTTAATTCTCTGGACCAATACTTTTGTAGAAGTAGTCTAGAAGCACGCTTTCTGAAATTCTATAAGCTGGGCATTTCAGGAAGAGTGCCTTGAACCTCAACCACATTTCATGGATGGACTCTCCCTCGACATGTCTAAAACTTAGGATCATATCTGTGAGAGTCGAGAGACACCATCCTTAAAAGAGAGATATCTAGTTGTTCACCATTGCCACCAGACATAATATGGATTCCTACTAAAAACAGCAACACAACAACAAACAAAACTAAAAATGAATTTAGTAAACTACAACTAACAAGAACAAAATATTCCACTAATCTAAGAATTTTCACATTATACCACCGGCTATCAATTTAGTAGTCTTAGTTTTACGACCTCTCTCTCGAGAAAGCCGAAAACATGGAGGTGAAATTGTATTTGAAACTACAACCCCATTAATTTCATACACAACTACTAAACTAAATCACATTTAAACAACAAATAAACCATCAACAAGCAAGACCCAACAGATAATCTAACTCATATTCACAAAATCACACCCAAAGAATTGGGGTTTTATCTTGACATGTAAAAGAGATGGAAATTTATACCAAAATGAGTTTGCATTCAAATGGGTATGAAGATTTAAGTCTTGATACAAGTCAAAAGTGAAGAATCCAAGAGACCCAAGCCCTAATTCTTAGAGATTAAACCCTTTGAATCTTCAAGTTCTTCAAAACCCTCTTCAAACATAGAACTCATAAATAAAAGCTAACTTTGAAAATTACTGTTCAATACTATGAAAAACTATATTAAGCTAAAAATAATAACATGTATTTATAGTTTTCAAAAAGTTGTGTTACGAAGGACCATTCGGCGCAGTTAGTCGAGATCATCGATCAACTTGGTGATCCTCCCTTGGGTAGCTTCATTGTCGTCTTATGCTAGCCTAAAACATCTTCGTGTTTTGGATCATTGGGCAACAAAGTACTGCTTCGTGGAACTACTCGGCGACACGTTGACTGCTCCTTTACTCCGCCGATTTGATCATTTCCTTTAGCACTCAGCTCACTGGAACAAATGGCGAGGATGGGACCTTTTGGCGACACATCAAATGGGTTTGACGATCCTCAAGTCTTCACTTCTTCGTCCTTTCAGCTACCTTTGTTCCTTTTAGATCGATTGTGTCCATGTTTTGTCCCTAAGTGTATACACCTATAACTCAAGGTATTTTATCAGTTTTTGAGACAAAATATGTATTTAAGGACACGAAACCTATCAAAATAGAGTCCTAAATGAGTTCACATCGTGGACTCATCATGGATCACTATTACCTGCCTTCTTATGTGTTTACTTTACCCGCACCATTCTATATAAATTGGCGATGCCGAAATGGGACTTTTCTGCGTTCAGGTGGAAGCATTCTTAGTTATTTCTTAAGTTTGCTTAGTTGCTTATGCTTTGCCGGTCTAACCTGATGATTACTTTGGTTTGTACTCACCTTTTACTTCTATTGTCCCTTTGATGCAGATCCTAGTCAGGGGGAGCCTCGTAGTGGCTGGTTGGGTTCCAACGGAGTTCCTTCTTTCGAAGTTGTGGTGAGGCCCTGTTTTCGAATCACCATTAGGCTCCCTCTTTTTTTTTTTGAAGTCTTTAACTTACTTTTCAAAGTATTGAGATGTATTTCATATTCGAGATTGTATTTAGATGTTCTTTATTCTATGCTACTAGGTTTAGGGACATTCTTTGTTACTTTCTATCGTTTGTGGTCTTACTTCCCTTCGAAAGTCTCGTATGTGTATTTCTTTAGGCTAACACTCCTTTATTTGGGGTTCTCGGGGTGTGTGCCATCATGACCTAAACTTTTAGATCGTGACAATTCACACCTCACCTACATGTCTATACAGATACTATTGCAAAAGGTGAGATTGACAAGTCCATTTGCGCAGATTTTATTGCTGAGATGAGCCTTTGCATTTTCATGGAAGTTGTCATTTCTACACTATCTATTTTATAACATATTTATTCCTTTTTTAAATTTACTAATCTGACGCTAAACTCATGTAACTCTATTAAATGCTCCACAATCTTATTATAAAATTTAGACGAGAGAATTAGTATTTGAGTGATCATTGAACTAATAGAATGATCATGGATTCTCATTGGAGTATTCCTCTGAAGTTATTCATTGTTATTTAATGCTTTTAGAGTAACACATAATTACATTGTGCTTTTATAACTGGGTTAGTGAATAGATAATTGGCTCGCCCAATAGGTGATATTAGTGGTGTCAGTCACATCTAGGGGCATCATGGTTTGTCAAAAAATTTACCCCTTTTTTTACATGTATCTCAATCAGATGACTAAAGTACAACCATACATGACAAAAGAACACAAAATATTTAATCAATTTTTATATGCATCTCAATCAAAAGGGAAAATACATAAATTTCCCCTGAACTTGTTCAGAAAAGTCAGTTACCCGCTTAAAGTATCATGATGACCTATTACACACTGAATCTTGTTTAAAGTGAAATTAATATCCTCTTTCGAAGACAATATCAATTTTGTGTGAAATTTTGTTATACACGCGTCTTGACACGTAAATAAGATTATTTAAAAAAATTTAAACCCTTTTTGCTTAATATTTTCTTAGACTTTTGCAAAAGGTAGAAACTTTGGCTTTCTTCCTCCTCTCACCTTACATTTCTTTCTTTTTAAAATCCACTTCTTCTTTCTTCTTCATCATTCATAAATCGAAGAAAAAACAAGAAATTTGAAGAGAGAACATGAGACAATAAGAAAATTATGAAGTATAGTGATGTTGGCGTCAACGATAGGCGGTGGGCAACACCATTGTTGCCGGTGAGACAAATAAAAACTTGCAGATCTGTCGAAATTATTTTGAAATCTTGATAAATTAGAATGAAAATTCATCATTTCATTAGTATTCTGTGTGTAATATCAAACATATTATTGATCGCTTGAGACAAAAATAACATTGTGATGGTTATAGGTGGTGCTTCAACGAGAATAAAGAAGACCAAGGTAGAAAATCATTTTCTTCGATGGCTTTTTGAAAAATGTAGTCAATGTAATCATGAATTCTTTGCATAAATGTCATAGGTATTTAAATAGAAGTCATTGTCTTTCTCATATTTTTTCCCGATGTTCTTCTCCAGTGAATCCTCCAGCGAGTTCGAATAAAAATCATGAACTTTCCGATGGTTATCAACACCCTCCCCACTATTTTTTTTACTTCTTTTAAGAGTTCCTTCTTAAGATAGAGTGATGGATATTTGAAGAAACCATCGGTGACAGAATATTTGAAGAACTACAAAAAATAATAATTTAAAAATATAAAAGCTTTAAAGAAATTAAGTCACCAATAAAAAGAAAAAAAAATGACATAATTAACATATTAGAAATTATAGTACTTAATTATATAATAACCAATAAAATATTGTCACGTGTTTCATTTAACATAAATTTTCTTCTTCTCACGCACCTTAAGAAAGGTGAGGACACTTTCTATGCCATGTCAGCTTCTAAAGTGTGTAATAGGTAATCACAATAATTTAAGCATGTGAAACAAGTTCGGGGGGGGGGGGGGGGGATTCATGTCTATTCTCCAATAAAAAAAAAGGCCGAACGTCTATAATTGCAAGTCATACAAACATCATGTAAAAACGTCTTCAGCCAAGACCACTTCCAAACACAAATGTCTGAAGTTATCAAACTTGGCAGACATTTTTCGCAGAAAAGGTAAACTAGCAAAAAAGTTATGAAGCCAGTATTAGCTAAATGGCAACATCAAAAGTGGATATTTGTGCACTTCTCTCAAGATAATGAATGGGCCAAATATTTGAGGTAAAAGTAAAATCACATCTTTCAATTAAATAAAGATAAAAAAAGAAAAATAGTCAAGATGGTGATCATGTATAGTCAATTTGTACGGTCAAGTCCTGTATTCCTAATTCATGGTATAGGTCATGCACATATTGCAAAATAGGTCGATCGTCAACTCCCTCCTTTACCTGTTCAACAATTTAACCATAAAAGTGTGAGCTTTGGGAAGGCATAAAGTAGACGAGAAAGCAAATTAGCATAAAACAAGTAATGTGTTCCATATAATGGGAGTGCATGCAGGTTGGATGTGGCACACAATAAAGTTAAGTGATCACCTGCAATGCAATTGATCCAATAACATGACCAGGCACAAGTTCCCAGAAACGAGCTTGAGATACTTCTGAAACGTCTTCAAGAGATGAAACCTGAGCACATGTGAAACTAAAATATCAGTTAGGAAATGATGTGTAATGTGTAGATGATAATGGTATCATTGTGTCCTCAGCCAGGACCCTAAAGCCACTATACCATTGTTTTCTTTTTGAAAAAAAAATGTCAACATTTCATTAAAAATATCAGCACAAGAAAAACAAAAAACTATCCAGAAGAGTTATAAAAATCACCCTAATCAACAAAATCTTACAGGAATTCTATGATTTGGAGTATGGATTCACTATCATTTACAGGATATCCAATACTCCAAAAAAGGAAAAAGATTAACTAATATACACTTCAATTTTATTCTCTATGTGGAGTTCTTTGTATTCTCAAAACACCAGAGTGTCCAGGCTCTAATCCACCTTAGTTGGTAGAGGAAATAGGGAGATAACTTAAGTTGGAAGAGAATCCAACACTTTGTTTAGTAAGACCACTCTGCCTCCCAGCGAAATGTATTGTCTTTCATTTAGTCAATCTCTCAACACATCTTTCAATCACCCCATCCCATATCTCCAAAGCTAGGCAAAGATACTTAGTTGGCAGACTGCCAATTTCACACGCCAAAGTACCTGTCAACCTATATAGTTGAGGCATCACAGTGACAGAAAAGAGTTGACTTTTCCTCCGATGGACATGAAGACGTGACACTGCTTCAGAAACAGTGAGATCAGTCTGATGTCTCAGTTGCTCAACTTCAGCATCACACAAGATAAGAGAGTCATGCATATAGCAAATGAGAAACATCCATCCCACATCCAGCTTTGTTGGATGTCATAAAACCCCTAATCTGTCCATTTGCCTTAGGCCTCTTCATCTTGTTATGGAGTCCTTGAAAATTCCGACGTTTGCCCCTCCAGACCAACGCACGCCATTAATAAGGTCGTCAGGGATGCCCACAAAAATTGACAAAAGAAACACCGGGTGCACAGCTTGTGGATAGTACTATAACTAATACAGGCGACTATCGCTAATATGTGTTTGGAGCAGATGACATGGCACGGCGGTGGAGGAGAAAGTGCGGTAGAAATTGTAGTGCATGTGGCCATAAATAGAGGCCACAGCTTTGAGTTTGAGCACCACGAGCATCGTTAATTATTTTTTTGTAATAATACGCACAAAGGCTTAGGTTAGCCGAGCTGGTTGGTCTTTAGGCTTATGTTGCTACTTCCATTGTTAAGATTAAAAAAAAAGAGAGAGGGCATATCCCAGCCTTAGTCCCCTCCTTGAAAGACAGAATCCTTCAGGTGAGTCATTTATCAACACTGAAAACCTTACGAAACTGATGCAGAACGTAACCCATTTCAGCCACTTACTCTCAATCCGCATCACACCAATGTTAAAACCAGTAATCCTGCTAACTCCACCTCACACCAAAACTCACAATGTTTGTCTTTTTTTTTTCCAGAGAGCTAGCTAACACATCGAATAAAATTTATTCGCAAGACAATACTGCCTGACAATGTCAATTTATCGATTATACTTGAAAAGTTCCCCTTGCATTCCAAGGCATAATAGCCACCACACCAAAACCTTACAAGCCATACTCCCGTCTCAAACATTGTTAGCTAATATCACTAGGGGTGTCAAAAATGAACTCAAACATAGATAACCCGCCCAGAATATTAAGGGTTGGGCTCAAGATAATTTGAATTGGGTTCAATCTCAATCCATTCAAGCCTAACCCATTTTAAGAGAATCTTCAAGCAAATCTGGAGGATCAAAGTGCCACACAAAGTGGCATGTTTACATGGCTACTAGCCAATGAAGCAGTTTTTGACATTGGATAATGTGGCCAAGAGAGGAATCTCTCTATGCAACAGATGTTCCTTATGTGGTAAGGCTAATGAGACAGTGAGACATCTCTTCTTACATTGCAACTTTACTGAGCAGCTGTGGCAGATTTTCCTTAATCTCAGAGGCATATCTTGGTGTATGCCTAGCAAGAATGATGAGACTTTATTCAGTTGGGAGATGGCTGGAGTTGGGGCTACAAACAGAGAAAGATGGAGGATTGATCCCTACTAGTATTTGGTGGAATATATTAAGGGAGAGAACGAGAGATGTTTTGAGAATAGGAACAACAGCCTGCAGGAACTAAAGCTTAAGTGTAATTTGTTGTTCTGCTTTTGGTGTACAAATGTCTACTCCAATGAAACTGAGTCAATCATAGATGTTTTAGGATTCATTTAGATTTGGTTCAGTTTTTGGATAGATTATACTTCCTTTTCTGCATTTGTAAATATGGTTTTTCAGTACTACCTAAGTACTAATTGAAATACAAATGTTACCAGTTTCAAAAAAAAAAAAAAAAGAGATCCTCAATTGAGCCCAATTCAATCTCTAATTTCAACCCGTTTTAAAACTCTTTACTGAGATACGTTCCTATATTAAAGGTATGAAGTATTATCTATTTAACATCTTTTAGTATTTATCTATCCATTTGTTACTTTTCTTTAAAAAAATCTTGAGCTGAAATTCGAATTGTGATTATAAAAGTTAAATATCATTATGTTAAAATTATTGAGATTAATCGGGTCAAATTGGGCGGGTCACGACCCAACCTTTTTTTTAGCCCATTTGAGCCCAAAGTATTGGGTGGGTCAAGACCCAACCCGATTTTATTTAAACCTATTTTAATATCTTCAATGTCAGCCCAACCCGGCCATTTGACACCCATAAATATCACAAAGTAGTACACATCGCGGGCGGGGGGGGACACAGCATGTTGCCCATCTTCACCAGTGTTGCCAAAGCCTCAATTGCACCACAATTGAGCCCTTTAGAGCATGCACTTATAAGCCAGCTTTATCTTGAAAAGAGCAATGTTAACCAATAAATAAAGTAACTAGTTAATTTTTCAATCCTTTTGTCCACATGTTATTGGGGCTTGTAGTAGCTCCTTTTAGTACATATATATTTTCTGTATTTGCATCTTTCTCCGTTGAAGCCTGCACTTGATTTGTGTTTTTCACTTGAACCCCAACATACTTTAGTGTTTTTCCCTTTTCTGCTTTGAGAGCACTGAACTTCACAACCAACACTATAACCAGTCACCTCAAACAAGAGATGATAATCTGCCTGATTCTATACAATCAATAACCCCAACCTTAACATGGGGACCTTTTACAGGGTTTGGCACAATTTTCATATTGAATTGAAATGGTTTGTGCATCAACATATTTTAAGAAAAAATCGATAGTGATACCACAGAAATTACCTGCCTCCAGCATTTGCTCAAGGCTGAAGATGGGATCCTTGGTGGAGCCATTTGGAGCAAGATGCCACCAGTAGTTCTAAAAAGTGGCATGACGAGGAAAAAGACTGTGGCAGAAACCAGTCCCAAACATAAGACTTCAGCATTCTTTACTCTGAAAGACAAAAAAAAAAAAAAAAAAAAAAAAAAAAAAAAAAAAAAAAAAAAAAAAAAAAAAAAAAAAGAAAAAAAAAACACTAAGAGGTCAGCCAGTAAACAAGTTTGCTTCTTTATTGAGGCCACGCCATGAATTTTCATAAAGCAAAGAAAATTTTTACCCAAGTGTTAACAACCAGGAAGCCAGGATGAGGCCTGAACTGATAAATAAAAAGGAAGAACTGTGTAAGATCTAAGAATCCGGGAGAAACAGTTAGATAGTAAGAAGCAAAACAGGTGATAAGATAGCATCTGAATCAAGGACCCAGTTCATCTAACGAGCTTAACGAAGGTAATCACTTACCTGCGAATGGAATCAGCTAGCACATGCAAGCAAACAGAGTGATAATTCATATCTTCAGCTTTCCGATAGACTGCAGACAAAATAGCATATCAGGAATCTTCAACAAAAGTCAAGACAGTTTAAGTAGCTCAACTAGCAAAGGCTTCTTAAATCATAATATATAAAATTGAATCAAGCAATATCAGCAGACACATTGTGGAACATGAAAGGGTTCAACCCCATTTTGTATTGAACCATTGCAGATCTGCTCAACCTGGACCCGCTGGCAATTCTTTTGATCTCCTGGTGGCGGAGCTACCCGCTACCTGTGTCAGTGAGAGGTAGCAGGTATCCCCATATATTACTCAAAGTGCATGCAAATATGAACACCACCGTTGTAAAAAAACATGGGCAGATTGAAACGAGTGAATCTTGAAATTTCTCCCAATATGCTTGCTCAACGGATTATCACATTATTGTTAATCATACACTACTATCATTTTTGGAATTTTATAATTATGACATTTCGGATAATAATGAAGTGTACAACTGTTGTTATAAAAACTCAACCACAAGTTAAAGGCAAATAAAAAAAACGGAAAAGGGTCATATTTACCCTTCGTTATACTTTTTTGATATATTTGTCCTTGCCATCCTACTTTGGGCACATATTTGCCCTTGTACAGTTAAGTTATCATGTCACCATTTTTATAAGCCCACGTGGCGCCCATGTGTATATACATTTATTATAATAAAAAAAATATTTTCTATTTAGTATTATATTCGACCCATTTAGTAAAATTCGACCCAACCATTAACCCGATTCTAATACACATTCTCTCATATCACTTTACCCATTAAAACAGAGATAATACAGAGGACTTCTATCAAACACCTTCCTCACACTCCCAACACACCATATAAACGCATCAAATTGTTCATTACATACAAATCCAACGCAAACCCATTTTTTATCACATGGGCATGAACCAATCTGCCATATCTTAGCTCACGTAACTCTACACACGCCTTTATAACAAGAGGGTACGTGTATTTATCTAAATATAAACCTTTACACATCATTTTAACATACATTACCAAAGCAAGTAAAGCATTTTCTTTACATTTAGAACTTAAAACACATCTTATTAAAGAATTATAAACATAGATATCTGGGTCATGTATTTGAGTGAAAAGAGAGTGGATATAGCTCATATCCTTATAGGGTATTGAAGAAGAACATAAAGATATGATTTTGACATAAGGGGTTGTTGGGTGTGCTGTAGGAAACTAGTTTTGGTGATCAAAGAATTGAAATAGAATTGTTTGGTTGAGTTACTGGTCTGGATTTTGTGAAAGACAGAAGGGTCTTGAGAATTTACAGTGCAACCAAAAATTAAAATGGTTTGTAGAACATTTGATTTCTTGTTAAAAAAACACACAAAAAATAATATGGATGTTGAGCTCCATAAATAGAAACTGTTCACTGTGATTTGTGACCACAATATCAGGCAGAGCAATGTTTCTTCTGTGGCGTACAGGAGAGAGAAATGAAGGTGAATCAGCAAAACATTCTCTCAGATCAATTGTCTCTGTATTATCTCTGTTGGGAGTGTAAGGAAGGTGTTTGATAGAAGTCCTCTGTATTATCTCTGTTTCAATGGGTAAAGTGATATGAGAGAATGGTATTAAAAATAGGTTAATCGTTGGGTTGGATTATACTAAATGGGTCGAATATGATACTAAATAAAAATATTTTTTTATTATAATAAATGTATATACACATGGAGCCACATAGGCGCCCACGTAGGCTTATAAAAATGGTGACATGATAACTTAATTGTACGAGGACAAATATGTGCCAAAAGTAGGATGGTAAGGGCAAATATATCAAAAAAGTATAATGAAGGGTAATATGACCCTTTTCTAAGGGTACAAGGGCAAATATGACCCATCTCCGTAAAAAAATAGATGTTAGACGCCCATTTTCTTCCTCCTACAACCTAAAATAGGTAATGAAGTCTTCAACAATGATTTCTTCTATCTCTCCTGAATATTGCGTCATGGACTAACCTAACTCTATGTAATGGGCCATTAACTACATCAGGCAGTAAGGACTGAGGAATTTTCCACTATTCACCTTTTTGTTTTTATATTTTTATCAGTAAAAGATTTTTTTAATACTTTACCCTACGCTTGCCTGGTGAAGCTTCTGGAAATTTGTACAAGGAAAAGGGGGAACCCCCATCCTAATCGCAAATTAGGTTACCAGGAAGCTTAAGCTATATTTGACAGAAGTATCACTCTGTTTAAATTGAAACGTATTGAACAATAATTGGTTGGATTGAGAAAAGGAGTATTTGGTTTCCTGTAGTCATTCATTCTGGTGTTGGTTTTCTTTTACGGCAAGTACAGTTTTATATGATTTAGACATCTTGAGTCAAAAAGGATTTGAAACTTGACTTTCATGTTGTACTCCATTTAACCATGCCTTGCCTTTCCTCATAGAATACCATCATCTAAGTTGCACGGACTCTTCACTTTTGATGTTGCACTCGTGTCGGATTCTCCAAAAATACACTACATTTGGAGAATCTGCCATGCACCCGTTGACATTTTGAAGAGTCCGAGTAACAAAGAGCATCATTAAAAGTGCTCCCTGGGTTTTTATTAACAGAGATTTCATTAGGTACTTCAAGGAGAGACCCCTAGATAACAAATGTAATCCCAAAAGGTGGGTCTCAGGAGGGTGGTGCCTACACGCAGCCTTACCCTGCCTTGTGAAGGTAGAGAGGCTGTTTACGATAGACCCACTGCTCAAGTAAAGCATAATAAAATCAAGTAGGTAAAGGAAGATACAGTAGTGAAGCCATCATGCTGAACGTAATGGAGCAGAGAACAATAGCAACAACACATAATACAAATAATCGAAGCAGAGGAAACAACAATTAATAATATAATCGAGGGACAAGATAGTATAAGAGTAATAATAACATACATTTCTAAGAGAAACTAGACAAAATTCAATTACCTACTAATCTTCTATCCTAATCCTTGACATCCATATACTCTTAGCTATGGTCATGATCTTGACAAGCTGCAAGTGTGTCGTATCCTGTCTGGGTCATGATCTTGAGAAGCTGCAAGTGTGTCATATCGTCAAATTACATCTCCCCAATGGTCTACCTCTACCTCTCATCATAGCCTTCATAGCCAACCTCTCGCACCTCCTCACTAGGACATCAGTGCATTTCCTCCACACGCCTGAACCATCTTAGTCTCACCTCCCACATCTTGTCCATCACAGGGGACCACTCCTACTTTGTCCCAAAAATCTTCGTTCCTAATCCAATCTCTCCTAGTATACCCACACATCCATCTCAATATACTCATTTCTACTTCTTTCATCTTCTAGACGTGCGAGTTCTTGATAGGTCAACATTCACCCCATACAACATAGTTGGTCTAACAACCAACTTTATAGAACTTACCTTTAAGGCTAGGTAACACAATCTTATCACACAAGACGCGGATGTGAGCCTCCATTTCATCCACTTTGCTCCAATGCAGTATGTAACATCATCGTTGATCTCCCTATTTCCTTGGATTATAGACCCAAAATACTTGAACTTCCTCTCTAGGAGATTACTTGTGTATGAATCCTCACTTCCACATCTGTCTAGTGAGTTATGCCACTGAACATGTACTCTATCTTGTACCTGCTCAACCTGAACCCTTTAGATTCCATGGTCTGTCAAAAAAACCTCCAGCCGATTGTTAGCTCTGCTGTGAGTTCCATTTATCAATACTATGTCATCTGCAAATGGCATACACTATGGCACCTTCCCTTGGATATGGCGCATTACTTCATCCATCACCAAAGCAAATAGAAACGGGCTAAGAGTTGATCCTGGTGCAACCACATCATGAGTGGGTGAGTATCCGCCCACTGTCCATACTCCAGTCTTGGCTCCATCATGCATGTCCTAAATCATCCTAATGTAAGTTTTAGGTACACCAGCCTCCAAAGATCTCAATAGAACTCCTCGGGGACTTTGTCATATGCTTTTCGAGGTTAATAAACAGTAAACACCATATGCAAGTCTCTCTTCCTCTCCCTATACTGTTGAGAGTGTACTAGAATTTTGGCATCCTTGATCTTATCTTGCCAAACAACCTATATGCTTTTTGTTATATAGATAAGATCTTAAATTGAGTCCAGTGCTACCTTTATCCTTTAGGCATCTTTGAAGCTTGGTCAAAGTATCTTGTATTGTGGCCAGAGTGAAGCAAACAAATGTTCATACCTTATCTATTCCTTGCAATGAGTAACGACCATGCTCGACTTCCAAAAGGAAATGAAAACTTGTGTTACATGAGCTCTCGTTTGATAGGTGTATTTGTGTCCAATAGGGTATTAAATGGGCATGGAAAGACGCTAAAAAGTTGAAGGTACCATACAGAACAAATCCCAGACACATCGTAGCATGGAGGATAGCAAAAGATTAAAGGAGCAGCATGACTAGTGTCAAAACTCAAAACTAGGTCATGTCTCTAACTGAACCTACTAAGCAAATGAAGATGACATTCATGATCCAATCACAACAGCCAAATGCACAGCAGCAACAGGATGGCCACTTCAATAAACAGAATGATGGTGTTAACACGTCGACTTTTCTCTCTCTCTCTCTCTCTCACACACACACATTGAGGAGAGAGCAAAAGAATTGATTTTGACTGTAATGAAGATGCTTACCAAGATTAATACGTGCATAATTCCTGAAGAACCAAACACCGATGAGATTCACCAGCAAGTTAGTGACAGCTGAGACGATCAAGTAATGCCTACATGCAGACTTCATTCAGGCACGGTACAATAAAATTGACAGTGATAATGTACAGAAACCTTCAGAAAGCAGCAAAAACTCTGCCATGAAATGCAAAGTGATACAAGAACTGAATTTGCAGAGCTATCATTTGGCCCTTTGAACTTATAAACCAAAGGTCAAAATTGAGATTATGCATGTCGTTCATATTCACTAAGAGAGAGACTTAGTTCAAGAGTGGATACTAAAGAAATACTTCAACTGTAGATTTTTTCATATTTCAGAAATATCTTATATTTTAAGGCTCATTCAAAAAAATACCAGAGTAGAGAAATATAAGCTAACAAACAAGAAGGGTGACCATCTCAGGATAGCTTGCTTTTTCCAAGTTTTGAAAGATTCAGACAGACGCAAGCCTGATGAATCAAGTAAAAACCTATGCCTTAAAGGGTATAGAACAGTAATTGATCAAACTTAAACCACCATCCTCAATCAAACAACAATAGAACCTAATTATCTGACAAGTGTGATGATTTTGCATCAAAGGACACCTACTTATTTTCATTAAATAAGTTGATAATACTGGCACAAAGGTCATGATCTCACAAAAGATGGTAACATCAACTAAATCTCGGACAACTCTAATTTTTTTTGAGGAGGACAACTACTATAATGTTTTCCCTAAAATTTTGGGACACTTACTTGTGCTCGGATTCATCTTGTATAAAGGCATGAAGTGCTTCCACAGCCAAGGAGAATGACATGAACAATAGAAACAGCTGCCTACATACGCAATACATGAAGAGCATGCCATGTTAGCCCAGATAAATGCAATTGAGTGAAAGCACCCACAAGCACACAATCAGCACCAAACCAAACAATCTAAAGAAGCAGTGCACATTTCGGAGATGACAAATGAAAATAGTCATTATGTCTCTCTCCTTATGGGTGGGTAGGTGTGACAATTTAACAAATATCATAATGGTTTATTGTCTACTTGAATAAGGTTTTAGAAGTACGCAAATAGATTAAACTATGAAATAGTTTTCTAAAACAAATATACAAACACACGTATATATGTAATGTGACGATGTGTGTGTGTGTGTGTGTGCATATAAACACGGTCACCACCTTTCATGTGGCACAATTTGATTGTTTTTTAAGGTACTGCAGAAAAATAAGATCAGAGCTAGACTTTGGAACATCAAATCTCTATAAAATCTAACAAGTCTAGCACATCCAGGTAATTAAAAACACAGTTTCCATTCTTCCAATAGTACAAATTAACACTTCCCAGCAATAGATGAACTTCCAGCACCCAAATACACCTCTAAACTTCTCGGGCATCACACAAAACAAAAACATAAACAAGGTCCAAATCTGAAAGGTATAATGACAGTGCAGAAAAAGATGATCAACAGCTTCAAAGGAGTTTTCACATAGATAGAATCTGCTACAAACACTAAAGCATCTCCTTATCAATTCATCTTAAGCCAAGCATGCTTCATAAGCCACCACCCAACCAAAGTAGGCCACTTTAGCTGGTCCAAAAGCCTTCCACATTAGCTTCCAAGGCCAATTAGTTCCCAACTCAGAAACAATTTTTATGAGTTCTCTGTCGTAAGAATTCAAGATAACTCCATTCTTATTAACATTCTAACATAATTCATCATCCTCTTCTAATTAATCTCAACTGAATGCATATATTAAAAAAATAAGCCCACTTCTTGAATTTCTCAATCAAAGAAAATTCTTCTAAGCAGGAGGCTCCAACCAGTTCCATTGAATACACCAGAAATTAGAGCATGTGTTAGTTACCATACTAGAGACAAGGATCTTGCTCCTTAAAAAGTCCTAAGCCATCCCAATTCTCTTCCACACCCTAATTTTTTGCCCATTCCAACCCAATATTGGTATTCTTGTTGAACTCCCCCCAAAGACTAGTTGGTCGTCTCCATACATCTACCATAAGGAGTTTTCACAGACGGGAGCGCAGAACCCCTCTTCCATATTTAGTCTCCATCAGTCTTCCGTGGAGCTATCTTCCTATCATTGAATCAACATAGTCATTTGCATTACAGATTTTGGTTGTAGACATTTATATTCCTTACTCCTAAACCTCCTTCCTCCTTATGCCTTATCATTGTACTACTCCAATCTGACCAAATAAAACCTCTTCTTATCTGCATTTCCTTCCCACGAGAACTGCCTTTTAATATCATCAATTTTCTTCTCTACACTGAATGAAAGAGATACATATCAGGGGACATGATTTCTATATATATATATATATTATTTTTGTTGAGTTCTTTTTTATTTAGTTATTTTACTTATCGGTGCAAGGTTTATTTTGATACTTTTAAACAATGCTGCTTCACTTCAATGAAGTGAGCACTTCACTTCTTGCTTTAGGCGAAGCAGACCCTTGTTGTTTTTCTGACCCTTGTTGTTTTTCTGTGCTTCTTGCTCTCAAGAAAAATGGGTGTAACTCAATAGTTACAAACAATATGCATGTCATCTCCGTGATTTTATCTATATCTATATCTATCTATCTAGAATATCCTCAACTTAAAACACCTAATGTTGTTTATCTTTTATATTTTTTTAAATTATATTATATTTATTTATTTATATTGTATGATATTATATTAAAAGCAGACACTTTTGCACATTGAAGGGTTGTGACTTTTTCCGGAGGGGTGTGACTTTCCCAAAGAGTTGCGACTTTTACGAAGAGTTGAGACCTTTCCAAAGATATGTGACTTTTCTGATAAGGCATAATAAGCACATGTACACACTACCCTTTATTGGCTATAAATAGAGGGGTCCCTCACATTTTTGAACTACGATTCTTTCTAAATTTTCTATTCTTCTTCTTAAAACACCCAATTTAATACATCTTCTATATTTCAAATTCACATTATATTTATTTATGTATTTATATTATATTATATTATATTTAAAACATACACCTTTTCACATTGAAGGGTTGTGACTTTTCCAAAGGGTTAGTGATTTTTTCAAAGAGTTATGACTTTTCTAATAAGGTATAATAAGCAAATGTTCGTTCCATCTTTTGTTGGCTATAAATAGAAGGGTTCCCTCACATTTTTAAACTACAAATTTTCTATTTTTTCTAATCTTCTTCTTAAAACACCCAATTTAGTACATATACCATATTTCATTTCGTACTTATTTATTTATATCAATATTATATTATATTAAAAACAAAACACCTTTTTACATTGAAGGGTGGTGAATTTTTCAAAGAGTTATCATTTTTCTAATGAACTGTGACATTTCCGAAAGATTGTGATTTTTTTGAAGAGTTGTGACTTTTCTGATAAGGTGCAATAAGCACCTGTTCATACTACCTTTCTTGGCTATAAATGAAAGGGTTTCCTCATATTTTAAAACAACAAATTCTAATTTTCTGCTCTTCTCTTCTTAAAAAACTCAAGTGTGATTTGCAGTTGTTGAGTGAGTTCAAAGTTCAATCGAAATTGAACACCTCTAATTTGAATGTTAAATTACTATACCCACAACCAAAAAAACTCAATTTAGTATATCTCTTATATTTTATATTTATATTATATCAAAAGTAGGAATTCCAACAATAACTAAGCAATGAATTATAGAAGGTATATTTAAGAGATATAATTAAGAAATTTTAAGAGCGACTTTTTTTATTTTTACACATCAAAATTAATTTTGGAAAAAGAAAAAAAGTTCTTAAAAAAAAGATAAATGTAATTGGAGGTCATAGAGAGGTGTCACGTCATCTTATCTAATCTAAGTTTTATAATATAAAAAATAGATATAGATATTTTGGGATATTGATTTCACAATTTCAGCATGCACACTTAGTAATCATAGTTTACATTCATTATTCATGGAAACGTATACTTGATTATTTCATTTATAATCTTTTACTTAAATTGTTGGTTTAATAATATTGACATTATTTTTAAAAATACAGTACTACGTGGTTTGACATTCACTAGTAACGCATGTGCATCAAAACTAGTTACTTAAAAGCACGAAGGTCCTTAGAAATGTTGATTGAACTTTTTGCCCTTCATTAAAAGTCTATACAATAGACATACTTGTCATTTACTATTTTCCTCAAATTATTATCTATATCTATAAAGTTTAATATAAACTCGTCATAATAAATTTTAGTTACTAATGCTTTCCTTATTTGAACAAATCATAAAATTAAGGATTTCAATCAATTTAGAAATTTGTACAAATCCTTTCCTTGCTTGAATTAAATATCACGACTTAAATACCTATATATTCTTCTTCTTCTCTCAAGTTATTTCGTTGCTTCTTTTCTATTCTTTTTTATTTTTTATAATTGAATCAACAAGTTTAATAGATAAGCTTTCACAAATTGATGCTTTTCTCCTAACTAAAATACCTCACACACTAATTCTTAATTTTTTCCACTAGAAATTAATTTTATTTGATATTTATTTTATGTAAAATAAATTATTATCATTTTTCTTTAATTCTAATATGTTTGCTTTCAATTTTACATATGCATATACTTTCGGACGCTGACCACTTCATTTATGTATTTATTAAAGCATTGTAGACGACAAAAATGCTTGTAAAATTAATTAAACTAAAAGAGTACATTAGTGAAGGCAACTTGTAGAAAATAATAAAACTGTAATAATGATAATGTAATCAAAATGACAGAAGAGAACATAAACCAACAATATTATTTGTAAGAAGTTGCCAAGTAAGATACAAATACTAAAAGAATTCATCACAATTGCATCTTCAAAAGTTGTGTAATAATATTTATTCCATCATTAGACGAATATAAAATCAATTTTAATGTTAGTTATTATTTTCAAGAATTTTTATACATTCATTGCTTGACGTGGATAGTATGTGACTTTGTTGCTCGGACTCGTTCAAATTGTCGACGGGTGCCTGTCAAATCTTCCAAAAATACTGTATTTTTGAAGGATTCGACACGGGTGCAGCATCATTTTTGGAGAGTCCGAGCAACTTAGGTATATGATACACATGTTCTACGTGCGTACACGGAACTAGTAATATAAAATCTCTCCCAATAATAGCTCCTTTGTGTCCTTCCATGTAGAGAGCTAAGCAATACGAGAGCTACAATTTATGTGATTCTAAAAATATATACTGCAGCTATCACATAAAGGTGCCAAAAGACACTTTTTTGATGGAAGAAGTGGAAGTACAATGTATAAGGAAAAAAAGTTGAGATTGTTTCATGTACTTACAGCATTGGTGAATGCAGACAAAACCTCTAACCTTCTATACCTGAGAACAATAGCAACAACAACATAATCAAACTTAGTAATCCTAAATGTTCAACTGAACATACTAATTATGAGAGGTTGGAAAAATAAACAAATTGTCAACAATTTTCTTAATTGTGGAAGTTAGACAAACTACAGAAATATTCTTAATTGGTTTAACCTATAAATTTTGATTGTGTTTCAAATTTTTCAGAAGCTATTGAATTCACAAACTGATAAAAACAGAGAGGTATTTTTTGCCCTTCCTATTTTACTTTTTCTTTTGTATGATTCTTTAATGACTAAACCTAAATTGCTTTTCCCTTGATAACCACCGAAACTCCTTTAACAAATTTACTCGTTAAAATACTTCCCCATCACATAAGAAATGTATGTATCTGCCCATTTAACAAGTGCACTGACAAGTCACAAACTTCAATCACGAACAAGTAAAAAAGAGTACAAAACAGGTAAAGAGAAAATGTTTAACCAAAAAAACCAAAGAATTTCCTAGGAGATTAGAGTTTAAACCTCACCCATAAGTGTAAACACGATCAGGCTTTTCTCTAGAAGCATCCATTGCAAATAAGGAAAATGTCAAAAGGCCACAACCAAAGGTCAAATGAAATGCGTCTGATACCAACCCTGATATTAATCAACAGTCAAATTAAATTTCAGAAGAGAAAAAAAGCAAGAAGTGAATAAGCAGAAGAAAAAAGAAATACAGATTGATAGAATTAGGATAATCAGGTGTCATTAGATGTTCTTAGGATAGGTGGGAAAAAGCAATTTAATTTGGTGAAGCAATTTGATATGCAACAATTTGATTTCACATCGCATGTCCAAACGGGCCCTTAGAATAACTCAATTTAGCACCCACTTGAAAACTCATAAAATCAAAAGTAGCTTTAGACAATAATCCAAACATCTTTTGCCGGAACAATTAATTACATGAGCTTATCGTACTATGAGATAGCAAGATATGAACGGTTAATAGTGGAACAAGAGGTTGATTGTGTTCTATGTCAACTTTAGAATATGAAACTTTCCGTATGGTTGACAAATAACAACAATGTTAGCATGATATCCAATTCTATTTTCTATCCGTGCATCGTCTCCACGAAAAAATTCTTCGAAACATAACTTCTTTTTTACGTCACATAAATCAATTTCTTATTCATATTGATGTACTCTTTAGAAGTACTGAGTACTAAAACCATTTCTTCTTGCATAATCATTATAAAAGTTAACTGTATCCTCATCACTGCCTAATTCAAGTCCAAGATTAGGCTCAAAATCAATATGCTCTTTTTTTTTTGTGATAATGGTAACTTAAATCAATATGCTCTTTTCAAAAAAAAAAAAAATATGCTCTTAGACTTATTTTGTAGAACTTTTTTGGGTGCAGTACCGTACATGCTTCTCAAAGTTATACATTAAACATCAAAGAAACACAGATTAATACTTTGTACTGTGTAGTACCAAAAGAATAAGAACTGTTTTGGGTGCAGTATCATACATGCTTCTCAAGGCTATCCATTAATCATCAAAAAGAGCATCAAAGAAACACAGATTAATACTTTGTACTGTGTAGTACCAAAATAAAAATAAAAAATTACATATTGAACAATAAAACTAAGTCAAAAACAAAAAATAATTATTACTCACTAAATAAATAAACACATTCACCCTATGTCCAAAAACAAGCTTAGAAAAAAATGATGACTTCATATCACATGTCCAAACGCAAGCTAAGAAAGATCAAAAGAACTATCATCGAACAAAACAACAAAAAGCTATGAAGAAGGAAGGAGAAGCAGTGTAGGTTCTCTACTTTTTGGTCAACTACTCGAATACAGGTTTGTCCATCATTAATAACATTATTTACCTTGTCTAAGAAAAAAAATGAAACAGAGAGAAGCAGGTAATATATTTCCACAATGTTATATCGGATAAGGAGCATACAAGGACATAATGACAAAGAAGATTGTGATGTCACATGCCAAAATCTTGGAAAAAGAAGATGGGTTGTGTCATACAAAAAGAGGATCAAAAGTTCCCTTGAATGAACACAAAGCACAAGAAAGCTCAAGAACAAAATTTGAACTCAACTAACCAAATTGGTTCAACAAGCTTATTACAGCACTACTGATAATGCAAGTCATTTCAATCAGGTATATCTCGTTTGATTTTTCAATTCAATTGTACAATAACATATAAGCAATTATTTAGTTATTTAACAAATTATTTGCTTAATTTATTTTTTTGATTGTTTTATTTCACTTGTTCATTTATTCATTTGTTGCATGGTTTCAGCATCACAAAGAAACATTATTGACCATTCTGATTAAAGTGCCCCCCAAATCATAGAGGTATCTTCTCTTTTGATGGCTTATTTAGCCTTACCCGAATGTTGACGGTAATATTAAGGCATTCATTCATAAAGAAAATTGTTGACAAGCTAATTAGTCGTTGACTATTATTTGCTACATTTACAGGAACCTATTGGTTTCTGTGCTTTTCAACATTTACAAAAATTCTTATTTTCTTACTCATGCCCAGGTTAGTATTAAGTGAAATTTCATTACTAATTGTCAGTTTTGCTGAATGCCTCTCAAAGTGAGAGATTTTCCATTATATAGAGAGAATAAATATTACAAATCCCTAAAGATCCGTCATCCCTATCCCTAAAGATCAGCTATTCTATCTCTACAACTCTGCTATTCAATCCCTCCAAATCCGCTATTCTATCACAATATTTATTCATTTGATTCTACAACAAATCTATATGATCATGCTAATTTATATCACTATCTAATTACATTAATATATACAATTATTTAGATTAATATTCATGCTAACATCCCCCCTCAAATTGATGCCGGTGGATCAAGAAGCATCAATTTGCCTACTAGAAACTGATGGCGTTGTCGTGCCATAGATTTTGTAAACGCATCAGCTATTTGAAGATCACTGGACACATGTGGAAGAGTAATGACTCCTTTATCTAGCTATTTGAAGATCACTGGACACATGTGGAAGAGTAATGACTCCTTTATCTACAGCTTCTCGTATATAATGACAATCTACTTCGATGTGTTTGGTCCTCTCATGAAAAACTGGATTAGTAGCAATCTGAATAGCACTTGTATTATCAGCATGGAGAGGAGTAGGATGAGATTGAGGAAATCCAATCTCAGCAAGTAATCCACGAAGCCATACAACCTCGGAGCAAGCAGTAGACATGGATCGATATTCGGCCTCTGTTGAAGATTTTGACACACGATCTTGCTTTTTACTCTTCCACGATATCATTGACTCTCCAAGAAACATGCACCAACCAGTGACTGAACGACGAGTATCAGGACATCCCGCCCAGTCAGAATCACTACAAGCATTAAGACGAATAGGAGAACCACTTGGAAAGAACAATCCACGAGTAGATGTTCCTAGAAGATACCGAACGATGCGACGAACAGCCACCAAGTGGAGATGACGGGGAGCTTGCATAAATTGGCTAACTTGTTGCACTGCAAAAGAGATATCAGGCCAAGTAATAGTAAGGTAATTTAGACTCCCAACTAATTCTCGAAACATAGTTGGATCAGGAAGAACATCGCCTTCCTCACGACGATACTTCACATTCAATTCCAATGGAGTATCTACAGAGGAGGAATCTTGAAGACCAGCCAAAGAAATCAGATCCTGAGTATATTTGTGTTGGTTTAGAAACACACCTGAATCAACATTATGAACTTCTAAACCCAAAAAATATGTAAGAGTACCAAGATCTTTCATATGAAAAGAATCTTTAAGCTGCTGTTGGAGACTAGTAATTAGTGAAGAATCAGTTCCTGTGATAATGTCATCTACATACACCAAAAGAAGAACACAACCTGTAGATGTTTTCCGAAGAAACAAAGACGAGTCATATTTGCTCTGCTCAAAAGAAAATTGTAGCAAAGTAGACCGGAACTTATCAAACCAAGCTCTTGGAGTTTGTTTTAATCCATACAAAGACCGCTTCAACTTGCACACATCTGATGTAGGTGATGAGAACAAACTAGGTGGAGGTTTCATATAAATGTCTTCTTTGAGATCACCATGGAGAAAAGCATTTTTGACATCCATTTGATAAAGAGACCAGTTTTGTGAAGCAGCAATGGCAATAATAGTTCGCACCGTAGTCATTTTTGCTACTGGTGCAAAAGTCTCCTCATAGTCCACCCCATACTCTTGTCTGTTACCAAGAACAACCAATCGAGCTTTGTACCGATCAAGAGTTCCATCAGAATGAAGTTTAATTGAATAAACCCATTTACATCCAATAGGGCGGACATTTGAAGGACATGAAACAATGTCCCATGTGTCATTTTCTTTAAGAGTCAAAAGTTCCTCCTCCATTGCTTTTTGCCAACATTCAAGCTTGGAGGCTTGTGAGTAACCTGTTGGAATAGAGATGGTGGATAAAGTAGAAGAAAAACCATACCGTTTAGGAGTTTGAGACACTCTAGTAGATCGCCGAGGAGGCTAAAGAGGAGCAGGCCTTGAAAAAATCTCAGATTCTGGTTGTAGAGCAGTCTCAGGTGGCGGATCTGTTTCAGGATGGGGTAAAGTTGGCCGACGTCGTTCATACACAAATCCTGGTTTGAATCGCTTAGAAAACAATGACAAATCCTCAAAAGTAGGAAGAAGAGGAGAAATAGAAGATGACTCAATATGAGTAGGAAAGAAATACTGATTTTCAAAGAAAATAACATTCCTAGAAACATGAAATTTGTTAGAACCTGGATCATAACAAATAAATCCTTTCTGCGAAGTACTATAGCCCATAAAAGCACATTTAATAGACTGAACAGAGAGTTTATTGCGTTGAGAAGGAGGAAGGTGCACAAAACAAACACAACCAAATGTATGAAAACTATGATACCTAGGATACTTGTGAAAAAGACGATAATATGGAGACTCAAGGTTTAACACTTTAGATGGAAGTCTATTAATCAAATAGACAGCAGTAGACACAGCTTCAACCCAATATTTAGATGGAACAGAGGACTCAATCAATAAAGTACGAGTGACATCCAAAAGATGACGGTTTTTACGCTCAGCAACCCCATTTTGTTGTGGCGTGTATGGGCAAGAGCGTTGTGATACAATTTCTTTCTCAAGCAACAAATTATTGAATTCATGAGACATATATTCTCCACCAGAATCAGATCTTAATATTTTGATGCATGTGGAAAATTGAGTCTCAACGTAAGCCAAAAACTTCTTGAATATGGAAAACACTTCAGATTTAGATCGAAGAAAATACACCCATGTAAACCGACTATGGTCATCAATAAATGTCACAAAATACTTGAAATGAGCATGAGAAATTACTGGTGAAATTCCCCAAACATCACTATGAATGACATCAAAACACTTTGCAGCACGACTACCAAAATTAGGAAAAGGAAGAGTTTTACTTTTGCCTAATTTACAAGTAGAACAATCAAAGAAAGCAACTGAAAATTGATTTTTATTTCCCAATAAACCAGAATTGGACAAATGAGACAACACAATAGAATTTGGATGTCCTAAACGTTTATGCCAAACCTCATTCTTAGTAGTGGTGGAAGCAAAAGCCAGAACAGGAGGATAGAAAAGTGTATAGGAAACAATCTTCCAACTTTAGGCCCCTTCGCGATTATCGTCCCCGACACCTGATCCTGCACACGGCAACCATTACGAGAAAAGTTCACATTACAATTGTTATCTACCAATTGGCCAATCGAAATAAGACTAGTGGAGAGCTTTGGTGATACAAAAACATTCTTGAAAGTTTCAGTAATATCCCCTACCTTGGTAATGGGTAAATTAATACCATTGGCAACCTGAATTTGTGTTGGACCATTATACTCACGGATGTTTTTGAGTATATCAGTTGAGTTGGTCATATGATTGGAAGCGCCAGAATCAACAAGCCAAAATTTAGATATTACCTCATTACCTTGTAGTCCCAAAGTTGAAAATGCTGACAAGATCATTTGTTGTACCATTTGAGAAGTAATAACTTGTCCTACCGAAGATGAGCTATCTGTAGTGGAATCATTTATCCCAACTTGGAAAGCCTTTGTCCTACGGTTTTGAGGACGTGTGGGACACTCTTTGATAATGTGTCCTTGTTGTTTACAATAATTACAAAACTTCTTGCCACAATTGCGAGCAATATGACCATATTTCTTGCAACTGTAGCATTGAGTTCTAGCCATATCCACGCTCTTTCCTTTCCCTTGAGATGCAAATGCAACAGTGACAACATTTCCTTGATGAAAAGCATTTTGTGTGACTAGACGCTGCTCCTCACGAAGTAATTCCCTAAAACAGATATCCAACGAGGGAGATGGATCACGACTCATCAAGTTGGAGCGAACACTTTCAAAGTCAGATCGTAATTTCATCAAAAATTGATCTCGTTTGCTTTGTTCATGAACTACTTGAATGATGGAGAGAGATTCAGAAGGTATTTTAGCATAAACGATATCGGTAAATTCAGCCCATAAGTTCTGAAATCTAGAGAAATAATCTTGAATAGAGAGACCTCCTTGTGAATACATAGCAATTTCATGCTCTAACTGAAAGCGCCTTGCGGTATGGTCTTGGTTGTAAACCTTTCGTAAATAATCCCACATGGCCTTTGCTGTCTTGTATGGCCTGAGATTAAGAACAATAAGAGGGTCAAGTGACCCTAAAATCCATGTCATCACTCGAGCATCTTTAACCTTCCATTGACCGAGCTTTTTAGGATCGGTAGGAGTAGGATCGCTTCCATCTATATGTCCCCATAATTCTTTTCCGGTGACAAATAGTTGGAATTGAAATTCCCAGGCGGAGTAATTTTTTCCCGTCAAACGAACATGGAAAGACTCAAATTGATATGACGGCATTTTTTGACAAGCTAAGGAAGATAGAAATGCAATGATGCAAAATAACCAAAATGAAAAGAGACTAAGATTCCAAGATGTCTTAACTTGCAAGATACTTAGGACTAACTGTTGACTAACAGTAAGCACAACCAAAACTTCCAAAAAAAAATCTGGAAGGAACCATTGATGAAGGACACTAAGAATCAAAGCACTGAAAAAGGCTCTGATACCATGTCAGTTTTGCTGAATGCCTCTCAAAGTGAGAGTTTTTCCATTATATAGAGAGAATAAATATTACAAATCCCTAAAGAACCGTCATTTCTATCCCTAAAGATCAGCTATTCTATCTCTACAAATCTGCTATTCAATCCCTCCAAATCCGCTATTCTATCACAATATTTATTCCTTTGATTCTACAACAAATCTATATGATCATGCTAATTCATATCACTATCTAATTACATTAATTTATACAATTATTTAGATTAATATTCATGCTAACACTAATTTTTAGAAGGAACTTCATTTTATCATTATTGTAGACAGTAACAGTTCAAGGGGTCAAGAACCGCTTTTTCTTCAAGATAATAATGTGTTTTGATCTATTCCAAAAGTTAACTTGTCGAATTATTTTGTCTTAGTGCTTGATATTTTGGTATATGATCTTAAGAATATTATGGTATATATTTTACTCCTATCACCAGCCATGACTATTACTTTAAGTAGGACAAAACAAACATGCACATAGTGCACTGATTCTCTATTTTATTAACTCAGACTATTACTTAAATTCTCCATAACTCAACTTCGATATAAATACTATTTACATTTCAAACCTGCTTAGTTATTATTGCTCAAAGATATATATTGTTGCTTCACGTAAACACTATCCTGTTGCTGTGGCATGCTAAGTCAATGGGCTTAAAGCACATGTCAGTTATCTAAGGCTGTTGATGATCACTGGAGCAAAAAGCAAAGTCCTTGGTAAAGGAACTTCTTTTCTACCCTATTACTATCTCTTTCCTTTGATCAAATTAAGACAAAAAAAAAACACATTGTTCAACATATACAAAAAAAAAAAAAAAAACAGATTTCAACACATTCAGTGAATCAGCTAGGAAACTAAACAAAGACTAAAACTTCCATACCTACTCGGCCAGATAGAAGGCCAATGCACAACTCGGCCGTAGAATAAGCTACATTTAGTGAAATCAACATAAACAATCTCCTCATCTGCTTATTCCCAGACATAACACCTCGAAAAACCGATGACAGAGACGAGGAACCCCTAAATTTAATATCGGAAGCATGGGATGCATAGATATTAGGAGGAATATCAATGCTGGAAACAGTTCGAGCGAGCAAAGCTTTTTTAGAATCATTGGAGATTATTGATATAGGCGTATGTGGCTCAGCCGATTGGTGAAAGGAACTTTGGCGTGAAAATGCAAATCTACGATCACTGCCGTCGAAATCAAAATCGCCACTCCAAGGAGTAGGAGACTCGGGTTCCAATTTCCGGTGATGGAACGACTGCGTATTCATGTCCTTCCTCTTCTATTGCAAAAGGCAATCCATTTTCATTATTCCCAAAGATGATATAGGGTTTATTATGATGGCAAAGAAGAAGATGGTCAGGTCAATACACATTAAAAAAAAAAAAAAAGTAAAGGGAAAAATAATCTAGTCAAAAAATCACAGAATATTTATGAGACGATTAGTCAAATGACATTTAATTGTTTTTGAATTTTTAACTACACATTTTAATTTCAAAGAATATAT
This sequence comes from Solanum sitiens, assembly GCA_016801875.1. Taxonomy (NCBI): domain Eukaryota; kingdom Viridiplantae; phylum Streptophyta; class Magnoliopsida; order Solanales; family Solanaceae; genus Solanum; species Solanum sitiens. The sequence continues at coordinate 1,972,677 of JABWTJ010000112.1, forward strand.
CTATATAACTTTCTTTAATTAAAATCCTCTTAATTGACCTAGTTCTTTAATATTGAGGTGAAATTTTTTTATGCACCTATTAAGCATAATGACTTCCAAATTTATGTCATAAAAAAATAACAAAAATTTTCTTGTTTCATGAAAAGAAAATTATGCAATTGATTTTTAAGAAAATTGCATTCTTTATTTACTTAAATTGGACAATATTTTATAACCAAAAATATCCTTGAGGAAAATGAAAATCATTTCTTGTTTTTATATAGTTTTTTTTTTTGATATTATTTGTGCTTCTCTTACACATATTAATTAATTTATGTACATTTAATTAGTTAATGAGCTCTTGAATTCGATAATTTATTTGTATTAGTTAAGAGATTGGCTAATGAAGAAATAAGTTACAAGTTATATAAAAGATGAAATGTGAAAATAATTTTTGAAAGAAATTGGCCGAGCATGGCAGGCCATTTGAGAAAAAAAGGGGTTATAACGAATCAAATATAGTTAAAAGGTTTAATGGATGTAAATAAGATGTAAGTCATAATTGTTTGAGTAAATAATGAGTGTAAATACTTAAAAATGAAAGCAATTGTCTCATCATAAATAAATAATTTAAAAGGAAGAAAAACGTACAAAAATAATGAAGAATAATGTTCTTTCGATGGGCACTTGATCATGCCATCTCTCAGAGATTTGCATTGTCTTTGATTTTCAGATTTTAAAGTTAGAAAAAAGGTCCGAAAAATTGGAAAAGAAAAAAGAAGACAAAATAAGGTTTTGAGTATTAGGTCTCATTTGTTTACACTTAATAGAGGTCTGAATTTTAATGGTTCAGACATTAGGCAATAAGTGTGTTTGATTTTTCTACTTTAAAAAAGTGTCTACATGGATCTGAAAGGCTATGAATGAATTAGATACGTGACTGAGTCTTAAGCGTCATTTGTATCTAAATATTAAGATGTGCAATAAAAATAAGATATCATAATCTATATGAACATCTGAATATTAAGATGTAGTTTCTGGGTCTAAACACTAAATTATTAAGATTGCTTATTTTCAATATCTAAATGTGTATAGTTTTTTTGTAAAATTAGGAATTAAATATTATATCAATAAAAGTTATAATCCAAACCAAGATAACTTGTTCCAAAAAATTGTTTCAATAAAAGATTATAACCCAACCCAAAAAATGATTTATATGTCAAATAATTTTTTCTCAAGAAACAATGATAACTTCTTCCAAACAAGTTTTGACAATAAACGAAATATGACAAGAAGATTTCTTCATAAATATCAATTCATCCAAGATATTGTATATATTAAAAATATTAGACAAATACTTGTAAGAGATTATGAAAACTTGCTAAAAATGGTGTTTTATTGAAAAAGGATAGGAACAAACTTGAAACTTGCCCAGAAGAGAAGTAAGGAAGAAGAGAATTTGTTTATGAAAGAATGCTTACTATTTTAATAGTCCCAATGGTATTAAGACTTTGTAACAGATCTGATTTATTCAGACTCATTAAGAGATTTTTAAAAAAAGAAACAAATGGACTTAATGGATGGGATATGAACGATTAAGATCCAGACCTTCATTAAGTGCAAACAAATGAGGTCTCATTAAAACTCTTTTAAAGACACTTTTATTATCGGGAAAAAAAATTGTCCTTCATATTTTTTTCCAAAAATAGTTTCAAGTCCCTAACCTTCTCCAACTTTATTAATTATCCATATTATTTTCATTAAACTGTTGATTTTGTTCTTGCTGCTTATTTAATCAATATTGTTAAAAATTTATTGCAAAAGTTTTATTTAGGGAAAAGAGTCCGAAAAATACTTCAACTTTGGTCGAAATTGTTGTAACAATCACAAATATGAAAAGGACCTATTATCCCCTGCATTATTTAATAGTGTATTTTAAATACATATACGTGCTCAACTGAACCGGTGCGTAAATACACGAGGCAAGGGCACGTCGAGCACGAAATAATTTTTTTGAGTCAATCAATAGCTGACACGTATCAATTCAGTCATTAATCTATACCCATTTCTTTTTACCAATTTATAATTCTAATTTTTAATTCATTTTATCCACTTCCTCTTTCAATCAAACACAAATCTGAAAGACCACCATTGTAGGGATTAAAAGGTGAGCTTAGCTTAATGTAATGACCCTCCATGTCATTTATGTGTTTATATCTTTTTTTCGTTGTTTAGACCTTTTCTACATTGACCACAAGTTATTTATGACTTGCTGGCACTCATTGTTTGGTCGTCTGATCGTTCTTTTGGGTTTTATGCCTGTTTTTCTATTTTGGAGCTTTTGAGACTTGAAAAGTTGATTTCAGTCATACCCTCATGTAAAACGACCTCAGATGGAAATTCTAACGGTCAAAACTGCTGCTATTTATAAAGCAAAAAGTTAGATTCAACCTCACTTAGAAACTTCGATATCATGAGTTTTAGAGCTCTATTTATGGTGATTCGAAGACTGGTATGTATGGGGTTGTGTTGCATGTGTGTGACTGTCCAGAGCGTGTCGGAAAGTCTCCAGTTGTGGTGTATATGTGTTGTAAGTGGCTGTACCGAGTCTCTTTTTCTGTAAAGTTTTGCATTTTTTGGTTTGTTGTTGCATGGACCTGTTACGAGCCTAGAGAGATGCTTCGTTTTGGAACACAAGATGGGGGGAGCGGATCCCACATTTCCTGAGTTTGACTCCAAAATTATTTTATCTTTGATTTTGATGATTTTAATATCTAAACGATCGTGATGATATTGTGATTCTATTTTTGATAGCGTGGCAGCAATCTGAGGTCGTTCGGAAGGTAAAAACTATGGTAGAGTGATTTGGAATACGCATGGTCAGCCTTCAAGTAAGCTACAACTTCCTTTCATTTAGATTGAGCATGATTGTGTAATTGCATGATGAGTTGTGTGAAACTGGGGTGGCTGCTAGTATTTCTTCTCTTCTGCTCAGAATTCATGTTGTAAGGTTGATTTTTGGGTTATTTCGGGGTTCGTACCATGTTGTTGGATAGGTTGTTTATCTGTGGCTATTTGTGAATTACATGTTGGGTTGTTTATTTTGCGTTGCATGCATAGTATGTAGTTGACTTTTTATTTGTGTTAGAAATTATCTTTGGCCTTAGTATAAGATAGACTAGTGTTGCCTTAGACCCATGCACCTGATTGACTTTGATATATATCCAACGTCGATTCGAATAACCTAGGTCCTTGTATACCGACATAGAAGACTTGGGTCTGATAGTTGAGCCTAACTTTAGGCTTTTTATTTTTTGTGATCCTTCTAGCTTCTCTCTTCATTTTTGTGATGCCGATGCGTTATCGGAGATGTAGTATTTTCTTGGTTTGGGTGTTTCACGGTCGGTTCTGATGTAAGGTAGTTGGTAGTGGACGTCGATCCACGATGGTTTGGAGTTGATTCACTCGTTTTGAGATGGTTGGTAGTGGATGTCGATCCACGGTAGCTTGTAATTTGAGATCTTTTACATAGTTGATTTTACCCGCATACTCTGGCTGGCATTGGGTAGGGCCCCGTGAGTGATAGGCAACCCACATGACTGTCATTGGGTAGGTACCCCGGGGTGATTACCTGGCTGGGTAGTTGGATATAAGTTACTTGAGGTCCGCTTTGGAGTTGATATACCCGCACACTCTGGCTAGAGCAAGGCCCCCGGGAGTGTTAGATGGCACACTTGGTTGGCTTGGGCAGGGCCCCCGGAGTGTTAGTATATTGGGCAGTTGATTTAGGGCTTTTAGAAAGGATTCATATACCCCCGGGCGACACTCACCTGGCTGGGTAATGCCTCGGAGCACCTGGCGGGCTTGATGTGGAAGTCAAACTTGTTGACTGGGTTGGAGTTGTTGGTTTTGTCGGTTCAGAGTTGGGTTTCCTTTGGGTTCTGTAGTTGTGGCTTCTATGTGTACCTGCGGGGCTTATGGGAGTCAAATCGGGTTCTTGTTTGTTTGTGTGTGACTGTACCTAGCGGGTCTTATGGGGCCCTAGAAGGGTTGAAATTCTACGTTGATTCTTTCTTCTTCAAGCAATCTAGAGTGAGCAAATTTTGAGAGGAACATTTGTTCTTCTTTTGTAAAATTGAGAGAATGATTTCAATTGGGAAATTTGAGGGTTAAAACACTTATATAGGTCTTTAAATGAAGGACAAAACAAAATAGTATTAGGATACAATAATTAGGAAAAGACCCCAAAGCCCCTAACAATTAAATTGTCGATAGCAACGATGATGACGACCAACGGACCGTGGCTCAACTGACGATCCATCCCGTTAGCCCGTCGTTTGACGTTAAAAAGCTAAAATTGGAGGCTTCAATCGATGGACATCGTCCACGGATCGTGGGTCCATCGACAGGCCGTTGATCCTAGCGTCTAGACCCTTTTTGGGGAAAACGATCTGGCCAACCACGGACACCACATATGGTTTGTGGGTCATTCCACGGGTCGTGGATGGCACGTAGGAACCGACAACAAATTATTGAAAACTAATATTTTCTTATACTTTCGAATCTAAGGTGTTACAAGATCGATCTTCAATTATTATTAAAACGATATAGTTCATATTTAATAATTTACAAAATAACTAGATCGGTCTTCAATTATTATTAAACGACTTAGTTCAGACTTAATAATTTACAAAATAACTAGATCGATCTTCAATTATTATTAAACGACCTAGTCTATATTTAATAATTCATAAAATAACTAGATCAATCTTCATTAATTATTAAACGACTAAATTTATACTTATAATTTACAAAATAACTAAACCGATCTTCAATTATTATTTAGCGACTTAGTTTATACTTAATAATTCATAAAATCACTAGATCGATCTTCAATTATTATTAAACGACTTAGTTTATACTTAATAATTTATAAAATGACTAGATTGATCTTCAATAATTATTACACAACTTACTTTATATTTAATAATTCACAAAATAACTAGATCAATCTTCAATTATTATTAAAAGAGTTAGTTTATACTTAATAATTTACAAAATGACTAGATCGGTCTTGAGTTATTATTAAACGACTTAGTTTATACTTAATAATTCACAAAATAACTAGGTCGATTTTCACTTATTATTAACCGACTTAGTTTATTCTTAATAAATATAAAAATGACTATATCAATCTTCAATTATTATATTTAAAAGACTTAATTTATAATGAATTATTCACAAAATGGCTAGATCGATCTTCAGTTATTATTAGACAACCATGCAACGTTGTTAGACAACTCTCCAATATCATTGGACAACTCTTCAATATCGTTGAACAACTAATGCAGTTTTCTTGCTTCATTGGACATTGCATTAACAGACTCCACAATATTTGAAGTCAATACATCATACTTGAATTATGAAAATATCAAGAAGCTAAAATCAAAGATTTGTTGATTTTAAATAACGATTGCAAATTTAAAATTACTATTTTGATGTTCCACAACTACTGTAGTTTCTGAAACAACTGTTAAATTTGATTCAACAACTATAAAATTGTCCCAATAATGTTTCAACCACTGCAATAAATGTTGGGGACCTGCAATACTTGTGTTTGAACTACTAAGAAAATTTACTTGTTTTTTGGAAAAATATGGTTTACTCCATTTATGAAATCCAACATTCACAAGATAATTTGCGATTTTTGCATGATAATTCTAATTTATTCAAAATGACATGGAAAACATTTCTCTTATATGCTTTTGTTGCATAATTATAATGTCCAAGAAAATCTCCACAATCAAAATTTTTACAAGCATTTCACTAAGATGCCTTGTGCAACATTCGTGGTGCGCTTCAGAGTAAAATTTTAATATCTCTTTTTTTATGCTAGGATGTCTATCAGAAATTATGCACAACTCTGAAATATTGGGGATGTACTATGTCTAACAGTTTCTTAAAAAATATACTCACATACATCATTACATTTCTTATCTACTACGCAAAATGCAACAGAAAAAAATATAATTTTTTATATTTGGTGCGATAGCAGACAACAAAACTCCATCATAACAACCTCTACCATCAACAACTAAGAATTTATTTTCCATATGTACAAACCTTCTAATTCAAGCTCCATAAGAAACAAAAAAAAATATTGAATCTTTCTTTGTCATCAAGCAGTGATGTCTTGTTTCCTTCATTTACAGTTATACGCATATGACGATATCCATCTAAAACTGCGTATCCATGCTCCACTGTCCTTTTTATCATATGCTTTGTAATTTCACTGTTTTTCAAACACTTCAGATAGCTAATCTTGCATCCCAAATTTGCTTGAACAATAACTTTTATATATTTTATGGAGGATCTTCCTTCAAGAAACTAAGTAACATATATTCTGCGACGACCTTTGCTAAAGCATGTGGATGATCATTATTAAAATATTGTTTTCACATGAGTGAATGTTTGCGATATTTTTTAATTTCAAATTTATTACAACTTTGAAGCTTTGTTGCTCGTAACCAATCACAAATTTGATCGACACATCTGGAACAATATACATCTTTAGAACTTTTCACTGATTTGAGTTTTGATCTTTATTCAAAGAAGCAAGCTTCAATATGTTAGTTAATTCTCGTTTGTCCTTGAAAATTTTACCTTTATAAAACTTGTGTCATCATTATCTATGTGGCTGCATTGTGTTGGTATAAAATTGAGAAGCGTCCTCGTTTATAGGAATATCAATAGTAACAGGATGTTCCTCATCATTTGCAATTGATTTGTTGTATCCGCTATCTTTTCAACCATATGTATTTTAAAAATGGATCTACTTCGATCATTCGAAAAAGATATCATAAATCACGATATCCTTTATCCTAGAAGGAACTCTTTTTTTCTTTTCAATGAAGCCAAACATGTAAATAATAGAGAGATCATCTTTATCACAATTTAACTCAAACCTAAAAATAATGATCTGAACAAACTCATTATATGTATCATTCTCGCTTATTTTTATTGGTACTGTTTCTCGATCCCTTGATTGCCTAGTATAACATGTAGGATTCTCTGCCCATTCACCATGTAAATCAACTACTAAATCACAAAATATTTCAACTAGTGAGACATTCATCAAACAATTTTGAAATCGCTAAAAATATTGATTACTTGTTTTTATACTTATTTCATTGTTTCACAGCTATCAACAATAGTAAAAAAAAATTAGTAGCTCTAGGGATTTTTTATAATTCTTCAATTATCTATTTAAATATTTAATAACTTGTCCATAATTATATTATTTTTATTAACAAGTAATCAATTGACCAACAACAGAACACAGTTGTCGAGCAGTTGCAATAGTTATTGTGACAAGTTCTATTATCGCCATACAACTACAAGTATAGTTGTTGGATACCAACTAATAGACATATTTAATTATTTGAATAAACAACTTCAGTAATTTTTTGAACAACTATGAAAGTTGTTGACCGAAATAATCAGCTTGGATTCACTGAAGTCAGCTTAAGAATGGACACAAAGTAATTTTTATACTTATTAATAATGGTCTTTTGAGTTAATTCAAATCTCAAACAAAATAAATTCAATATAAAAAAGTTCAAATATGTGTGTATATATCTATATATACATATAGGTCTTCTTTTTTCATGAGTATTCTTGATAGGTCTTGTCAATAAAAGCACATATTTTGCAGATAAACAAAGAAGAGAGGAGGAGGAGGGGGAGGAAGAGGAAGAGGAAGAAGAAAGGGATTGAAAAATATACGATTGAAGAGGATTGATGAGAAGAGGATGAAGTTGAGAAACATCGACTTTTTTTTTTTTTATATCATTTCATATTTTTAAGGTAAAAAATATAGATATAAATGTTTAAAAATTAAATGTTTGAGACTATTGAGAAAACATTTTTTAATCTAATTAATATAATTTATTTATTTGTCACTTCTATACGATATTTAAGACTTGAAGGACTTCAATATAATTAACTAACTAATTTTTTCCTTTTAATAGACCTTTTCAACAACTTTTATCACAAATTTTCCCTTTAGTGCAAGTATGGTGAATGAATTGTTTCTCCAGATGGTTACTTGAACATGCAGTGAAGATATTAACAGACATCATTGGTGAATGAATTGTCTTTGCTACTGATCGTATTTTGGCTGGCAAAAGAAAACTGAAAAGTTTTAAAAAAACTTATTTTTAGTTGAGCTGTTACTCTATCTATGCTTCTACCCCGATCTCTCATCAATAACATTTTTTAGAGTAGTCTCTAGTATGGTGGAATTTGAAGTATCATAACTTCAAGATAAAATATCTAATTTAATTGTTAGTGCAATGTTCATCACACTTCCTCTCGTGAAGTTAGAGTTGTCTTTATGCTTCTAGCGATGGTTATTTTTGTTTCTCTGAAAAAGTATATCAAACTCTAAAGGTTTCTTGCTCAAAACAATTAAATCTGAGTTGCTTTATAGTTAAGAGTTCGAGGGTGACTAAGGTCTTATACTTTCAAGTATATTCTTCTTTTTCAATCTTTCAATTTTTTATTAATTTCTTTCCCGTATCATTTTAGATTTACCTGTTTTGATTTGAGTTTGTCTTTGATGTTGTTGTATATCTGAGTTGGTGTAAGTTTTTCTTCTCCTTTCAAATTTGTATCTTTTGGTATAAGTGAATCTATCAAGTTTTCAGCTTCTACTGAATTTTTCTTTGATCATGTGCTTTTGATTTGGTTGCTCTACTGTTGTCTGCTTTTTTCTTGACCTCATTATAAAATTTGCTCTTCTCCTTCTTAGTTTCTTAGTTTGAGTTTCATATTTCTTCGTTACTATGTAACATGACATTTTCTTGCTTCATTTTCACATTCATGTCAGTACAATATTATATCAGGTTGTCTTCTATTATATTATATGGAGGTTGTTTGACAATATGCCTAAGAGCTTGTTTGGATTAGCTGTTGCTTTTAAGTCAAAATAGTTTTTAACTAGTTTTATAGTGTTTAAGTTCTGAATGTTTTTAATTGAGGTTATTGCACTAATTTAACATTTGAGTTTGAGATTTTATGTTTATTAAGGTCATATAAATTTTAATTGTGGTTATTATAGTAATTTAACATTCAAGTTTAAGAGTTTATACTTTTAAAAGATAACATAGAATTAATTGAGGGCATTGTAATAATTTAACATTTAAGTTTGTGAATTTTATGTTTTTAAAAATGGTATTAAACATAAATATAGATAGATAGAAGAGGGGAAAGATATAAATTTCCCCTGAATTTTTCTTGAAAAGTCAGTTACACGGTTAAACTATTGTGATGACCTATTACACACCTAATCTTGTTCAAAGTGATATTAATCTCCCCTTAGAAGGTGACATGACATAGAAAGTGCCTTCACCTTCCTTAAGGTGCGTGAGAAGAAGAAAATTTATGTTAAAATGACAAGTTTAAACACGTGACTCTATTTTTTGGTCACTATATAATTAAGTATTACAATTTCTGATATATTAATTATGTCATTTTTTCCTTTTTAGCTTTATTAGTGACCCCAATTTCTTTAAAGCTTTTATATCTATTTCTTTTTTAAAAGTTGTTCTTCTTTACAAATTCTTTATCATCATTGATGATTTCTTCAAATATCAACAAGTCTATCTTAAAATAAACTTTAAATAGAAGTAAAAAATAGTGGGGATGATGTTGATTTTCATGAGAAAGTTAATAATTTTAACTTAAGGTTCATGATTTTTATTCGAACTCGCCAGGAATTCACCAGAAATAACACCGAAAAAAGTTATGAGAAAGATAATGGCTTCTATTGAAAATCCTATGACATTTATGCATAAACTTCATGTTTCATTGCCTACATTTTTTAATAATTCATGGAAGAAAATAATTTTCTATCTTTGTCTTCTTTATTCTCGCTGGAGCACCACCCACAATTATCACAATGTTATTTTTTCGCAAGCCATCAATAACATATTTGATTTTACACACAAAGAATACTAATGAAATACTTGATTTTCATCCATAATTATCAAGATTTCAAAAGAACTTTTACGGATCTGAAATTTTTTATTTGTTTCACCGGCAACAATTGTGTTGCCCACCGCCGTTGCTAACATCACTAAACTTCACAATTGTCTTGTTGTCTCATGTTCTCTCTTCAAATTTCTTATTTTCCCTTCAATTTATGAATAATGAAGAAGAAATGGATTTTAAGAAGAAAGAAATGCAAGGTGAAAGGAGGAACAAAACATGAGTTTCTACTTTTTGCAAAAATCTAAAACAATTATTAATAAAAAATGGTTTACAAATTAAAATAATCTTATTTACGTGTCAAAACGCGTGTATAAATTATTTTCACATAAAAATTGGCATTTTCTTCGAAATGGGGTGTTATTTCACTTTTTAAAAAATTGAATATGTAATAAATTATTATGATAATTTAATTGTGTAATTGCCTATACAGATAAGTTCAAAGAGATTTGTGTCTTTAATCATCAATAACATGTATAGATACCTAGAATGAAGGGAAGATTCTATTAAAAGGGATAAAGAAGTTAGTCAATTAGGTGAGAGTCCTCCAAGTCTTATTATATTGAGTAGAAGTAACAAATAAACAAATAATATTAATTAGATTAAAAAATATTTTAACAATAGACCCAAGCTTTAAATTTTACACTTTTACTTCTATATCTTTACCTTAAAATATCTAAATTTTACAGAAATAGACAAAAAAAACAAGGTGCTCTTACTCTCAACTCCATTTTCTTCTCATCGATTATCTTCAACCGCAGGTATATTTGTCGATCCTTTCTTCTTCTTCTTAAAAAATATGCTTTTATTTAGAAGATCTATCAAGAAAAATTTATACAAAAAGAACATCAAATATATATATATATATTTGAGTTTTATTGTATTACATGTTTTGTTTGATCTTTGAATAAACTAAAAGAGCATTATTGATAAGTATTAAAAACACTTTGAGTCCATTTTTAAGTTACATTTAGTGAACCCATAGTGATTGTTTCAGTTAATAATTTTCATAGTTGTCCGGATAACTATCGAAGTTGTTTGTTGAAATAATTAAATATGACGTCTGTTTATGTCACGACCGGGGAGCACCCTCTAGAAGTAACATGGCGTACTTGACCTCTTGGAGGTCTTATACACAAGCCCATAGTTATCATTCATCGCATTGTCATAGGTAAATTTAGCTGAAAAATCAAAACTTTCATAGCACATCATATGCTAGAACATCACTTTCATTATATATATAAAATATCATAATACATAGTTAAACTCTAAGTCTCTTTGCCATCTTAGACTCAATATCATCAGAGTACATTAGGTACACGACCCTTATAACATAAAATCATAAACTAAACTATTACAAGACTTTATAGAAACTTGACATAGGAAATCCTTTAACTTAAGGATCACTTTCATTGAGCGTAGGAACCACATATCAAGCCCTTCACCTTAGAGACATCCTTTAAGCATACATAACCTACACTTTGTGTAAAAAGGTAAAGAAGAATGGTGTTAGTACAAGAATGCACTAAGTATGTCAACCATGAAAAAACATGCATTTAAAAGGGGACATTTTGCTTTGAAACCATGCATCATGCCTTTTTTTTTTGAAAACTTCATAAACTTTGATAACATAAGCATAATACAATTCACATACTTCATATAGGCATATACAATAGTCATAATATCACATAAAGCCATACATTGCATTTGAGACATATTTGGAACCACTTTACATTAACTACCTTTTCCTTTACAGTAACTACCTTTCATTTCACAGTAAGCTTCTTTTTCTCATTAACTTCTTAACATTCCAAATAACCTCTAGTGATACTTGGTGGAATGTATAGATAATGTCCCATTACACTATCCACACTCAAACATCACCTTAAGGCCACAAGGAAATCATGCATACCACCTTCACTAATCCAACACATGCATTCATGGAACCATTTCATATAACAAGACATATACTTCACATTTGACCCAACATACTTTATGGACCACATAAAAGAACTCATTACAAGACCACATACAAGTCAAGACTTACTAATATCCTCATAAGAGACATTAGTCAATCAATGGCATATTTAGACTTCCCTTCACTTAGACCTTATAAGACCCTACTCATAATCTCATTTTAAGCCTACTAGTGCAATGTACATGTGAAGTCCCATAACCTCACACCTATTAAGTAAACCTACAAAGTGACTACAAGCCATTAACATGTACTTCATACATCAACAAGACAAGTATAGACCTTCATCATTTATTCAATAAGATCCACATTATGCATATAGGGTAAGGCCACATCATATAGACTCTTTAGGACTCATAACATGCATATCATCACAACACGTAACACTACAATGTCATGCATAAGGATCATAAACATAATCATATACAATAGAACTCTTCCTAGAACTCCCTTTAAGAGCTACTTGTGCAATGCATAGGTAAAGTCCCATACCCTCACCGACACTAAGCAACTTACCTTAGGTTATCCTAGTTAGGGCTCCTTTCTTTACTTCCATTGTCCATTTTACTTTATGAAAACTATAGCCTTAACCGACACTAAGACCATGGGTGCTAAACATGGAATTTGGTGTTGTAGAACCTTACACCAAGGGAAGGTGCTCTACCTTGCCAAAGTAGAACATTAACATCATGCTAGCTAGCATACTAGGTGATATCACTTGCTAGATCCTATGGATTAAGCATAGTTTATGGAACTTGGAGGCATATATGGAAACCCTCTTTATGCCTATTGAGGAATTTTAGCTATCCACCTCGTGAGAATTATGGTGAACCTACCTTCCCACATTGGGAAGGGACACCCCTCAACTTCAAGTTCACTCGGTGCTAAGCTAAGTTCCCTTTATTGAAAAACCATTATTATTATTACTTTATAAAAGTAGGCTTTAGGAGAGTTAACCCCTCATATGCTTAGCTCATAGGTTATAGATGAGAAAGTCCTCTCATCAATCTATATCATTTGAGAAAACCTTTCATATGGACATAGCATATTCAAGCACCATCTAGTTTAGGATACCCTTGAGAACACCTTTCAAGATCCCCTCTATTTACTAGATCATCATACATGCATAATGGACATGTTTTCATGTGTGTGTATACATATATGTGAGCAATCACATGAACACCCTTAGACCACACATGTTCATACTTTACTTCAATCATGCATAAGTTTATAGGTGTAACTATATGAGCAATCCTTTCATATAAACACATTTAGACACTATGCATATTCATACTTCATCATATCATATACTTGACATCATATCATATAAGTCATATGAATTCATATACATAGATAACACCCTAGGAACTATCCTATCAAGGCACATATGTGCAATGCATAGATAAGGTCTCATACCCCTGTCCATACTAGTACACCTATCAAGTCATCCTAGTTAAGGGATACATAACATACTTCATGGACATATACTCTATATGCATAGTATGTAGTAGACATAAGTGCATATGAGAATAAGCTTTCATTAGACACCATGAACCTATACTACTTGTAAGCATGCATGAGGTATAAGTGTGTGTACATTGGTCAACATGATCACATAATGTCTATCAACAACATATTGAGGCAGCCACCCTCTTAAGACCATAATGCACCTTCAAGCATAGACTGCACATCACATACTAGCATAGGAGACAACACAACTTCACATTGCATCCAAGGCTCCTAACATTAGCTAATCACACCTTCATGTAGGGGTACATAGGTAAGGGGGTCATTAACCATTATAACTCATCAATGACAACACCTTAACCTAACCCTAACATATTCATTAACATGCTTATAACATAAGCAATGCAACCTAGATCATAACTAGAATGGAGACTAGGCATATGCTTCACATAGTGTGATCATCATAACCACACATTAATATTATACCACTTTGAATTCAAGGCCTTGATCACATCACATAAGGATTGACAAGAAATTAAACACCGCCACCATAAGTGGACCATACCACATAATGCCCTTCAAGGCCAATTCAACTAGCAATTCTATAGAGAAGTAGAGGAATAAGGCAATCTTACCACTTTACCAAGCTTTGATCACCATTGATCAATGCTCCTAACTCATAAACAATTAAAGCATAGGGCAGTAGCTAAAAGTACACTAACATAACCGAAATCCACAACTCAATTATCATAAGATCAAGATCTCATTATATACACTACATCACCAATCTATAGAAAGTAGAGGAATATAGGTCATGTTTACCAAATCTCTACACCTTGATCATCATTGATCAGTCATCAACAATTCACCATCAATTTGAATGTAAAACAATATCTAAAGATATAATCACATAAACGAAATCACAATCCATAATCATCTCAACAAGATCACATTACCCACATCATAGGCTAAATTGAGATTTTGGAAGGAACATGGGTTCATCATGAAATTGGATTGAAATTCACTTTAAAATCAGTATATAATCATCAATTCATCATAATCATGCTTTTGAAATCAATTTGAGAAAGAACTAATGGCTAGATTGAAGAACATACAATTTGATCATGAATTCTCTTTGAAAAACATTGGAAGGAACTGTTTAGATGGAAGATTATCTAAAGATGAAGGATCACCATACCTCATTGTAGGATAAAACCACGAAATCTTTATAAAGAACCCATGAGAATCCAAGCTCCAAGCTGTTCTTGAGCTTCATCTCCAATGGATGTTTCTAGAGAGGTTTCTTTTGAGAGGGAAGAGTGAAATTTGAAGAATGATTTGGGAATGGGTTTTTCATGTTATTGACTAACTTAATATACCTATATTACCCCATAATAAGGAACGTGGGGTGAATTTCTCATTCACCCCTTTAATGAAACAGTGTGTGCAGGCAGTTTGCAGACAGAATCGACGGACAGTAGTCGACGGACTATTGGTGAAACGATGGCCCGTCCTGCACCTCCGTGGTTTGCGACTGCAGCTGCACTTTGGGGGCTTAAGCTCCCAGGCTAAGTGTGGGAAGCCCCCTATTTACGCATCGTAGGTGCACTGGCGAGGCGTCGTTCTATGCTCGTAGGTAGACAATGCCAAGCAGTGTCAAAGCAGCCTTTGGGTCCTCCTTGAGGGCCTTTTGCGGGGCATTTAAGGAGTCGTGCCCTGACGTTTCCAATGTAAATACACTCATTAACATGTTAGGGACCTTCCATATAAGTTTCAACCAAAATGAACACGTAAAACATGTCAAGACACACCAAGACACACATGCACGTCTCAAGGCTAACTTTCAAACGTCATCGGACGTTCTTGGACGTTTGAGCTCCAAAGGACTTCAAATTAAGCATGCATATTGTAAAGCACTTATTTAACATATTGTAAACCTTTTTAGACATATGTGAGGCTCTAAGCACCCTAATTCATTTTGATGGTCCTTACAAATGTCCAATAATTGTCTATAGTTGTCCGGCGATAGTAGAAGTTGTCCCAATAACTATTGTAGTTGTTCGACAATTGTGTTCTGTTGTTGGTTAATTGAAGAATTATAAAAATTTCTAACGCTACCAAAATTTTCTTACTATAGTTGATAGTTGTAAAACATTGAAATAGGTGTAAAAATAACTATTGAGTATTCTCTAGCGAGTTCAAAGTTAATTGATGAATATCTTACTAGTTGAAATATTGTGTGATATCTCAGATATTGTGTCCATATATGAAAGATCAAATAACAATACCAGTTGATTTACATGGTGAATGGGTAGAGAATCTACTCATTATACTTGGCGATCAAAGGGTCGAGAAACAGTACCAATAAAGATAAGTGAGAATGTTAATGAGTTGGTTGAGATCATTATTTTTAGGTTTGAGTTAAATTGTGATGAAGATGATCACTCTATTACTTACATGCTTGGCTTTATTGAAAAACAAAAAATACCTCCTTCTAGGATAAGGAATGATTGTAAATTATAATTTTTTTTGGATGATCGAGGTATGGCCATTTAAGAATATTTGCGAATGAAAGGATAACAGATACAACAAATTCAGTTGCAAATGATGAAGAACATCCTGTTACTATTGATATTTCTATAAACGAGGACGCTTCTCAACATTTTATATCAACACAAGGCAGCAACATGAATGATGACGGCACAAGTTTTTACAAAGGTAAAATTTTCAAGGACAAGCGAGAATTAACTAAATTGTTGAAGTTTGCTTCTGTGAAGAAAGATCAAACGCTCAAATATGTGAAGAGTTCTACAGATGTGTATTGTGCTAGATTTGTAGATTAAAATTGTGATTGGTAGCAACCAAAAAAACTTTAAAGTTGTAATAGATTTGAAATTAAAAAATACCGCAACATTCACTCATGTGGGGCACAACATCTTACAAGTCATCATCCACATGCTTTAGCGGAGGTTGTCGCAAAATACATGCTACCTAATCTTGAATGGAAAAAATTCCTCCACAAAAGATATAAAAATTATTGTTTAAGTGAGTTGCAAGATTAGCTACTGAAAGTGTTTAAAAAGCAGTGAAATTGCAAAGGCTATGATAAGAGGGACACCGCAACATGGATATGCAGTTTTAGATGGCTATCTTTATATGTTTATGACTGTAAATGAAGGAATCAAGACACCGTTGAAACTTTATGACAAGGGAAGGTTCAAAATTTTTTGTATTATATGGAGCTTGGATTAGAGGGTTTGTGCACATGAAAAATGTTTGAGCTATTGATAGTACATTTTTAAGAGGCTTTTACAATGAAATTTTGTTGTCTGCTGTCGCATAAAATACAAAAAATCATATTTTTCCTGTTGCATTTTGTGTATTAGATATGGAGTGTGATGTTGCATATGAGTATTTTTTTGAGAAATTGTTAGACACAACCTTGATACTTCAGAGTTGTGCATAATTTTTGATAGACATCCGAGCATAGAAAAAGTGTTATCGAAGTTTTACTCTGAAGCGCACCACAGATGTTGCACGAGGCATCTTGGTGACAATACTCATAAAAATTTTCATCGTGGAGATATTCTTGGACATTATTATCATGCAATCAAAACATATCGGAGAGATGTGTTCCATGATCATTTTGAACAAATCAAAATTATCAATGCGAAAGTCGCGAATTATCTTGAAAATGTTGGATTTCACAAGTGGATTTGAGCATATTTTACATAAACATGTAAATTTTTTTACTAGTTCAAACATACATATTGCAGGTCCCCAACAATTAGTAAAGTTGTTGGGACAATTTTATAGTTGTTGAAATAAATTTCACACGTAGTTGAGGGACATTGAATAGTTTTGATTTTGCAATTGTTATTTAAAATCAACATTACTTTGCATTTTAGTTTCTTGATATTTTTTAATTTTTATACTTCTTTTCAAATATTACGGAGTCTGTGAATGCAATGTTAAATGAATCAAGAGAATTTTCCATTATTTCCTTGTTGAATGATACAAGTAAGAGATGGTCAGAAATTTTTTAGGAGAGACTAATGACATATGCCAAGTTAAAAACCACTTTTTTCCCTTCAGCTGAAATCAAAATAATGACTAGCAAGAATCTGGAAAATAAGTTATTGGTTCATCAAGTTGATGAACATACCTCCAGCGTCACCGTGGACAATGGAATCGCAATGGTCCATCTTCGAAGAAAAATGTATTTGTGTGGAGAGGTTGCTTTGGAAAAAATATCCTGTCAACACGCTATGACAATGCTTAGACATAAATTTGAAGATGAATATGGCAAGATGATTTACAAGTTTTCCTCTCCATATTATAAGGTAGAGTCGTATATACTTACATATGTAGATTCAATTTATCCGGTGCTAGCTGAAGAATTTTGGAATCTTTCTCCTAAAACTTTAGGGAGAGTAATTCCTCCACCTGAAAAGATAAACCGGGAAAAAAACGGATGGAACATGTACCTATTATAGGAGAAGTCATTTCAAAGAAGAGAAATAAATGTTCTTTATATAAAAAATTTGGCCACAAAAAAACCACATGTCCTATCAGATCAAATGGAGTTGCATAAACCAGTAATGGTGTACTTTCATGACTTTTTGTCGTATTTATAACATGTAATCAATGATATCATTATTAGTTCAAACAACTTATATAGTAGTATCTCAAGAACTTTTAATTTTTATCAAAAGCTTCTAATTTTTATATCAACAATTTCTAATGTTGTTGGACAACTATAACAGTTGAAAGGTCAAGTCCTTCGAACAAATACATTAGTTGTCCAACGATATTGAAGAATTGCCCAACGATATTGAAGAGTTGTCCGACGATATTGGAGAGTTGTCTAACAATTTTGCATATTGGAGAGTTTTCTAACAATTTTGCATATTGGAGAGTTGTCTAACTATTTTGCATATTGGAGAGTTGTCTAGCGATTGCATAACACACTTAATATTATGTAAATATAATCTTACTTGTTCTTTTGTCTGACAAATAGGATGAACATTTTTCTTGTATTCGGGTGTTTCAACCATCCATTTAATCATTCTTGGAATTGTTCTTTCAGATGAAGAATTCTTGGCAAACCGTTGAAATGATGAAATAGCTTCAAATGTCTAAGACTAAAATATAACTGTAATGTCCCGGAAACTAGCTAGTTACACTAGAGAGTTCCTGAGACTTGTATGAAAGTTTTAGAACTAGAAATGATACTTAAACTCGTAAAAATGATTCTCATACTTAAATAATGGTTTTAGGTTAAGGACGTCAAGGTACGACCCCCAAGGACCACCCAAGGGGTCCTTGGGGAGGACCCTTAAAATAGCCCAAAAGTTGTCAAAGTTGAAGCACCTACGATTGCCATCAACTGGCCGTAGGTGGACCCACACCCCGTGGGTTGAGGTCGTGGGTCAAGGACTGCATCAACCTGTAGTATCTAGCCACAGTACACACCTAAGAGTGTGCAGTACGGACAGTAGACCCATCCACGGTCTGTGGATAGGTGAGTCGTAAGTCATGGCCGATTTTTAAGTTTAGTTTTTAGTTAGGTGCTTGGGAATTAATTAGTAATTAATTAGGGGTTAAGGGAGATTGGTTAGTTAGTTATTAAACTACCTATATATGCCTAATATACCCCTAAACTAAATCAATTTACTCATTCATCAAAGACCCCAAATTCTATCAAAATAATTCTCTCTCTAGAAGTGAAGAAGAAGAGAAGAAAGAGGGGCATATTATCTCCATTGTTTCAAGCTTGATTAGTGATTTGAATTGAGGTATTTTTGCTTAATCATTTATGAGTTCTTCCACCCATAGAGCCCCCTAGGTTTTCCTCCAATTGTGAAGTCAAAACCCAACTCTAGTTAGGGTTTCTTCTTACATTGTTGGTAGAGTTTAGGTATGATTCTAATATAGTGGATAATACCTAATTATGATTGTATTGGCATTGAATTATGATATTATGATGAATTTATGTGATTTTATGGTAAACCCTAGTCTATTTAATGAATTTGATATTTTATGGGTTTATGCCATGAGATGAAATTGAAGGTTCTTCTTAAATCAATGTCATGTGTAGTAATTGTTCAAGATTAAGAATACATAGACATGAATTGAACTAGAGTCTATCATACATGATGGATGTTGACTTGTAAAGTTGAAGTTGAACCTTTAGAATGAATTGTGGTTAATATCACCTAGTAATGAAGAATGTGATTGAATGCCTTGTAATCTAGGTTCATAATATGTTTCCATGGTGTAGAGTTATTGAGAATGAAGACTCATAGTTGTGAATGTTGATCACTAGGGCTTTAGAGTGAAGCTAATATTATTAACTATAGATGCTAAGGCTTTGATAGTAAAATCTACATGTGAATACAAGGCCATTGAACAAAATTGTGATGAAAGATCTTTACCTACTTAATTCACCTTATAAATCATAGATGGTCAGGATGTGTAGAATCACTTAAGTCATGATGATATCCTTGTCTAATGTAGAATTTAGAAATGAACTTAACATGCAAAAGTTCTCACATAGTTGTGGTTCTAGAGTTGAAGGGATTCTCTTACCTAATTGAACCTAAGGCTATAGAGCCTTCATACCTAGGTCATGCATGGTGATAGTTGCTCACACCTGGTCTAAAGAGGTATTAGCATGGATTCGTTATAAAGGACATCTTTCCATAAACTTGAGTCAAAGTAAAGACTTAATGATTATCTTGTGGGATTTAGACCTAGCACCGAGTGGATATTGAAATGAGATGGAGGTTCCCACATAGTTGAGTTTGGTCTTTCATGAAGGTTCCCACCTAGTTGAGTTTTGGCTTCCATTATGGGATCGCTCACCTAGAAGAGTTAGGATTTTCCCAAAGTTTGTCTCATGATATAAAAGCCTTCACCTATTGGAGTTTTTGG
The DNA here is from genome assembly GCA_016801875.1 of Solanum sitiens. Taxonomy (NCBI): domain Eukaryota; kingdom Viridiplantae; phylum Streptophyta; class Magnoliopsida; order Solanales; family Solanaceae; genus Solanum; species Solanum sitiens. The sequence goes on from JABWTJ010000112.1 coordinate 1,993,084, forward strand.
TTTCTAGTAGCAATCTTCATATGCCATAACTACATGCCTCGTCGGAAAGTTATCTAGTGAATCCAACTAAGCTAACAACCCGATTCTACCTTAGGTAAGTGGACCAACCCTTGACGGTGTGGGTAACACCGTGAGAGATCATGTGATAGCTAATATGTTCTCATGTCGGTTAAGGGATATATCCAAATTAAAAAACATTAGTAATGAACTAATATTGTGCTCAATAGATTTCACACCTCATGGGCTAAGATTATGCTTAAGGTAGCATCTCCTAGAGTCCAACATGGTAAATGCTCCAAGATTATGCTTGAGAAAGCATCTCATAGAGTCTACCTCAAGTAATGGACTAAGAATATTCTTGATAAAACATCTCCTAGAGTCCAAAACAATTAATGGTCTAAGATTTTGCTTGAAGAAACATCTCGTAGAGATCAAACTAAAGAAACTAAGATTATGTTTGTGGAAACATCTCTTAGGGCTCAACCTTAGTAAAGTAATATTATGATTTACGTAGTATCTCCTAGAGTTCAAACTTGATGAAATAAGCTATACTTAATGTAGTATATCCTAGGGTTCCAAATAATGAGGATCTAAGATAGACTTAGTGAAGTACCTTATGGTGTTCAAGAGTATAAATGGACTTAGACATGCTTAAAGTAGTATCTCATAGGGTCCATGATAATAATGAACTTATACATGCTAAAGGAGGTATCTCATAGGGTTCAATCTTGATGAACTATGATGTGCTTAAGGGAGTACCTCATAGTATTCTAAGGTCTAAAGTGAGGAACTAGGTTTCAACCCAAGGAACATGAGTATGATGACCTAAATAAGTACTTATGATGAGTGGTAGTATGTGACGTCATTCATGTATTGCACAAGTATGACTTAAGGTTATTTTATGAGTGTTATGTTACATGCACAAGTATGACTTAAGGTTATTTTATGAGTGTTATCTTACATGAGTTATGCTTGATGGATTGTTGCTATAATTGCCTTCCATGATATGATTGACTAAAGGTGATAATTCCCTTGTCTACACGAAGTAAGCTAATAATGAGATCAAAAGAGGGTAAATATGACTTAGGATGACTTCAAGGTTATGCTTAGTGTGAAGGGTATTATGGGATGCCTTTCATGCATTACACTAGTGTGATTTGAGATTACTTAGGATTATGGTTCCCTTATTTGAAAACTTAATACTTGACCATTCATATAGGCTATGAATAAGATGACCAAAAAGGGATACTTAGCTCAGATGGTATTGTGGGATGTTATTCTTGCCTCGCACAAGTATACTTTGAGGTTACTTGAGAATAGTTTTTATGCTATGAATGTCTAAGAGTTAGTAAGGCTTATATGATGCTTATGATTGGAGACTTTACTTATGATTATGACATTGTCTCTTGTGCTTATAGTTGATGTTTCATGAAGTATCTCCTATGCTCATTAACTATGTCTTATGATTGAGTTATGACTATATGATGCTTATGTTGGAGATATGTTATGACTATATTATTATCTCTTATGCTTATGTCCTATGTTGACTAACAAATTTGAGATGCTCTTATGTTATTACGCTAGCTATCATACTTGGTACATTTTGTACTAACACATACTTTGCCTACATTCTAATCAAATGTAGGGTTTGGAGACTTGTGTGCTATTTTGGACATAGGTTTCTAAGGAGTAAAGGATTTGAAGATTTGGTGAGTCCTTATAGCTTCGAGGACAAACCCATTATTTCCTTTATGGCTTTTATTTTTATGTTGAGACTGTTGTATAGGCTGTGTCCCAAGAGTTTTATTCTAAAAGTGGTATTTGAAGTTTGAGACAAAAGTAAAAAAAGACTTCCACTTAATTTTATGAAAATAACTTCGATTGTATAAAGTTTTAAATTTTCCGTATTTTCTATTATTTTATGTTCATGATATGCTAAGGGCTTGTATGAGACCCCTTCGGGATCAAGTACGTCATGTTACTTCTAGGATAACCCTGAGTCGTGATAATAACATTAAAAAGAGTCAAATATACACAATAAAGTCAAATAATAATTTAACAAAAAATCATAAAATGAAAACATCAATTTAATACTTACGGAGAACGCCCACGGAAAGCCATGAAGATTGTATTGAAATTTGGTTGAGTCTAGATTTTTCAAAAGATATTCAATGGTAACATCAAAGCTTTCTTAACCCCATGCATATGAATGGAACACACTTTTTTTCGACGCCATCTTTAGCCAATAAATGTTATCTTCTTATCTACACTTTTTGAACACAATATACAATGCACAAATCAAACCATACTGAAAGCAACCTTTTTCTTTGTGGTTAATCTTGGATCACACATTTTTTCTATAAGTACAAAAACATTTGGAGATTTACCCACTTTATCAATCAAGATTTCACCTTCTTTTCCAGTTTTCACTAATTGTCGACTTAGAGGAGAAAGCAAATGAAATCGAAGTCCAGTCATAATAGCAAATTCATTAATGCCAAAACAAATAGGCAAACCATTATAATCAATCCTAACCTCTTTTTTCTTTTTAGAAAATATACAACAAATATTAAGACCATGTACAATCTTCATTGGAAGTTGTACTTCTACATCTTTATCCAACTTCAAAAAGTGACCAAAGCAAGATTTTTTAAAATTATTTTCAATATTTTGTGCGATTAGAATCTTCCTAAAGACAACAAATTGAACTTCAAAACCGACTCTCCCATTGATTCTAGAATCATAAGACTCATTCAAGTGAGTCTTAAATTTATACGTACCATTGACAATGATTTTGACATAATTTGGAGATAACTCAATGCATTCTTCTTCTTTTTCATTTGATTACTCTTTTTAACTTTCATCACTTTTTCTTCTCCGGTAGATTTATCTCCATCACTTTCATTACTTTTTTCCTCTCTACTTAATTTATCTTCATCACCCTAATTATCTTTTTCATTTTCGCTTGAAGTTTTGTTGCTACTCTCATTACCTTTTTCTTCACCTAATAGGTAAGTGCTTCTCTTACTATTGTTTTTCCATCTCACTAGATTTCTTGTCACTATTTTCATCACTTTTTGCTTCTCCTAATAGGTGACTGCTGCTCTTACCACTTTGAAGTATTCCAATACTTCTTTCCTTAGCAACAATATAACTCTCATCATTTTCTCCAACATTTGGATTGGATGAAAATGTTCCAATTCTCTTCCTCTTAGATTAACGCATTATATCTATACTAAAATAGTTACAAAATTAGTAAATATTATAAAAATAACTTAATAGGATCAGTAGAAATGTGTAATTATAGTACATTAAACATCAACAATTATATTGCTATCCTATTACTAATCAATTGGTCAACAACTGAACATAGTTGTCCAACAACTGTCATAGTTATGGGAACATCTTATCTAGTCGTCCGACAACTAGATGTAGTTGTTAGACCATTATGTATATAGAAATATGCCCAATTATTCCTATGAACAACTACCGTAGTTTCCATACAACTGTGGTAATTGTTGGCTAAAATAACTAAATTCATTAACACAAAATAATTTTATACGGTCTAAAAATATCTTTTGAGTTAATTTCAACTTTAAACGGAATAAATGCAATGCAAAATAGCAAAAAAGTTGTTATAGATAGATGAAAATGATTTTATTCTTTATGAAACTCTAGTTTTAATATTTTGAAATAGAAAAGAGAAGAAAATTTACCTTGTATGATCAGGAAGAAAACACAATAGGAAAAATTGAATGATTTTGAAGTTGAAGAAGAAGCAAAAGGTTTGAAATTTTTTGTCAAAATTTCGTCCCTTCGTCTCCCCTCCCGTTGATGTGTCTAACTGAAAAGAAATACTTTAAAAACTAATGGAGATATAGAATTCAATCTTTAAGTTTTTAGCACAATTTTAAAAAATGTTATTTTAAGTCCTTAAGTTTTAAAAATTAATAGTTTAATCCTTTTTATTTAATATTCAAAAACCAGAAAATAGAGAAAAAAAAGTGATCCACTTGTCCCTTTTTTTAATTGAAAACTTAATAGTCATTTTAAGCCCATTTCTCTAGAATGGTAGTGCGGGCTTTGAATTATATATGACATTAATGTGTCAAAATGAAGGGCCAGTGACATAAGTCTTAAGTATTGAGTGTAGGTGACAATTATATGATTAATGATTAAAGATTTGTGGAGATGACCTCAAGTTTATAAGTTGGAAGTTTGGTCTATTGAATTTAAGTGAAGGGTAAAAGGGTAATGACTAAAACCTAATTTAACCAATTTTGGTGGGAATAAAAATGGAGGAAAGCCACCAGGAAGCTGTACCAAAAAAGGGGAAAGAAAAGTGTCCCCCTGCCTCCGGTCGTATTCCTCTTCTTCTTCTTCTTCCTCATTTTTGCTTGCTTGCTTGCCTTTCTTTCAGTTCTCTTCATCTTCTTCTTCTTTTCGTACATTGTTGGTCTTGGCTGTTAGTCCTTGAGATTTTTTCTTCTTCTTGAATTAGATTCAGCTAATCTAATTAGTGGACTAGATTTGTTCTGTATCAATTGGAATTACTTCATAAGTGATTGGGTTCACACACCATTATTTTGGTAAGTAAAATTAATAGTTCTTTGAATTCATTCATCATCTAGGTACCTGCAATTTTTTTGATAATTTGCATTCGGGTTTCCAACAGATGGTTGTATATGTTGCAACAATTGACTATTGGAACAAATGATAGTCTTATGTAGAAATTTCAATCGCAACATAATAGATATATATTGCAACATATAACCTACATAAGCCGCAACATATAACTTACATATGTTGCTACATATGACTTACATATCGCGATAGAATAGTCATATGTAGTAACATATGACTTACACATTTTGTTACAACATGTGATTTATGTTTTGCAACAGAATAGTTATATGTAGCAAAATTTGACTTACATTTTGCAACAGAATAGCCATATGTTGGAACATATAACTTACATGTAGTCACATGTGATTTATTTGGCACAACATAACAGTTATATGTAGCAATATATGACTTTCATGTCACACCAGAATAGTCATATGTTGTCACATATAACATTTCTTTATTAGTACTAATTGTTCTTTTAATTAAAAATTTCTGGTACAATAAAGTGGGGAATTATTCGTAGGGATTGATTGTCGTGGTGAATGGGTCGAGAAGAAAAATCGATACATTTGGCATTAGAAGGATGGTAAGAAACGGAGAGGGTTGGTAGGGATGACCGTCGAAAGAAATATTTTGTATGATGATGATTTTGTGAATTTAGTCATCCAAAATTCTAGATTCAATTATCAATGAAAAGACCTTGTCATGAGTTACATTCCCCATTTTTTTTCATCATGATAAGGTCTTACCTTTTAAGATAACTGATCAACCTAGTTTGCTTGTTTATTTGGGAGGAGCAGAGAGATCGCCCATATTAAGAGTCTACATGGATGAAAATTCTATCGAGGAGGATGATAATCCAGAAGAATACCAACAAGATAACTTAAATGATGAATTTGATGTTGTGGATGTGAATAATCATGATGATGAAATTGGAAAAGGTGAAGTGCCGGACTTTGAGAGCAACAATCCTCCTACACCTAATATTGGCAACAACAATTTAGTTTCTTCTCAAACAATACGTTTGAATAATATTCAAAATGATGAAACCGACTTTTATAAGCGAATGAAATTCAAGAATAAGGAAGAATTGACAAATTCATTGAAAATTGCTTGCTTGAAAAAAAATTTTAGACTGAAAAAGGTGATCAATTCTCGTAATGTGCTTTCTTTTAAATGTTCATATCTAGATTGCAATTGGTGTTTGAGGGCTGTGAAATTTACAAGTAGCGACATGTTTGTCATTAGAATCAATGAAAAGTACCACACGTGTGGTTCAGAGCATCTTACAAGCCATAATCTGGATGCCACAATAAAAGTCATAGGTAAGTACTTTGAAAATAGGTTTTCCATTGGTAAAGGGCCATCCACAAGAGACATGTCAAATTATCTCCACACAGAACTGGATTGTAATGTAAGCTATTTGAAGATTTAAAAGGGCATGGAGCATGCTATGTCTAATGTTAGGGGAACACATGATCACGGGTATGCAGTGCTTAATGAGTACTGTTATGTGATTGAAGTTGCAAATCCAAAAATCAAGACAACATTGTTGCTCGATAAATATGGGAGGTTCAAGTACTTCTTTGTATCATATGCCGCTTGAATAACTAATTTTCAAGAAATGAGAAAAGTAATAGTTGTTGACGGGGCACTCCTGAGGGGCAAGTATGAAGAAGTCTTGCTATCGGCTGTGTCACAAGATGCTGAGAATTATATATTTCAATGGTTTTCTGTGTTGTGAAGAAGGAATGCAATGTCTTATAAGAATATTTTTTTCAAAATATGAGAAGCTTTGTAGATGATACTGATGAGTTGTGCATTATTTCTGATAGACATCCAAGTATTCGAAAGATGGTTTCGACTATCTACCCTGCATTTTATTATGGTTCTTGCATGAGACACCTTGGGAAAAATATTCGAAATAACTTTCACAATTCAAAGGCAGTGTCTCATTTTTATGAAGCGACAAAGGTGTACGATAGATCTGAGTTTAATGACCATTTCAATCAAATACGAGATTTGGTACCAACGCGGCTGAAACTCTTGAACGTATTGGATTCCACACATGGAGCAGGGTATTTTGCCCTGGAAATAGGTAAATTATTGTCTATACCATCTCGTTTGAATTTATTGTAATTTTATGTGCTTTGTTTGATTTTTAATTTTGTTGTGTAGATATAACATTATGACGTCAAACATCTTGGATTTAGTGAATTCTATATTTGATGTTGAAAGAGAAACTCCCATTGTTGCTCTATTTGATGAAAAACACAGAAAATTTGCACTTTTATTTCACTAGAGGCGTATGGAGCTTGTGAACTCTGTAAATAGATTTGTTCCTTCAATTGAAAAAGACATATCAAAGTATGTCAACGTGGGCAACAAGTTGTTGGCTCATCAAATCGATAATTACAAGTTCAATGTCTCTGCTCATGGTGATGTTGCTACGGTGGATCAACAAATAAGAACTTGTACTTGTAGAATTTCTGACTTGGACAAAATACCTTGTCTACATGCCATGGCTGCGCTTCGATCCAAATATGGTGTCGATTTTGGAAATTAGATTTATGAGTACTCCTCTCCATATTATTTAGTGGAAAACACATAATGACATATTGTGAGGAAATTCGCTCGGTGCCACCAGAAGATTCTTGGATTGTCCTTTTGGATATCATAAAGAGAAATACCTCCTCCTTATGTTGATCCAAGCAAACCTGGAAGAAGGAGATATGAGAGACGGCGTGGAGTTGGTGAATCATTTCCAATAAGAAAAATTAAGTATTCCGTATGTAGGGACATTGGCCACAAAAGAACTACATGCCCAAATTGAAATGCTCCATAAGTGTTGTTGAATTTTAATGAATGTTCTTTTTTATTTGAGGATGATATTCCCTATATGTTTATCTTTATTTGAATCAACTTATGTTATGTTATATATATAAAATGTGTGATTTATTTAATTATGTGTTGCTACTTACAACAAAATATTACATCTTTGCAACATATGACAATTATGTGTTGCTACTTACAACATAATATATCTTTCTGTGACAATATATGACAATTATGCGTAACAAGTACCACATAATAACACATCTGTTCCTACATATATTATTTATGCATTAAATCTTACAACATATATTGCATCTGTCCCAATATATATCAGTTATGTGTTACAAGTACCACAAAAAATGAATCTGTTCCAACATATTTTTAAAAAATAATTACATGTAAGGTGTGTGAACAATCAATCAATCATATCATTACTGTCATTGGAACAACTTTTTTAAAAAAACTTAATTACGACTCTTCAAATTTTACTGTTTTTTTAAAAGATAAAATTACGACTCTTCATATTTTACCATTTTTTCAAAAAATAAGTACTTGTATTTGAAAAGTCAAAAGTGTGTCTCTTCTCTTCTCTTCTCTTCGTCTTCGAAGTTGCAACTTTTCAAATTTTAAATTTCATTCTCCAATATGAATAAGAAATCTTCAAAAATGAATATGAGTAAAAAAAGCTTCAACGAATCCATTTCGAGGGAACTACTAATTGATATCATTGAAATGATTGCTTCCTACTCCCTCAAAGAATTAATGAGGGTTAAATTAAGGTATGTATGTATTAATCAATTTTTGCTATTTAATTTGATTTTCTAACCACTTGATTTGATTTCTCAGTCCAGGTTCGTCAATGAAGTCGCTAATGAACCTTTTGTATATCAGAAGGTAATATTGGTCAACTTTCCTTATCGTAGATGACCGATTGTTCAACAAGCCATTTCTTTCATGGAAATGTGCAGAGCATTGGGGAATTTAGAAGCCTTACACAGAAAAGGCGTGGTCATTTTTAATATTTTTTGAATGTATTCACATTTTTATCAATGTATTTTGCATTTTAAATTTTTTATTTCTTCTGTAGTATGATTTTTTCAACCATAGCGATCCAACTGCATTGAAAATGATTAATCATGCAGCAGACAGTGGCCACAGTGGTGCATCCTATGTGGTTCCCATAATTTCAATTTTCAATGACGGTGAATCCATGAGAGAAGGGTTCATTGCTAACATGAGAAACATCGAGCTACTAAAATTCAGAAGATGTCGACAACATTTGCAAAATATTTTACATGGAATGTGTGTGCCAGGACCTCGTTTGTTGGGAGGAAGACCCATTTCTTGCACTGATCATAAATTTGAGCAAATCGGTCGCAGAAATAGTTGGCCCAGGATAAGGTACAATGAAGATAAATATATTCGTTGTGATTTATGTAGTTGTGATATAAAACTAGATTATCTAGTTAATTTTATGTCTTATACCACTATGTGGTATTAATAAAATTACCATTTGTGGCAACATATTTAAAAAACTTGCAAATTCACGTTCTGTCACTTATCTATTTTTTTTTTAATCTTAATTTGAATCAACATATACATTATGTTATTTATATTTAAAAAATGTGTGATTTATTTTGAACTATTGCATCTGTGGCAACATATGACAAATATGTGTTGCTACTTACCACAAAAAATGAATCTGTTCCAACATATTTTTAAAAAATAATTACATGTAACAATCAATCAATTATATCAATACTGTCATTGGAACAACTTTCAAGAAAAAAATTATTTACAACTCTTCATATTTAACCCTTTTTTGAAAAGTACAAAATTTGTCTCTTCGATTCTCTTGACATTCAGAAGTTGCAACTTTTCACTTCACATAAATGCCTTGGGATTATATAAGAACATAACAGAAGGGAGAAGTGAAGTCAAAAGTTGTCTCATCTTCTCTTCGTCTTCAAAACGTGTCTTGTCCTTTCATTTAATTTTCTCAAAAATGGTTTCAGCTAAAAAAAACTACATTGAAACACTTCCAAGGAAACTACTAATTGATTTTATTGAAAGTATTATTTCCTAATCTCTCAAAGAATTAATAAATGTTAAATTAAGGTATATATATATATGTATTAATGAATTTCGCTCTTCAATTTGATTTCCTAACCGTTTGATTTCATTTCTCAGTTCCAGGGTCCTCAATGAAATCTCTATTGAACCTCTTCAATATATAAGAAGGTAACATTGGTCAGGTTTCCTTATCGTAGATGATCGATTTCTCAATAAGACATTTCTTTCTTGGAAATGTGCAGAGCATCGGGGAATGTAGAAGCCTTATACAAAAAAGGCATGGTAATTTTTAATGTTTTTCGTATGTATTCACATTTTTATCAATGTCTCCACCTTTTAAATAGGTTATTTCTTTTGTAGTATGATTTTTTCAACCTTAACGATCCAAATGCATTGGGAATGGTTTAGCAAGAAGCAGACATTGGCCACATTGGTGCGATCTTATGTGCTTGTCATAATTTCAATCTTCAATGGCGGTGAATCCATGAGAGAAGGCTTAGTATTCATTGCGAACATGAAAAATACCGAGCCACTAAAAGTGAGAAGATGTCGACAACATTTGTGATACATTTTAGGCAGAATGTGGGTGCCAGAACCTAATTTGTTTGGAGAAAGACCCATTTGTTGCACTTTTTATCGACCCCAGCGAATCAGTCACATGAATGGTTGGCCCAGGGGAAGTGACGATGAAGACGATATTCATTGTGAATTATGTAATTATGATTTAGAACTAGATTATCTAGTTAAATTTCGGCCTCATACCAATGTGTGACATTAATTAAATAACTATCTGTGGCAACATATGTACATAACTTGTAGATATATCATGAAAAAGGTTGCCTTTTTGTGTTTTGCATTGATTTTTGAATTTGTTCTTTATAAAATATATTTTTAACCTACTTCATTGACTACAACTCCTCATATTTTACCCTTTTTTCAAAAAATTTAAGTACTTGCATTTAAAAAGTCAAAAGTGCTTCTTCGTCTTTAGAAGTTGCAACTCACATTCATTACATTGGGATTATATTATATAAGAGTAACACAACTTAGGTTCTTCCATTGAATTTTCTCCAAAATGGGAAAAAAGAATAAGAAATCTTTAAAAATGACTATGAGTAAAAAAAAAAACTACATTGAACCCCTTCTGATAGAACTACTAATTGATATCGTTGAAAGGATTGCTTCCTACTCCCTCAAAGATTTAACGAGGGCTAGATTAAGGTATGTATGTATTTCAATTTTGCTCTTTAGTTTGATTTCCTAACCATTTGATTTGATTTCCTAGTTCCAGGGTCCTCGATCAAGTCACTAATGTATCTTCTGTATATCAGAAGGTAACATTGTCCAGCATTCCATCATTCATATGGCCATGTTCAAATGTTCAAAGATGCTCTTCTTTCATGGAAATGTGTAGAGCATCGGGAAATTTATAAGCCTTATACAGAAAAGGCACAATAATTTTAATATTTTTCATATGTATTCACATTTTTATCACTGTACTCTGCCTTTTAAATGTGTTATTTCTTTTGTAGTATGATTTTTTCAACCATAGAGATTCAAATGGATTAAGAATGCTTAAGAAAGCAGCAAACGGTGGCCACATTTGTGCAGAGTATGTGGATGCCATAATTTCAATTCAAAGGCAGTGAATCCAAGAGAGAAGACTTAAATATCATTGCCAACATGACTTGACTAAACCTTAGAAGATCTCGAGCATATTTGCGATATAGTTTATATGGAAGGCTGCTAGAACCTCATATGGTGGGAGAAAAACTAATTTGTTACCCTATTCATCGATTCTATTACTCCTGAATTCATTGCGACTTATGTCTTTGTGATTTAGAAATAGATGAAGTAGTTAAATTTTTGTATTAATTAAATTTTCATGTGTGACAACATATATACATTTCTTGCAAACTCAATTCATCGATTAGGCATATATATATATATATATATATATATATATATATATGTGCCGCCACATATGACAAGTTTGTTGCAATTTCCCCAACAAAACATTCATATGTTGGCACAGGTTATACATCAAGAAATTTTCACCTAATTCAACATGTAACACTAATATATAATCCTACAAAATGTCTAAGTAACAAATTATGGTCTAATACAAATACCTTCATTCAATTCTATCAATTATATTTACGAAGACTATCATCTCACTAGTTCATCATACAATGACCAAGTAAATTCATATGATAGTCATATAACACCCTTGTAAATCGTTGTTTCAAGTGTTATAACATATTTTGATTGATTAATTATCGTCTAAAGTACTAAGATTTGGTCCAATTTGACATTTTCCATTCCTAAATCGCTCAATTAATCGATTAGGTCATCCTTGAAGTGTCATATGTGCAAACATATGAACATTTTGTTGGGGAAATTGCAACAGACTTGTCATATGTGGAAACTATGTATATCATAAAATGAGTCTTTGGGGGCTAATTCAATTAAATTATCACCTAATTCAACACGTAACACTAATATATAGTCCTACAACATGTCTAAGTAATAAATCCTTGTCTTATACAACTACCTTCATTCAGTTCTATCAATTATTTTACAAAGACTATCATCCCACTAGTTCATCATATAATGTCCAAGTAAATTCATATGATAGTTATATAACACCCTTGTAAATCGTTGGACCAAGTGTTATAGCATATTTTTATTGCTTAAGTATGGTCCAAAGTACTAAGATCTGGTCCAATTTGACATTTTTGCATTCCTAAATCGCTCAATTCATCGATTAGGTCATCCTTAAAGTGTCATATGTGCCAACATATGAACGTTCTGTTGGGAAAATTGCAATAAACTTGTCACATATGGCAATGTATTCATATCATAAAATAGGTCTTCTGGTGGTTAATTCAATTAAATTGTCACCTAATTCAACATGTAACACTAATACATAGTCATACAACATGTCTAAGTATCAAATAATGCTCTAATACAACTACCTTCATTCAATTCTATCAATTATATTTACAAAGACTATCACCCACTAGTTCATCATACAATGACCAAGTAAATCCATATGATAGTTATATAACACCCTTGTAAATCATTGTTCCAAGTGTTTAACATATTTTTATTGCTTAATTATGGTCTAAAGTACTAAGATTTGGTCAAATTTGACATTTTCCATTCCTAAATTGCTCAATTCATAGATTAGGCCATCTTTGAAGTGTCACCTGCGCCAACCTATGAATGTTATATTGGGGAAATTGAAACAGACTTGTCATATGACATATGTATATCATAAAATGGGTCTTATGGGGGTTAATTCTATTAAATTGTCACATAATTCAACATGTAACACTAATATAGTTCTACAGCATCTCTAAGTAGCAAATTATGGTCTAACACAACTACCTTCATTTAATTATATCAATTATCCATTGTTAAATCGCTCAATTCAACTATTAGCCCATCCTTGAAGTGTTATATGCAGCAACATATGCAAGTTCTATTGGATAAATATAAAAAAACTTGTTATATGTGGCAACATATGCAAGTTATGTAAGTACTTTTGTAAAAGTCATAGGCAAACCCAACCGCCTATAATTGGTTCGATTTGCCTATAGGCAACAACTTATATATATATATATATATATATATATATATATATATATGGGTATTCATTTTCATTTCAAGAATAGGATTTTCATTTTCTTCCTCGCCGCTTCAGTCTCTCTCTCCGCCCGCTTTGCCATTTTCTCTCTCTCTCTCTCTTTATTCGCATAGATCTCTGATCTCTGGAGTGCATGAGATATAATGATGTTATTTTATTTCATCAGTCTTTTTTTGTGAGTCTTTTCTATCCTTTGTTTTTCAAACACAACTAATTTGATTGACCTTTGGTTAAACCAAATCTCAAGACTATCATATAAAATCATTAATTTTTCAATATAGTGGTTGGGTAAGACATGTGTTATTTAAAATATAGATTAGTAGTAATCTAAATCTAATGAATGATTTTTTTTGTTACTTTTGATATAATGTCTAATGCAATATTGAATCAAATTTGTAATGATGAAAATCATCCCATGTTGGGTGTGAAAATTTGTTGCAAACATGGAGATTTACTTTCAATGCAAACTTCATGGTCGAAGGACAATCCAGGGCGAAGATTTTGGTCTTGTACACGCTATCGTGTATGTACATTTCTACATCTTAGGTTTGGAGACTTCTCTTTATTTGTTTTTTTTTATTTAAATATCTTTGTGGTGTGTATATTAGGAGAATGCATGCAAAGTTTTTAGATGGAGGGATCGTGAAGATGTTGATATATTATCCAAGTTTGTTATTCTGAGATTGGCAAATAGAATTAAGGAGTTTGAAATTGATGATGAAAATCATATTAAAAAAAGTAACAAATGGGTGATGAAGGAGAAGAAGAAGACCAAATGCTGTAACAACTGGAATCTAATATTCATGTTATTTTGTTGTGGTTTTTTCCGATTTTTAAGCATTACCAAGAAGAATATTGTGGAGGACGGAAGATTCTTATGTAGTTGTGTACAAGCCTTAAAACTATCTTAGTTGTGGAAATAAATAAACTTAGTTTTGCATTCTTGTTCCAACATTTTTACTTGTTCTTAACTGAACATATGAGTCTAATGTTGCTACATATCACCCATCTTTAGTAACACTTGACTAAAAATGTTGCTACAGGTGAACCATGTTTGCTACATATTAGACATATGTTTCTACAGATTACCCTTATGTAGCAACATTTGACCATATGAGGCATATGTTACTACATATAAGACATATATTGCTACAGATGACCCATATGTTGCTACAGATGATCTATATATTGCTACATGTGAGACATATGTTGCAACAGATAAACCCATATGTTGCTACATATGAGACATATGTTGCTACATAATCCATATGTTGCTACATATGATACATATGTAGTACATATGACCCTTATATAGCAATGTTTAACCATTTGAGACATATGTTGCCATAGATAAACAATATGTTGCTACCTATGAGACATATGTTGCTACAGATGACTCATATGTTGCTACATATGACACATATGTTGCTACAAATGACCCTTATGTAACAACATTTGACTAAATACTTGCTCTCAATATAACATCACATACTATGTATTTGCTCTCAATGTAAGATAAAATAACATAAGTGATAAAATAAAACATTGTCTTTAATTATAAACACATCAATGTTAAGGCCCCAAGCTCCTAGATACTATAGCAACAACCCAAACCTATTGCATTAGACCAACTGCATTGTCACACAACAGGGTTTGGTGAGGTGGAATTGTTGTCCTGTTAATCAAATGCTCAATAAAAGCAATCAAATATGACCCGCACGCGACTTTGGTTTCATTTTTTACCATCCATTCCAATCGACCTTTAAATTCCCATGGTTTATTGAGGAACTTATCTGGCAAATGATTCATTATTCCACTTTTGATTCAACAATTTTGGCAGCAACTTGAAGACAAGTTGTATGAATGTTAAAAACTCGGCATGTTCCATACTAATCAGTTGGCAGTCATAAATATTCATGCGACCCTCGTGCAAGAGAATCTCAGTAGTCAAAAAATGAGTTTTGTTCAGGTTCATGATTGTCAAAATCCTTTTTTCCAATCCAATCCATGCCTCCAGGATATGGTCTAGTGCCCCTGACATAGTTAATCATATCTTCATCCCATTCAAACTCATTAATTAACTACGTAAAGCTTCTGCCACCAACAGTTGTTGCCTTCTCGCTCATATATTCATATCTTAGTTTGAAGTTGGAATAGAAGTTGAGATCTAGGATTCTATCTTTGGAGTCATAGTACACCGGGTATCTCACATGCCTCTCCTGCATGAGGGTAAGAATTTCATCATTATACTGAAATTAAAAATAATATTAAAGAGTAAAGAGGAGTAATTATTGAAAAGATAAAACAAACAAGCATTGTAAATTTATCAGTCTTCCCATTAAATTTTCGTGCTTGTCATGTTCCTGAACTCTTCTCCAGTAAAAAAAAATGCATGCCGTATTGTACACGCAGATCCATCACTCTCGCTAGGTCCACCAGTTTGTTTTTATCAGCTATAGACACACGCTTATAGACATTCACCTTTTCTAACTCCAACACTTTCTCTCCTACGACCATTGTCAATTCTCCAAAGATCTTCTTCTTCAAATTTTGTATTTCCTTGGTAAATGATTTTTTCCTCCTCTTGGCTTATGTAGTATATGGATCCTGATCATTTTTGATGGAATTCCCTTGAATCCCCTCTTGTTTTTTGAATGTATTGACAACCTGTCTCAATTTTTGATGATTCATGATAGAGTCTTATTCTTGTTTCTTGTACTTCTCAGAGAGATCCAGAGCATCTTATACAAGAGGTAGCCCCCTTTTTTTGTCCAACAGTAGCACCAATATCACCACGAACATCAAAACTAGCACCAACATCAATAAAATCACCAACATCAACCCCATCAAAAACCAAAGTCATTATCAACTCTATCTACTTTGATGATTATTGCTCCGGCCAATTCTATTTTAACTCTATCCACAATAGGATCAAATAAGGTATGTTGTTATTGAGATCTCTGCCCAAAATTACATTATGTGTAAACCAAATTAATCTTAATGACTCCTTGTGCTTCCTTGATGTATCAGTGTGATTCAACAAATATATTAAATCAAGATTTTTGAAGCTTATGCCAACAAGGGACATAAAATCCTTCTCCTCAGTTGACTGTAACTGTCTTGTTTCTTCTTTTACTCATTTCTTACTTCTTCGTGGTTCTTTTTTGACTATGAATTCAGGGACTGGCTCAGAAGGAGGATGAAATTTTAATCTTGAAACTATGACAAACTCTCTTTTTCCAAAGAAGACTGGCTTGCCACAATAATTAATCAAAACCTCATCCTTCTTTTTTCAGAATTTTGAAAAATGAACCTTCTTTTCAGAAGTTCATAAACCATGGTCATTTGAAAACATGCATTATTAGTCTATGGTAAATCAAGAAAATGACCAAAATAACTATTCCTAAAAAAATCTTCCAAACCAAGCTGCTCGAGCGTGATCCTGATGGTGACGAAAGGTCTTCTCATAGCTGACCTCATAATGCTATCACCAGTAGCATTAGGCTAAAAATGCACAGGGAAAGTGTCTGCATTGATAGTTTTGATCCCATCATCATCCTCAACTTCACTTTTTTCTTGCTCTTCTTCATCGACTCCTTTTTGTTTTCTTTGTCTTCATCAACTTCATTTATTTTTTCTTCTTCTTCCTGAACTACTTCTCTATTTTTTCCTTCTTCTTCGTCAACTACTTCTCTTTTTTTCCCTTCTTCTTCCTCAACTTCTTTTTGTTTTCCCTCTTCTTTCTAAATTACTTCTCTATTTTTTCCTATAACTTCCTCATCAACTTCTTTTTGTTTTCCCTCTTCTTTCTAAATTACTTCTCTATTTTTTCCTATATCTTCCTCATCAACTTCTTTTTTCCTCTCTTCTTCCTCAACTTCTTCTGCGCTTTCTCCATCATCAACAACTTTATTTTTTTCTTTTTCTCTTTCTTCATATTCTTTTTGAGAAAATTTTGGTTCTACTTGAGAAGAAGAAACTACTTCAGATGCAAGTTCTTATAAAAGAATGGTATTTTCATTCTTCTTCCTAGAAATTGTAGTCCCCGACTTTTTTTTGGATCTTTGTTGTCACGACCGGGGAGCACCCCCTAGTCATAACAGACATCTTAGTCTTCTTAGAGGCCTTAAACAAGCTCTTAGCATACATCATTACATTTCATAGGTAAAAAAATACGGAAAATTAAAAACCTTACATTTGCAGTGCAATTCTACGTCTCGTATATCAAAAATATTCTACATTGTCCTACACATAACCATCTATTGTTTGAGTACAAGATTTGGGACATAGCCGTTACACTATTACAATATGTCTCATATAGAATTACAATAAAGTCTTTAAAGATAGGAATTAGAACAATTTAATTAGACTAATCAAATAGCAAGAACTAGAATGATAGGCTTCGTCCTCGGACTTGAGGACTCACCAACGTGGGAATCTATCCAAGCTTCTTGAAATTTGGCCTTGAAACCCTTTAATAGCCCGAACCTACATTATTGTAGAAATAGAGAAAATATGGATTAGTACAAACCACATGTATTAAGTATGAATACATATGCAAGTAAAACATTTAGAAACATGCACAAAAGGACATTTTGTTCAAAAGCATGCTAAGTTCACTTAAAAGCCTTTATGCACATTCCAAGCATATACAAGTCCATATCACCACAAAAATAAGACATATTCATATTCATGTTAAATAGTAACATCCTATCAAAGCCATAATCAACATTTCATCAATACATTACAATACCTTACTCACAATCCCAATCCAAGCCAACTAGTGCAATGTCTATGTGAAGCCCCATAACCCCACATAAACTAATTCAACTAACAAAGAGACCATAAGCATTTTCTTACCCTCATATAACTTCATAACAATTGTAGTCAACATCATATATAACCATTTAGACCAACATCAAGTATATCAAGTGAAACCAACATCATATAAGACCAAAATTATATAGGATCAACATTTATGCATTAACATAAGTATATAAAGAAACAACCCTAGGACTCCCCTCAAGGTCCACTTGTGCAATGTATAGGTAAAGTCCCATACCCTTACCTACACTAAGTTTACCTCTTAAGTAATCCTACTTATTAATCATCTATTTACTTTCATTCATTCATTTTACTTTTGGGAAATTTCGCTATAACCGACAATAGACCATGTGAGCTAAACATGGAATTTGGTGTCAACCCCTCACACCGAAAGGAGGGCATCCTACTTGACAAGGTAGGACATACATCATAACAGCGTCTACGGGGATCCACTAGCTAGGTTTCCTATGGGGTAATAGTTAAGGAACTAAGAGGTTGTTACTAGAAACCCTCTTCATGCTAATTCACATCATGGTTTCCACCTCAAGAGACCTTGGGTGAACCTACATTCCTTATTGGAAGGGACACCTCTCATTGTCAAGTTCAATCGGTGCTAAGATAAATATTCCCTTTTTGAAGTATCTTAGTGTCTTTCTTAACATTAGTTTATATATAGGTCTTAGGAGTCTAGCCCCTAATATATCATGTTCATAGATCCTAGGATGAGAAAGTCCTATCATCACAACCCAACATTATGTGAGAATATCATCATCATAAACATAGTAAATAGATGCACATAGGATTCACCTTCAATCCCTCATAATAATACACCTATCATTATCTCACAATTCATCACATTCATATCATGTTTTTATATTCATAATCTCATTATCTTCCTATCATACTCACATATTCATACTTCAATTGAACAACAACATCATGAATAGGCCAACATTACTACAAGAAAGTACTCATGAACTTTAAGATCTTACCATTATCCTTCAAGAAAGCTCTTTCAAGACTTCACTCCCAATTCAATGATATTTACCCAATAATTCAATAATAACCATCATATAATAGTAAACTATACAAGAATACTTTCAATTACATCTCCCTTAATCATAAGCCAACATAATTCACATAAAAATGCATAATTCATCACTAATAATCAAATTAATACTAAACAATTCAATTTAAAAAGAAGACCCATGAAATTGGATGAAAACAAACCTTTTGAAGAACATTTAAAATCAAACTTTGAAGAACCTCTTGGGGATAGGAGTCCCAAGAGTGAATAGCGTCCATACCTTGAGAATCCTTGAAGAATGGTGAAGGAAATCATTGATCTTTAAACCCTAGAGAGAATTTGATCTTCTTCTTCAATTGGGGGGGGGGGGGGGTGGAGTAGTGAGAGAAACTAGATAGAGGTGAGAGCTTTTGGGTTTTGGGAATTATGGGGTGTTAGGTTAGATTAATGACTTAAGGATCATTTTATACCCCTAAACTAACTGATTATAACCGTACTAATCATTAATTAATTAATTAGCCAATTACCTAACCACCCCTACTTAAGCCGTGTGGAGGCAGTGTGATTGGGGGTCAATCGAAGTGACCCTATTGACGACCTGTCAACCAAACAACGGACTGTCCTGGTCAAACATGGTTTGGCACAGAGAGACCTAAAAATGGAGCCAAGGCTCCATATTATAAAAATGGACCCATGACCACCATTGATGGGGCGTGATTCCATCAACGGGCCGTCGTTTGCCTCGTCAATGGCACACTATCTTGGACCCTTTGTGTCCATCAACTTTTTTGGTCAATTGTTTGGGTCCTCCTCAAGGACCCTTAGAGTGGTACTTGGGGAGTCGTACTCGGAAGTTTTGACCCTAAACATACACTAAGGTGTACCCTAAGCATTTTCCTAAGTCTGATCTTCATACGACTCTTCAAACCCCTTTTAAACACAAAGGCACACTAGATCACTTTCACTTGTCTCCGGACGTCATGGTCGCGACTTGACGTTTTGACTCTAATACTTCCTAATCAAGTTAATTACCTTTGTTTAGGCCTGGAAAAACTGTTTAAATCATTGTTCATTAAGTGAGGCTTTAGTCTAGGTTATAGGACTTCCGAGGCATAACAATATCCCCCCGGGGAACATTCGTCCTCGATTGACACTTTAAACATCTTTTCGGAATTATGACTCAAGACTAGAAGCCCAACCAACACATGACATATAATAATGACTCAAAAATAAAAGGAGGAAACATTCAATCCATTTGCAACACAACAAAGCATCACAATAAGGTAGGAACTACATCAACTACTATAAATGCACATATTTCATTATTTCACATTTTGCAAGGAGGAATGTTCTTCTCGTTTTCATATAACTCAACATGTTCAATAAGAAGCAATAAATCATTTCATCACTTCACATATGAGCAATTTTACAAGTAATACCACATGACCTACTATGCCAACCATGTAAAATAGTATCATCAAGTATGAAGAACATATTATTCAAGGCACATATGAATCATGGAATTTTTACAAGAATCATGCATAATGAAGGGAAATCATGAAAATTCAAAACACACTTAAGATACTTCAAAAACCAAAAACTAGGAGAAGTTACTAACCTCAACCTTGACTAGAAGAGGAAGGAAAAAGATGAGGATACCGAGACATCATGTCGTCCTCGTCCTCCCAAGTAGCATTTTACACTAGTTGGTTCTTCCAATGAACCTTTACGAAAGCTACTTCTTTATTCCTCAACTTCTTCACTTGCCGGTCTAAGATCTCAACTGGGACTTCTTCAAAGGAAAGGTTAGCATCAACTTCTAAACCTTCTAGAGGATGGATAGACACCAGATCACCTATACACTTTTTGAGCATTGACACATGGAAACCGGATGCACCGGAGCCAACTCAATAGGTTCTTCAACTCATAGGCAACACTTGCGATGCGTTTCAAAATCTCATATGGCCCCATATATTGGGGACTAAGTTTCCCTTTCTTCTGAAACCTTATCACCCCTTTCATGGGTGATATCTTCAAATAGACCAAGTCACCTACCATAAACTCAAGGTCTCTTTTTCTATTGTTGGCATAAGATTTTTGTCGACTTTGGGACATCTTCAAATGATACCTTATGAGTCAGACTTACTCCATAGCCTCATAGATTGCTTCAGGACCTATTAGACCAAACTCACCTACCTCAAACCACCTAACTGGAGATCTATATATCCTCAAATAAAAGGCCTCAAAGGGTGACATGGCACTACTCGAATGATAACTATTATGGTAGGCAAATTAAATCAATGGTAGATGGTCATCCCAATTACCCTTGGAGTCAATGACACATGCCCTCAACATGGTCTTCTATGGTTATGATGGTTCGTTCCGCCAAACCATCCGTTTGTGGATGAAATGTGGTACTAAGTTTTACCTTGGTACCTAGCCCACTTTGGAATGCTTTCCAAAATCTAGAAGTGAATTGGGGACCCCTATCCGAGATGATAGAAAAGGGAACCCCATGCAAACTCATAATCATATTAAGATACAACTTAGCGTATGCCAAATAAGTACCTTTGAAGGGGGAGAAAATGGGCAAATTTTTTCAATCTATCCACAATAATCCATATTGAGTCATTTTGCCTCCGGGTATGAGGCAAACCAAAAACAAAATCCATATTGACATCTTGCCATTTCGAAGTACGGATAGCTATTTCTTGAGTTAACCCTCCAGGTCTTTGATGTTCGGCCTTCACTTGTTGACAATTAGGACATTTGGCCACAAACTCCGCTATATCCTTCTTCAAACCGTTCCACTAATAGACCTCTTGTAGATCACGATACATTTTGGTGGCACCTAGATGAGTGGAATATCGGGAACCATGAACTTCTTCAAAATTTTGTCTTCTCAAGTCATCCACATCCGGCACACACAACCTACCTTGGTACCTAAGTACACCACCCCTCCTTGGGAGAATGACTCATTGAACTTACTAAGAACCAATTCCTTCAACTCCATAAATAGAGGATCAATATATTGCTTGTACTTCACCTCAACCACTAAAGATGACTCAGAGTTATGATGGACCACGAAACCCCCTTTTTGAGAATCTTCTAATCGAACACCGAACCGGGACAATCTATGAACATATTTCACTAACTCTTTCTTACCATCATCAATATGAGCTACACTACCCATAGTCATTTGACTCAAAAAATCCGCAACCACATTGGATTTTCCGGGGTGGTAAAGGACACTCATATCATAGTCCTTTAAAGTATCTAACCACCTTCTTTGCCGGAGATTCAACTCCTTTTGAGTGAACACATATTGGAGCCTTTTATGGTCTGTAAACACATCCACATGCACTCCATATAGATAATCTCTCCATATCTTCAAAGCAAATACTACGACCGCTAATTCAAGATCATGAGTTGGATAGTTCTTCGCATGGACCTTGAGTTGTTTAGAGGCATATGCTATCACCTTACCATGTTGTATGAGCACAAAACCCAAAACTACACGAGAAGCGTCACAATACGCAACAAACCCTTTCGTTTCCTCCGATCAGGTCAACATCAGAGCAGAGGTAAGCTTATCTTTTAACTCTTGAAAACCTCTTTCACAAGCTTTCGACCACTCAAACGTAACTTTCTTTTGGGTTAAGGTTGTCAAAGGAGAAGCAATAAATGCAAACCCGTCAACAAACCTTTTATAGTACCGGTCTAGACCCTAGAAACTTTGTATGTTAGTGGGAGTTAAAGGTCTAGGACAATTCTTAACCACCTTCATTTTCTTCGGATTGACCTTTATACCCTCACTCAAAACAATATGGCCAAGAAAAGAAACCAATCTCAACCAAAATTCACACTTACTATATTTAGCAAAGAGTTGATGTTCCTTGAGGACTTGCAATACTACCCTTAAATGACCCATGTGTTCATCCTTGCTCTTGGAATATACCAAGATATCATCAATAAATATAATTAAAAAAGAGTCAAGATAATTCCAGAACACCCTATTCATAAGGTCCATGAAAGCCGCCGGGGCATTAGTTAGACCAAAAGACATGACTAGGAACTCATAATGACCAAACCTTGTTCAAAAATCCATTTTAGGAATGTCAACACCTTTCACTCTAAGTAAATGATAACACGACCTCAAGTCAATTTTTGAAAAGTAACTCGCACCTTGGAGTTGATCAAACAAATCATCAATTCTAGGAAGACGATCCTTATTATTTATAGTGACCTTGTTCAATTGTCGGTAGTCAATACACATTCTAAGAGACCCATCTTTCTTTTTCACAAACAATACCGGAGCGCCCCATGGATATATGCTTGGTTGTATAAAAACCCTTATCAAGAAATTTCTTGAGTTGAGCCTTCAACTCTTTCAACTCGGCCAGAGCCATCCGATAAGGAGGATTTGATATGGCTTGAGTATCCGGCAACAAATCTATGCAAAAATCTATTTCCCATTCAGGAGGAATTCTGGTAAGTCATCGGGAAAGACTTCCAGAAAATCCTTCACTATAGGGACCGACTCTAAAGGAGGAGCCTCGGATTCAAGGTCTTTGACCCTCACAACATGATAGAGACATCCCTTAGAAATCATCTCTTTTATACACGAAATGATTTGACCTCTAGGGATTGAGTTTCCCCCCTTCCACTCCAAAATGGGTTTATTAGGAAATTGGAATTTTACTACCCTTTTTTTTTACAATCAATTGAAGCAAAACAAGCATGTAACCAATCCATCCCCAATATGACATCAAAGTCCAACATATCATGTTCTAACAAATAAACCAAAGTAACTCTATTGGACAACAATATAGGGCAACTACTATAGACTCTTTTAGCAACAACGGAGTCACCCACTGGGATATAAAACGAAAAAGCTGCAACTAAGACATCGGGGAGCATATCAAACTTCATAGCCACCAAAGGAGTTACAAAAGATAAAGTGGCACCGGGATCAAGCAATGCATAAACATTAATTGAAAATACTTGCAACATACCGGTAACAACATCGGGAGAACCCTCTTAATCACCCCTAGATTTGAGAGCATAGAAGCGGTTCTTCTTAGGAGCATCAGAACTTGGACCGCTTGCTTGTGCTTGATTATTCTCCTAACTTGAGTGTTGGCCATGGGACATGTAACAACCCTAAGAAAATGTATAAGATAAATGCTTAAGGTGTCAAGAATGCTTGTCGATTAGACCAAGATTCACACGGATTGATACGCGTAGAACCAGACCTTAGAACCCTTACTACGACCAAGCCAACTAACTTGGGGAGTTAGTTGAGCTTGGAAAGGCTGGAACCAACCATGTAAGGCTCTCAAAAATGAAGATTTATTCGAAGGAGTCTTACCGGACTTAAAAAGAAAAAATTTTAAGTTTTGAGGGTCCAAGGGTAAAATGGTCTTTTCCAGGCCAAGGGTAATATCATAATTACCCTAAGGAATTAATTAATTGATTAATTAATTTAATTAAAGAACCAATCAGGCTCGGGTTGACCCGAAATGGTCCATTTCGCAAGGGGTCACTCCACCCGAGTTCGAGCCCCATTGGAAGCAACAAGTTGGTGATTTAATTAATGTTTTATAATCTGATTTTGTAAGGGCATAATGGTACTTTCACTAAGCTAATTAGATCAAGTTTTTATTTAAATTAATAAGGAGTCCTAGTTTGACTAATTCCCAAACTAAAACTCCTAAACTTAGATTAGTCTCTCACGATCTCTCTCTCATGTTTCACCATCTCTTTCACGTTTGCTCTCTGCCAAATTAACGTAAGAACAGAAAATATATCAAGAGTTCTTCACACTTGAAGAACTCACATGAAATTTTAAGAAAAACAAAGTAACCAAAAACGTTAAGGCAAAGAGAAGTTGTCCGTCGAGTGGTGTGTACGTTGAGGAGTCTTGGACTGATTTTGGAGAGGGTTTTGGGCAGCAAATTCAACGTTTGAACATCAATTAAGGTATGGGTTTCTTCTCTCTTGGTCCCTTTCCCAATAGACCCCTTAAGATTCAAGATATTCACTCCGAAAACTAGGGTTGTTTCCTCGTTGCATGTCCCTGTCACTAGCTCCCAATGATTCATAGGTTGGGTTTGTTTGCTGGTAGATTTAGGTATGTGTGATGTTTTTGTGTTGAATGTTAATATGTTTATGTACGTGAAATCACAAAAATGACAACCAATGTGTGATCCAAAAAAATGTTGTGTGTGTGTAATGTGTGGCAGTGAATATACTCACTGTTGAAGGTGTGAAAATAGCATGTTTAATCCTTGAATTTTATGTGCAAAAGTTGTACACAATGTGATGTTCATATGGGGTGTGAAGTTATTTGTTTTGAGAGAAAAACTCTTGACTAATGTAGCTACTAAACTACACCTGATAATGCACTAAACGTTTCATGAAATGCCCTAAGAACTAACGTGAAAAGGTTGATGAAAGGAAGCTAAAAACTATGAATAAATTTCCAGTTTGGTGCACTTTAGTTTCTTTCAAAAAGAAGGTTAATATCTGGGGTTTTAATTGAAAATAAAATAGGTGACATTAATGGGGATTGAACCCAAGACCTCACCTGTGAAGGAATGCTAAAAACGTAAAAAGGGGGAAATGGGGTTAAGGGGAATCGAACCCATGTGGCTGCTGTAATTCGCGAAAAAGGGAAATGAAAAATGGGGCTGGGGGAATCAAAATCGGCTACTGGAAGAGAAAGGAAAGAGTAATTAAATAAATTAAATAAATGGGAGGCGTGGGAATCAAACCCACGACCTCCAGGCTGCGAATGAGATAAGAGAAATTAAAGAAAAAGAAAGTGTGAGGCGTGAGGATCGAACCCACGACCTCAAGGCTGGAAAGGAGAAGGCGAAATAATTAAGAAAAATAAAGTGAGGCTGTGGGGGCTCGATCCCACAACCTCACTGCCAAAACGCTTAGCCTAGCAAAATTTAATTAAAAAAAAAATAGGAGGCTGTGGGGGTTCGAACCCACCACCTCACAGCCTCTACCGAAATTAAAAGCAAAAAAAAGGAGGCTGTGGGGGTTCGAACCCACAACCTCCCAATTTTCCCAATGAATATAAACATAAAATAAAAGAGGGTGTGGGGGTTTGATCCCACAACCTCTTGGTTTGGGCGAAAAGGGGCAATGTGATGTTAATGAAAAATAAAAAGGGGTTGTGGGGGTTCGAACCCACAACCCTTCGGCCAAGTTAAGAGGAAAACCAAGTAGAAAACTAAAGATACAATGTTAATGTTGGGGTTCAATTTAGAGTCCCAATATCATGGAGATTAAAAATAAAATCAATGAAAAATGTAAATGTTATCCAAGTGATTCGAACTTGGGTTTCCTTTCCCAAACTTCCGTATTAATACATAAGTCATACGTGAACAAAATATCCAAGAATAATGCCACCTACTTAGATCGAAATCAAGATCTTGGCATATATACAAGATACATAAGTCTTGTGCTACATAATCTTAGGAATGTATGAATCACTTAAAGAATTACGAATGAAGCCTCATGGCTTGTGTGTATAGACTCATAAGTCTAGCATACATTTTAAAGAAGTGTACCTAAAATGTATGTAATGAAAGGATGTAACCGTAGAAGGGTTAAGTATGAGTATAAAACACACTAAATGGCCTAGTGCATTGGCATACGATGAAATGATTATTATGTAATGAAATGACGAAGCCCTAGAAGGGTTAAGTAAGAGTATTAAACACACAAATGGCCAAGTATATTGGCATATGATGAAATGAACATTCACGTAAAATGGGGTGAGTAATTATGAAGAGTAAATGTGCTAATGTTTAGGAATGTGGTGAAAACATGATATGAGGCTAATGTAAAAGATGAGAACAATCTCAAATGAGCCTAAGTATATGTTACCAAACTGTACTCACCTATGTGAGTGTAAAGTTAATGAAGAGACCAGTCTCTATGAACACTCTAATGAAAGTATTGAGATTAATACACTTAATACTAGTGATGAGATGAGAAATCATCTATTGAGCTATGATGTCCTCATACTAGAAGCCAGCTTCCATGACGTATGAGTTGAATGTAATGGAACTTTATACTGAGCACCGATAGACTAGCTATGAGCGGTGATGCCTTCTTTAGGGAAGGGCGGAGGTTCACGTAACTCTCATGAGATGAGACTGTCCGGCTTGACGGGTATAGGTCTCCTTATATCTCCTGGTCTTCGAACCTATACTGCCAATATAGGGATCTGGCGAAGTTAAATTCCCATGTACGCTAGCATGTTTTTGGGTCACCTTGGCCGGTGATTCCACCTCTTTTCAGTGTGGGGGAGACACTGGATTTTATGATGCTCACATAATCTATGTCGGTTAAAGTTAAAGTTCCCAATGAATGAATGAGGCCAGCCTCAAATGAAGCACATAATAAAATGAATGATACCAAAGGTGTTAGGATAGGATAATCAAGAGGTGAGCTAGACTCAGGTAATGACACTAGGTTATTCTTGATCATTGCATAGCGAACCCGATGAAAGTCTTAAACTACACCCTAGGTATAGCTGGTGTTTACACTGGCCTATGAATGAAATGAAATGAAGTACGTATGAATGAATGAAGCAGACTCTGTGTTTGCTAATGAAGACTCCCTAGTTGAGGTCCCATATGTTGAGCCCTCATTTTGGAAAGTCTTAATGTCAAGTCCATGATTCCAAGGTCTCATGGCATATGAATGAATGATATGAAAGATCTTATGTGCTATATGCAATATGATATGTGCTATGTGTAAGATGTTATGTGCTGTGTGCAGTATGATAATTATGATGATGCATGTTACTCTCATGGAATGACTTTCCTAATCCAAATTTGGAAAGCTCACTGACTTTCCTAATCCAAATTTGGAAAGCTCACTGACTTTCCTAATCCAAATTTGGAAGGTTCACTAACTTTCCTAATCTCAATTTGGCAAGTCTAATGACTTGACTTTCCATAATCATGTTGTTAGGAAAGAGCTATCTTTTCTCATGCATGTCCTTGATGTGTGCTTGCATATACCATACTTAGTACAAGTGTGTAGTAACCCTATACAACTCTACAATTTTAGGTGCAGGCACAGGTGGACGCTAGAGCTACAGGTTGACGCTGAAGCTATTCGGACATCGAGCATTCCTCCGGACTTGGTAGGTCCTCATTCATTTCGAGGATGCTGCCATTTATATTCTAGCTTAGTTTTAGAGTTGAGCTAGTGGAGCATGTTCCACTAGCGTTTATTTCCTGTTTTATTTAGACAATGTATTGGTGCCATTTTGGCAAGTACATCTTTATTACTATATTACAGTATTTCTTTCATTTGATGATCTTAATATTAGATGGTTGATGGTGAACAATTATGTATTAATGAGAATGTTTAATAAGTAAGTTAAGAAACAAAAAGTTTCAAATTTTCCGCTAAAATTAACCTAGATGAAGTAAGAATGATATATGTAGGCTTGTGTGTGACCTCTGAGAGGTCAACGACGCCGGTCTCGTCTGGGGTCTAGATTCCGATCGTGACAGGACAATCCCTCACCATGTGGCCACTCTTTCCATAACCAAAACAAGTATCCGTTCCCTTTAGACATTTACCCATATGCTTCTTACCACATTGGGTTTCTCACCTTGAGAACCACCACTTTTTCCCCATTGAGGCTTAGGGTTTGACACCCTATCCTTTTTAGCGCTTGGGAAATTAGAAGGAACTTGGTTGGAGAATTTCTTCTAAACCTTAGTTTGTCTTGGATTTCAAACTTTCCCTTAGAAGTACCTCCTTCATAGGACCTTGCCCTCTTGCCCTCCCTATTCATCCTCTTAAGCCTACTATCCTCAACTTGTTGAGCATGCACCATCAAACGAGAAATGTCGATGTTGTCATGAAGCATTGCCGCACGACATTCTTCCACAAGATAATCAGACACACCCGTCACAAAACAATTCATTTCATCTCTAGGATAAGACACTAAAGAAGAGGCATACTTAGACAACTTAGTGAATTTCAAATAGTATTCTTGAACACTCATGCCTCTTTGAAGAAGGTTGATGAACTCTTCCACTTTTGCCTCTCTTTTCTCCCTTGGGAAGAACCTATCAAGGAATGCCCTTCTAAAGATTTCCCAACTTACGGGACCGGCTCTCAAAGCCCTATTGTCTTTCCATTGAGTGTACTATATTTGAGCCACATCCTTGAGTTGGTAAGCAGTTAGCTCGAGCTTCTCATTTAAACTCACCCCCTATAACATACATGTCACGACCGAGGATCACCCCCTAGACGTAACACGACGTATTCAACCCGTCGGAGGTCTTATACAAGCCCTTAGACATCATTCATCATATATATATGAAAATAGTGCAGAATTAAAACATTTCACAACGATAGTCGAAAACTTTATAGAATATAGAAAGAACTAAGTCTCATCATATCCATCTTATACATATATAAATCTTAGGGTCACATCCCTTACATCAATTGAAAAGAAAACTATAGTCTATAACAAAGTCTTTAGAAAAGGAAACTAAAACATAATCCATGTCCTTGAACATATGAGGACATACCAATCTTGAAAGAATGCTATTCCCAAGCTTCACTTCTCACAGAATCATCACTTGCCACCTACACTTGTAGAAATGGAACAACATATGACATTAGCACATTGAATGCACTAAGTATTGTGAACATGCAAGAAAACCATGCTAAAAAGAACATTTACTTTAAAACATACTTTTCATGATCTTTTGATATAAATCTCATAAAACAAGTATAATAACTATTTTCAAGTCAATATACACATAAAGATCATACTCAAGTAGTTCATAGGAGACAACCATAATCATTTAGAATACACATAAGCATTTAGACCTCATACCAAGGGTTATTCTAAGACCCACCTAAGTAAGATATGAAAATACCGCCTATACAACCCCTTCACACACACCTAAGTGATTCTCACGACTTCCCAAAGTAAGATTATTCCGTTTTCATCATTTAGACTCTCCACCAAAAGTTACTCTAACACTCACCTAAGTAAGACATGAAGAGACCGCCCATACACCCTCTTTAAGCCTACTTAAAAAATCCTTAAAGCTACCCTAGATAAGAACCTTTTTGTTCATCATGCTTTAACCAAGTCAACAATATTCATTATGCCATTTAAGAGACAATCAAACAATTAGAGGACTTCACGTAATGGTCTTGGAGGACCTAGGGAACTCACCTATCATCTTCAAAGCCTACTCGTGCAATGTGTAGATAGCGTCTCATTCCACTACCCACACGTTGCAAAACCAATCCAATAACTAGAGTGTACATCCCATATGATGGATTAGACATTAAGTGATATAGACCATACTATCTTCATATGGAATTCGGTGTCATAAGGACCCCACACCATGGAAGGTGTTCTACTTGCCAAAGGTAGAACTAAGACTCATCCCATGTTGGCACATGATTAAGGGATATCAAGGGCTTCTTTGTACTATAGTCTCATTCTCAAGTAGAGCTACTCCACAAGAATATCCTCTCGGTACTTTGCCTTTATTCTCATAGAGTAATTCATTCCCTAGGTGTATAAGAGAAGGTACCATTACTAAGTTCTACCAACTCATAATACTCTTTTCATGGATAGCTTATTCTTAACCTTCTTTTCATATTCAAGGTTCCATACAAGTCTTTCATAGAAGGGCACCTCCTTTAGGTCTAGTGATCCTAGACTTCATTCTTTCATTCATTCATACACGTACATGACAAGGGTGCCTAAGCCTACAAAGTCAAGAGATCACATTCACATAAATTTCATGTATCAAGAAAAGGAACCTAAGTCTACCAATCAAGACACAACATAATCATACCATCACTTAGAGAGATCATAGTCTTACCTCACACATGTACATATACCATATCATCTTTCACATTTTTCATCTATACAAGCTATAACATGATAACACAATAATTCACATAATAATGCCGACAAATCCATGTTCATATCATATATCAAAATTAAAATCTGCCACCATAATTGGACCATACAAATCAACAACATTTTGATATCAATTCTATGCTAAACAAATGAATTAGGTGAACTCACCACCTTACCATATCCATCATCACCATTCCTTATTCATTCCAATCAATTCACATCATAAGAGATCTTACTAATGATAACATACACAAGACTAAGCCAACAAACCAACCATACCGATGATCCAATAATACTTAATATAGATACAAACATATAAGGAAGATATGAAAAATTCTAGCATGGATCAATACATAATTCAATATCCCAATACAATCTACACATGAATTCAATAAGATTAAGCCATGATCAATTCACCCACTTTAGAGCCAAATATCAGGAATTCAAGGAATACATAGGTTCATGGAAGTTTTGATCTAAAAACCACAAATTAACATCAATTACTTTATAAAACATTTATTTCAACCTTTTAATGCAAGAACCCATGCTTGGAATTCAAAGTAGGATTTCTATGTTTTTGAACATATTTGAAAAAACCTTTGGAATTGGCTCCTTGAATGAGAGAAGAATCAATGATGAAATTACCATACCTTAATTGAAGAAATATAACGAAATCAATGGATGAAACAAAAAAGAACTTCAATCCTAGCTTCAACTTGAGTTCTAGCTTCATTGGAGTCTAGAGAGAACTTCTTTTGATCTTGGGGTTTGATTTGAATAATGAGGTGTAAGTCTAGGTTTAAGAGTCTTAACTAACTTAATATACCATAAAAGACGCAAAATAACCGTCCATGACTTAATTAGGACCATAGGTGAATTTCCCAACTTGCCTTTGCCTTAGCCGAGACACCTACTGAAAGTTGCAGGTGTCAAACGACGGTTGCAAGCTATTTGACGTCGTTTGAACGACGGGGCATCCTGTTGGGGCGTCATTTTGGTCAGAGACTGGCCATTTCATGCTAAGGTTTGGGTCCTCTTCAAGGACCCTTTGGGTGGTCCTTGGGGAGTCTTACCCGGATTTTTCGATCCTAAACATGTTCATCTAGGTCTTAGATTAATCTCCTATCAATTGAAACACTAAACAACACATAAAACATGGAAAGGCACACTAGAACACACTAGCACACACAAAGGCTAACTTCTGAACGTCTTGGTCGTTCTTTGACGTTTGACTTCCAAACTATATGAACTGACTTCTAATGCTTATATTCATCAGTTTAATACCTTATTAACTCATATCACACATGATGGGCTCTAAATTAACCTAGTTCATTTTGAGGGTTGTAACAATCTCCTCCACTTGGACAACATTCGTCCTTGAATGACACCAAAACACTTTCAACACTTCTTAGAGTAAAGCATCAATACTAGAAACTCATAACTATACCACACCATACACAATACACATAGATAAGAGGAACATCAACTCCACATAATCAAGAGACTAAAAAACACAACAAGAAAGTAGGAACTACATCTTGCATTTATCATGCAATAAAACTCTACTTTTTTATTTTATATAGGAACTTCCTTTCTCCACATATCATCATCCTCATCACATTATTTCTAAGCACATTACGATCATTTCTCATGGAACACAATTATGCAATATTTTCAAGGAGTTCACTGTTAAACATGCTTACTAGTTCACTTATGCAACATTTTAGAAATTCACTATAGAGATATGACAATATGAAAGACAAAATCATTTAAGCTCATTTAATATATAAACTTAATCTCAGGACAATATGCACAATGTAAGGAGATCAATGAAATTCATTTTCACTTAGACTCCTAAACACATGCAACATGCTACTAAAAGTTCTAACTCTCAAGCTTGAATAAAATAGAAGAGAATAGACAAGATTCATCAACCCAACTATTCACCATACTCTCCCCCACTTAGAAGGAGCCCATCACAACAAAAGTAGAACATTATAACTAACATGTACATTCATCTGGATTTGCTTTAACTTGTGTATCCAAGGTTGGTAACACTGTTTTAAGACCAAAATAATGTTTATAAACCATTTAGGAAGTTTTAGAGTCAAGACGTCAAGAAACGTCCATGACGTTCAGAGACTAGTGAAATAGGTACTAGTGTGCCTTGGCCTATTTTACGAGGTTTTAGGAGTCAGAATTTGATGAAAATTGGTGTAAAGGTGTAAAACAAGTGTTATAGTATGTTTAGGTTCGAAAATTTGGGTACGATTCCCCAAACCAACCTAAGGGTCTTTGAGAAGAACCCTGCCAATTGACCCAAAAGTTGTCAAATGAAAGTGGCAACCTACGAGCCAAACAACGGACCGTTGTCTAAGTGATGAGGCATCAATTGACTCCGTAGGTTATGCCTTAGTCAAATTCAAAACGTTTCCACAAATGAACTCTCTATTGTCAACGACGTATGTGCAACACGGTGGGCATAAGGGGCGTTGACTGACCAACGGACCGTAGGTCGGGGTCTCGTAGGTCAGGCCTGGTTTTACATCTTTGTTTTTAATGAAGTCATTAATTATGTTAGTTAGTTAGGGGTTTAATTAGGGGTTAAGGGAGGTCTATTAAGTTAGTTAAGAAACTATATAAATACCTAACCTTCATTAACCTAACCCAATACCCACAATTCCCGAAACTGAAATTCTCT
Source organism: Solanum sitiens (assembly GCA_016801875.1). Lineage (NCBI taxonomy): Eukaryota > Viridiplantae > Streptophyta > Magnoliopsida > Solanales > Solanaceae > Solanum > Solanum sitiens. Next base: position 2,026,766 of record JABWTJ010000112.1, read on the forward strand.
TTGTTCTCTCTACTCTCTCTCTCTCCAAAGAAGACTCCATAGAAGACCAAGGTCAATGGGACTTAGGGAAGAAAGAACATCACTTTCTCTCCATCAATATTCAAGGATTAACAAGGTATGGGAACTCTTCACCTTTGGGACTCCTTTCCCCAAAGGGTTCTTTCAAAATTGATTTCCAAAAGATGAATTGAACATGAGTTTCTTTCTAATCCGAAATTGATCTTTCAAATTGTATTGTTCTTGATTTCTATTGGTTATTATGGTTGTATTGTGATGAATTATTGGTGAATTAGGGTATTTCTTGATGTTAGACCTATTTCTATGGAAGAGATCATGAATTGACCCTATTTCCCTAACCCTAGGTGATGAATTGATGTTGAATTGATTATTGTTGATGCAATTGACTTAGTTCTTATGTTGATTACTATTGTATGATGTTATTAAGCCTATTAATGGATGAACATGGTTCGTTGATGGTAAGACCATGGAAGAAAGTTTGTGAAGGTGAATTGGTAAGACCTATGATCTTGAATCCTTACTTCAATTGTGATGACTAGTACATAATGATGATGTTCAATTGAAGTGTTAATTGTGATTAGATTATATAGGTTATGGTATGATGAATGTAATTAAAATGTCTTAACTATATGGATTGTGAGATTATGATGAAGATGCAATGATATAAGGTTAGTGATGAATTACCTATGTACCTTATTATGACATGATGATGATAATGTGTTAATATCAGATATGAGGTGTAAGACCTTGAAAATGACTTAGGGTAACTAGAGCCTAACATGTTGGTCATGATGGTCTAAGGTCCTAAAATGGTATATATAGTGTTATAGAGGTATTATCTAAAGTGTTTGGTGCATTGGAAGTCAAACGTTAAGGGACGACCAAGACGTTCGACGACTAAGTCACCTAAGTGCCTCATTGTGGTCCTATGTTTTTATGTGTGATTCATGAGATTGTAAGGTTATTAAATGAGTTTAAATGGTGTATAAATTCAGTGTGTCAAGTTTTAAGAAGTTTGGAGGTCAAACGCTCAAGAACGTCCATGGCATTCGAAGGATGTACCTTGAAATGACCTTATGTGTCTAGGCATGTTTCGTCGCGTTTTACGTGTCCATTTTGGATGAAATTCACGTGATAGGTCTTAAACTCATATACTAACATGTTTGGATTGGAAACGTCCAGGAAATTATCCCCAAGGACCAACCAAGGGTCCTTGAGGAAGGACCCAAACTGGTGGCCAAAACTTCCCAAGGAAGTCCACCTACGGATGGCAATCGACGACCAGTGGCCTGGTCGATGCCCCGTAGGTGATGGAAGTTGTTTAGGACTTAGACTGGGGAGATAATCTCCCATATCCAAGTCTCTGAACCCATTGACGGAGGCCAGGATGGCCCATAAGTAGACCTACGCCCCGTCGATGGGCAACCGTCGATGGCCACTGTGGCCTGCATGCAACTTCTTTGTGGGTTGAGAGGTGAAGTTGTAAATTCACCCCACTTCCAAATAAAGACTTTGGAGGTTCCTAAGTGGTATATTGGGTATTTTTAAGGTGTTTATAAGTCATTAACACTTAGAAGATTTCATTCTTCAAAATCAAAACCCCAAAATCCCTTAAGAATTCCCAAAGACTCCATTGAAGTCCAAAATCAAAGAAGAGCTTGGTGTGACGTTTTGAGTGGGGATTCTTCATCAAAGTGAAGAATAAACTTCATCGAGGTATGATTTTTGATCCTTGAAACTCGTTTCATCAAGGAGCCCAACTTCAAAGATGTTTTCTAAAGTTTTCAAAGATGAATTGTCCAGTTTTATGATTCTACCATGGGTTCTTGCATTAATGGTTTTCAAACGTCTATTATGGATTATATTGATGTTGTATTGATGATTTTAACCTAAATTACCTATGAATCCATGTAAATTGATGAACCCTAGTTTTGACTACTTTATGGGCTACTGGATATTAGTCTAATGTTGATTAATTATGGTGTAGTTTCTTATGGGATTTCTAATGGTGTAAGAATTGTATTCAATTGATATCTAATTGGTCTTAGATTGATAAACCTAGATTGAATTTATTTAGATTCATTGAGTTTTATGATTATTTCTTTGAATTGATGTTTATGGTCATGGGTAAGGCCCTTATGATATTGAATTGGGTGATTTAGCATTGGATTGGAGTGTTGATAATGGAGTGGTGGTACGCTGCCCTATTATCTTTTATTTAATTTTATTTAGACTTCAATTATGTTGTGATTGGTTTGGTCCACTTATGGTGGCGGTGTTATGTGAATTGATATGGCCTTGTCGGCGTTATTTTAAGTATATTGATGATCATGGCCTTGTCAGCACTACTTGAAGTATTATGTTGATTTGTGTAGTTGATTATGTGAAGTATGATCATATATATCTATATGTGAAAGTATATGTCAGTCTATTGATGCTATGTAGGAAATCTTGTTATGCTATGGCTACGTGTTAAGTGTGTAGTCTTAGAGTTGATACATGGTTGTTCCTAACTTGGCTATGTGAGTCTATAATGGTTATGTAGATGATGTTAAGGTAATGAATAGGTAGACTAAATGATGTTAAGGGTCATTATTAAATGTCTAAAGAATGTATGTTATATGTGCTAAAAGTGAAGTGTGTGGTGTCTTGTTTAGGTAGACTTGTGTCCCTTACTTGATGCTTGTTTCAATATAAATATGTGATGTCTTGACTTAGGAACCTAAAGAGTCTTAGTCTTGAATGAATGAATATTAGGTGAGACCTTGAATGATGATAATAGGGTCCTTTATGTGAAACCTTGAACCAAGTGGTAATGTTATGAAACTTGAAGTCGAAAGCCGTAATGGTATCCTTCATGTAATGAATGATGGACTTAAGGTTGATTGTCTGGAACGACATCATATCAATCCTTAGGAAAGTCATGATGAGCTTCTTTTCGACATAGTGAGATAACCCTAGTGGACCTTGCTTTGGTAGGGTAAATGTAATTGGGTCATGAACATGATATGGGACCCATTTATATGAACCTTAATGTGAATTAATCTATGAGAACTAAGACTAGCACCGAGTGAGTATGGTAAGGGAAGTAGTTCTAGTTAAAGAGTGAGACTAGAATACAAAGAATCCCTTCATATTTCCTTAACCATGTGCCTACATAGGATGTGTCTATGTTCTACCATTGGCAAGTAGAACAACCTCATCGGAGTAGGATAGAACTCCGGATTCCATGATTTGCTACCATGGTCTATGTCGGTTAATGCCTATTCTCATCATATGGGATACATATTAGCATTAGAGAAGTTATATGAGGTTTGGGTGGTGGTATGGAACGTTATCTAGACATTGCACAATAGGCTTTGAAGATGTTAGTAAGAGTCCCTAGGTCTTGTCCAAGACCATTATTTGAATGTCCTTTATGTGATGTATATCTCTTAAATGAACTAATGAACTAATGACTCATGTTATAAAGTATTTAAATGAATAAGTACCTAATCTAAAGTAACTTAAGGATTCCTTAGCTAAAGTGTGAAGAGGGTATATGGGATTATCTCTACATGTCTTATCTATGGAAGTCTTGAGAATGACTCTAGTTAGGGAAGTTGCTTGTTATGTTTGACATGATCTAAACTTAGGAAATCTTAAGGACTATGTAGGTAATCTTGAAGAGGTCAATCATGGACGTTATCTTCTTGATTTACTTAGGTAGGTCTTTTGATAGCCTTTGGAAGGAGAATGTCATATCATCTATGTGTTTGTGTGTTTAGTGAGAATGATTCTATCCTAGGGAGTCTATAGGCTCGCTTGAGTGTGTGTGTAAGGGATTGTACGGGCGGTTACTTCACAACTCACTCAAGTGAGACTTAGAATTCATCTTTGGTAGAAGAATCTTACATTTATGCTTATGATGCTTGTAAGTGTGTATGTGACTCATTATAGGTAATCTTGAGGGTCATTTAGGCACATCTAGAGAGGGTGTATGAGCGGTCTCTCTTTTTGTGACTTAAGTGAATCTTAGGATAACTGTTTGTGAGGGAATTACATGCTAGGAAGTGTTAAAAGGGAAGACAAGAGAATTCACCATAACAGTGAAGAACTTCACTGTACAGTGAATTGAACTCACTGTCATGTGAGTTCTAAAAATATAATTTTTGGTTAAATGTTATCTTATGTGTTTCTAAGTTGATAAATGTTGTTCTTATGATTATAATATGATTTCCAAAAAGATGCAAAATTTCAATAAATGTCCGTTTTTATGATTTTTTATGCATAAGCCATACTTAGTACATGTGGTTGTACTAATCCATGATTTTATCTATATAGTGCTTGGTTGGTGAAGAGCCTTCGGGAATAAGACTTGGACTTAGAAGATCGTTCAAGAGAAGTTGAAGTATGTCCTCACTTGACTCGAGGGCATATATGTTTTTTATGTTTCTAATGAAGTTTTGTAATAGACTTATTAGTACTATGTTTTCTATATTCGTATGGGCCGTGTCCCAAGTACTCTTGTGTCTAAGATGATGAGATTGAGACTTAGTATTTCCTATTACTTTTATATGAAATAGATTTTATAAGACTATGTTATGTTTTGTGAAAAGTTTTAATTCCGCACTACCTTTCACTATGTATATGCAATGAATGATATGAAAGGGCTTGTATAAGACCTCCGAGAAGTCGAGTACGCCGGTCTTAATCCAATATTGTGCCCTAACTTCTAGGGTATGGTCTCGGGTCGTGACAAGCTTGGTATCAGAGCATAGATTGGTGAAGGTAGTCTTAGGAATCAAAATGTCTCATCAAGTCATGTCTAGTAGAGTCTTGACCATCGGTGTGAGTCGCGACACATCTATGGGCGAGAGGCTATAGGACGGTAGAGTTTCCCTTCTTTTCTACTCCTATGTTGTGCGATAGAGTAATGTTATGAGTATCCTTCTAAATATGTTTCCTTGTGTTTCTAGGAGATGAATACTAGAAGGATGGCCGCTAGAAGGTTGGAAGAGGAGAGGTTGAATGAGGAGATTCCTCCTCAAGTTGAGAAAATTGAGCAAGTTGAGCAATTTCTTCAAGGTGGGCAAGGTGTCCAAGGTGCTCAAGTGCCTCCTCAAGGTGATCATGCCCCTAATGTGGAAGGAGGTAATGAGGTTCCGGAGATGTCTAATAGGGAGATTAGAGATGCTTTGCTTGCTATCGCTCAAGCCGTAACTACTCAAGCTAATTTGAGTATGTTGCCTAGGGTTGTGGAGAGCACTATGACCTCTAGGTTGAGAGACTTTGTGAGGTTGAATCCTCCAATCTTTCTTAGCTCTAAGGTATATGAGGATCCCAAAGAGTTCCTTGATGGTGTGTACAAGGTATTGAGTGCTATGGGGGTTACATCTAGGGAGAAGGCGGAGTTGGATTCGTATCAATTGAGAGATGTGTCTTAAATTTGGTATACTCAATGGAAGGATAATAGGCCGGTGGAGTCAGATCCTATTGAGTGGGAAGAATTTAAGGAAGCTTTTCTTGGTAAGTACTTTCCCCGTGAGAGTATAGAGGTAAAAGTAAAGGAGTTTATCAATCTCAATCAAGGCAATATGAGTGTTGAGGAATACTCTTTGAAGTTCTCAACTTTGTCTAGATATGAACCATCCCTAGTGTCTAATCCAAGGGATGCAATGAGTCGCTTTGTGACGGGTGTAGCCGACTTAGTAACGGAAGAATGCCGTACGACTATGCTACATGATGATATGACCTTAGCTAGACTCATGGTGTATGCACAATCAATTGAAGATTCTAAACTTAGGAGGATGTCAAAGAATTTGAAAAGGATTGTTGCTAGTGATCAATTGCAACCTAGGTTCAAAAAGAGGGCTCAAACTCAAGAAGAATCTAGGAGTACTAAGTTCAAGGTTGAGAAAGGAGGTAGTTCCAAAGATGGCAAACCTAGATGTGCCACTTATGAGAAGAAACATTATGGTGAGTGTCTATTGGGTACCGGTAGTTGCTTTGGATGTGGAAAAGATGGACACAAAGTTAGAGATTGTCCTAACATAGCTTCTAGAGGAAAAGAGGGTAAGAAAGTTAATCCTAGTGTTCCAAAGGAAGATGCTCCAACAAGGAGGCGTTTCTATGAACTCCGAACTAGAGGTGAGAAGACGGATGAGAGTGATGATCATATTGGTAAGTCCTTATTTCTCTTATGTGATATGAGTTCCTTCTAAGTGGGGGAGTATGGCTAGATAGGTGTGCTAGTTGTTGCATGTGCAAGATGTTTAGGAGCTTTGTTGAAATTGAATTTCATTAACTTCTTGCATTGTGTATTTTATTGAGATATGATCATGTTGTAAAAGGTGTTTATATTATTTTACCTTGCATATTAGCATGTCTATATCATGAATTGCCTAAAATTGCATTTTTGGAAAATTTGTTAAAATCACTGTAGCATTGGAAAACTGCTCACTGTAATATTTTGGAGAATTTGACTAATTGTTTCTTTGGTCTAAAATTGTTGTAATATGGTTAGGACTGATGAGTATGAGTATAATAATAAATATAAAATGAGTTTTTACTATTTGGAATGAAGCATGTGAGTTTTGTAGAATAATGAGTTATAGAAGTGTATTCTAGTTTCTTGTTGTGTTGTGAATCTCTCGACCCGTTAATATTGATGTTTTCTTCTAGATAATGTGTTATATGGTTTGGTTTTGTGCTGCTAGTTGAATCTCTATTCTTGGAAGTGTTCGGAGAGTGGCAAGTGTCATTCGAGGACGAATGTTGTCCAAGCGGGGGAGATTGTAAGACCTCGAAAATGACTTAGGGTAACTAGAGCCTAACATGTTGGTCATGATGGTCTAAGATCCTAAAATGGTATATATAGTGTTATAGAGGCAGTATCTAAAGTATTAGGTGCATTGGAAGTCAAATGTCAAGGGACGACCAAGACGTTCAACGACTAAGTCACCTAAGTGCCTCATATGTGGTCCTATGTTTTTATGTGTGATTCATGAGGTTATAAGGTTCTTAAATGAGTTTAAATGGTGTATAAATTCAGTGTGTCAAGTTTTGATAAGTTTGGAGGTCAAACGCTCAAGAACGTCCATGGCGTTCGAAGGATGTGCCTTGAAATGACCTTGTGTGTCTAGGCATGTTTCGTCGAGTTTTACGTGTTTGTTTCGAATGAAATTCATGTGAGAGGTCTTAAACTCATATATGAACATTTTTGGGTTGGAAAAGTCCGGGAAATTATCCCCAATGACCAACCAAGATTCCTTGAGGAAGGACCCAAACTGGTGACCAAAACTGCCCAAGGAAGTCCACCTACGGATGGCAATCGACGGCCAATGGCCTGGTCGATGCCTCGTAGGTGGTGGGCGTCATTTGGGACTTATACTGGGGAGCTAAGATCCCATATCCAAGTCTCTTAACCCATCGACAGAGGCCAGGACGACCCATAAGTGGACATACGCCCCGTCGATGGGCAACCGTCGATGGCCACTGTGGCCTGCATGCAACTTCTCTGTGGGTTGAGGGGTGAAGTTGTAATTTCACCCCACTTCCAAATAAAGACTTTGGCGGTTCCTAAGGGGTATATTGGGTATTTTAAAGGTGTTTATAAGTCATTAACACTTAGAAGATTTCATTCTTCAAAATCAAAACCCCAAAATCCCTTAAGAATTCCGAAAGACTCCATTGAAGTCCAAAATCAAGGAAGAGCTTGATGTGACGTTTTGAGTGGAGATTCTTCATCAAATTAAAGAATAAGCTTCATTGAGGTATGTGGCGCTATCTAGACATTGCATAATAGGCTTTGAAGATGTTAGTAAGAGTCCCTAGGTCTTGTCCAAGACCATTAGTTGAATGTCCTTTATGTGATGTATACCTCTTAAATGAACTAATGAACTAATGACTCATGTTAAAAAGTATTTAAATGAATAAGTACCTAATCTAAAGTAACTTAAGGATTCCTTAGCTAAAGTGTAAAGAGGGCATATGGGATGATCTCTACATGTCTTATCTATGGAAGTCTTGCGAATGACTCTAGTTAGGGAAGTTGCTTGTTATGTTTGACATGATCTAAACTTAGGAAGTCTTAAGGACTATCTAGGTAATCTTGAAGAGGTCAATCATGGACGTTATCTTCTTGATTTACTTAGGTAGGTCTTTTGATAGCCTTTGGAAGGAGAATGTCATATCATCTATGTGTTGGTGTGTTTAGTGAGAATGATTCTATCCTAGGGAGTCTATAGGCTCGGTTGAGTGTGTGTGTAAGGGATTGTACGGGCGGTTGCTTCACAACTCACTCAAGCGAGACTTAGAATTCACCTTTTATAGAAGAATCTTACATTTATGTTTATGATGCTTGTAAATGTGTATGTGACTCATTATAGGTAATCTTGAGGGTCGTTTAGGCACATCTAGAGAGGGTGTATGAGTGGTCTCTCTTTGTGTGACTTAAGTGAATCTTAGGATAACTTTTTGTGAGGGAATTACATGCTAGGAAGTTAAAAGGGAAGACAAGAGAATTCACTGTAACAATGAAGAATTTCACTGTACAGTGAATTGAACTCACTGTAATGTGAGTTCTAAAAATGTAATTTTTGGTCAAATGTTATCTTATGTGTTTCTAAGTTTATAAATGTTATTATTATTATTATAATATGATTTCCAAATGAAAAGATGCAAAATTTCAATAAATGTCCGTTTTCATGATTTTTTATGCATAAGCCATACTTAGTACATATGGTTGTACTAATCCATGCCTTTATCTATATAGTGCTTGGTAGGTGAAGAGCCTTTGGAAAGAAGACTTGGACTTAGAAGATCGTTCAATAGAAGTTGAGGTATGTCCTCACTTGACTCGAGGGCATATATGTCTTTTATGTTTCTAATGAAGTTTTATAATAGACTTATTAGTACTATGTTTTCTATATTCGTATGAGCTGTGTCCGTAGTACTCTTGTGTCTATTATGATGAGATTGAGACTTAGTATTTCCTATTACTTTTATATGAAAGAGATTTTATAAGACTATGTTATGTTTTGAGAAAAGTTTTAATTCCGCACTACTTTTCACTATGTATATGCAATGAATGATATGAAAGGGCTTGTATAAGACCTACGAGAGGTCGAGTACGCCAGTCTCAATCCAAGATTGTTCCCTAACTTCTAGGGTATGGTCTCGAGTCGTGACATGAGGGTTGTATTGAAAGGATATTCTTATGCAATTCCTAATGATCTAATGATGATGATACACAAGGGGGTTAGTCACTTATTACCTATACTAAGTTCTGATGATTAATAAAGGCTTAAAGATATTTCAAAAAGAGACTCTAGCTTAGCACCGAGTGAACTAGTAGTGAGGAGTGTCCCTTCCAAAGTAGGAAAGGTAGGTTTACTATTGTACTTATGTGATAGAGATTACAATGCCAATGACATAAAGAGAATCTCAAGCATGTCTCCTAGTTCTTGAACTATGTTTGCCCCATAGGAATACTAGCTAGTGGATCCACCTAAATGCTATGTTCATGTTTTGGTACTACTTTGGAAAGTAGTCCACCTTCTTTCGGTTTAGGGTTTCATGACACTGGATTCCACATTAGCTCATGTGGCCTATGTCGGTTAAGGCAAATGTTTCCGAAAGTAAAATGAATGACTAAATAAACATGGACATTGATTAGGATAACTTGAGGGGTCTACTTATTAAAGGTAGGGGTATGGGACTCTACCTAGACATTGCACAAGTTAACTCTAAAAGAAGTCCAAGGAGATGGTCTTATGTATTATGATATCATGTATTATGAAATATTGGCTTTATATGATAACACTCTTATGTGATGTTGACTATGTTAATGAATATGCTATTGGTCTAAATTCCTATATGTGGTGATGACTAACTATTTTAATATGTTGTATGAAGTAAAGCGTTACTTATGATCTCTTATCTTGTTTACTTGATTATGTGGGGTTATGGGGCTTCACATGAGCATTGCACTTGTAGGCTTGGGATGGGATTGTTGGTAAGGGTTTTGTATACTATGTTGATATGAACTATTGAGTAGGAAATGTTGATATGATTTTGTGTTGATGTTGTCTTTGGTTATGAACATGTTTTATGTTATTGTGATCCTTATCTTGTATATGCTCTCTTGTATGTGCATTATAGGCTTTCCAAATGACTTAGCATGTTTTCTAAAGAGATGTTCCCTTTTCATGCATGTCTTCAAATGTGTTTATGTGCATATGTTTCCATACTTAGTACAAGTGGTGTACTAACCCATATTTCTATGTTTTCTACAATTATGTAGGTTCCGGTCATTGAGTTCTTAGAAGGCCGATTGAAGAAGACTTGGATCCTATTCCCAAGTATTAGTAGGTCCTCATATTCGGGGATATTACCTTGTCTCACATTATAGATTTTAATGTTGTATTGTCATAAAGACATTTTTCATTCCTCTTTCATTAGAATATTGACTTTGTATTGGCTATGTCCAAGATTTGTATTTTTTAAATGGTTCAATATGAGACGAAGTATTAGACTAATTCTTATGTATCGATTATTCTATCTAAAAGTAGAAGCCTATGTAAGCTTCTTATGTGAGGAGTCTATGTAACTCCATATGTAGTATGAGAGAGGTCTATGTAAACCTCACTATATAGATGCATATGAAAAGTTTTAATTCTTTCGCATTTTTAGGCTATGATATGTAATGACGAATGCTAAGAGGCTAGTCTTAGTCCTCTCCTAGGACGCCGACATCGGTTACGTCTAGGGGGTGCTCCTCAGTCGTGACAAACTTGGTATCAGAGCATGAGGTTAAAGAAATCTTAGGATTCATGTCTCAATGAATCATGTTTACCTAGAGTATTGTTCATGGGTCACACATATGAATGAGAGGCTTTGTTACGATTAGGAATTCTCACTTATTGGTAATCTTGAAAGTCGTGCCTTATGAGTGGTAACACTATATGCTCCTCTTTCTTTTAATCCTTGTCTTGTGGATATAGGATATGACTACAAGTTGTGCAGCGGCAAGGAGAGTGGAGGAAGGTTTGGGTAATGCGGGAGTTCTTCCCCAAGATAACCAAGTCCCTCCACAAGACAACCAAGCTCCGATCATTCCTCCACCTATGAACGATGGAGAGATAAGGTCAACATTCTTGACTTTGGCACAAACCATGACTACCCAAGCTCAAGCGGTAGCCATACAAGCCCAAGCCATGACGGTTCAAGCCAATCGGGAGGTTGGACCTAGTATTCAACCAAATGCTAGTACCACGGCTTCCCACTTGAGGTATTTCATGAGGATGAACCCTCATATGTTCTATGGATCAAAAGTGAATAAATATCCCCAAGACTTCATCGATTAGGTGTACAAGATTCTATATGCTATGGGGTTGAATTCAAATGAAAAGGTCGAGCTAGCTTCTTACCAACTCAAGGATGTAGCCCAAACATGGTACACCTAACGGAGAGATAACAGGGCCTTGAGAGTGGGTCCTATCACTTGGGAGGTGTTTAGAAGGGCTTTCCTTGATAACTTTCCTAGGGAGAAAAGGGAGGCGAAAGTGGAATAATTCATCAACCTTGTTCAAGGAGGTATGAGTGTGCAAGAATACTCCTTGAAGTTTACTAAGTTGTCCAAATATGCCCCTTCCTTGGTGTCTAACCCAAGGTATGAGATGAGTCGCTTTGTCATGAGAGTGTCCGATGATTTGGTTGAAGAGTGTCGTTCAGCGATGCTCTATGATAATATGGATATTTCTAGGTTTATGGTTCATACACAACAAGTTGAAGAGACTAGACTCAAGAGGAAGAATAAGAAGTTTAAGAGGGCTAAGTCTTATGAGGGAGGTACTTCTAAGGGTAGGCTTGATATTCAAGACAAGCCTAGGTTCAAGAAGAGGATTTCCAACCAAGTTCCTTCCAACTTTTCCAAGGCTATCAAATATAGGGTGCCTAACCCTAAGTCTCAAAAGGCAATAAGTTGAAGTTCACCTATCAAGAAATCAACTTGTTCCAAGTGTGGTAAGAAGCATTGGGGTGAGTGTCTAGTTGGGACGGAGAATTGCTTTGGGTGTGGCAAGAGTGGCCACAAGGTTAGAGATTGCCCTAATATAAAGAGTCAAGAGAAGGGAAGTGGACAAGCTCAAGCAAGTGCTACTAGTTCCGAAGCTCCAAAGAGAAACCGTGTTTATGCTCTCCGCTCTAGGGGTAAGCAAGAAGAGTCTCCCGATGTGGTCACCGGTATGTTACAAGTCTTCTCTGTTGATGTTTATGCTTTACTTGATCCCAGTGCTACAGTATCATTTGTAACTCCTCTAATAGCTAAAAAGTTTGATGTCTTACCCTATATTTATATTGAACTATTTTCGATTACAACCCCGGTGGGTGACTCCGTTGTGGCTTGAAGAGTCTTTAGGAGTTGTCCTATATCTTTGCCCGATAAATTTACATGGGTGGATTTGTAGAACTGGATATATTTGATTTTGATGTTATTTTTGGAATGGATTTGTTGCATGCTTGTTTTGCTTCCATTGATTGTTGGACTAGGGTAGTCAAGTTCAATTTCCTAATGAACCAGTCTTAGAGTGGAAAAGGTGTAATTCAACTCTTAGAGGTCGTATCATCTCTTGTTTGAAATCTTGTAAAATGATCTCTAAATGGTGTCTTTACCACATCGTAAGAGTCAAAGATCTTAAAACCGACATTCCTCCTATTGAGTCGGTCCCCGTAGTGAGGGAATTTCTAGAAGTTTTTCCGGATGAGTTGCCCGGAACTACTCCCAAATGGGAAATTGACTTTGGTATTGAATTATTACTGGATATGAATCCCATTGAAATTCCTCCTTATCAGATAGCTCCGACCGAATTGAAAGATTTGAAGGCTCAACTCAAGGATTTACTAGATAAAGGCTTTATTCAACCTAGTATTTCCCCATGGGGTGCTTCGGTATTATTTGTTAAGAATAAGGATGTGTCCCTTAGGATGTGCATTGACTATCGTCAACTCAATAAGGTCACCATTAAGAACAAGTATCCTCTCCCTTAGATTGGCAACTTGTTTGATCAACTCCAAAGGGCAAACTACTTTTCTAAGATTGACTTGAGATTGGGGTATCACCAACTTAGGGTGAGAGGTGAGAATGTACCTAAAACGCATTTCAAACTAGATATGGTCACTATAAGTTCCTAGTAATGTCCTTTGGTCTCACTAATACCCTGACGACTTTTATGGACCTCATGAATAAGGTGTTTCAAAATTACCTAGATTCATTTGTTATTGTCTTCATGGACGATATCTTGGTATATTCTAAGAATGAGGGTGAACGCATGGACCATTTGAGAGTGGTGTTACGAGTCCTTAAGGACACCAACTATTTGCCAAGTATAGCAAGTGTGAGTTTTTGTTGATATCAGTGGTGTTTCTTGGTCATATCATCTCTAGTGAGGGTATTGATGTCGATCCAAAGAAAACCGAGTTGGTTAAAAATTGGCCTAGACCATTAACTCCAACCGACATTAGAAGTTTCTTGGGTTTAGCTGGGTACTATAGGAGTTTTGTGGATGGTTTTGCGTCTATTTCTTCTCCTTTGACTACCTTGACTCAAAAGAGTGTGAACTTTGAGTGGCCGGAGGCTAGTGAAAGAAGCTTCCATATTTTCAAAAATAGGCTTACCTCCGCTCCGGTGTTTACTTTACCAGATGGCACGAAGGGCTTTGTGGTATATTGTGATGCAGTCCGAGTGGGCTTGGGGTGTGTTCTTATGCAACATGGGAAGGTAGTAGTAGCCTATGCCTCTAGAAAGCTCAAGGTGCATGAGAAGAATTATCCAACTCATGATCTTGAATTGGCGGCCGTAGTATTTGATTTAAAAATATGGAGGCATTACTTGTATGGTGTTTATGTGGATGTGTTTACCGACCCTAAGAGTCTTCAGTATGTGTTTACTCAGAAGGAGTTAAATGTCCGACAAAAAAGATGGTTGGAATTATTGAAAGATTACGACATGAGTGTTCTTTACCAACCCGGCAAAGCCAATGTGGTTGCGGATGCTTTGAGTCGTATGACCATGGGTAGTTTGTCTCATGTGGAAGAAGGTAAGAAAGACCTAGTGAAAGATGTTCATATGTTAGCTAGATTGGGTGGTCAGTTTGAAGATTCTCCAAATGGTTGTTTTGTTGTGCATAATAACTCTGAGTCATCCTTAGTGGTTGAGGTGAAGTCCAAACAACATCTTGATCCGCTATTGATGGAGTTGAAGGAATCGGTACTTATCTAGTTGAATGAGTCATTCTCCCAAGGGGGGATGGTGTGCTAAGGTATCAAAATAGATTATGTGTACCGGATGTTGATGATTTGAGGAATAGGGTATTAGAGGAAGCTCATGGTCCCTGATATTCTATCCATCCGGGTTCCACCAAAATGTACCGTGACCTTCGAGAGGTATATTGGTGGGATGACCTAAAAAGGGACATAGTAGATTTTGTAGCCAAGTGTCCAAATTGCCAACAAGTGAAAGCCGAGCATAAAAAACCTAGTGGTGTAATCCAAGAAATGAGTGTTCCTACTTGCAAGTGGGAAGAAATTAACATGGACTTTGTAGTTGGGTTGCCTCGGACTAGGAGGCAAAATCACTCAATTTGGGTGATAGTGGATAGATTGAAAAAATCTGCTCACTTTATCCCCGTCAAGTCTATTTATTCGGTGGGGAATTAAGCAAGAATCTAAATTAATGAGATTGTCAGTCTTCATGGGATTTCTTTGTCCGTCATATTGGATAGAGGTGCTCAATTCACTTTTCATTTTTGGAGGTCTTTCCAAAAAGGGTTTCTTTTAATCCCCAAACGGATGGTCAAGAGGATCGTACTATTCAAACCCCTGAGGATATGTTAAGAGATTGTGTAATAGACTTCAAAGGGAATTGGGATGATCACTTGCCGTTTATTGAGTTCTCCTATAACAATAGCTACCATTCGAGTATTTCAATGGCTCCGTTTAAAGAACTTTATGGTAGGAGATGTAGGTCTCAGGTTGGAGAGTCTTCACTCCTTGGTCACAAAATAATCTATGAAGCTTTGGAGAAGGTTTGTGTGATAAGGGATAGGTTGAAAATGACCTATAGTCGGCAAAAATCCTATGCCGACAATAGAAGAAGAGATCTTGAATTCGAAGTAGGTGATATGGTGTATTTGAAGATTTCACCTATGAAAGGCGTGGTGAGATTTGGCAAAAAGGGGAAGTTAAGTCCCTGGTATTTGGGTCCCTATGAGGTTTTACAAAGAGTCAGGAAGGTTTCATATTATTTGAAGTTACCTAGTGAACTAGCTCCGGTTCATCCGGTATTACATGTTTCCATGCTTAAGAAGTGCATTGGTGATCCCGTGTCCATACTTTCCATTGAATGGCTTGGTGTAGATGAGGAGCTCTCCTATGAAGAGGTTCCGGTGGAGATCCTTGATAGGCAAGTTAAGAAGTTGAGGAACAAGGAGGTGGCATCCGTAAAAGTTCTATGGAGAAAATAACTAGTTGAGGGAGCCACATGGGAGGCCAAGGCCGACATGAAGTCCCGTTATCCTCATCTTTTTTCTAATTAAGTTTAGTAATTCTAATGAATAATGAATATAATGAATAAATTTGAATTTGTCTTGTTTTGCTAAATGTGCATGATTATGGTAAATGGTTTATGCTAAAATGAGTTTTCATGGAAAAATGCTCTTTTGCTTGAATTCCACTTAGTTGTGTATTTGATGTATTGTTGACTTCATGAAATAGTATTGAGCATGTTAATATGTGTTGTAAGAAGTTTTGGCATAAGTGACTTGATGATCATGTTGAGCTCATGTTGATATTGAGAAGGAAATTCCTCATGTTGTGATGTTGAGCTCTTATATGTGGCAAATTGTGATTTGAGTTGCTAAGTGTAAATGCCATGTTGTTATGTTGATTTGAGTTGAAACTCATGTTGATTATGTATGTTGTTTGTTGGGATGCTAGTATTGAGTCTATCCTTTCCCTACAAAAGATTTTAGTGTCATTCGGGGACAAATGTTCCTAAGGGGGGATAATGTAACACTCCGAAAGTCCAAGACTAGTATAGAGACTCATATGAGTATCCAAGGTTGGTAACACTGTTTTAAGACCAAAAATAATGTTTATAAACCATTTAGGAAGTTTTAGAGTCAAGACGTCAAGAAACGTCCATGACATTCGAAGACTAGTGAAATAGGTGCTAGTGTGCCTTGGCTTATTTTACGGGATTTTAGGAGTTGTAATTTGATGAAAATTGGTTGAAAGGTTTAAAACAAGTGTTAGAGTATGTTTAGGTTCCAAAAATCCTGGTACGACTCCCCAATGACCACCGTCAGGGTCTTTGAGGAGGCCCCTTCCTATTGACCCAAAAGCTGTCAAATAACAGTGGCAACCTACGAGCAAAATGATGGACCATCGTCTAGGTTACGATGCGTCAATGGCCTCCATAGGTTATGCCTTAGGAAAATTCAAATGTGTCCAAAAACAAACTCTCTGTCGCCAACGATGGATGTGCAGCACGGAGGGCATAGGGGGCATCGACTGAACTACGGACCGTAGTTCGGGCTCTCGTAGGTCAGGCCAAGTTTTACTGCTTTGTTTTTAATGAAGTCATTAATTAAGTTAGTTAGTTAGTTAGGGGTTTAATTAGGGGTTAAGTGAGGTCTAATTAACTTAGTTAAGCAACTATATAAAGACCTAACCTTCATTAACCTAACCAAACACCCACAATTCCCCAAATTCAAATTCTCTTCCTTCTCTCTACTCTCTCTCTCCAAAGAAGACTCCATAGAAGACCAAGGTCAAAAGGCTTTAGGGCAGCAATAACATCACTTTCTCTCCATCCATCTTCAAGGATTAACAAGGTATGAGAACTCTTCACCTTTGGGACTCCTTTCCCCAAAGGGTTCTTTCAAAATTGATTTCCAAAAGATGAATTGAACATGAGTTTCTTTCTAATCCGAAATTGATCTTTCAAATTGTATTGTTCTTGATTTCTATTGGTTATTATGATTGTATTGTGATGAATTATTGGTGAATTAGGGTACTTCTTGATGTTAGACCTAGTTTTATGGAAGAGATAATGAATTGACCCTATTTCCCTAACCCTAGGTGATGAATTGATGTTGAATAGATTAGTGTTGATCCAATTGACTTAGTTGTTTGTTAATTATTGGTGTATGATGTTATTAATCCTATTAATTGATGAATATGGTTGGTTGATGGTAATACCATGGAAGAAGGCTTGTGAAGGTGAATTGGTAAGACCTATGATCTTGAATCCTTACTTCAATTTTGATGACTTGTACATAATGATGATGTTCAATTGAAGTGTTAATTGTGATTAGATTATATAGGTGATGGTATGATGAATGTAATTGAAATGTCTTAACCATATGGATTGTGAGATTATGATTAAGATGCAATGATATAAGGTTGGTTACGAATTACCTATGTTCCTTATTATGACATAATGATGATAATGTATTAATCTAACATATGAGGGTTGTATTGAAATGATATTCTCATGCAATTCCTAATGAGCTAATGATGATGATATACAAGGGGGATAGTCTCCTATGACCTATACTAAGTTATGATTATTAATAAAAGGCTTAAAGACATTTCAAAAAGGGACTCTAGCTTATCACCGATTGAACTAGTAGTGAGGAGTGTCCCTTCCAAATTAGGGAAGGAAGGTTCACTATTGTACTCATGAGATAGAGATTACAATGCCAAAGGAATAAAGAGGATCTCAAGCATGTCTCCTAGTTCTTGAACTATGTTTACCCCATAGGAATACTAGCTAATGGATCCACCTAGATGCTATGTTTATGTTCTGGTACTACCTTGGCAAGTAGTCCACCTTCTTTCGGTGTAGGGTTTTATGACACCGGATTCCATATTAGCTCATGTGTTCTATGTCGGTTAAGGCAAGTGTTCCCGAAAGTAAAATGAATGACTAAATGAAGATGGACATTGATTATAATGAATTAAGGGGTCTACTTAGTATAGGTAGGGGTATGGGACTCTACCTAGACATTGCACAAGTTAACTCTAAAAGGAGTCCTAGGAGATGGTCTTATGTATTATGATATCATGTACTATGAAATGTTGGCTTTATATGATAACACTCTTATATGATGTTGACTATGTTAATGAATATGCTATTGGTCTAAAATTTCTATATATGGTGACGACTACCTATGAGAATATGTTGTATGAATTAAAACATTACTTATGATCTCCTATCTTGTTTACTTGATTATGTGGGGTTATGGGGTTTCACATGAGCATTGCACTTGTAGGCTTGGGATGGGATTGTTGGTAAGGGTTTTGTATACTATGTTGATATGAACTATTGAGTAGGAAATGTTGATATAACTTTGTGTTGATGTTGTATTTAGTTATGAACATGTTTTATGTTATTGTGGTTCTTATCTTGTATATGCTCTCGTGTATGTGCATTAAAAGCTTTCCAAATGACTTAGCATGTTTTCTAAAGAAATGGTCCCTTTTCATGCATGTCTTCAAATGTGTTTATGTGCATATGTTTCCCTACTTAGTACACGTGGTCTACTAACCCATATTTCTATGTTTTCTACAATTATGTAGGTTCCGGTCATTGAGTTCTTAGAAGGCCAATTGAAGAAGAATTGGATCCTATTCCCAAGTATTGGTAGTTCCTCATGTTAAAGGATGTTATATTGTCTCACATTCTAGCTTTTAAATTGTATTGTCATAAAGACATTTTTCATTCACCATTCATTTGGATATTGATGTAAGCCTATATTGGAATGTTGAGTGTGTATTTTTCACATCCGGAGAGCACCCCCAGATGCGACCGGCGTCGTCGTCCTCACAGAGGACTCAGACAAGCCCTTAGCATTCGTCATAACATGTCATTAGTTAAAATGCGGAAAAATTAAAAACGTTTGCATACTATGTGAAGTACACTTAGACTTCATACACACACACACACACACACACACACACACACACACATACACACACACACACACACATATATATATATATATATATATATATATATATATATATATATATTGAGGTATACATAGACCTCTCACATAGAAGTTTACTTAGGATTCTCTTTTAGCAACATGAATAAAACACACATAAAACTTGTCTCACATAAAAACCATCTAAAGAGTACGAGTTGGACTTAGCCAATAAATCGTCAATATTCCATGTAGGGCTTAATACAATAGATTCCAAATGATAAAGGAAAGTAGAAAATATCTCTTAAAACTATGAAAGTCTTCATAAGCTAGAATAACGAAAAGATAGCATCCTCGAACATGAGGACCTACCAACACTTGGAAAAAGAGTTCCAAGCTTTTTTCAATTCGACCTTCTTAATCTTCAATGAATGGACCCTATAATTGTAGTTATATAAAGTAAGGGGTTAGTATGCCTCATGTACTAAGTATGGGTATATGCATATAAACATTTAAGGACATGCATGAAAAGAACCATTTCTTTGGAAAACATACTAAGTCATATGAAAGTCTTCAATGCACATACCACAAAGTATATACAAGATACGAATTTAATCAACATAAACAACATCATATAAGAGTAACATCTTGTATCATAAGCATCATACCTTTAATGTAATCATATTACATAAGAACAATCTCCTAGGACTTCCCTTAGAGTCAACTTGTGCAATGTCTAGGTAGAGTCCCATACCCCTACCTATACTAAGTAAACTCCTCAACTCACCATAGTCAATGTTCATTTACTTGTCTTTCATTTTACTTGAGGGAACGATCGCCTTAACCGACATTAGACCATGTGAGCTAAATATGGAATCCGGTGTCGTGAAACCCCACACCGAAAGAAGGTGGTCTACCAGCCACAGTAGAACCTAACATGGACATAGCATTCTAGGTGAATCCACTAGCTAGTATTCCTATGGTGGCAACATAGTTCAAGAACTAGGAGATATATTAGAGACCCATAGTTCCACATTAAATGGTAGCCTCTATCTCATGAGAGTTATTGTGAACATACCTTCCAACTAGGGAAGGGACACTTCTCATATCTTGTTCACTCGGTTCTAATATAAGTCCCATTTCGAACAACCTTTAAGTTATCATTTGTTCATAAATCTTATCATAAGTCATAGGAGCTTAACTCATTGTATAAACATGATCATAATCTCTTTAGGATTAGGATGAGAATTTCCTTTCATCACAACCCTTCATTTGTGAGATTAACATATCATAACCATAGTGTGTAAGGCATACAAAATAAACATCATCACTTGCATTATCATATCCTTATCATGATCTCACATTTAACATATTCATAGCCCAACATATATACATAGCAACATCATAGATACTTAAATAGCATAGTAACATCATTTATAGGCTAACATAAACATCATAGAGTAATCACTACTTTAGAAGACTTACCTCTTGCTTCCAAGAACTTTTATCAAGAACTTATGTTCAATACAGAACAATCATTAAACAACATAGTTAAATACTCAATATCATAACCAATACCAACTCTTCAATTCATATACAAGACCAATTCGTATATAAGGATAAGGGAAAGGGTCATTAAGAAGTTCATTAAAATCATAGTTCCAATCCCAACGTTTACATGTTATCATTTAGTAAATATAACCCAATCAAAGCCATCATTTAGAGAGGGAACATGCTTCACAAGAAATTCAAACATTACAAGTCAAATACCCAACAATTCATACTCAATTAACCATAAAAAAACATTATTTTTCATCAATAGTCATAAATCTTGAGTTAGGAAGAAAACCCGTTTTGTAGAGTAGAAACCCTAGAAGTTGAATTCTTGAAAAGCATATTTAAAAGGACCTAGTGGGGAAAGGAATCCCAAGAGTGAAAAACCGATACCTTATTGACGAATATTCCACGAAAACTGAATGGAAATCTTGAAGTCTTCGTCTTTATCCTTAAGCTTTTCTTGTTCTTCAATGGAGTTTGAAAAGAGAGAGTTCTTGAAAGAGATGTGAGGAATTTGTTTAAATCTGATTGAAGTACGTGAATATGGTCTAAAACTGACCCAAATACATTATATACTCGTCCTCCAAAATACCCAAAATAACCCTCACTTAAATGGGTCTTTTTGTGAAGTTAAATTGCCTAAATCGACTTTAACGAATTTGGGAAGTGGCTGCGCGTCGCGACGGCAATTTCATGATTTATTTTTGAAATCCGTTTTGAGGCAGTGAGCCTCGTGGAGTGCACGCTTCGCGAGGAAACTTTTGTGCCTCCGCGTGTTGGCTGCGCGTCGCGCAGCAGCCCTCTATTTCTGGCTGTGCGCAGGCTGCTTTGGCAGCCTGTCTGCCCATGTTTGGGTCCTCCTCAAGGACCCTTCTGGTGGTCCTTGGGGTGTCATTATTAGACATTTGGACCCTTTGTACTTCATATTACATATTTAAGTTCATTTTACAAGTTTTCAACTTCATTTGACACTCCCAAACCTTCACCAAACATACAAATGTCAACTAGTTCAATTTAACTACTTTCCGGACATCAAGGTCTTTCTTTATCGTTTTGACTCTAACCTTTTCTAATTGACTTAAATACATTAATATAGGTCTGGAAACATAATTTTAATAAATACTCCACAGGATAATCTCTAGTCTAAGTCAAGAAACTTCCGGAGTGTTACATTATTCTCATCTTAGAAACATTCGTCCCGAATGACACTAAAATCTTTTGGAGGGTAAGAAATAGACTCAATACTAGCAGCCCAACCAACAACAACATATAATCATAATGAGTCACATATTATAGGAGTACTTCACAACACCTTCCAACACATAACACAACATTACACATAGCAACTCAATTCATGATTCACAACATATAAGAGCTTCAACATTTCATAACACATAATGAGCAACTACCTTCTAAACATCAACATGAGCTCAAAATACATCAAAGAGTTACCATGCTATCATTCTTCTCAAGACAACAACAAAACAACAAAAATATCAAGAAGACACATGCATACACATTTCATATAAGTGCAAGAATAGAGTATGTAGGCATTTTCTTAGAACTCAAATTGGTACAACTTTTATCAAAACATGCACCTATAAAAAACTCAATTTCATATTTATTCATTAATTTCTTTATTAACAGGAATGTGTAATCTCAAGGAGTCAAAAGATGAGGTTAGCGGGACTTCATGTCAGCTTTGGCCCCCCATGTTGCACCCTCAACAAGATGGTTCCTCCGTAGAAATTTTACGGAGGCAACCTCTTTGTTCCTTAACTTCTTGACTTGGCGGGACTTCATATCTACCGGAACCTCTTCATAGGAGAGATTCTCATCCACCCCTAAACCTTCAATAGGCAGAATGGACACCGGGTCACCTATGCATTTCTTGAGCATAGAAACATGAAACACTGGATGAAACGAAGCTAGTTCATTAGGTAGTTTCATCTTAAAGGCAACCTTTACAACCCGTTGTAAAACCTCATAAATACCAACATATAGGGGACTTAATTTCCCCTTCTTACCAAACCTTATCACCCCTTTCATAGGTGAAATCTTCAAATAGACATGATCACTTGTTTGAAACTCAAGATCTCTTCTCCTATTGTCGGTATAAGACTTTTGCCAACTATAGGTTGTCTTCAATCTATCTCTTATAACTCGAACTTTCTCTATAGCGTTATAGATATCTCAGGATCAAGGAGCGATGACTCACCAACCTCAAACAGTCCAACCGGAGACCTACATATTCTACCATAAAGAGCTTTTAAAGGTGCCATAGAGATGCTCGAATGGTAACTATTGTTGCAGGAGAACTCAATCAATGGTAGATGATCATCCCAACTTCTTTTGAAATCAATAACACAGGCTCTTAGTATATCTTCAAGGGTCTAAATGGTACGTTTCGCTTACCCATCCGTCTGAGAATGAAAAGCGGTGCTAAGTTTCACTTGATACCTAAACCCTTTTGAAAAGCTTTCCCAAAAATGAGAAGTGAATTGGGCACCTCTATCCGAAATGATGGACAAACGAATCCCATGAAGACTCACAATCTTATTAATGCATATTCTTGCATAATCTTCGGTGGTATAAGTAGACTTAATCGGAATAAAGTGGGCAAATTTGGTCAACCTATCCATAACAACCCACATTGAATCATTTTGCCTCCGGGTTTGAGGCAACCCAACAACAAAGTCCATATTGATGGCTTCCCACTTACAAGTAGGAACATCCATGATTTGGGTTAAACCACCCGGTTTTGGATGCTCGGCTTTGACTTCTTGGCAATTTGGACACTTTGCAACAAACGCTTCTATGTCTCTCTTTAAAACATCCCACTAATAGACCTCTTTAAGGTCATGATACATTTTTGTGGCACCCAGATGTATAGAATAACGAGAACCTGGGGCTTCTTCTAGAATTCAATTTCTCAAATCCTCAACATACAGTACACAAAATATCCCTTGGTACCTAAGAACACCATCCCCATTTGGGAGAATGACTAATTGAGATTACCAAGTACCAATTCCTTCAACTCCATCAATAGTGAATCAAGATGTTGCTTAGATTTCACCTCCACCACTAATGATGAGTATTGGACCATAAAACCACCATTTAAAGAATATTCTAACTGCACACCTAAACGAGCCAACCTATGAACATCTTTCACAAGTTCTTTCTTCTCTCATTCCACATGAGATACACAACCCATAGTCATACGACTTAAAGCATCTGCAACCACATTGGCCTTGCCGGGGTGGTAAAGGAAACTCATGTCATCATCTTTCAAAAGTTCTAACCATCTTATCTGTCGGAGATACAACTTATTTTGTGTAAAAACACATTGAAGACTCTTATGGTCAGTAAACACATCAACATGCACACCATACAAATAATTTCTCCATATTTTTAAGGCAAAAACTACAGATGCTAACTCAAGATCACGAGTTGGATAATTCTTCATGAACTTTGAGTTTCTTAGAAGCATTAGCTATAACCTTGCCATGTTGCATGAGGACACATCCCAATCCCACTCGGGAAGCGTCGTAATACACTACAAAGCCTTCATTACTATTCAGTAATGTAAACACCGGAGCGGAGGTAAGCTTATCTTTTAACTCTTGAAAACCTTTCACACAAGCTTCGGACCACTCAAACTTCACCTTCTTTTGGGTCAAAGCTGTCAATAGAGAAGCAATGGATGAAAATCCATCAACAAACCTTCTATTAAACCCGGCTAGACCCAAACTCCTTATGCCGGTGGGAGTCAAAGGTCTAGGCCAATTTCTGACCGCATCCGTCTTCTTCGGATCGACCTCAACACCCTCACCAGGGATAAATGGCCAAGAAAAGCAACTGACCTCAACCAAAATTCACACTTGTTAAATTTGGCATAAAGTTGGTGTTTTTTGAGGACTTGCAAGGCCATTCTCAAGTGAATCTCATGCTTATTTTAATTCTTGGAGTATATTAAAATATATTCAATGAAGACAATGACAAATGAGTCAAGGTAATCACAGAAAACTCTATTCATTAGGTCCATAAACGCCGCCGGGGCATTTGTTAACACAAAAGACATAACTAGAAATTTATAGTGACCATATCTAGTTTGAAAAGCTATTTTGGGAACATCCTCACCTCTCACCCTAAGTTGGTGATATCCCGACCTTAAGTCAATCTTGGAAAAGTAGTTAGAACCTTGGAGTTGATCAAATTGATCATCGATCCGAGGGAGATGATACTTGTTCTTTATGGTGACCTTATTGAGTTGGCGATAATTAATGCACACTCTAAGGGACCCATCCTTCTTCTTCACAAACAAGACCGGAGCACCCCATAGAGAAATACTAAATTGAATTAAACACTTGTCTATTAAATCTTTAAGTTGGAGCTTCAACTCTTTAAATTCAGCCGGAGCCATCCGATATGGAGTAATTGAAATTGGATTTGTATCCGGTAATAAGTCAATGCCAAATTTAATTTACCGTTCGGGAGGAACTCCTGGAAGGTCATTAGGAAAAACCTCTGGGAATTCCCTCACTACTGGGACTGACTCAATAGAAAGAGTTTCACATTCTATATTTTGAACCCTCACCACATGATATAGTCAACCCTTGGCTATCATCTAACAAGCCTTCAAGAAAGAAATGATTTGACCCTTTGGCATAGAATTTCCCCCCTTCCACTCTAAAATGGGTTCATTTGGGAATTGGAACTTTACAACCCTTGTTCTACAATCTATGGAATCAAAACAATCATGAAGCCAATCCATACCCAAAACAATATCAAAATAAAACATGTCAAGTTCTACCAAATAAACAAGAGTAACTATATTGGGCAACATTACAGGACATTTCCTATAGACTCTCTTTGCAACCACAGAGTCACCCATTGGGGTACATACCGAAAAGGGTTAAATCAAAACATCGGGAAGTACATCAAACTTCCTAGATACCAAAGGTGTAACAAAATAAAGGGTAGCACCTGGGTCAAGCGAAGCATAAACATTAACAGAAAATACTTGTAACATACCAGTCACAACATCAGGAGAGCTCTCTTGTTCACCCCTAGCCTTGAGTGCATAAAAATGGTTCCTTTTTGGAGATTCGGAGCTAGGACCGCTTGATTTAGATTGGATATTCCCCTTTCTTTGACTCTTCACATTAGGACAATCTTTCAGCATATGGCCACTTTTACCACAACCATAGCAACTATTAGTTCCAATAAGGCATTTACCCACATGTTTCTTACCATACTTACCACAAGTTGGCCATTCTCTTGGTGGATCAACATTTCTCCCCTTTTGAGGTTTAGGATTAGACACACTATCATTGAAAGTATTGGATACATTTTAAGGAACCTGGTTTGAAAACCTCTTCTTAAACTTAGTCTTGTCTTGAATGTCAAGACTACTCTTGGAAAAACCACTTTCAAAAGATCTTGCCTTCTTAGCTTCTCTATTTCTCTTCCTTAGACGACTCTCCTCTACTTGTTGAGCATGAACCATCAACCTAGAAAGATCCATATTGTCATGAAGCATAGCTGCACGACATTCTGCTTCAAGCTCTTCGGACACGCCCGTTACATAGCGGCTCATTTCATCCCTAGCATTAGAAACCAAAGAAGAATCATATTTGGACAACTTAATGAACTTTAAGGAGTATTCCTTAACACTCATACCTCCTTGACGAAGGTTTATGAACCCCTCTACCTTAGATTCCCTTTGCTCCCTTAAGAAGAATCTATCGAGAAAAGCCTTTTTGAAGATCTTCCAAGTCACGTGACCACCTCCTAAAGCCCTACATCCTTTCACTGATTGTACTATGTCTGAGCCACATCCTTGAGTTGATAGGCAGCAAGCTCTGCCTTTTCAGTAGTACTCACCCCCATAGCAAACAAGATCTTATAGACCTCATCAAGGAAATCTTGGGGGCATCAACTTTAGATCCAAGGAAAATAGGAGGATTCATCCTCGTGAAATCCCTCAGACGGCTAGCCATAGTACTAGCGTGTTGTTTCTCTCAAGGAACAACTTCTATGTTAGCTTGTGCCACAATAGCTTGAGCTTGAGTGGTGATGGCTTGGTCCATTTAGAACAGGGCTGCCCTCACCTCACCATCCGTCGGTCGGAGTATTGACCGGAACTTGATCATTCGCAGCCGCTTTCACTTGAGTAGGAACTTAATTGCCTTGGGGAGTTGCTCCTGCATTTGCAATCTTCTCTCCTACTCTTCTTGCGGTTGTCCTTATAGAAGACACATAGTGTCAAAAACTCTAGAGGCACGACATAGGATTACCAAGAAAAGATAATTTTCCTAATCATCACATAGCCTCTCATCCATAATTGTGGCGCGGTTCACAACCATGAACAAGACACTAGGTAATGTGTTTTAGTAAGACATTGATCCTAAGGATATTCAACCTTATGCTCTGATACCAAGTTTGTCACATCCGGAAAGTACCCCCTAGATGTGACCGGCGTCATCATCCTCACAGAGGACTCAGACAAGCCCTTATCATTCGTCATAACATGTCATAAGTTAAAAATGCGGAAAAATTAAAAAACTTTTCATACTATGTGAAGTACACTTAGATTTCATACTCATATATATATTTAGGTATACATACACCTCTCACATAGAAACTTACTAAGGTTTCTCTTTTAGCAACATGAATAAAATATACATAACGGTATTCTAAAACTTATCTCACATAAAAACCATCTAAAGAGTACGAGTTGGACTTAGCCAATAAAATGTCAATATGCCATATAGGCCTTAATACAATAGAATCCAAATGATAAAATAAAGAAGAAAATATCTCTTAAAACTATTAAAGTCTTCATAAGCTAGAATAACGAAAAGATAGCATCCCCGAACATGAGGACCTACCAACACTTGGAAAAAGAGTTCCAAGCTTTTTTAAATTCGACCTTCTTAATCTTTAATGGCTTGACCCTACAGTTGTAATTATATAAAGTAAGGGGTTAGTATGCCACATGTACTAAGTATGGGTATATACATATAAACATTTAAGGACATGCATGAAAAGAACCATTTCTTTGGAAAACATACTAAGTCATATGAAGGTCTTCAATGCACATACCACAGAGTATATACAAGATACGAATTTCATCAACATAAACAACATTATATAAGAGTAACATCAAGTATCATAAGCATCATACCTTTCATGTTATAATATTACATAAGAACAATCTCCTAGGACTTCCCTTAGAGTCAACCTGTGCAATGTCTAGGTAGAGTCCCATACCTCTACCTATACTAAGTAAACTCCTCAAGTCACCCTAGTCAATGTTCATTTACTTGTATTTAATTTTAATTGAGGGAGAGATCGCCTTAACCAACATTAGACCATGTGAGCTAAACATGGAATCCGGTGTCATAAAACCCCACACTGAAAGAAGGTGGTCTACCGGCCAAAGTAGAACCTAACATGAACATAACATTCTAGGTGGATCCACTAGCTAGTATTACTATGGTGGCAACATAGTTCAAGAACTAGGAGATATATTAGAGACCCATAGACTCTATCTCATGAGAGTTATTGTGAACATACCTTTCAACTAGGGAAGGGACACTTCTCATATCTTGTTCACTCGGTTCTAAGATAAAGTCCCATTTCGAACAACCTTTAAGTTATCATTAGTTCAAAAATCTTATCATAAGTCATAGGAGCTTAACTCATTAAATAAACATGATCATAAGCTCTTTAGGATTAGGATGAGAATTTCCTTTCATCAATCCCCTTAATTTGTGAGATTAACATATCATAACCATAGTGTGTAAGGCATACAAGATAAACATCATCACTTGCATTATCATATCCTTATCATGATCTCACATTTAACATATTCATAGCCCAACATATATACATAGCAACATTATACATACTTCAATAGCATACTAACATCATTTATAGGCTAACATAAACATCATAGAGTAATCACTACTTTAGAAGACTTACCTCTTGCTTCCAAGAACCTTTATTAAGAACTTATGTCCAATACAGAACAATCATCCAACAACATAGTGAAATAATCAATAGCATAACCAATACCAACTCTTCAATTAATATACAAGACCAATTCGTATTTAAGGATAAGGGAAAGGGTCATTAAGGAGTTCATTCAAACCATAGTTCCAATCCTAACGTTTACATGTTATCAAGTAGTAAATATAACCTAATCAAAACCATCATTTAGAGAGGGAACATGCTTCACACGAAATTCAAACATTACAAGTCAAATACCCAACAATTCATACTTAATTAACCATAAAATATCATTATTTTTCATCAATAGTCATAAATCTTGAGTTAGGAAGAAAACCCGTTTTGTAGAGTAGAAACCCTAGAAGTTGAATTCTTGAAAAGCATTTTTGAAAGGAACTATTGGGGAAAGGAATCCAAAGAGTGAAAAACCCATACCTTATTTATGAATATTCCACGAAAATTGAATGGAAATCTTGAAGTCTTCGTCTTTATCCTTAAGATTTTCTTGTTCTTCAATGGAGTTTGAAAAGAGAGTGTTCTTGAGAGAGATTTGAGGAATTTGTTTAAATATGATTGAAGTGCGTGAATCTGGTCTTAAACTGACCTAAATCCATTATATACTCTTCCCCTAAAATACCCAAAAGACCCCTCACTTAAATGGGTCTTTTTGTGATGTTAAATTGCCTAAAATATGATTTTCAACGAAATTGGAAAGTGGCTGCGCGTCGCGAGGGTAGTTTCATGATTTATTTTCCAAATCCAGTTTGAGGCAATGAGCCTCGTGGAGTTCACGCGTCGCGAGGCACATTTTGTGCCTCCACGTGTTGGCTACGCGCAGGCTGCCTGCCTGCCCATGTTTGGGTCCTCCTCGAGGATCCTTCGGGTGGTCCTTGGGGTGTCTTTGTCGAACGTTTGGACCCTTTGTACTACATATTACCTATTTAAGGTCATTTTACAAGTTTTGGACTTCATTTGACACTCCCAAACCTTCACCAAACATACGAACGTCAACTAGTTCAATTTAGCTAGTTTCCAGACGTCAAGGTCTTTCTTTATCGTTTTGGATCTAACCTTTTATAATGGACTTAAATACATTAATATAGGTCTGGAAACATCATTTTAATCAATATTCCACAGGCTAAGCTCTAGTCTAAGTCAAGGAACTTCCGGAGTGTTACAGTGTTGGTTATGTCCAAGATTTGTATTCTTTTAGATGGTTCAATATGAGACAAAGTATTAGACTAATTCTTATGTATCAATTATGCTATCAAAAAGTAGAAGCCTGTAACACCCCGTAGCCAAAACAGACCAAAAATTAGTTTTTCAGATTTTTTTTTTGCAGACAGTTAAGGGGAAATGCAGTTGGGTCAACTTAAAATGATTATAACTCTTATCACAAAATGAATTATGTCTCTCATGACCTACCCGCAGATAGATAATTGAATTATCGTTCCATAGCCACCGACCTTGCTAAAATCAGACCTCCGAGTAAAGAGTTATGGCCATTTTAGTAAAGGCCTGTCGAACAGGCCCTCACAACAGATCCAACGACGGGGCGTCGGGAACACGACGGACCGTCAGTCCTGGCCATCGTGTGGCCCGACAGCAACCTTCCCAGGGTCTTTTTGACCTTTCCCACTCCGTTTAAACCATAAGTTACGTCGTTTTGACCCTAAATCATCAGATTTTAGTCAGTTTAATCCTAGAAACATAATTAAAACATATCCAAGTCAAATCATTAAATCAAAACCTAGAAAATTAGAAGCAAGAGAGGAGAAAAAAAGATCAAGAACCCTAGTTCAAGAACGCCACAAGCTCCAGCAGTTCCAGCCCAGAAACTTAATTATTTTTCCGTGGATTTCATCACCAGGTATGCGGGATTTCACTAGTGGGTTCCTTTCACCCATTGGGTTCCTAGTTTTCAGTCGGATTCTTGATTTTCTTATCATGATTAAACCTAGGGTTTCTAGAACTTTGATAGAACTTCATGAATTTATTAAATATATGTTCCAAATTAGATTATCATTCTATTACTCAGATTATCGCATGAATTTCAGAACCCTAGCTTTGTATTTCTTTAGTCCTTGAATTACACATGCTAGGTCAGATATTTCAGA
Organism: Solanum sitiens; assembly: GCA_016801875.1. NCBI lineage: Eukaryota > Viridiplantae > Streptophyta > Magnoliopsida > Solanales > Solanaceae > Solanum > Solanum sitiens. Next base: position 2,057,445 of record JABWTJ010000112.1, read on the forward strand.
CACTTCAGATATACATGCCTCAGTTATAAATGCATAATTACCAGATTAATTGTTGCATTCTCAGTTTGCATGTTCAGTTTCGAGCTATCCAGTATTTACAGAAACTCAGACATAATCAGTTAATTTACAGAATTCATTGGGAGTAGCATAATATCAAGTTGGACTAGGGTTTAGCGTACCCAATAGTCCCAGAACTACTAGCCAAGTAGGTTGTAAGTCCCCTCGGTGGGCAATCAGTTTAGTGATCACGCCAGCATGCCTTTATACCTTTGGCAGGGTATATTGGGTCCTCTCGATGGGGCGTATACATCGGACTCCACATTTAGCTCATGTGGTTTTATTATCGGTTATTAGTAGCTCCCACAGTTCAGTCAGACTCTCTGCATGACCATTTATCAGTATATTCAGTATTCAGTTTTAGCATGTTATAAATTGGTCATTGCATTCAGTTAGCTCAGAAATTCAGTATATCATGTTCAGATTATTATACTTGCTTTTGTGCTTGTTCAGTTATGTTTTATTTCAGCTTTACTCTATCCTACATGCTCAGTACCTTTCAAGTACTGACGCATACGTGCGCTACATCTTCTCGTGATGTAGGTTCAGGTTCTCAGCATCCAGATCACACATAGATCGATTTCCCGATCTCCAGTTCAGCAGATTCAGTGGTGAGTCCTCATTCTCCGAGGACAAGAGTCATGAGTTTCATTTCAGTCTTTAGTCATTTAGTTTCAGTTTTTGCTAGATTTAGCTGGGGCCTGTCCCAGTATTTCTAGTCCAGTTTAGAGGCTATTTCAGACATAGTTAGTTTCAGCTTAGTAGTGAGTTAATATTTCTTTGTATTAAACTCATTAGCTTTTCATATATCTCAGTTTTAGCATATGGGTATTTCCTATCTTTTCAGATTAAATTATGATTTAGCTTCCGCATCAGTTTATTATTCTTTAGTATGCTCATGATCATGCCAGCAGGGTTAGCTTGGGATCACTTGTGGTCCTAGGTTCCGTGTCCGCGTCTCGGGGGTAGCTCGGGGCATGACAAAACTTGGTATCAGAGCACTAGGTTTAAGAGTCCTAGGATGTCTGAAAAAGCCGCACTAAGTAGAGTCCTTTTCATGGGTGTGAAGTGCACCACATCTAATGAGAGGGAGGCTATGAAGTGTTTTAGGAAAACTTCATTTTCTTGTTACTCTTATCGTGCGTAAGGTTTGATCTTATTCCTTTCTAACTTGACGTTCTACGTTTCAGATCATGCCTCCTCGTAGAGCTAACGCTAGGAATGCGAATGCCAGGAATGCAAACGCAGCTTCTCCAATCCCAGATCAAGAAGTTTCCAATGCTGAGTTCAGGAATGCCATACAGATGTTGGCTCAGAGTATGACCCACCAGAACAATCGGGTTCATGCTCCTATGAATGAAAATAGTAGATCAGCAGCAGCAAGGGTCCGTGACTTTGTTAGGATGAATCCGCCTGAGTTCTTAGGATCGCAGACTAATGAAGATCCTCAGAATTTCTTGGACGAAATCAAGAAGATCTTTGAGGTGATGCAGGTTACTGGGAATAATCGGGTTGAGTTGGCGTCATACCAGTTGAAAGACGTGGCTCATATTTGGTACACTCAGTGGAAGGAGAATAGGGGTGCAAATGCAACTCCTATTACTTGGGAGTGCTTCAGTTAGACTTTTCTCGACAGGTTTTTCCCAATAGAGTTGAGAGAAGCAAAGGCCCAAGAATTCATGAACTTGAGGCAGGGAAATATGACAGTCCAAGAGTATGGGCTGAAGTTTAACCAACTCTCCAAGTATGCTCCTCATATGGTTGCTGACTCCAGGGCTCAGATGAATAAGTTCTTGTATGGAGTATCAGATTTGGTGAAGACAGAGTGCAGAAATGCAATGTTGCTGGGAGATATGAACATCTCTAGGCTTATGACTCATGCTCACCAGGTTGAGGGTGATAAGCTTAGGGAACAGGCTAAGGAAAATAAGAAGGCTAGGACTGGGAACTATGACTATTCTCAGCAGAAATCGGGTGGTGGAAATCGCTCGCAGGGTCAGCAAAAGTTTTCAGCTCCAGCCCCTTCATCAGCTAGTGTTCCATCCTCCAAGAATAGGTATGACCAGAAGGGCAGAGCACCAGGCTCTAAGTCTCAGGGAAGTGTTTCAGGCACCAACACTTACCCCACATGCCCTAAGTGTGGTAAGAACCATCCGGGCGTGTGTCTTGCAGGAAAAGAAGGATGTTTTGGATGTGGTCAGTCTGGTCACAGGTTGAGGGACTGTCCTTCTAGACAGGGTCAAGGAGGTGGTAATGGTAGAGCTCAGTCTACAAATTCAGTTGCACCAGCAAGTCGCCCAACTCAGCAGGGTAACTCATCTGGTACAGATGGAGGTCAGCGCCAGAATAGACTTTATGCTCTTCAGGCTCGCCAGGATCAGGAAGGTTCTCCTGATGTAGTCACTGGTACGTTACGAGTATTTGACCTTGATGTTTATGCATTGTTAGATCCAGGGGCTACTCTTTCTTTTGTAACTCCTTATATAGCAGTCCAATTCAGTGTCAGTCCAGAAACTCTCTCAGAACCCTTCTCAGTCTCTACTCCAGTCGGTGACCCAGTTATAGCTAGACGGGTATATAGAAATTGCCCTGTCACAGTCTCTCAGAAAGTCACCTCAGCAGATTTAGTAGAGTTAGAAATGGTAGACTTCTATGTCATTCTAGGCATGGATTGGTTACACTCATGTTATGCCTCAGTCGATTGTAGAACTAGGATTGTTCGTTTTCAGTTTCCAGACGAACCAATCTTAGAATGGAAGGGTAGTAGCCTAGCGCCTATGGGTCGATTTATTTCTTACCTTAAGGCCAGAAAGATGATATCTAAGGGTTATATCTATCATCTAGTTAGGGTTAAGGATTCTAGCCTTGAAACCCCAACTCTTGAGTCAGTTCCAGTAGTCTGTGAATTTCCAGAAGTATTTCCAAAAGATCTTCCTGGATCCCTCTCGAAAGGGAAATCGACTTTGGAATTGATCTCCATCCAGATACCCAGCCTATTTCTATTGCTCCTTACAGAATGGCTCCAGCAGAGCTTAAGGAATTGAAAGAGCAGTTGAATGACCTTCTAGATAAGGGTTTCATCAGACCTAGTATTTCACCATGGGGTGCACCAGTATTGTTCGTAAAGAAGAAAGATGGTTCTCTCAGAATGTGCATTGACTATAGACAGTTGAACAAGGTCACAATCAAGAATAAGTATCCCATCCCCAGGATTTATGACTTGTTTGACCAACTTCAGGGTGCTAGTCATTTCTCAAAGATAGACCTCAGATCGGGTTATCATCAGCTCAGATTCAGAGATAGTGACATTCCGAAAACAGCCTTCAGAACTCGGTATGGTCATTATGAATTTGTAGTTATGTCGTTTGGACTAACCAATGCTCCTGCAAATTTCATGGATTTGATGAAATGAATGTTCAAACAGTACTTAGACTTGTTCATTATCGTCTTCATTGATGATATCCTCATTTACTCTAGGAGTGAGGAAGAACATGCAAGTCATTTGAGAGTTGTTCTACAGACTATCAAAGATCGCCAGTTATTCGCTAAGTTTAATGAAAATGTGAGTTTTGGTTGCAATCCGTTGCTTTTCTTGGTCACATTATATCTAGCGAAGGGATCCGCGTAGATTCACAAAAGATAAAAGCAGTGAAACAATGACCCAAACCTACCTCTGCTACAGATATCAGAAGTTTCTTAGGTCTAGTGGGTTATTACAGGAGGTTCGTGGAAATATTTTCATCCATAGCCTCACCATTGACTAGGTTGACTCAGAAGATGGTCAAGTTCCAATGGTCAGATGATTGTGAGAAAAGCTTCGCAGAATTGAAAACTAGATTGACTACAGCTCCTGTCTTGACTATACCAGAGGGTTCAGATGGTTATGTGATCTATTGCGATGCATCCAGAGTTGGCCTTGGTTGTGTGTTGATGCAAAGAGATAAGGTTATATCTTATGCCTCTAGACAGCTTAAGGTGCATGAGAAGAACTATCCAACTCATGACCTCGAGCTTGCAGCAGTGGTGTTTGCACTCAAGATATGGAGACACTACTTGTATGGTGTTCATGTAGATGTGTTCACCAATCATAAGAGCCTTCAGTATGTGTTCACCCAGAAAGAGTTGAATCTTCGCCAGAGGAGATGGCTTGAGTTCCTTAAGGATTATGATATGAGTGTGCATTATCATCCTGGAAAGGCGAATGTAGTGGCCGATGCTCTTAGTAGATTATCTATGGGTAGTGTAGCCCATGTTGAGGAAAAAAGAAAGGAGCTAGTGAAGGATGTTCACAGGCTTGCTTGCATGGGAGTTCGCCTTATGAGCATATCAGACAGCGGTGTAACAGTTCAGAATAGGGCAGAATCATCTTTGGTAGTGGAGGTTAAGGAAAAGCAAGAGAGTGATCTGATCTTGCTTGAACTAAAGGGTGCAGTCAACAATCAGAGAGTGGAGGTTTTCTCCCAAGGGGGAGATGGTGTACTTCGCTACCAAGGTAGATTGTGTGTTCCTGATGTGGGAGAGTTGAGGAAGCATATTCTTGCAGAAGCTCATAATTCCAGGTATTCTATTCATCCAGGTGCCACTAAGATGTACCGCAATCTGCGGGAAGTCTATTGGTGGAATGGCATGAAGAGGGATATAGCAGACTTTGTGAGTAAGTGCCCCCATTGCCAGCAAGTCAAGGTAGAACATCAGAAACCAGGAGGTATGACTCAAGAGATCGATATTCCTACTTGGAAGTGGGATGTGATCAATATGGATTTCATCACAGGGTTACCTCGTACTCGCAGACAGCATGACTCAATTTGGGTGATAGTCGATAGGATGACTAAGTCTTCTCGCTTTTTGGCGGTCAAGACTACGTATTCGGCAGAGGACTATGCTAAGCTTTACCTTAATGAAATTGTGAGGTTGCATGGGGTTCCTTTGTCTATCATCTCAGATAGAGGTCCTCAGTTCACCTCTCATTTCTGGAAGTTATTTCAAAAAGGTCTTGGTACTCAAGTTAACCTTAGTACAGCATTTCATCCACAGACGGATGGGCAGGCAGAGCATACCATTCAGACCTTAGAGGATATGTTGAGAGCTTGTGTGATCGATTTCAAAGGTAGTTGGGATGATCACCTTCCTCGTATTGAGTTTGCCTACAATAATATCTACCATTCCAGCATTCAGATGGCCCCTTATGAGGCTTTATATGGGCGTAGATGTAGATCTTCTGTTGGTTGGTTTGAAGTAGGTGAAGCAGCTTTGATAGGGCCAGATTCAGTCCTTTATGCTATGGAGAAAGTTCAACTCATTAGAGATAGACTTAAGACAACCCAAAGTCGTCAGAAATCTTATGCAGATGTAAGGAGAAGGGAGCTAGAGTTCCAAGTTGATGATTGGGTTTTTCTGAAAGTCTCACCTATGAAAGGGGTGATGAGATTTGGAAAGAAAGGGAAGCTCAGTCCTAGATATGTAGGACCTTAAGAGATATTGAAAAGGGTTGGCAAGGTGGCATATGAGTTAGAGTTGCCAGTAGAATTAGTAGCAGTGCATCCGGTCTTCCACATCTCACTCTTGAAGAAGTGTGTGGGTGATCCAGCCTCTATAGTGCCATTAGAGAGTGTGGCGGTGAAAGATAGTCTTTCTTATGAGGATGTACCAGTTGAGATTCTTGACAGTCAGGTTAGAAGGTTGAGAAACAAAGAAGTCGCTTCAGTCAAGGTTTTGTGGGGGAGTCAGTCCGTAGAGGGAGCTACTTGGGAAGCAGAAGCAGCCATGAAAGCCAAGTATCCTTACCTTTTTCCTTCCGATTCCACTCCAGCTTGAGGTAATAGTTCCTCTTCAGTTTTACAGTCATTCATGCGTAAACACAGTTTTAGAATCATGTTCCCTCAGTTTGTACTTGCATTTTCAGTGTAATTGCATGTACTCGGAACTCAATTAAGTCAGAAACTCAGTTCTCAGTGTTTAGTAGTGGGGTTTGCAGCTCTCTCCCTCAATTTCAGATAGTTTAGTCTTCATTCGAGGACGAATGTTCCCAAGGGGGAGATAATGTAATACCCCGTAGCCAAAACAGACCAAAAATTAGTTTTTCAGATTTTTTTTTTTTGCAAACAGTTAAGGGGAAATGCAATTGGGTCAACTTAAAATGATCATAACTCTTATCACAAAATGAATTATGTCTCTCATGACCTACCCACAGATATATAATTGAATTATCTTTCCATAGCCACCGACCTTGCTAAATTCAGACCTCCGAGTAAAGAGTTATGGCCATTTTAGTAAAGGCTTGTCGAACAGGCGCTCACGACGGATCCAACGACGGGGCGTCGGGAACACGACGGACCGTCAGTCCTGGCCGTCGTGTGGCCCGACAGCAACCTTCCCAGGGGTCTTTTTGACCTTTCCCACTCCGTTTAAAACATAAGTTACGTCGTTTTGACCCTAAATCATCAGATTTTAGTTAGTTTAATCCTAGAAACATAATTAAAACATATCCAAGTCAAATCATTAAATCAAAACCTAGAAAATTAGAAGCAAGAGAGGAGAAAAAAAGCTCAAGAACCCTAGTTCAAGAACGCCACAAGCTCCAGCAGTTCCAGCCCAGAAACTTAATTATTTTTCCGTGGATTTCATCACCAGGTATGCGGGATTTCACTAGTGGGTTCCTTTCACCCATTGGGTCCCTAGTTTTCAGTCAGATTCTTGATTTTCTTATCATGATTAAACCTAGGGTTTCTAGAACTTTGATAGAACTTCATGAATTTATTAAATATATGTTCCAAATCAGATTATCATTCTATTACTCAGATTATCGCATGAATTTCAGAACCCTAGCTTTGTATTTCTTTAGTCCTTGAATTACACATGCTAGGTCAGATATTTCAGACACTTCAGATATACATGCCTCAGTTATAAATGCATAATTACCAGATTAATTGTTGCATTCTCAGTTTGCATGTTCAGTTTCGAGCTATCCAGTATTTACAGAAACTCAGACATAATCAGTTAATTTACAGAATTCATTGGGAGTAGCATAATACCAAGTTGGACTAGGGTTTAGCGTACCCAATAGTCCCAGAACTACTAGCCAAGTAGGTTGTAAGTCCCCTCGGTGGGCAATCAGTTTAGTGATCACGCCAGCATGCCTCTATACCTTTGGCAGGGTATATTGGGTCCTCTCGATGGGGCGTATACATCGGACTCCACATTTAGCTCATGTGGTTTTATTATCGGTTATTAGTAGCTCCCACAGTTCAGTCAGACTCTCTGCATGACCATTTATTAGTATATTCAGTATTCAATTTTAGCATGTTATAAATTGGTCATTGCATTCAGTTAGCTCAGAAATTCAGTATATCATGTTCAGATTATTATACTTGCTTTTGTGCTTGTTCAGTTATGTTTTATTTCAGCTTTACTCTATCCTACATGCTCAGTACCTTTCAAGTACTGACGCATACGTGCGCTACATCTTCTCGTGATGTAGGTTCAGGTTCTCAGCATCCAGATCATACATAGATCGATTTCCCGATCTCCAGTTCAGCAGATTCAGTGGTGAGTCCTCATTCTCCGAGGACAAGAGTCATGAGTTTCATTTCAGTCTTTAGTCATTTAGTTTCAGTTTTTGCTAGATTTAGCTGGGGCCTGTCCCAGTATTTCTAGTCCAGTTTAGAGGCTATTTCAGACATAGTTAGTTTCAGCTTAGTAGTGAGTTAATATTTATTTGTATTAAACTCATCAGCTTTTCATATATCTCAGTTTTAGCATATGGGTATTTCCCATCTTTTCAGATTAAATTATGATTTAGCTTCCGCATCAGTTTATTATTCTTTAGTATGCTCATGATCATGCCAGCAGGGTTAGCTTGGGATCACTTGTGGTCCTAGGTTCCGTGTCCGCATCTCGGGGGTAGCTCGGGGCGTGACAAAGCCTATGGAAGCTTCTTATGTGAGGAGTCTATGTAAACTCCATATGTAGTATATGAGAGGTCTATGTAAACCTCACTATATAGATGTATATGAAAAGTTTTAATTCTTCTGCATTTTTAGCCTATGATATGTAATGACGAATGGTAAGAGGCTAGTCTTGGTCCTCTCCGAGGCCGCCGCCGCCGATTACGTCTAGGGGTGATCCCCTGTCGTAACACTAGAGTTTGACACCAAAGATGGAGCATACTTAGACAATTGGGTAAATTTCAAAGAATACTCCTTAACATTCATGTTACCTTGCCTAAGGTTTATAAACTCCTCAACCTTAACCTCCCTCTTCTCACGGGGAAAATATCTCTAAGAATGCTTCCTTAAAATCCTCCCACTCTAGAGGACCTGATTAAACTGGCCTACTATCTTTCCATTGAGTGAACCACACTTGAGAAACCTCTTTCAATTGGTATGAAGTCAACTCCGCCTTCTCCCTAGAAGTCACCCCATAGCATGCACTATCTTATACACCTCATCCAAGAAGGCTTGGGGGTCCTCTCCAACCTTAGAATTGAGGAAGGTAGGAGGATTAATAATCACAAATTCCCTCAACCTTGAGGTCATGGTGCTCTCAAGAGCATTCATCCTAGGCCCAACCTCTCTATTTTCTTGAGTCGTCATAGCTCGGGCTAGGGTAACAAGAGCTCCTCTAACCTCTTCATTAGTCATGTACGGGGGAAGCACCGAAAACTCATTCCCTTGATTAGTTATAGGGATTTGTTCACCTTGAGGAACTTGAACACCTTGGGGATGAACTCCCTTATTCACCATTTCCTCATCAACTCTCTGTGCGGGCGTCCTTCTTGTATTCATATCGTATAAACACAAGAGAAGAGATTAGGAAAAGAAACTTGTAACCACAACGCTGTGGCACAACACTAGAGTAATGAATAAAGTGAAACTTCTATCGTCCTATAGCCTCTATCTCATAGATTTGTTGCGACTCACACCGATGAACAAGACTCTACTAGACGTATCTTATTAGACTTTGAATCCTAAAGACTACTTCATAACCTTATGCTCTGATACCAAATTTGTGATGACCGAGGAGCACCCCCTAGACGTGAAGCGGCGTATTCGACCTCTAGGAGGTCTTATATAAGCCGTTAGACATCATTTATCGCATATATATGAAAATTAATGCGGAGTTAAAATATTTCAGAACAATAGTCCAAATCTTTATAGAATATAAGAAAGAACTAAGTTTCTTCATAGCCATCTTATATACATATAAATCTTAGGTTCACATCCGTTACATCAATTAAAAGAAAACTATATTCTATTACAAAGTCTTTTAGAAAAAGAAACTAAAACATAAGTCATGTCCTCGAACATATGAGGACATACTAATCTTGAGAGAATGCTATTCCCAAGCTTCACTAGTAACATAATCCTCACTTTCCACCTACACTTGTAGAAATAGAACTATATATGGAATTAACATATTGAATGCACTAAGTATGGTGAACATGCAAGAAAACCATGCTAAAACGTACATTTACTTTAAAAAATGCTTTTCATGCTCTTTTAATATAAATATCTTAAAACAAGTATAAGAACTATTTCCAAGTCAATATACACATATAGGTCATATTCAAGTAGTTCATAGGAGACAATCATAATCATGTAGAATACACATAAGCATTTAGACCTCCTACCAAAGGTTATTCTAAGAGCCACCTAAGTAAGATATGAAAAGGCCGCCCATACAAACCCTTCACACACACCTAAGTGATTCTCAAGACTTCCCAAAGTAAGATTATTCCCTTTTCATAATTTAGACTCTCCACCTAATGTTACTCTAAGACTCACCTAAGTAAGACATGAGGAAATCGCCCATACACCCTCTTCAAGCCTACCTAAGCAATCCTCAAAGCTACCCTAGATAAGAACCTTTCTATTCATCATGCTTTAACCAAGTCAACAATATTCATTAATCCATTTAAAAGACAAACAAACAATTAGAGTACTTCACATAATGGTCTTGGAGGACCTAGGGAACTCACCCAGCATTTTCAAAGCCTACTCGTGCAATGTGTAAATAGCATCCCATTCCACTATCCACACATTGTAGAACCTATCCAATAACTAGAGTGCACATCCTATATGATGAGATTAGATATTAACTGACATAGACCATACTAGCTTGGTATGGAATTCGGTGTTATAAGGACCCCACACCATGGAAGGTGTTCTTCTTGCCAAAGGTAGAACTAAGACTCATACCATGTTGGCACATGGTTAAGGGATATCAAGGGCTTCTTTGTACTCTAGTCTCATTCTCAAGTAGAGCTACTCCACAAGCATATCCTCTCGGTGCTTTGCTTTATTCTCATAGAGTAATTTATTCCCTAAATGTATTGGAGAAGGTACCATTACTAAGTTCTACCAACTCATAATACTCTTTTCATGGATAGCTCATTCTTAACCTTCTTTTCATATTTAAGGTTCCATACAAGTCTTTCATAGAAGGGCATATCCTTTAGGTCTACCGATCCTAGACTTCATTCTTTCATTCATTCATACACGTATATGACAAGGGTGCCTAAGCCTATAAAGTCAAGAGATCAAATTCACATAAGTTTCATGTATCAAGAAAAGAGACCTAATTCTACCAATCAAGACAGAACATCATCATACCATCACTTAGAGGGATCATACTCTCACCTCACACATGCACATATACCATATAATCCTTCACATTGTTCATCTACAGAAGCTATAACATGATAACACCATAATTCACATAATAATGCCGACAATGCCATTTTTATATCATATATAACAATTAAACACCGCCACCATAAGTGTACCATAACAATCAACAACAATTCGATATCAATTCTATGCTAAACAAAGGAATTAGGTCAAATCACCACCTTAACATAGCCATTATTACCATTCCTTATTCATTCCAATCAAGTCGCATCATAAGAGATCTTACCAATGATAATATACACAATACTAAGCCAACAATCCACCCATATCAAAAGTCCAACAATACTAAATATAGATATCAACATATAAGGCAAAATATGAACGATTCTAGTATGGATCAATACATAATGCAATAGCCCAATACAATCTACACATGACCATAAGATTAAGCCATGATCAATTCACCCACTTTAGAGACAAAATAATAAATTCAATTATTACATGTGTTCATGGAAGTTTTGATCTAAAAACCACCAATTAACATCAATTACTTCATAAAACATTGATTTAAACCTTTTCATGCAAGAATCCATGCTTAGAATTCAAAGTAGGATTTCTATATTTTTGAGCATATTTGAAAAGGCCTTTGGAATTGGATCCTTGAATGAGAGAAGAATCAAATATGAAATCACCATACCTTAATTGAAGAAATCCAATGAAATTGATAGAGAAAACAATGAAGAACTTCAATCCTAGCTTCAACTTGAGTTCTAGCTTCAGTGGAGTCTAGAGAGAACTTATTTTGATATTGGGTTTTGATTTTGAATAATGAGGTCTACGTCTAGGTTTTAGAGTCTTAACTAAATAATAATACCATAAAAGACCCAAAATAATTGTTCATGCCTTAATTAGGACCCTAGGTGAATTTGCCAATTTGCCCTTGCCTTGGCCGAGATACCTGCAGAAAGTTGCATATGTCAAATGACAATTGCAGGCTACTGGCTAACAATTGAACGACGTGGCATCCTGTTGGGGCATTATTTTGGTCAAAGACTGTCCATTTGGGGTCTAAGCTCCCACACCTAAGTGTGGAGCTTCGCCCCCAAATAACGGGGCGTCGTTTGATCAAAGGGGTATCAGTAGGGGTCGTCATTTTGGATCATAGTACTCCGGGTATCACACATGCCTCTCCCGCATGAGGGTAAGAATTTATCAATATACTAAAATAAAAAATAATATTAAAGAGTAAAGATGAGTAATCATTGAAAAGATAAAACAAACAAGCATTATAAATTTATAGTCTTCCCATTAAATATTTGTGCTTGTCATGTTCTTGAAATCTTTTCCAGTAAAAAAAATGCATGCCGTATTGTACACACATATCCTTCGCTCTCTCCAGGTCCACCAGTTTGTTTTTATCAGCTATAGATCACAAACGCTTATAGACATTCACCTTTTTGAACTCCATCACTTTCTCTCCTACGACCATTGTCAATTCTCCAAAGATCTTCTTCTTCAAATTTTGTATTGCCTTGGTAAAGGATTTTTTCCTCCTTTTGGCCTATGGAGTATATAAATGTCGATCATTCTTTGATGGAGTGCCCTTGAATACCCTCTTGTTTTTAAATTCATTGACAACCTCTCTCAATTTTTGATGATACATGATAGAATCTTCATCTTGTTTCTTGCACTTCTCATAGAGAAAGCTAGAGCATATTATACAAGAGGTAGTCCCCTTGTTTTGTCCAGTAGCAGTGCCAATATCACCACGACCATCAAAACCAACACCAGCATCAATAAAATCACCAACATCAACCCCATCAAAACCACTAAGTCATTATAAACTCTGTCTCCTTTGATGTTTATTGCTCCAGCCAATTGTATTTAAACTCTATCCGCAACATGATCAAATAAGGTTTCCACCAATCCTAGAGTAAGTAGATATGACATTTGCAATTTGTTTTCTGTTGGGACAAGCCATGGATGAACAAACTAAAATTATAAAAATAAGTCATATATTGCTTTATTTTGGGCAAATGTTGCTACATATGGAGTCATATGTTGCAACATATGGGCATATGTAGGAAAAGTTGTGTCACAAGTCGCAACATATGCATCATATGTAGCAATATTTGGGTCACGTGTTGTTACAAATGGGTCTAATGTTGCCACAGATGATTCATCTATTGCGGCATATGGGGCATCTACAACATCTATAACAACATATGCCTCATCTGTAGCAACAATTGATACATATGACAATTTCAAAATTTTAATACAACAACTTCAATTAACTACATCATGAGGAGGGTTAAAAAGATCTACAGGATTTTTGACAATTTTTGTTTTTGTTCTCCATCATCTCAATATCCTTGGAGATGAAATCTCCTCTTCTGCAGTTACATGATTCCTCAACTAAGGAATGACTTCAAGTGCTCAAGCCTATAAAAGAGTAAAACATGTCACAAATTAAATGTTGAATTATTCAATATAATATATAAAGATTAAAAACATTTAGCTTTACCATGAAATCCCATGGGAAGTCAAATAATTTACTGGTCTTTGCTCCTAAAGGTTTCAACAAGTAGTCGACAATTAATTCAAAGCTCTCATGACCCCAATGATAGTTGTTGAAAGCCTCAATATCCTGAGATAAATTCACCCATTTAAGGGGTATGTTGTTGTTGAGATCTCTGGCCAAAAGTACATTATGTGTAACCAAAGTAAGCTTAACTACTCCTTGTGATTCCTTGGTGTATCCTCGTGATTCAACAAATATATTAAATCAGGATTTTTGAAGCCTATGCCAACAAGGGACATCAAGTCCTGCTCCTCAGTTGACTGTGATTGTCTTGTTTCTTCTTTTACTCATTTCTTACTTCTTCGTGGTTCTTTTTTGACTATAAATTTAGGGATTGGCTCAGAAGGAGGATGACATTTTAATCTTGAGACTATGGAAAACTCTCGTTTTGCCAAAGAAGACTGGTTTTCCACAATAATTAATCAAAACCTCATCCTTCTTTTCAAAATTCTGAAAAATGAACCTTATTTTCAGAAGTTCATAGACCATGGTCATTTGAAAACGTGTATTATTAATCTCTGGTAAATCAAGAAAATGACCAAAACAACTATTCCTAAAAAAGTTCCAAACCAAGTTGCTCGAGCGTGATCCTGATGTTGTCGAAATATCTTTTCATGGATGACCTCATAATGCTATCACCAGTAGCATTAGGCTGAAAATGCATAGGGAAAGTGTGTGCATTGATAGTTTTTATCCCATCATCATCCTCAACTTCATTTATTTCTTGCTCTTCTTCATCGACTCCTTTTTGGTTTCCTTTGTCTTCATCAAGTTCATTTATTTTTTATTCTTCTTCCTTAACTACTTCTCTATTTTTTCCTTCTTCATCATCAATTACTTCTCTATTTTTTTCTTCTTCTTCCTCAACTTCTTTTTGTTTTCCCTCTTCTTTCTCAACTACTTCTCTATTTTTTCCTTTATCTTCCTCATCAAATTCTTTTTTATTTCCCTCTTCTTCCTCAACTTGTTCTGCTCTTTCTCCATCAACAACAATTTTTTTTTTCTTTTTCTCTTTCTTTATATTCTTTTTGAGAAAATTTTGGTTCTACTTGAGAAGAAGAAACTGCTTCAAATGCAAGTTCTTCTAAAATAATGGTATTTTCATTCTTCTTCCTAGAAATTTTAGTCCTAAGCTTCTTCTGGATCTTTGGTGTCACGACCGGGGAGCACCTCGTAGTCATAACTGGCATCTTCGTCCTCTTAGAGGCCTCAATCAATCCCTTAGCATACATCATTGCATTTCATAGGTAAAAAAATAAAGAAAATTAAAAAATTTACATTTGAAGTGCAAGTCTACTTCTCATATATCGAAAATAGTCTACATTGTCTTACACATAACCATCTAGCATAGGAGTACAAGATTTGGGACATAGACCTTACACTATTACAATATGTCTCATATAGAAATTACAATAAAGTCTCAAAAGATTGGAATTAGAACAATGTATTTAGACTAATCAAATAGCAAGAACTAGAATGATAGGCTTTGTCCTCGGACTTGAGGACTCACCAACTTGGGAATCTATCCAAGCTTCTTGAAATTTGTGATTGGAATCCTTCAATGGCCCGAACCTACATTATTGTAGAAATAGAAAGAATATGGGTTAGTACAAACCACATGTATTAAGTATGAAGACATATGCAAGTAAAACATTTAGAAACATGCACAAAAGAACATTTTAAGCATGCTAAGTTAACTTAATAGCCTTTATTCACATTCCAAGCATATACAAGTCCATATCACCACAACAATAAGACATATTCATATTCATGTTCAATAGTAACATCCTATCAAAGCCATAATCAACATTTCATGTTTAGAATACATTTCATCAATATATTACAATACCTTACTCACAATCCCAATCCAAGCTAACTAGTGCAATGTCTATGTGAAGCCCCATAACCCCACATAAACTAAGTCAACTAACAAAGAGAC
Organism: Solanum sitiens; assembly: GCA_016801875.1. Lineage (NCBI taxonomy): Eukaryota > Viridiplantae > Streptophyta > Magnoliopsida > Solanales > Solanaceae > Solanum > Solanum sitiens. The sequence continues at coordinate 2,072,650 of JABWTJ010000112.1, forward strand.
CATAAGCATTGTCTTACCCTCATATAACTTCATAACAAGTGTAGTCAACATCATATATAAAAATTTAGACCAACATCAAATATATCAAGTGAAACCAACATAATACATAGCATATAAATCAACATCATATAAGACCACATTATATAGGATCAATATTTATGCATTTCATTCATAACATAAGTATATAAAGAAACAACACTAGGACTCCCCTAAAGGTCCACTTCTGCAATATATAATTAAAGTCCATACCCTTACCTACACTAAGTTTACCTCTTAAGTAATCCTAGTTAGTATTCATCTCTTTACTTTCATTCATTTTACTTTCGGGAAACTTTGCCATAACCAACAATAGACCATGTGAGCTAAACATGAAATCCGGTGTCAACCCCTCACACTGAAAGGAGGGCATGCTACTTGCCAAGGTAGGACATATACATCATAATAGAGTCTACGTGGATCCACTACCTAGGTTTCCTATGTGGCACATTGTTAAGGAACTAGGAGATTGTTATTAGAAATCCTCTTCATGCTAATTGTTGACACCCAATTTTGGCCTAACATTTTCAAAATTCGTAACTTTTAAGATTTATTTAACTAATAGTTCAAAATGAATTTTTTTATAATTTTAAATAATTTTATCGATAACTATCTTTATTTATCAAAATTTAGGATTTTTTATGAGTTAATTTTAAAATTGCATTTCTATATGTCATTAATTATTTTCAATACATTTTTTTAATATTTATTTTATTTGTTACATTTGTTCATATTAGTTTTGATATTTTGTATAGTATAGAAGTTTATTAAAAAATGCATAATATTTATACACAAATATTTTATCAACCATTAATTGGGCCTCAATCTTGAGTCCATGACCTAGGCCCATTGTATAACAATTTTCTAGTTAGGGCTTTATTAGGTCAAAAAATAGCGGTGGTGGATAAATTTTAGGGGTGATTTTTTTTTGTATTTTTTAAGTCTTAAAGAAATTTTTTAGGGTCCATAATTTCCAGGTGACAAGCTCACCGGAGTTTCGGCGTAATTTGACAAGTCCACCACCAAAAACTACATTTGTTTCTGTCCCAGTTTTCAGCAAAAACACCAGAAGCTCACTACCTCCGTTCATCACTTTTTCTCTGGCCAAACAGCTGCTAGAAACACCCACAACAACCCCTCTTCTCTCCGACCAGACCTCCCTCTCCCTCTTCTCTTCTCCCTTACCAAAACACCACCGAAACAACCACCAAAAACCCACTGCCAGACCACCCAATCACCACCATTATTTCTCTCACATTGTCCAAATGAGCTCATCCGAATGACCCCAAACCCATGTGAAACCAGACCCAAAACACCACCGGTCCAAACACTACCGGAAACTAGTGGCGTAGCCAGAAATTTTACGAAGGGTATCCAAGAATCGCATAGGTAAATAAAATTAATTTAACGCATGTGTGCACTAAAAAAGTTTCAATCAAACTACGTTACATTAAATATAATTTATTTTAAATATAAAATATACCATAAAATTTAGAATTAAACTACATAGTAATTAGCTTTGACGTCCATGTTTATATAATAGGAAGTGAACTGACAAAGGGAAAAAAAGAGAAAATTCATTTAGCATGAAATCAGTTTTATGCTTCAAGATTTCACAAATCTCTCAAGACTAACAACGAGACATGAAAAATTAATAGTAGAATTGAACGAGTTTTCTTTTAAAAAGAAATTCTATATGGAGCATTTTTCACTTTTAGTAGTTTCATAAAAAAAGAAAAATAATTAGGATTTAATTATTTACTTTAAATTAAATAATTACTTTTAAATTTTATTAAAAATTTCAGTGAAAAGAAAAAAAATTGAAAGTCAAAATGATTAAAAGATCAATTGACTACTAAAATCTTATGTTTTCCTTAAAATTTTAAGTTGTAGCATTGGTCTGTAATTTAATATTAAATATTGATTTAATTGATAATATATTATAGTAATAAATTAGGTGTAATAATAATTGATAATATTGTATTAATAAATATGGTGAGATAAAAAGTGCAGTAACGGGGACTTGAACCCGCATGCACGATGGCCATCAAAGCTTTTGACTGAGCTACAAGCTCCACGACCAGATGGAAAAATACCAACAATAACCCACCAGCAGCTCGAAATAAACCCAGAAACCCAACCATGCTCTTCTCCATTTTCCTTGATAGCTTCCGCAACTACCGAAATAACGTAAATACTTCACCACCGCTGCAACTAGCAGCTCGAAACCCTAAACCCACCAGCCAAACCACGGCCGTTCAACAACCAGAATCAACCTAAAAACCACCTCTAAAACCCCTGCTTTTCCCCTTCGTTCGCTGCACCAAGTAGCTTCGGCAAGGAGCTCAAAGCTCCGGCGAACCAGTCCCTTTCCCCTCTCCCCTTGATGATTTTATTTATTTTCCAGGTATTTTAGCAAGCTACAACTCCAAATCCGGCAAGCTCGAAGCTCCTTCCATGGTTATGGAACACATCTCCACCGAAATCCCATCCGAATCCACCAACAAACAACAACATCAACAACTAGCGACCACCGGAGAACGAACCCAACTTCGGCGTGGCTTAATCTCTGAGTAACATCAAAGTTTGAAAGCAACAGTCAAATCACTTAAACCAACTCCGGCGGAATAGGTAATCCTTTGTTTTACTCTTATTATTGCTATTTTGTTTTTCCCATTTCAGATCTGGTCGGAGGGGTTCAAACTCCGGCCAATCTCCATTATCATTATTATTATTCGGGTGAACTCTTTCATTTCTGACTTGTTAATTTTTTTAGAATTGATGGTAGATACTTGGTTTGTTCGGTTAAATGAGTTTAATTTGGTCATAAGTTTAGCTAATAATTTTTTCCTGTAGTTGCTATTATTGTATTTCCATTTTGATGTCTCTTGTTGTTATTAGTATTAGTATTGTTATATATTGTTTATTATTTTATTTTTTTGTTATGGGTCAATTTCTTTTTTTACGGCTATAGTAATCTTCCTGTGAATGTTGTTTACTTTATTTGTGAATGTTGTTTACTTTATTTCATATTTCTTCCAAGATCCCTCATTGTTATTCATTTTTTTCTATGTATTTATATATTGAAGCTTTATTTTTGTTCATACTTAGTTGTTGTTGATTCTATTATTTTATTTAGTTTATGTTTCTTTTTATACTTTTAAAAATGCTTCCAATTAGTTTCATTGATGTTATTTTAAGCCGGTTATGATGTAACTTGGTCGTTATTATTGTTTTGATGTTTGTTATTATTTAATTATTTATATAGTGTTTCATTTTTTGTTAAGTTCATATCGTTATGTTCAGAAAAAGTTAAATTGGCCAATGAAAAAATTTGTCCATCAATTTTCGAGGCCTCACATATCTAAACACGGAAATTTAGTTTAAATTTATATATTTTGTATGTTAAAATTGGCCGATGAAGAAATTATCGTCGATTTCAAGTCCTTCCATGTTAATAAGTGTCACATTCGAGGATCACCCCCTAGACGTAACCGGTGTCATCGTTTTGGAGAGGACTAAGACTAGTCTCTTAGCATTCATTATTACATTCATAGGTTAAAAAGTGCGGAAAATTAAAAATTTTCGTCTACATCTACTTCATGAGGTTTACATAGACCTCTCGCTTACACATAATATATTCATAGCGAGTTTACTTAGACTCCTCATATAAGAAGATTACATAGTCTTCTACTTTTATGTCACACACACACACAACAGACACACACAAACACACACACACACACACACACACACACACACATATATATATATATATATATATATATATATATATATATATATAAGATACACAATATATTCTTATTAATGATGTCTCATATTAAACCATCTAAACAAAATAGAACAATATGGGCATAACCCTTACACAAATGTATAAAGGTCACTTAGGGCTTACAACAATATCTTGAAACAATAAGAGTGAAATGATTGTCTTTAGACTATAACAATGTAACATAGCTAGAGTGAGAAAAAGGCATCATCTTCGGAACTTAAGGACATACCCATACTTGGAGAAATTATCCAAGCCTTCCTTGCAAAGTGGTCACGAACCCTTCAACGACCGGAACCTAACATGTTGGGTAAAAAAGGAGAAATAGGGGTTAACACATCACTTGTACTAAGTATGGAAACATATGCACACACAACCTAAAAATCATGCTAAAAAGGGACATTTGTTAAAACCATGCCAAGTTACATTGAAAAGCCTTATGCATAATCAAGAAACACATATAAGACAATAATCATGTATCCCTTAAGCCAACATCATCAAGTTAACTCAAGTCAACATATGTATAGCATGATAGAACTCATAACCAAAGCAACTCCAATATCATGTTATAACAACAAAGCATACTCAAGAGTTCACATCATTACAATACAAGCCAAACCCTTGCTCATAACCCCTTACCAAGCATACTAGTGCACTAGTCAAGTGAAGCCCCATAACCCTACTCAACTTATCAAACCAACCAAAGTATCATAAATAATGTCTAAATCTACATCACATAGCATCATAAGTATCCATCATCATATTTAGAAATATATGTACTATTACATGATGAACCAACATAAGCATAACATTTATTTCAAAAGAGCATAAAACATAAGAACATCAATCTAAGACTTCCCTCAAGGCTAACTAGTTCAATGTATAGGTAGAGTCCCATACCCCTACCTAGACTAAGCCAAACCCCTTAGGTCATCCTAGTTAGAATTCACTTTGTTACTTAATTTTACTTTTGGGAACATCTTGCCTTAACCGACAGAGACCATATGAGCTAATGTGGAATCTGTTGTTATGAAACCCTACAACGAAAGAAGGTGGAATACTTGCCAAGGTAGTACCAAAACATGAACATAGAATCTATGTGGATCCACTAGCTAGTATTCCTATGGGGGCAACATAGTTCAAGAACTACGAGATGTGTTTGGTACCCTCTTTATGCCACATGCATTATAGTCTCCAATCTCATGAGTACAATAGTGAACCTACCTTCCTTATTTGGGAAGGGACACTCCTCATTACTAGTTCACTCCGTGCTAAGCTAGAGTTCCTTCTAAAATGTGTTTCTTTAACAATCATTACTTAGTTTTGGTCATTGGATACTACTCCTTATATAGTCATAGTCTTTAGCTCAATAAGTATTGCATGAAAACAACCTTTCAATACACTCCTCACATATGATATTAACACTTTAACGTCATGATATTATAGTAAGGCACATAGGTACTTCATAACCAACCTTATATCATTACATCTTAACATAATCTCACAATACTCAATAATCAAGACATTTCAATTGAATAATCATACCAACACCTACTTAATTAAATCATAAGGTATACTTCAATTAAACTTCATCACCAAGTACAAGTCACCATAATTGAAGTAAAGATTTGAGATCACAAAGACTTACCCAATATCCTTCACAAACTATCATCCAAGGTTTTACCATCAACCATCAAATTCAACCCTAAAATGGGTATAATATCATCATAAAATAGTAATTAACACAATAATGAAGTCAATTGCATCACTATAACTCAATTCAACACTAGTTCATAACCTAGGGTTAGGGACTTGGGTCAATTTAATTCTACATACTAGGTTAACTCATCATGAACTAGAATAATTGATTCATAATACATCATAATGTAAGAATAATAATCAAAAGAAACCATAGACAATACAATTTACAAGATCAAATTCGTATTAGAAAGAAACCCATATGAAATCATCTTTTGAAAACCAATTTTGGAAAAACCCTTTGGGGAAAGAAATCCCAAAGGTGAAGATTTCCCACACCCTGGTATTTGATGAAGATTGATGGAGGAAAATTGAATTCTTTCTTCTCAAAAGACCTTGACCTAGTTCTCCAATGGAGTTTTTCTTTTTGGGAGAGAGTAAGAAGAGAGAAGGAAGAGCAATTTGTGGTTGGGAACTGTGGGGTGTTTAGTTGATTTTAGGCTTAGGGTAGGTTATATAGTTGATTAACTAACCTAATTAACCAACCCCTAAGAACTACTTAAACCCCTAACTAGCTAATTTAATTAATGAACTCACTTAAACTCACCAGTAAAATTGCAGGCCTGACCTACGAGACCACGACCTACTATCCGTAGGTTAGAGACCCTGCATTTGGCCACTTTTGGAAAAATTTCTTAAGTGTCCAACGACGGAGGCATCGACGCCCCTCGTCTCACCTACGTCCCGTCGAGAGCATGCGTAGGTAGACACTGCCTTCACTGTCCCATTTGACAGCTTTTGGTCAAAATGAAAGGGTCCTCATCAAGGACCCTTAGGGTGGTCTTTGAGGAGTCGTACCTAGACGTTTCGACCCTAAACCTACTTTAATACGTGTTATACACTTTTCCGCCAAATTTCATCAATTTCTGAATATCAAAACCCTGTGAAATAGGCTAAGGCACGCTAGCACCTTTTGCACTAGTCTTCGGACGTCATGGACGCTCCTTGACGTCTTGACTCTAAAACATCCTAAATGACTTTTATACACTATTGTTGACCTGAAAACAGTTTTACAAACCTTAGACACTCATGTGAGGCTCTACATTATATTTTTAGACTTTTGGAGTGTTACATTATCGCCCCTTCTTTAGAAACATTCCTCCCTGAATGACACTAAAATCTTTCGAAGGGAGAGGATAGACTCAATACTAGAAGCCCAACAAACAACATACATAATCAACATGATTTACAACTCAAATTATCATAACCACATGGCATTTATACATAGCAATTGAATACTTCAATTACTACTCATAAGAGCTTAAAATCAAAACATGAGGAATTTCCTTCTAACAACAACATGAGCTCAACATATCACCAAAGAGTCAATTATGGAAAAATTCAACTTATCAACATGCTCCATATAATTTCATAAAGGCAACAACATAACAAGTACACAATAAGTGCAAAACAAGCAAAAGAGCATTTTTCCATGAAACTTTATTTTAGCAACAACCTTTTACCATAATATGCATATCTTTTCAAAACAAGTCAATCCAACTTAACTCATTAATTTATCATTAGGAACAACTAACCTTGATTATCAAAGAGATGAGGGTAAAGGGACTTCATGCCGGCCTCGGCATTCTATGTTGCTCCCTCAACTAGGTGGTTTCTGCATAGAACTTTTACGGAGGCCACCTCTTTGTTCCTCAATTTCTTCACCTGATGATCAAGGATTTTCACCATAACCTCTTCATAGGAGAGGTTCTCATCCACACCTAGACCCTCAATAGGAAGAATGGACTCGGGATCACCAATGCACTTCTTAAGCATTGAGACATGGAACACTGGATGAATCGAAGCTAGTTCACTAGGTAGTCTCAACTCCTATGCAACATTGCCAACCCTTTGTAAAATTTCTTAGGTACTCACATAACGAGGACTCAACTTCCCTTTCTTGCAAAATCTCATCACCCCTTTCATGGGTGAAATTTTCAAATACACTTTATCACTTTCTTTAAATTCAAGCTCTCTTCTTCTATTGTCGGCATAAGACTCTTGCCGACTATAAGGCGTCTTCAACCTATCCCTTATGACACGAACTTTGTCCAAAGCCTCATATACCATTTCGGGATCAAGAAGTGAAAAATCACCTACTTCAAACGATCCGACCGGATATCTACATCCCCTACCATACAAAGCTTCAAAAAAAGCCATGGATATAATCGAATGATAACTATTATTATAAGAGAACTCAACCAAAGGCAAATGTTCATCCCAATTTCCTTTGAAGTCGATCACACAAGCTCTAAACATATCCTCAAGGGTTTGACTAGTACACTCTGCTTGACCATCCGTTTGAGAATGAAAAGCGGTGCTTAACTTCACCTTTGTACCCAACCCTTTTTGGAATGAACTCCAAAATCTATATGTGAATTGTGAACCCCTCTCCGGTACACACAATCTAATATATGAAGATCTTTTCATAATCCTCCGCCGTGTAAGTGGACTTGACGGAAATAAAATAAGCGGACTTTGTCAATCTCTCTACTACTACCCATATTGAGACATTTTTCCTTATAGTCCGAGGCAAACCCACTACGAAGTACATATTAATATCTTCCCATTTCCAAGTGGGAACTTGTATTTCTTGAAGTAGGCCACCCAACTTTTGGTGCTCGACTTTCACTTGTTGGCAATTCGGACACTTGGCAACAAATTCCGCTATGTCCTTTTTAAGTCATCCCACCAAAACACTTATCTAAGGTCATGACACATCTTAGTAGAACCCGGATGAATTGAGTAACGGAAACCATGAGCTTTCTCAATAATTCGGTTTTTTAAATCATCAACCTTAGGAATACACAACCTTTCTTGATACCTCAAAACACCACCCCCCTTAGGAGAATGACTCATTAAGTTTACTAAGAACCAATTCCATCAATAATTTATCAAGGTGTTGCTTAGACTTCACCTCAACCACCAAAGACGATTTGGAGTATGATCGACCATAAAACCACCATTTGAGGAATCTTTCAATCTAACACCCAACCGAGCCAACCTATGAACATCTTTCACTATGGCTTTCTTGGATTCTTCTACATGAGACACACTACCCATGTTCATACGACTTAGAGCATCCGCCACCATATTGGCCTTGCCGAGGTGGTAGAGAACACTCATGTCGTAATACTTCAATAATTCCAACCATCTTATTTGTCGATGATTTAACTCCTTTTGAGTAAACACATATTGAAGATTCATATAGTCTATATACACATCAACATGAACCCCATAAAGATAATGCCTCCATATTTTCAAGGCAAATACCACGGCCGCTTACTCAAGATCATGCGTTGGATAATTCTTCTCATGCACCTTAAGTTGTCTAGAGGCATATGCTACTACTTACCCATGTTGAATAAGCACACACCCCAAGCCCACTCGGGATGCATCATAATATACAACGAAGCCCTTGGTACACTCCGGTAAAGTCAGCACCGGAGTGGAGGTAATCCTATCTTTCAAGATTTGGAAGCTTCTTTCACATACCTCCGACCACTCAAATCTCACACTCTTTTGGGTAAAGGTAGTCAAATAAGATGCAATAGACGCAAATCCATCCACAAACCTCCTATAGTATCCCACTAGACCTAAGAAACTCCTAATATCGGTTGGAGTCCATGGTCAAGGTCAATTTTTCACTGTTTTGGTTTTCCTTGGATCAAACTCAACTCTCTCACTAGAGATGATACGACCAAGAAATGCCACCGACCTCAACCAAAACACACATTTGCTATACTTGGAAAATAGTTGGTTTTCATTAAGAACTTGTAAAACCACTCTCAAATGATCCATGTGTTCACCCTCATTTTTCGAATATACCAATATGTCGTCAACGAAGACAATCAAAAATGAATCTAGGGAACTTTGAAACACCCTATTCATTAGGTCCATAAACGCTGCCGGGGCATTACTGTAACAACCCTAAAAATGGATGAGATAAGAAATGCTTATTGTGTCAAAATGCCTACTATTAGACCAGGGTTCACACGGATTGATGCGCGTAGAACCATACCTCGGAACCCTTGCTACAGCCAAGCCAAGTAACTTGGGGAGTTAGTTAAACTTGGAAAGGTTGGGTCCAACCATGTAGGGATTTCGAATACGAAGATTTACTCGAAGGAGTCTTTACCGGACTTAAAAAGAAGAAATCTTAGGTTTGAAGGGTCTAGAGGTAAAATGGTCTTTTTCCTGGATAAGGGTAGTATCGTAATTACCCTAAATGTATAATTAATTATTTAATTAATAAAGTGGAGGGGCAATTTGGGGAGAGAGGGCCAAAATTGAGCCCTTGAAATGAAGTCTTGCTCCACCCGGGTTCGAACCTAGGTGGGAGCAATGATTTAATGTAATTTTTTTTATTGGTGAATTAATTTAATAAATTAATAATTAATGGCTGATTTAAAAAGGAAAATCAGATTTTTATTATTAATTATTAATTATTTATTTATTAATTAATGTTTTTTTTAAATTGACTAAGTCTTGCCAACTATCCTAGTTATAAGAGGCACTATCTCACATAAACTCTCTCTCTCTCTCATCGAAATTGTTCTTCTTGGCTGCAAAAATAGAAGATAAAAACATGAGAAAGCAATCAAATGTTCTCTACACTCAAAGAACTTACAGAAAAAAATATACAAGCAAGCAAGCTAACTTAAGAAACGAAAACTTTGCATCATCTTCTCGACTGATTGTGTTGAAGGTTTAGGGGAGGATTTGGGCAGCACTTGGAAGGTGTGGAAATCTACAACAACGTATGGGTTTTCACTCTTGGAATCCTTTCTCCAAGAGAAATTTCTTTCTACAAAATTCAACGTATGAAACTAGGGCTGCCCCCTTTATTGTTAAACTCCTTGTCCCTAGTCTCCTTCCGATTTCAATTTAAATTAGGTTAGAAATCATGTTGTTGGTATGGTTGTTGATAGCTAAGTGTGAAATATGATCTTCTTTGTGATTTTGTGTTTGGAAATAGCAAGTATGTTCAATGATGTCAACCGAAAATGATGTGGTGTAATATGTAAAATGTTTGTTGTTGTTCTCCGTTTTAAAGTCTTAAAATGGCTTGGTTGATGATTGGAATTATTTTGCATAAGGTGTGTAAGTTGTGATGTTTAAATGAAGTTTAAGGTGGCTGATCTTAAGTGGAAAAATCTAAGCTAAACAACAACGAATCAACACCTAAGAATGTGTTAAACGAATCGTGAAAGTACCTCAAAACGAATGTATGAATGTTGTTAAGTAAAGGCTGGAAAATTTAATTCAATTTCCAGCATTTGGTTATGAGGGTCGGTCAAAAAGGGCGCACCACGTACTATGTAAAAATACAAGAAAAATCAGTGAGGTCCGCAGGGTTTGAACCCGACACCTCACCTTGCTAAGTTACAAAAACAAAATGAAAATAATGAAATGGGGTTAAGGGGGATCGAAATTGGGTACCTAGGCTGATTCTCCTAGACTTAAAATAAATAAAAATAAAGGAAAAGAGAGGAGTGGGATTCGAACCCACCACCTCTAGGCTTAACGTGTAACCAAGGAAAAATAAGAAAGAAAATAAAGTGAGGCTGTGGGGTTCGATCTAGGGTCCCAATGTGACGAGGACTAAAAATAAAATCAAGGAAAAATGTAAGTCTTGTCCAAGGGATTCGAACTTGGGTTTCCTTGCCCAAATTTTCGTATTGATACATAAATCATACCTGATTAAATGTTCAAGAATAATGCCACCTACTTAGATCGAAATCGAGATCTTGGTATACATACAAGATAAATAAGTCTTGTACTACATAATCTTAGGAAGATATGAGTCACTTAACGAATTATGAATGAAGCCTCATGGCTTGTATGGATAGACCGATAAGTCTAGCATACGTTTAAAAATAAGTGAACCTAAGATGTATGTAATGAAATGAAGTACCCTAGAAGGGTTAAGTACGAGTGTAAAATACACTAAATGGCCAAGTGCATTGGCATACGATGAAATGATTATTATGTAATGAAATGATGAAACCCTATAAGGGTTAAGTAAGAGTGTGAAACACACAAATGGCCAAGTGCATTGGCATATGATGAAATGAACATTCACGTAAAATGGGGTGAGTAATTATGAAGAGCAATTGTGCTAATGTTAATGAATGTGGTGACAACATGATATGAGGCTAATGTAAAAGATGAAAACAATCTCAAATGAGCCTAAGTAAATGTTACCAAAACGTACTCACCTATGAGAGTGTAAAGTTAATTAAGAGACCAGTCTCTATGAACACTCCAATGAAAGTATTGAGATTAACACACTTAATACTAATGATGAGATGAGAAATCATCTGTTGAGCTATGATGTCCTCATACTAGAAGCCAGCTTCCATGACGTATGAGTTGAATGAAATGGAACTTTATACTGAGCCCCGATAGACTAGCTATGAGCGGTGATGCCTTCTTTTGGGAAGGGAGGAGATTCACGTAACTCTTATGAGATGAGACTGTTCGGCATACCGGGTATGGGTCTCCTTATATCTCCTTGTCTTCGAACCTATACTGCCAATATAGGGATCTGGCAGGGTTAAATTCCCATGTATACTAGCATGTTTTTGGTCACTCTGGCCGGTGATTCCACCTATTTTCGGAGTGGGGGAGACACTGGATTTCATGATGTTCACATGATCTATGTCGGTTAAAGTTAAAGTTCCCAATGAATGAATGAGGCCATCCTCAAATGATGAACACAATGAAATGAATGATACCAAAGGTGTTAGAATAGGATAATCAAGAGGTGAGCTAGACACAAGTAATGACACTAGGTTATTCTTGATCATTGCACAGCAAGCCCGATGAAAGTCTTAAACTACATCCTAGGTATAGCTTGTGTTTACACTATCCTATGAACGAAATGAAATAAAGTACGTATGAATGAATGAAGCAGACTCTGTGTTTGCTAATGAAGACTCCCTAGTTGAGGTCTCATATGTTGAGCCCTCATTTTGGAAAGTCTTAATGTCAAGTCCATGATTCCAAGGTGTCATGGCATATGAATGAATGTTATAAAAGATGTTATGTGCTATATGCTATATGATATGTGCTATGTGTAAGATGTTATGTGTTGTGTGCAATATGATAAGTATGATGATGCATGTTACTCTCATGGCATAACTTTCCTAATCCAAATTTGGAAAGCTCTCTGACTTTCCTAATCCAAATTTGGAAAGTTCACCAACTTTCCTAATCCTAATTTGGCAAGTCCAATGACTTGACTTTTCATAATCATGTTGTTAGGAAAGAACTATTCTTTCTCATATATGTCCTTGGTGTGTGCTTGCATATACCCATACTTAGTACAAGTGTATACTAATCCCATACAACTCTATATTTTTAGGTGCAGGCACAGGTGAACGCTAGAGCTTACAGGTTGACGTTGCAGCCATCCGGACGTGAAGCTTTCATCTGGACTTGGTATGCCCTCATGCTTTCGAGGATGTCTACCGTTATTATCTAGCTTAGATGTAGGCTTTAGCTAGTGGAGCATGTTCCACTAGTGTTTCTTTCCACTTTCATTTCAGACTTTGTATTGGTGCCGTTTTGGCAAAAATACATTTAATGCAATTATGAACTATTTCTTTCATTTGATTATCTCTATATTAGATAGTTGATTTTTGAATGCCCATGATGTTAAGTTTAAAATGTTTAGCATGAAATAAGAAAACAAAACGTTCAAATTTTCCGCTAAAATTAACCTAGATGAAGTAAGAATGACGTATGTAGACTTGTCTGCGACCTCAGAGAGGTCAACGATGCCGGTCTCGTCTGGGGTCTAGATTCCGGTCGTGACAAAGTTGGTATCAGAGCCCTAGGTTAAATTCCGAGGATAATAAGTTCACATCAACCACATTGAGTAGTTTCTAAGTCATGGTAGTGAAGTGCACCACTATCTTGAATTAGAGACTGCATGATGCGTAGGAAAATTTCCCTTGTTCTGATCTTATCGTGCTTTTCCTAATGTCTGATTTCTTGGTGTTATGAGCGTGTCTACCATCAATTCTTATTGTTTTTAGAGAATGAATACTAGGAGGAATGTTGGTCAGAGGAGAGGAGGAGCAGCTGCTGGGGGCAATCAGGTTCACCCCAGGCTCCAGCTGAAGGAGTGGCTATGCCGGTTAACCCAGCTGGGTTGACTGATGCGGAGGTGCGGGCATCTCTGGCCCAGATGGCAGAGGCCATCACTATGCAGGCCCAGGCCATGACTGCCCAGGTCAACCGACAGAATGTTCAGAGGGTGAACCCACCGGTATGTAGCATGGCTGACAGGCTGCGAGACTTTACGAGGATAAATCCTCCTATTTTCACAGGTTCCAAGACTTCAGAGGATCCCCAGGAGTTCATGGATAAGGTGCACAAGATTTTGGTGGCCATGGGGGCCACAGATATTCAGAAGGCTGAGCTGGCTTCCTATCAGCTCAAGGATGTTGCACAAACTTGGTGCAAGATGTGGCAAGATAGCCAGCCATTGGGCGGAGTTTCGGTCACTTGGGAGCTGTTTAAGACAGCCTTCCTGGAGAGATTCTTTCCCAGGGAGATGAGGGAGGCAAAGGTTGAGGAGTTTATCAACCTTAAGCAGGGATCAATGACAGTGAGGGAGTATTCACTGAAGTTTGTTAAACTATCCAGGTATGCTACATTTCTTAGTATCTAACATCAAGGATGAGATGAGTACTGAAGTTTGTTAAACTATCCATGAATGCTACTTCCCTTTTATCTAACAGTAGGGATGAGATGAGCAGATTCCTCATAGGAATCAACGGAGATCTGGAGGAGGAGTGTCGGTCTGCGATGCTCCATGATAACATGGAACTCTCCAGGTTGATGGTGCATGTCCAGCAGGTAGGCCCCAGCCACTGAGGCCACATAAACAATTTTGGCGTCCGTGAGCAGCCCAGGTTTAAGAAAGGAATCTCCCACCAAGGGGAGTCATGTTCATCCAAGGGTCGCTATGATAGAGATTCCGAGTCCAGAGTTAAGAGAAATAATGTAGTAGATACACCTCAGGAGAGGCCACCTTGCAGGAAGTGTGGCAAACTGCATAGAGGAGAGTGTATGATGGGATCTAACGCTTGTCACAGTTGTGGAAAACAAGGTCACATGGTGAAGGATTGTCCGAATAGGAGAAGTCAAGAACAAGGGAATGAGAGAGTTCAGCCTAATGGTCCAAGTGAAGAGGCTCCCAGGAGGCAACGATTCTTCGCACTCAAGTCTAGGGGTGCAGGGGAAGGCACTTCTGGTGAAGTCTCGGGTGCGTAGACTTAATTAGTCTTTCATATATTTGACTATGTATGGTGTTTATGCACTAGTATGAGGTTAATATGTTTGAGTCATCATGTTGGTTGCTGATTTGTATGACTTATATGTTTACTTATGTTGTATGCTTTGATGAGACTAGTTAGGAAAGAATTCCTTAGTCTATTAATGTGAAACTACTAGTAGGTTTCAAGGATGTACACCATCATGTTAATATGTGAATCAGATATTCACCAATGGGAGTATTGAATTACATGTGTATGCGTACGTTCTATAGTTGACTTACTTATTGTTAGTAAAGAGTAGTGTCTTTCGGGGAAGAATGTTCCTAAGGGGGGGGGATAATGTAACAACCCTAAAAATGGATGAGATAAGAAATGCTTATTGTGTCAAGAATGCCTACGATTAGACCAGGGTTCACACGGATTGATGCGCGTAGAACCAGACCTCGGAACCCTTGCTACAGACAAGACAACTAACTTGGGGAGTTAGTTGAGCTTGGAAAGGTTGGGTCCAACCATGTAGGGCTCTCGAATATGAAGATTTACTCGAAGGAGTCTTTACCGGACTTAAAAAGAAGAAATCTTAGGTTTGAAGGGTCTAGGGGTAAAATGGTCTTTTTCCTGGATAAGGGTAGTATCGTAATTACCCTAAATATGTAATTAATTATTTAATTAGTAAAGTGGAGGGGCAATTTGGGGAGAGAGGGCCAAAATTGAGCCTTTGAAATGAAGTCTTGCTCCACCCGTGATCGAACCTAGGTGGGAGCAATGATTTAATGTAATTTTTTTTTTGGTGAATTAATTTAATAAATTAATAATTAATGGCTGATTTAAAAAGGAAAATCCGATTTTTATTATTAATTATTATTTATTTATTTATTAATTAATGTTTTTTTAAAATTGACTAAGACTTGCCAACTATCCTAGTTTTAAGAGGCACTATCTCACACAAACTCTCTCTCTCACGCCTAAATCTCTCTCTCTCTCTCTCTCTCTCTTGTCCAAATTGTTTTTCTTGGCTGCAAAAACATATGATAAAAACATGAGAAAGCAATCAAAAGTTCTCTACACTCAAAGAACTTACAAAAAAAAATATACAAGCAAGCAAGCTAACTTAAGAAACGAAAACTTTGCATCATCTTCTCGACGGGATTGTGTTGAAGGTTTAGGGGAGGATTTGGGCAGCACTTGGAAGGTGTGGAAAGCTAAAACAAGGTATGGGTTTTCTCTCTTGGAATCCTTTCTCCAAGAGAAATTTCTTTCTACAAAATTCAACGTATGAAACTAGGGATGCCCCCTTTATTGTTGAACTCCTTGTCCATAGTCTCCTTCCGATTTCAATCTAAATTAGGTTAGAAATCATGTTGTTGGTATGGTTGTTGGTAGATAAGTGTGAAATATGATGTTCTTTGTGATTTTGTGTTTGGAAATAGCAAGTATGTTTAATGATGTCAACCGAAAATGATGTGGTGCAATATGTAAAATGTTTGTTGTTGTTCTCCGTTTTAAAGTCTTAAAATGGCTTGGTTGACGATTGGAATTATTTTGCATAAGGTGTGTAAGTTGTGATGTTTAAATGAAGTGTAAGGTGGCTGATCTTAAGTGGAAAAATCTAAGCTAAACAACAACGAATCAACACCTAAGAATGTGTTAAACGAATCGCTCAAAACGAATGTATGAATGTTGTTAAGTAAAGGCTGGAAAATTTAATTCAATTTCCAGCATTTGGTGATGAGGTTCGGTCAAAAAGGGCGCACCACGTACTATGTAAAAATGCAAGAAAAATCAGTGAGGTCAGCAGGGTTTGAACCCGAGACCTCACCTTGCTAAGTTACAAAAACAAAATGAAAATAAAGAAATGGGGTTAAGGGGGATCGAAATTGGGTACCTAGGCTGATTCTCCTAGACTTAAAGATAAATAAAAATAAAGGAAAAGAGAGGAGTGGGATTCAAACCCACCACCTCTATGCTTAACGTGTAACCAAGGAAAAATAAGAAAGAAAATAAAGTGAGGCTGTGGGGGCTCGATCCCACAACCTCACTGCCAACGCATAAGGCATTCAACATTTAAATGAAAATAAAATAAGGAGGCTGTGGAAGTTTGATCCCACAACCTCCTGGTTAAGCCAAAATGGACAAGGAAAATAGATAGGAAAATAAAAGGGGGCTGTGGGGGTTCGAACCCACAACCCCTCGGCCAAAGGAGAGAAGTTCTAGAGAAAAGGAACTAAAAAGAAATGTTGATGTTGGGGTTCGATCTAGGGTCCCAATGTCACGAGGACTAAAAATAAAATCAAGGAAAAATGTAAGTGTTGTCCAAGGGATTCGAACTTGGGTTCCCTTGCCCAAATTTCTGTATTGATACATAAATCATTCGTGAATTAAATGTTCAAGAATAATGCCACCTACTTAGATCGAAATCGAGATCTTGGCATACATACAAGATAAATAAGTCTTGTACTACATAATCTTTGGAAGATATGAGTCACTTAACGAATTATGAATGAAGCCTCATGGCTTGTATGTATAGACCCATAAGTCTAGCATATATTTAAAAATAAGTGAACCTAAGATGTATGTAATGAAATGAAGTACCCTAGAAGGGTTAAGTACGAGTGTAAAATACACTAAATGGCCAAGTGCATTGGCATACGATGAAATGATTATTATGTAATGAAATGATGAAACCCTATAAGGGTTAAGTAAGAGTGTGAAACACACAAATGGCCAAGTGCATTGGCATATGATGAAATGAACATTCACGTAAAATAGGGTGAGTAATTATGAAGAGCAATTGTGCTAATGTTAATGAATGTGGTTACAACATGATATGAGGTTAACGTAAAAGATGAGAACAATCTCAAATAAGCCTAAGTAAATGTTACCAAAACGTACTCACCTATGAGAGTGTAAAGTTAATTAAGAGACCAGTCTCTATGAATACTCTAATGAAAGTATTGAGATTAACACACTTAATACTAATGATGAGATGAGAAATCATCTATTGAGTTATGATGTCCTCATACTAGAAGCCAGCTTCCATGACGTATGAGTTGAATGAAATGGAACTTTATACTGAGCACCGATAGACTAGCTATGAGCGGTGATGCCTTCTTACGGGGGCGGAGGTTCACGTAACTCTTATGAGATGAGTCTGTCCGGCATGCCGGGTATGGGTCTCCTTATATCTCCTAATCTTCAAACCTATACTGCCAATATAGGGATCTGGCAGGATTAATTTCCCATTGATGTTAGCATGTTTTGGGTCACTTTGGCCGGTGATTCCACCTCTTCTTGGTGTAGGGGAGACACTGGATTTCATGATGCTCACATGATCTATGTCGGTTAAAGTTAAAGTTCCCAATGAATAAATGAGGTCAGCCTAAAATGATGCACACAATGAAATGAATGATACCAAAGGTGTTAGAATAGGATAATCAAGAGGTGAGCTAGACTCAAGTAATGACACTAGGTTATTCTTGATCATTGCACAGCAAGCCCGATGAAAGTCTTAAACTACATCCTAGGTATAACTGGTGTTTACACTAGCCTATGAACGAAATGAAATAAAGTACGTATGAATGAATGAAGCAGACTCTGTGTTTGCTAATGAAGACTCCCTAGTTGAGGTCTCATATGTTGAGCCCTCATTTTGGAAAGTCTTAATGTCAAGTCCATGATTCCAAGGTGTCATGGCATATGAATGAATGTTATAAAAGATGTTATGTGCTATATGCTATATGATATGTGCTATGTGTAAGATGTTATGTGCTGTGTGCAATATAATAAGTATGATGATGCATGTTACTCTCATGGCATGACTTTCCTAATCCAAATTTGGAAAGCTCACTGACTTTCCTAATCCAAATTTGGAAAGTTCACTAACTTTCCTAATCCCAATTAGGCAAGTCCACTGACTTGACTTTCCATAATCATGTTGTTAGGAAAGAGCTATTCTTTCTCATGCATGTCCTTGGTGTGTGCTTGCATGTAACCATACTTAGTACAAGTGTGTATTAATCCCATACAACTCTATATTTTTAGGTGCAGGCACAGGTGAACGCTAGAGCTTACAGGTTGACTTTGCAGCTATTCGGACGTGGAGCTTTCATCCGGACTTGGTAGGCCCTCATGCTTTCTAGGATGTATACCGTTATTATATAGCTTAGATATAGGCTTTAGCTAGTGGAGCATGTTACACTAGTGTTTCTTTCAACTTTCATTTCAGACTTTGTATTGGTGCCGTTTTGGCGAAAATACATTTAATGCAATTATGAACTATTTCTTTCATTTGATTATCTCTATATTAGATGGTTGATTTGTGAACGCCCATGATGTTAAGTTTAAAATGTTTAGCATGAAATAAGAAAACAAAAAGTTCAAATTTTCCGCTAAAATTAACCTAGATGAAGTAAGAATGACGTATGTAGGCTTGTCTGCGACCTCTGAGAGGTCAACGACACCGGTCTCGTTTGGGGTGTAGATTCTCATCGTTACAATTAGTGATACCAAAGGACATTAATTAGAACACATAGTGACCATATCTAGTTCGAAATGCCATTTTTGGTATATCCTCACCTCTCACCCTAAGTTGGTGATACCCCGATCTCAATTCAATCTTAGAAAAGTAGCTTGCCCCTTGGATTTGATCAAACAAGTCGTCAATCCTAAGGAGAAGATACTTGTTTTTAATAGTGACTTTATTGAGTTGGCAATAATCAGTACACATTCTAAAGGACCCATCTTTCTTCTTCACAAACAATACCGATGCACCCCATGGAGAAATACTAGGTCTAATGAAACCTTTGTCTAGTAAGTCCTTGAGTTGAGCCTTCAACTCTTTCAATTCGGCCGGAGCCATACAATAAGAAGGAATCTAAATAGGGTTTGTATTCGGTAGCAAGTCAATACCAAAATCAATTTCCCGTATGGGAGGGATTCCAAGAAGATCATTAGGAAAGACCTCCGGAAATTCCCTCACTACGGGGACTAACTCAGTGAGAGGATTTTGGGAGTCTAAATCTTTGACTCTTATAATATGGTATAAACACCCTTTTGAGATCATTACAAGCCTTAAGACAAGAGATAATACGACATCTAGGAATAGAATTTCGCCCCTTCCACTCTAAGATGAGTTCATTTGGAAAATTGAACTTGACAATTTTTGTTCTACAATTAATGGAAGCAAAACAATCATGCAACCAATCCATCCCCAAAATGACATAAAAATCTACCATATCAAGTTCTACTAATTCACCATGAGTAACTCTATTGGGCAACATTATTGGATAATTTCTATATACCCTCTTTGAAACCACCGCATCACCTATCGAAGTAGTTACCATAAAAGGTTCAATTAGGACATCGGGCAAAATATCAAACTTCCTAACTATCAAAGGAGTAACAAATAATAATGTAGCACTCGGATCAAGTAAAGCATAAATATCAATAGAGAAGACTTGTAACATACCGGTCACGACATCGGGAGAACTCTCGTGTTCACCCCTAGAGCAAAAAGCATAAAAGAGGTTCTTTCGTGGAGAAATAATTATTTGAACCACTAGCTTGAGCTTCCCCACTTCCTTTATCTTGCCCCTTCAAATTAGGGAAATCTCTAACCTTGTGGTCACTCTTGCCACATCCAAAACAATTATCCGTCCCAACTAGGCAATCACCATAATGTTTCTTGCTACACTTTCTAGAAGTTGGATTCTTGCTTGATGAACTAGTACCTCTTCCATTTTGAGACTTAAGGTTTTAACACCCTATCATCACTATCCTTGGGGAACTTGGAATGAACTTGGTTAGAAAACCTCTTTTTGAACCTAGGCTTGTCTTGAATGTCAAGCCTACCCTTAGAAGAACCACCTTCATAAGACCTTGCCTTCTTTGCCTCCCTATTCTTCCTACTTAGTCTACTTTCTTCAACTTGTTGAGCATGAACCATGAGACGAGAAATATTCATATTATCATGAAACATAGCCGAAAATTTAGTAAACTTCAATGAATAGTCAAGTACACTCATACCTCCTTGAAGAAGGTTGATGAATTCTTCCACCGTAGCTTCCCTCAACTCTCTAGGAAAGAATCTATCAACTAAAGACTTCTTGAGGATCTCCCAAGTCACCATACCACCTCTTAGTGACTTATTATCCCTCCATTATATGTACCATGTTTAGGCCGCATCTTTGAGTTGATAGGCCGCCATGTCACGACCGGAATCTAGACCCCAGACGATATCAGCGTCGTTGACCTCCTAGAGGTCGCAGACAAGCCTACTTATGTCATTCTTACTTCATCTAGGTTAATTTTAGCGGAAAATTTGAAAATTTTTGTTTCTTAACATACTTATTAAGCATTCTCATCGTTACATAATTGTTCACCATCAACCATCTAATATTAAGATCATCAAATAAAAGAAATAGTATAACATAGTAATAAAGATTTACTTGCCAAAATGGCACCAATACAATGTCTGAATAAAGCAGGAAAGAAACACTAGTGGAACATGCTCCACTAGCTCAACTCTAAAACTAAGCTATAATATAAACGGCAGCATCCTCGAAAGCATGAGGGCCTACCAAGTCAAGATGAATGATCGACGTCCAGATAACTTCAGCGTCAACCTGTAGCTCTAGCGTCCACCTGTGCCTGCACCTAATATTGTAGAGTTGTATAGGGTTAGTACACACTTGTACTAAGTATGGGTATATGCAAGCACACACCAAGGACATGCATGAGAAAAGATAGCTCTTTCCTAACAACATGATTATGAAAAGTCAGTGGACTTGCCAAATTGAGATTAGGAAAGTTAGTGAACTTTCCAAATTTGGATTAGGAAAGTCAGTGAGCTTTCCAACTTTGGATTAGGAAAGTCAATAAAATTTCCAAATTTGGATTAGGAAAGTCATGTCATGAGAGTAACATGCATCATGATAAATATCATATTGCACGCAGCACATAACATCTTACACATAGCACATATCATAGCACATAGCTTCTTTCATATCATTCATTCATATGCCATGAGACCTTGGAATCATGGACTTGACATTAAGACTTTCCAAAATGAGGGCTCAACATATGGGACCTCAACTATGGAGTTTTCATTAGCAAACACAGAGTCTGCTTCATTCATTCATACGTACTTCATTTCGTTTCGTTCATAGGCCAGTGTGAACACCAGCTATACCTAGGGTGTAGTTTAAGACTTTCATCGGGTTTGCTGTGCAATGATCAAGAATAACCTAGTGTCATTACCTGAGTCTAGCTCACCTCTTGATCATCCTATCCTAACACCTTTGGTATCATTCATTTCATTATGTGCTTCATTTGAGGCTGGTCTCATTCATTCATTGGGAACTTTAACTTTAACCGACATAGATCATGTGAGCATAATGAAATCCAGTGTCTCCCCCACACGTAAAAGAGGTGGAATCACCGGCCAAGGTGACCCAAAACATGCTAGCGTACATGGGAATTGAACCCCGCCAGATCCCTATATTGACAGTATAGGTTCAAAGACTAGGAGATATAAGGAGACCCATACCCGGCAAGCCGGACAGTCTCATCTCATGAGAATTACGTGAACCTCCGCCCTTTCCGAAAGAAGGCATCACCGCTCATAGCTAGTCTATCGGTGCTCAGTATAAAGTTCCATTACATTCAACTCATACGTCATGGAAGCTGGCTTATAGTATGAGGACATCATATCTCAATAGATGATTTCTCATCCCATCATTAGTATTAAGTGTGTTAATCTCAATACTTTCATTAGAGTGTTCATAGAGACTGGTCTATTCATTAACTTTACACTCTCGTAGGTGAGTACGTTTTGGTAATAATTACTTAGGCTCATTTGAGATTGTTCTCATCTTTTACATTAGCCTCATATCATATTGTCACCACATTCATTAACATTAGCACATTTACTCTTCATAATTACTCACCCCATTTTACGTGAATGTTCATTTCATCATATGCCAATATACTTGGCCATTTGTATGTTTCACACTCTTACTTTACCCTTCTAGGATTTCATCATTTCATTGTTCATTTCATCATTCAGTACATACATCTTAGGTTCACTTACTTTTTAACGTATGCTAGACTTGTGAGACTATACACACAAGCCATGAGGCTTCATTCATAATTCGTTAAGTGATTCATACATTCCTAAGATTATGTAGTACAAGACTTATGTATCTTGTATGTATGCCAAGATCTTGATTTCGATCTAAGTAGGTGGCATTATTCTTGGATATTTTGTTCACATATGACTTATGTATCAATACGGAAGTTTGGGCAAGGAAACCCAAGTTCGAATCACTTGGATAACATTTAAATTTTTCACTGATTTTAGTTTTAATCTCCATGACATTGGGACTCTAGATTGAACCCCAACATTAACATTGTGTCATTAGTTTCCTTCTTGGTTTCCTTCTTAAGTTGGCTGAAGGGCTGTGGGTTCGAACCCCCACAACCCCTTTTTATTTTTCCTTAAAGTCTCCTTGTCCCATTTCGCCCAAACCAAGAGGTTGTGGGATCAAACCCCCACAACCTCTTTTATTTTTGTTATTTATTTCGCTGGGGAATTGGGAGGTTGTGGGTTTGAACCCCCACAACCTCCTTATTATTTCTTTTAATTTTGCTAGAGGCTGTGAGGTGGTGGGTTCGAACCCCCACAGCCTCCTATTTTATTTTTTTAATTAAATTCACTAGGCTAGGCGTTTTGGCAGTGAGGTTGTGGGATCGAGCCCCCACAACCTCAGTTTGTTTTCTTATTTAATTTTCCCATTCTCCTTTCCAACCTTGAGGTCGTGGGTTCGATTCCCATGCCTCACATTTTCCTTTCTTTATTTTCTCTTCTTTCACTCGCTGCCTGGAGGTCGTGGGTTCGAATCCCACGCCTCCCATTCATTTGTTTAATTTATTTCCCTCTACTTTCCCAACCAGTAGCCCGAGTTCGATTCCCCCATCCCCATTTTTCATTTCTTCTTCGCGATTTACAGTAGCCAAACGGGTGAGGTCACAGGTTCGAATCATGGTGGCCTTACCCCTTTAAAATTCATTAAATTTCCAGATTTTCTTCATTAAACTTTAGTCTAATTTAACCTTGCATAGTTGCTGGAAATTTTGGTCATTTTCAATTTATTTTTATCAACGTTTTCACTTGATTCATAGGGTGTATTCATATACCATTTTAATACATTTTTAGGCGCATCTTTCATAGATTTATTTGGCTAAAAGATTGTTATTCAATCAACCACATTTCATTACAATGAACATCACGTTGTGTACAACTTTTACACATAAAATACAAAGATTAAACATGCTAATTCACACTTCCAACAGTGACCAAGTTCACTGCCAAACGTGCACACACACACATCATTTTTTTTCGATCACATATTCGGAGTGAATATCTTGAATCTTAAGGGGTCTCTTGGGAAAGGGACCAAGAGAGAAGAAACCCATACCTTAATTGATGTTCAAACGTTGAATTTGCTGCCCAAAACCCTCTCCAAAATCAGTCCAAGCCTCCTCAATGTACACACCACTCGACGGACAACTTCTCTTTGCCTTAACGTTTTTGGTTACTTTGTTTTTCTTAAAATTTCATGTGAGTTCTTCAAGTGTGAAGAACTCTTGATATATTTTATGTTCTTACGTTAATTTGGCAGAGAGCGAACGTGAAAGAGATGGTGAAACATGAGAGAGAGATCGTGAGAGAGTAGTCTAAGTTTAGGAGATTTAGTTTGGGAATTAGTCAAACTAGGACTCCTTATTAATTTAAATAAAAACCTGATTTAATTAGCTTAGTGAAAGTACCATTATACCCTTACAAAATCAGATTATAAAACATAAATTAAATCACCAACTTGTTGCTTCCAATGGGGCTCGAACTCGGGTGGAGTGACCCCTTGCGAAATGGACCATTTCGGGTCAACCCGAGCCTAATTGGTTCTTTAATTAAATTAATTAATCAATTAATCAATTCCTTAGGGTAATTACGATATTACCCTTGGCCTGGAAAAGACCATTTTACCCCTGGACCCTCAAAACTTAAAATTTCTTCTTTTTAAGTTCGGTAAAGACTTCTTCGAATAAATATTCGTTTTCGAGAGCCTTACATGGTTGATTCCAGCCTTTCCAAGCTCAACTAACTCCGCAAGTTAGTTGGCTTGGCCGTAGTAAGGGTTCTGAGGTCTGGTTCTACGCGTATCAATCCGTGTGAACCTTGGTGTAATCGCAAGCATTCTTGACACCTTAAGCATTTATCTTATTCATTTTCTTAGGGTTGTTACACGCCAACTCGCCCTTCTCAATGGAGGTCACACCCATAGCATAAAGAATCTTATATACCTCATCGAGGAAATATGGTCTTCATCGGATTCTGAATCGAAGAACATAGGTGGGTTGATTCTTGTAAATTCTCTCAAATAAGAAGCCATGTTGTTAGCAAGATGAGACACTCGGTTCCAATATCCCTATTCACTTGGGCCGTCATAGCTTGGACTTGAGAAGTGACGACATTTGCTTGAGAGGTCATGGCTTGGGCCAAATTGAGAAAAGATTCCCTTATCTCTCCATTGGTCATCAATGGAGGAACAACTGGAACTTGATCACCCATGGAAACTTCTTCAAGTGGAGGCACTTGGTTGTCTTGTGGAGGAGCTTGATTGTCATGAGCTCCCACATTAGCAATGCCTTCTTCGGCCCTTGTTGCGACTGCCCTTTGAGTATTCATACCTATAACCACTATACAAGTTTTAGGTGAAAGCACATAAGAAGACTCTAGAGGCATGACATAGGAATGCAAGTAGGTGAGTGTTTCCTAAGCATCACATAGTCTCTCATTCATAAGTGTGGTGCGCTTAACAATTATGAATAAGAATTTACATAGACGTGGTTTAATTAGACATAAATTCTAGGGATATTCAATCTCACGCTCTAATATCAAGTTTGTCACATCCGGGGAGCACCCCCTAGACATAACCAGCGTCGTCGTCCTCGGAGAGAAATAAGACTAGCCTCTTCGCATTCATCATTACATTTATAGGTCAAAAAGTGCGTAAAATTAAAACTTTTCGTCTACATCTACTTCATGAGGTCTTCATAGACCTCTCGCTTACACATAATATATTCATAGCGAGTTTACTTAGACTCCTCATATAAGAAGATTACATAGTCTTCTACGTTTATATTTATATATATATATATATATATATATATATATAAGATACACAATGTAGTCTTAATAAGGATGTCTCATATTAAATCATCTAAACATAATAGAACAATATGGTCATAGTCCTTACACAAATGTATAAATTTCACTTAGGGATTACAATAATATCATGAAACAACAAGAGTGAATTGATTGTCTTTAGACTATAACAATGTAAGATAGCTAGAGTGAGAAAAATGCATCATCCTCGGAACTTGAGGACATACCCACACTTGGAGAAATGATCCAAGCCTTCCTTGCAAAGTGGTCACGAACCCTTCAACGATCAGAACCTAAAATGTTTGGGAAAAAGGGGGAAATGGGGGTTAGCACATCACTTGTAATAAGTATGGAAACATATGCACACAACCTAGAATACATGCTGAAAAGGGACATTTGATAAAACAATGCCAAGTTACTTTGAAAAGCCTTATGCATAATCAAGAAACACATATAAGACAATAATCATGTATCCCTTAAGCCAATAGCATATTCAATACAAGACTAACATCATCAAGTTAAGTCAAGTCAACATATGTATAGTATGTTAGAACTCATAACCAAAGCAACTCCAATATCATGTTATAACAAGAAAGCATACTCAAGAGTTCACATCATTACAATACAAGCCAAACCCTAACTCATAACCCCTTACCAAACTTACTAGTGCACTAGTCAAGTGAAGCCACATTACCCCACTCAACTTAGCAAACCAACCAAAGGATCATAAATAATGTATAACTCCACATCACATAGCATCATAAGTATCCATCATCATATTTACTAATGTATATACTATTTACATGACGAACCAACTTAAGCATAACATTTATTTCATAATAGCATAAAACATAAGAACATCCTTCTAAGACTTCCTTAAAGGCTAACTAGTGAAATGTATAGGTAGAGTCCCATACCCCTACCTAGACTAAGCCAAAACCCTTAGGTCATCCTAGTTAGAGTTCACTTTATTACTTCATTTTACTTTTGGGAACATCTTGCCTTAACCGACAGATACCACACGAGCTAATGGGACCCTCTTTATTCTACAAACATTATATTCTCCAATCTGATGAGTGCAACAGTGAACCTACCTTCCATATTTGGGAAGGGAAGCTCCTCACTACTAGTTCACTCAGTGCTAAGTTAGAGTCCCTTTTGAAATGTCTTTCTTTAACAATCATTACTTAGTTTAGGTCATAGGATACTACTCCTTATATAGTCATATTCTTTAGCTCAATAGGAATTGCATGAGAACACCCTTTCAATATAATTCTCACATGTGAGATTAACACTTTAACATCATGATATTATAGTAAGGCACATAGGTACTTCATAACAATCCTTATATCATTACATCTTAACTTAATATCACAATACTCAATAATCAAGACATTTTAATTGCATCATCATACCAACACCTAGTTAATTCAATCATAAGGTATACTTTAATTTAACTTCATCACCAAGTACAAGTCACCATTATTGAAGTAAAGGTTTGAGATCACAAAGACTTACCCAATATCCTTCACAAACCATCATCCAAGGTTTTACCATCAACCATCTAATTCATCCCAACAATGAGTATAATATCATCATACAATATTAATTAACACAATAATGAAGTCAATGCATCACTATAATTCAATTCAACTCTAGTTCATAACCTAGGTTAGGGACTTGGTCAATTTCATAATCTATTCCACATACTAGGTTAACTCATTATGAACTAGCATAATTGAAACAAAATAAAACATAGACAATACAGTTTAGAAGATCAAATTCATATTAGAAAGAATCCCATATGAAATCATCTTTTGAAAACCAATTTTGGAAGAACACTTTGGAAAAAGGAATCCCAAAGGTGAAGAGTTCCCATACATTGGTATTTGATGAAGATTTATGGATTAAAATTGAATTCTTTCTGGCCAAAAGACCTTGACCTAGTTCTCCAATGAACTTCTTCTTTTTGGGAGAGAGAAAGAAGAGAGAAGAAAGAGCAATTTATGTTTGGGAAATTGTGGGGTGTTTAGTTGAGTTTAGTTTTAGGGTAGGTTATATAGTTGATTAACTAACCTAATTAACCAACCCCCAATCACTACTTAAACCCCTAACTAACTAACTTAATAAAATGAATTCACTAAAACTCACCAGCGAATTTGCAGGCCTGACCTACGAGTCTACGACCTACGTATGTAGGTTAGTCGACGGGCCGTGGGACCGACCATCCCGCTTGTCCGTCGTTGTTGTCAACGACCCTGCATTTGGCTACTTTTGAAAAAATTGATAAGTGTCCAACGACGGAGGCATCGACGCCCCTTCGTCTCACCTACACCCCGCGATGGCAAGCGTAGGTGGACACTGCCTGCACTGTCCCAATTGACAACTTTGGGTCAAAATAAAAGGGTCCTCCTCAAGGAACCTTAGGGTGGTCTTTGGAGATTCGTACCCAAACTTTTCGACCCTAAACCTACCCTAATACGTGTTAGACACCTTTACACCAAATTGCATCAATTTCCGACTCTGAAAATCTTGTGAAATAGGCTAAGGCACGCTAGCACCTTTTGCACTAGTCTCTGGACGTCATGGACGTTCCTTGACGTCTTGACTCTAAAACTTCCTAAACGACTTTTATACACTTTATTGACCTTAAAACAGTGTTACAAACCTTAGAAACTCATGTGAGGCTCTAAATTAGATTGTTAGACTTTCGGAGTGTTACAATAAGATAATTTTTTATTTTTAAATTATTATTTAATTCATTTATTTTTATCATATATAGTTGGTACTAACACTTTTACTAAGTGTCTTTACAGGTACCCGGAGATAATTTCCATTGGATCTATTCAAACGAAGTTCGAATTATATTGTTTTATTATTTATTATGTATATTATCGACGTTAGGCAAATTTTAGGCCGTGTCTTATATTATTATTTTATTTTATTATTTGTGTATGTGGAATATTATTAGACTTGTATATTATTTTTATTTCCTCTTCAATTTGAAAAAAAAGAATCTAGTAGGGACCCACAATTATGGATTTCAAAGGTTCCTAACACCGTCCCTTCGGAATAACCCGAACCCTTACCTAGAATCTAATGGTTTCGCAGACCACTTAGATTTGCTTTCCTAGTTTTCCTGAAATTAGGTGGCGACTACTTTAAAATTCGTTTGTTCTTAAAATTCTTTTAAAATTGAATCAATTGATTTTTTTTAGTCACCGTGATGTTTCTCCTTATTTGAATAAAATAGGGATGTAAACAGAATGGCGACTCCACTGGGGACTTGAATGGTTCTAACCTTAAATTAACTTGTTTTGTTATATGTATTAATTGTCTACTTGTTTTGTTTATCATATATATTAAATTATCACATCTCATGGCATCAATTCCACCAAACGACAAATAGAGTGCATTAGGACAAAGGCAGTTATGTGGCTTACCACAGCTGTCCTTCAGAAACACACCAAGTCAAACTTTTTGAAAGTAATAAGCAAATAGTTGGCTTGCAGTCATCCAACGTCTTTTATTAATCTTCACCCCGTTGTTTGTCCGACTCGGGTAACCCTCATTTATAAACCAATTCTAGTCAACCTAGAGTAGAGCGAAAACAAATCCAAATCTAAGCACTAGCCTAGGATGACTTAATACCCAAGGTGTATTAAGTCCATTAGTAAAACCGCCAAAATCATGTCCAAGGTCCCCGACTTAATGACATATCATGTTAGTTGACATTTGAAAAGTGTATGTGTGGAAATTTGATTTAGGGTGGGGAAACTTAACCGGGTTTTGTTTGTAGGTATGGATCATTTTCCCTAATTTGACATGGTTGTGGAAGCCCCAGTTTTGCTCAAGATGTGGTATAACGACCTTGAGGGGGACCACAGAAGAACCCTTTACAAATATGTAGGGGCACTGACTGAACTACTCAACATGGTTGGTTGGCTCGAGCTGATTGAAGTCCTCACATGCTATTGGGATTACAAAAAATGGTGTACCGATTTGGAATCGTGGAAATTACCCCGATAGTTGAGGAAATTTGGGATGGCATTGACACAGTTGGTACAGGGCTGAAAAGATTAGTGCGGAAACAGGAAGACATCTTAATCCCTAACAAGCCTTCTATCGAAGACATTACAAATTGGATTGGATTAGGAAAATATTACGCTTATTGGGCCAAAGATCCCAGTATCTCATTTATGGACCTCTATGTTAGATTCGGGAATGCAAGCTTTTACATGAATTATAACCAAGAGTTCAAAGTTACCTACGGAGAATGGAACGTAATCAGACCTTTATCGTTCACCGTCACGCTATTGGGAACTATGGTTTTTCCACACGGCCCGAGCCTCAATATCAACACTCTAGTGATAATGCTCGCACATACTCTATTCCACGGGCACCTAAATAAAGGGAAAGTGAAATATTATCCCATTGTTCCCGTCATTCTGTCAGACATGTATCGTGACTTGGGCAAATACAAAGAGGGACATCACTACTTTCAAGGTTGCAACCTGCTCCTCCAATGGTGGATACGATCCACTAGGCAAAGGGACATGGGACTCAACAGTTGCATACCGTTGATGATGAAAACACTCTTAAGGATTTGAACGATATGTTGTTTTGGGAAAATTTAGGAACATGAGACTAGAGGAAGATGGGCTCAGATTTTTTCCGAGCTAGGAGAAGAAGATATCCAATGGATGTTCGATCACTTCATCTCAAAAGATGTCGTTGTGGGAGACCGCAGACAACTCGTGCTTCCATTACCCGATATCCTAGGAATTCTGTCACGACTGTAATCTAGACCCCAGACGAGACCGGCGTTGTTAACTTCTCAGAGGTCGCAGACAAGCCTACTTACGTCATTCTTGCTTTATATAGGTTAATTTTATGCGGAAAATTTGAAACTTTTTGTTTCTAAATATTACTTACTAAACATTTCTAGTACATTCGTAATTTGTTCACCATCAACCATCTAACATTAAGAGATAATCAAATGAAAGGAATAGTGTAATACTTATAAAGCGTATAATTGCCAAAATGGTACCAACACATAGTCTGAATAAAAACAGGAAAGAAACGCTAGTGGAACATGCTCCATCAGCTCAACTCTAAATCTAAGCTAGAATATAAAACAGTAGCATCCTCGAAAGCATGAGGACCTACCAACTTCGGATGAATGCTGGACGTCCGGATAACTGCAACGATGATCCTGTAGCTCTATCGTCCACCTGTGCCTGCACCTAAAATAGTAGAGTTTGTATAGGGTTAGTACACACTTGTACTAAGTATGGGTATATGCAAGCACACACCAAGGACATGCATGAGAAAGAATAGATCTTTCCTAACAACATGATTTTTGGAAGTCAAGTCAGTGGACTTGCCAAATTGAGATTAGGAAAGTTTCCAAATTTGGATTAGGAAAGTAAATGAGCTTTCCAAATTTGGATTAGGAAAGTTATGCCATGAGAATAACATATGTCATCATACTTATCACATTTGCACACAACACATAACATTTACACAGCACATATCATATAGCACATAGCACCTTTTGCATGTAGCACATAACTTCTTTAATGTCATTCATTCATATGCCATGAGACCTTGGAATCATGGACTTAACATTAAGACATCCCAGAAATGAGGGCTCAACATATGGGAACTCAACTAGGGAGTCTTCATTAGCAAACACAGAGTCTGCTTCATTCATTCATACATACTTCATTTCATTTCGTTCATAGGCCAGTGTGAAAACCAGCTATACCTAGGGTGTAGTTTACGACTTTCATCGGGTTTGCTGTGCAATGATCAAGAATAACCTAGTGTTATTACCTGAGTCTAGCTCACCTCCTGATTATCCTATCCTAACACCTTTGGTATCGTTTATTTCATTATGTGCATCATTTGAGGCTGGCCTCATTCATTCATTGGGAACTTTAACTTTAACCGACATAGATCATGTGAGCATCATGAAATCCAGTGTCTCTCCCACACCGAAAAGAGGTGGAATCACCGGCCAAGGTGACCCAAAAACATGCTAGCGTACATGGGAATTTAACCCCGCCAGATCCCTATATTGGCAGTATAGGTTCGAAGACTAGGAGATGTAGGGAGATCCATACCCGGCAAGCCGGACAGTCTCATCTCATGAGAGTTACGTGAACCTTCTCCCTTCCCGAAAGAAGGCATCACCGCTCATAGCTAGTATATCGGTGCTCAGTATAAAGTTTCATTTTATTCAACTCATACGTCATGGAAGCTGACTTCTAGTATGAGGACATCATAGCTCATTAGATGATTTCTCATCTCATCATTAGTATCAAGTGTGTTAAGCTCAATACCTTCATTAGAGTGTTCATAGAGACTGATCTCTTCATTATCTTACACTCTCATAGGTGAGTACGTATTGGTAACATTTATTTAGGCTCATTCGAGATTACTCTCATCATTTACATTAATCTTATATCATGTTGTCACCACATTCATTATCATTAACACCCTTGCTTTTCATAGTTACTCACCTCTTATTACGTGAACGTTTATTTCATCATATGCCAATGCACTTGGATATTTAGTGTATCTTACACTCGTACTTAACCCTTCTAGGGTTCATCATTTCATTACATACTTCTTAGCTTCACTTACTTTGAACGTATGTTAGATTTATGCGTCTATACATTCAAGTCATGACACTT
Organism: Solanum sitiens; assembly: GCA_016801875.1. Lineage (NCBI taxonomy): Eukaryota > Viridiplantae > Streptophyta > Magnoliopsida > Solanales > Solanaceae > Solanum > Solanum sitiens. The sequence goes on from JABWTJ010000112.1 coordinate 2,105,452, forward strand.
CATTCATATTTCGTCTAAGATTATGTGATACAAGACTTATGCATCTTGTATATGTGCCAAGATCTTGATTTCGATCTAAGTATGTGGCATTATTCTCGGATATTTTATTCACATATGACTTATGTATCAATACAGAAGCTTGAGCAAGGAAACCCAAGTCTTGAATCAATTGGATATCATTTATATTTTTAATTGATTTTATTCTAATATTCATAACATTATGACTCTAAGTTAAATCACAATATTAACATTGAAGGATTAATTTTCTCCTTAGTAATAATCCTAATTTGGCCGAAGGGTTGTGGGTTCGAACCCCCACCACCCCTTTTTAATTTTATTAACTTCATCTTGCCCAATTTCGCCTAAACCAAGAGGTTGTGGGATCAAACCCCCACAGCCTCTTTTATTTTGTTCTTTAATTTGCCTAAGTAGGGAGGTTGTGGGTTCGAACCCCCACAGCCTCCTTACTTTTAATTAATTTTCGCTAGGGGCTGTGAGGTGGTGGGTTCGAACCCCCACAGCCCCATATATATTATTTTTTTTAGTTTTTTTTTCTCGCTAAGTTGAGAGCATGGACAGTGAGGTCGTGGGATCGAACCCCCACAGTCTCACTTGTTTCTAATACTTATTTTCGCCCCCTATATTCCCAGCCTTGCGGTCGTGGGTTCGATTCCCACCCCTCACGTCCTTTTTTTTTCCTGTTCTTCTTGAGTTCTGACCGAGGGGTGGTGGGTTCGAATCCCACTCCCCTCATTTATTTTACTCATTCATCCCTCCGCCTGCACCCAGGATCGACCCCCCCAACCCTCACCCATTTCCGTGGATTATTTCGCCCAAGGATGAAGTCACGGGTTCAATTCCTAGTGGCCTCATTATTTTATTTTATATTAAATTTCCAGATTCTTATGCATTAACATTTAGCCTAAAACTAACCTGTAAAATGCTGGAAATTTTAGTCACTTTTTAACTCATAGCATCAATGCATTACTTAGTTCAAGGTTACATTCATGGATCCGTTTTTAACGTATTTTTAAGTGCATCATTGATAGAATTAATTGGCTATAGGATTCTTATTCAAATCAGCCACATTTCCTTTTTATTGACATCACGATCTTCATGAGTTTGTGTACGTAAATTAACAACCACAACATTAACAATTTAGAGCATCAAGGCCGAGACCCTTGTCATGGTCACACACTTGCACACAATTACACATAATTCCGAACACATACATGGGTTGTCATTTTCGTAATTTAACGTACATTCAACACATTCACATTCAGCAAAAACATCACACATTTCTAAGTCTACCAGCATTCATACCAACCTACGAATTCGTTGGGAGCTATTGACAGGGACATGCAACGGGGAAAACAATCCTAGTTTTTGAGCCGAATATTATGAATCCTAGGGGTCTCTTGGGAAAGGGACCAAGAGTAAGAAGACCCATACCTTAATTTCCTTGTTCAACCACGAAATTGCTGCCCAAAATCCTCTCCACAAATCAGTCCAAGCTTCCTCAATCTTCCACACTACCAGACAACAACTTCTCTTTGCTTTATCGTTTTGGTTACTTTGTTTTTCTTAAAATTTCGTGTGAGTTCTTCAAGTGTGAAGAACTCTTGATATATTTTCAGTTCTTCACCTTAGTTTTGCAGAGAATAATCGTGAAAGAGAAGAGAGATGTTGACGTGAGAGAAGGAAAGAGTTAAACGTGCAAGGTAGTTTAGGCTTAGGTAAGGACTTAGTCAACTAGGACTCTTTCAAACTTTAAATAAAAATCTGATTTTTCTTTTTCCTAAATCAGCTAATATTTATTATTTAATTAAATTAATTTATCAAATTAAATAAAAGTAAGTTAAATCCTTGCTTCTAGTGGGGCTCGAACCCGAGTGACTCCCATTTGCGAAAATGGGTCATTTCGGGTTGCCCCATCCGAATTGCTTTATTTAATTAAATTAATTTATTAAATAATTAATTCCTCAGGGTAATTACAATATTACCCTTGGCTTGGAAAATACCATTTTACCCTTGACCCTCAAAACTTAAAATTTCTTCTTTTGAGTCCGGCAAAAACTCTTTCGCTTAAATCTTCGTTTTCATGAGCCTCACATGGTTGGTTCCAACCTTTACAAGCTCAATTAACTCCCAAAGTTAGTTGGCTTGGTCGTAGTAAGGGTTCTGAGGTTTGGTTCTACGCGTATCAGCCCGTGTGGACCTTGGTGTAATCGCAAGCATTCTTGAAAACCTAAGTCTTGATCCTATTCATTTTTAGGGTTGTTACATTATCCCCCCCTTAGGAACATTCGTCCCCGAATGACACTACTACTTCACGTTATAATGCCAGTCAGATCACAATAAAAGCACTATACACAGTCAATCAATAGTAACAAAATACGGGGAGGTAAGGAAACATAGGTTTAAGAGTATAAAATCTTACCTCAAGAGCTGAACAGGTGAGGGTAGCGGGCTCTCATGTCGGCCTCAGCTTCCCACGTAGCACCCTCAACAAGATGATTTCTCCACTATACCTTCACTGTGGCAATCTCCTTGTTCATCAGCCACTTGACCTGTCTGTCTAAGATCTCAACAGGTACCTCCTCATAAGAAAAGTCTTCACCAACCCCCAAACCTTCCACAGGTAAGATTGATGCTGGATCACCTAGGCACTTCTTCAACATAGATACATGAAAGACTGGATGAACAGAAGCTAGTTCTGCAGGCAATGCCAACTCATAGGCCACCTCACCCACATGCTGTAGGATCTCATATGGCCCAACATACCTCGGACTCAGCTTCCCTTTCCTACCAAATCTCATCACCCCTTTCATAGGCGATATTTTCAAATAAACCTGGTCACCAACATCAAACTCTAAGGGCCGCTTTCTGTTATCAGTAGATGACTTCTGCCGACTGTACGCAGTAGTCAACCTGTCCCTAATCATTCTGACCTTCTCTAAGGCCTCATGAATGATCTCCAACCTCAAACCACCCAACTAGAGATCTACACCTCCTACCATACAGTGCCTCAAAAGGTGCCATCCCAATGCTGGAGTGATAGCTATTATTATACGAGAACTCTATCAAAGGCAGATGGTCATCCCAGTTACCTTTGAAGTCAATCACACACGGTCTCAACATATCCTCCAATGTTTGTATGATGTGCTCCGCCTGCCCATCTGTCTGAGGGTGAAAGGCAGTGCTAATCTTCACCGGCGTGCCCAAGCTCTTCTGGAAAGATCTCCAGAAATGAGAAGTAAACTGAGCTCCTTTGTCTGAAATAATAGACAAGGGAATCCCATGCCATCTCACAATCTCATCAATATAGAGTCTCGCATAATCCTCGGCTCTGTAAGTAGACTTCACAGGGATAAAGTGGGCAGACTTAGTCAATCTGTCCACAATAACCCATATAGAGTCATGCTGCCTCCTAGTCCTCGGAAGCCCAACCACAAAGTCCATATTAATGGCCTCCCATTTCCAAGTTGGAACCTCAATAATCTGCGTCAGACCACTAGGCTTAAGATGCTCTGCCTTAACCTGCTGACAATTAGGACACTTGGCCACATATTCTGCAATGTCCTTCTTCATGCCATCCCACCAATAAATCTGCTTGAGATCATGATACATCTTGGTGGAACCTGGATGTATAGAATATCTGGAACCATGGGCCTCTACAACAATCCTGGTCCGCAAATCATCCACATCTGGCACACACAGCCTGTCTTGATACCTAAGTATGCCATCATCTCCCAAAGCGAAAGACTCATTCATCTTTATCAGCACTGAGTCCTTCAGCTCCATCAACACGGGATCTAGATGCTGACCCTGCTTGACTTTAACTACCAAGGATGATTCAGAACTAGGATGAACTGAAACATCCCCACTAGTGGAGTCAACCAAACGCACACCCAGTCTGGCCAGTCTGTGTACATCTTTTACCAGCTCCTTCTTCTCATCCTCAACGTGAGCTGTACTTCCCATGCTCATCCTGCTCAAAGCATCAGCTACAACATTAGCCTTACCTGGATGGTAGTGCACATTCATGTCATAATCCTTCAACAGCTCCAACCATCTTCGCTGACGTAGATTCAACTCCCTCTGTGTGAACACGTACTGGAGACTCTTATGGTCCGTGAACACATCTACATGCACTCCATACAGATAATGCCTCCACAGCTTCAGTACAAACACCACAGCTGCCAACTCCAGGTCATGAGTGGGATAATTCTTCTCATAAACCTTGAGTTGTCTAGATGCATAGGCTATCACCTTACCAACCTGCATAAGAACACAACCCAAACCAACCCTAGATGCATCACAATAAACAGTGTAATTCTCACCACACTTAGGAAAAGTAAGCACCAGGGCTGAAGTGAGTCTGTCCTTGAGCTCCTGGAAACTCTTCTCACAAGTCTCTGTCCATTCAAACTTGGCTTTCTTCTTAGTCAAAGCTGTCAATGAGGCAGCAATGGAAGAAAAGCCCTCCACAAACCTGCGGTAGTAACCAGCCAATCCCAAAAAGCTACGGATATCAGTAGGAGTAAGAGGCTTTGGCCAGTTCTTCACAGCCTCAGTCTTCGTGGGATCCACCTACACGCCCTGATCGGACACAACATGACCCAGGAAGGTCACTGATCTCAGCCAGAATTCACATTTGCTGAATTTGGCATACAACTGATGCTGTCTAAGTACCTGTAAGGTTAGTCTCAAATGTTGTTCATGCTCTTCCTTGGTCTTAGAGTAGATGAGAATGTCATCAATGAATACTATGACGAAAGAGTCAAGGTATTCACGGAAGACCCTGTTCATGAGATCCATAAATGCAGCAGGTGCATTCGTGAGACCAAATGACATGACTAAAAACTCATAGTGACCATAGCGGGTACGAAAGGCTGTCTTTGGAATATCTCCATCCCTAACTCTAAGCTGATGATAACCTGAACGAAGATCAATCTTAGAGAAGAAACTAGACCCTTGGAGTTGATCAAACAGATCATCTATTCTGGGGAAGGGATACTTATTCTTTATAGTGACTTTGTTGAGCTGCCGATAATCGATACACATTCTAAGGGTTCCATCTTTCTTCTTTACAAACAACACTGGAGCGCCCCAAGGGGATATGCTCAGCTGAATGAAACCCTTGTCAGTGAGATCTTTTAACTGCAGTTTCAACTCTTTGAGTTCAGCTGGAGCCATTCTGTAAGGAGGAATTGAGATTGGTTTAGTATCGGGTTTTAAGTCGATACCAAAGTCAATCTCTCGAAGGGGAGGGACTCCAGGCAAATCATCAGGAAACACATCTAAGAACTCATTCACTACTGGTACTGAGTCTATGGAAGGAATGTCATGATCTAGATCATTAACACTCACAAGATGACACAATAACCCCTTGGACATCATTTTATTAGCCTTAAGATTTGAAATCAAGGGGTTAGGACGACTCGAATTGTACCCCTCCCAGACTAACTCTTCTTCATTAGGAAAGCGAAATCTCACCACTCTACTACGACAGTCCAAGCAAGCATAACAACTGTGAAGCCAATCCATGCCAAGATTAACATCAAAATCATGCATGGGTAACTCAACCAGTTTTGCACACATAGTTTTACCACTCACAACTATTGGGGAATCCTTGTATACTCTATCAGTTCTTACATTCTCTCCTAAAGGTGTACTAACCACTATAGGATCATGTAGAACTTCAGGCAATATCTCAAAAGTAAGAGCAAGCAGAGGAGTTACAAAGGAAAGTGTAGACCCTGGATCAAGTAAAGCATAAACAGAAGTTGAGAACACTTGTAGCATACTTGTGACCACATCAGCGGACTTCTCCTGCTCCTCTCTGCCTTTCAGGGCATACAACCTGTTCCTCTTAGGAGGCTCGGCTGCTGCTGCACCCTGTGGATTAGGCCTAGGCTGGGTATTACCTCCGGCCTGACCTCTGTTCTGTAGACAGTCTCTGACCATGTGTCCACTCTTACCACAACCAAAACAGGCATTAGTGCCCTATCTGCACTCTCCACTATGAGCTCGGCCACACTTAGCACAATTCTTCTTAGGACGCTGCATCTCACCTCCATTGCCCTTCTTGGGCTCAGGTCTGCCTCCTCTAGGTGTAGCACTCCTCTGAGGATTAGAATTCCCAGAACTCTGTTGCCCCTTTTTGAACCTTGGCTGCTCACGGACGCCAAAGTTGTTCCTGTGGCCTCCATGACTGGGTCCTGCCTGATCTTGAGGCCTAGGCCTCCTAGCATCATGAACACCTCTCTTTCTGCGGCTGTCCTCTACCTGCTGGACATGCACCATCAACCTGGAAAGATCCATATTATCATGGAGCATAGCAGATCGACACTTCTCCTCCAGGTCTCCATTGATTCCTATGAGGAACCTGCTCATCTCATCTCTGCTGTTAGAAACCAGGGAAGTAGCATACCTGGGTGATTTCAACAAAGTCAGTATTATCCTCATTCTTGCTATTAAATACTAGGGAAAACAACATACCTTGACAACTTAACAAACTTCAGGGAATACTCCCTGACTGTCATAGAGCCTTGTTTGAGGTTGATGAATTCCTCAACCTTGGCCTCCCTCATCTCCCTGGGAAAGAATCTCTCCAGAAATGTTGTCTTGAATAGCTCCCATGTGACTGGCACTCCACCTAAGACACGGCTATCTTGCCACATATTGCACCAAGTCTGTGAAACATCTTTGAGCTGGTAGGAAGCCAACTCAGCCTTCTCAAACTTAGTGGCCCCCATAGCCACTAGGATCTTATGAATCTCATCCACAAACTCCTGGGGATCCTCTGATGTCCTAGACCCGGTGAAAATAGGAGGATTCATCCTCGTGAAATCCATCAGCCTGTCAGCCATGCTACGAACCAGTGGGTTCTCCCTCTGAACATCCTGTCGGTTGACTTGGGCAGTCATAGCCTGGGCCTGCATAGTAATGGCCTGTGCCACTTAGGCCAGAGATGCCCTCACTTCAGCATCAGTCAACCCAGCTGGGTTAATTGGCATGGCCACTCCTTCATCTGGAGCCTGGGGTAGATCCTGATTACCCCTAGCAGCTGCTCCTCCTCTCCTCTGACCATTTCCTCTCCTAGTGTTCATTCTCTGGAAAAACAAAAAGGATTGATGTTAGACATGCTCATAACACCAAGAATTCAGGCATTCAGAAAAGCATGATAAGATCAGAAAAAGGGAAATTTTTCTACGCATCATGCAGTCTCTAATTCAGGATAGTGGTGCACTTCACTACCATGACTTAGAAACTACTCAATGTGGTTGATGTGAACTTATTATTTTTGTAATTTAACCTAGTGCTCTGATACCAACTTTGTCACGACTGGAATCTAGACCCCAGATGAGAACGGCGTCGTTAACCTCTCAGAGGTCGCAGACAAGCCTACTTACGTCATTCTTGCTTTACATAGGTTAATTTTATGCGGAAAATTTGAAACTTTTTGTTTCTAAATATTACTTACTAAACATTTCTAGTACATTCGTAATTTGTTCACCATCAACCATCTAACATTAAGAGATAATCAAATGAAAGGAATAGTGCAATACATATAAAGCGTATAATTGCCAAAATGGCACCAACACATAGTCTGAATAAAAACAGGAAAGAAACGCTAGTGGAACATGCTCCATCAGCTCAACTCTAAATCTAAGCTAGAATATAAAACAGTAGCATCCTCGAAAGCATGAGGACCTACCAACTCCGGATGAATGCTGGACATCCGGATAACTGCAACGATGATCCTGTAGCTCTATCGTCCACCTGTGCCTACACCTAAAATAGTAGAGTTTGTATAGGGTTAGTACACACTTGTACTAACTATGGGTATATGCAAGCACACACCAAGGAAATGCATGAGAAAGAATAGATCTTTCCTAACAACATGATTTTTGGAAGTCAAGTCAGTGGACTTGCCAAATTGAGATTAGGAAAGTTTCCAAATTTGGATTAGGAAAGTAAATGAGCTTTCCAAATTTGGATTAGGAAAGTTATGCCATGAGAATAACATATGTCATCATACTTAACACATTTGCACACAACACATAACATTTACACATAGCACATATCATATAGCATATAGCACATAGCACCTTTTGCATGTAGCACATAACTTCTTTAATGTCATTCATTCATATGCCATAAGACCTTAGAATCATGGACTTAACATTAAGACATCCCAGAAATGAGGGCTCAACATATGGGAACTCAACTAGGGAGTCTTCATTAGCAAACACAGAGTCTGCTTCATTCAATCATGCCACCAACGCACAGCAACAAGCTTATGCAATTCGATTAGCTAAAGAGAGGCACCTGCAACAGCGACGGTTGCAACAACAACAATTTTCCCATTCACAGCCCCAACTACCTATTTCATCTTCTTTACAAAACAGTCCGAAGACCACATCACAATCTTCTCTGCCAGTATCAGTTTCTCCTTTGACATCCCCCACCTCAATGACCCCAATATTCTTGAGCTGATAGGAAGCCAGCTCAGCCTTCTCAGCATCTGTGGCCCCCATAGCCACCAAAATCTTATGCACCTCGTCCACAAACTCCTGGGGGTCCTCTGAAGTCTTAGACCCTGTGAAAATGGAAGGATTCATCCTCGTGAAGTCTCTCAGCCATGCTACGAACCGGTGGGTTCTCCCTCTGAACATCCTGCCGGTTGACCTGGGGAGTCATAACTTGGGCCTGCATAGTAATGGCCTGTGCCATCTGTGCCAGAGATGCCCTCACCGCAGCATCAGTCAACCCATCTAGGTTAACTGGTATATCCACTCCTTCAGATTATGCCTGGGGTTGAACCTGATTGTTCCCAGAAGCTGTACCTCCTCTCCTCTGACCAATGGTCCTCCTAGTATTCATTCTCTGGAAACAACAAAAATTAATGTTAGACACGTTCATAACACCAAGAAATTAGACATTAGGAAAAGCACGATAAGATAATAAGAAGGGAAATTTTCCTACGCATCATGCAGTCTCTAATCCAGGATAGTGGTGCACTTCACTACCATGACTTAGAAACTACTCTATGTGATTGATGTGAACTTATTATTCTCGAAATTTAACCTAGTGCTATGATACTAACTTTGTCACGACCGGAATCTAGACCCCAGACGAGACCGGCGTCGTTGACCTCTCAGTGGTCGCAGACAAGCCTACATACGTCATTCTTACTTCAACTAGGTTAATTTTTTAGGAAAATTGAAACTTTTTGTTTCTTAACTTACTTATTAAACATTCTCATTAATACATAATTGTTCACCATCAACCATCTAATATTAAGATCATCAAATGAAAGAAATATTGTAATATTGTAATAAAGATGTACTTGCCAAAATGGCACCAATACAATGTCTGAATAAAACAGGAAATAAACGCTAGTGGAACATGCTCCACTAGCTCAACTCTAAAACTAAGCTAGAATATAAATGGCAGCATCATCGAAATGCATGAGGACCTACCAAGTCCGGATGAATGCTCGATGTCCGGATAGCTTCAGCGTCAACCTGTAGCTCTAGCGTCCACCTGTGCCTGCACCTAAAATTGTAGAGTTGTATAGGGTAAGTACACACTTGTACTAAGCATGGGTATATGCAAGCACACACCAAGGACATGCATGAGAAAAGATAGCTCTTTTCCTAACAACATAATTATGGAAAGTCAAGTCAGTGGACTTGCCTAATTGAGATTAGGAAAGTTAGTGAACCTTCCAAATTTGGATTAGGAAAGTCAGTGATCTTTTCAAATTTGGATTAGGAAAGTCAGGGAGCTTTCCAAATTTGGATTAGGAAATTCATGCCATGAGAGTGACATGCATCATCATAATTATAATACTGCACACACAACAGATAACATCTTACACATAGCACATATCATATTGCATATAACACATAACATCTTTCATATCATTCATTCATATGCCATGAGACCTTGGAATCATGGACTTAACATTAAGACTTCCCAGAATGAGGGCTCAACATATGGGACCTCAACTAGGGAGTCTTCATTAGCAAACACAGAGTCTGCTTCATTCATTCATACGTACTTCATTTCATTTCATTCATAGGCCAGTGTAAACACCAGCTATACCTAGGGTGTAGTTTAAGACTTTCGTCGGGTTCGCTGTGCAATGATCAAGAATAACCTAGTGTAATTACCTAAGTCTAGCTCACCTCTTGATTATCCTATCCTAACACCTTTGGTATCATTCATTTCATTATGTGCTTCATTTGAGGCTGGCCTCATTCATTCATTGGGAACTTTAACTTTAACCGACATAGATCATGTGAGCATCATGAAATCCAGTGTCTCCCCCACACCGAAAAGAGGTGGAATGACCCGCCAAGGTGACCCAAAACATGCTAGCGTACATGGGAATTTAACCCCGCCAGATCACCATATTGGCAGTATAGGTTCGAAGACCAGGAGATATAAGGAGACCCATACCCGGCAAGCCGTGCAGTCTCATCTCATGAGAGTTACGTGAACCTCCGCCCTTCCCTAAATAAGGCATCACCGCTCATAGCTAGTCTATCGGTGCTCAGTATAAAGTTCCATTACATTCAACTCATACGTCATGGAAGCTGGCTTCTTGTATGATGACATTATAGCTCATTAGATGATTTCTCATCTCATCATTAGTATTAAATGTGTTAATCTCAATACTTTCATTAGAGTGTTCATAGAGACTGTCTCTTAATTAACTTTACACTCTCATAGGTGAGTACGTTTTGGTAACATATACTTAGGCTCATTTGAGATTGTTCTCATCTTTTACATTAGCCTCATATCATGTTGTCACCACATTCATTAACATTAGCACATTTGCTCTTCATAATTACTCACCCCATTTTACGTAAATGTTCATTTCATCATATGCCAATATACTTGGCCATTTGTGTGTTTCACACTCTTACTTAACCCTTCTAGGGTTTCGTCATTTCATTACATAATAATTATTTCATCGTATGCCAATGCACTAGGCCATTTAGTGTGTTTTACACTCATACTTAACCCTTCTAGGGTTACATCCTTTCATTACATACATTTTAGGTTCACTTGTTTAAAACGTATGCTAGAATTATGAGTCCATACACACAAACCATGATGCTTCATTCATAATTCGTTAAGTGATTTATACATTCCTAAGATTATGTAGTACAAGACTTATGTATCTTGTATATATGCCAAGATATTGATTTCGATCTAAGTAGGTGGCATTATTCTTGGATATTCTGTTCATGTATGACTTATGTATCAATACGGATGTTTGGGCAAGGAAACCAAAGTTTGAATCACTTGGATAACATTTACATTTCTCGTTGATTTTATTTTTAATCTCCATGATATTGGGACTCTAAATTGAACCCCAACATTGACATTGTTTCTTTAGTTTTCTACTTGGTTTTCCTCTTAACTTGGCCGAAGGGTTGTGGGTTCGAACCCCCACAAGCCCTTTTAATCTTTCATTAACATCACATTTCCCCTTTTCGCCCAAACCAAGAGGTTGTGGGATCAAACCCCCACATCCTCTTTTATTTTATGCTTACATTCGCTGGGAAATTGGGAGGTTGTGGGTTCGAACCCCCACAGCCTTCTTGTTTTTGTTTTTGCTTTTAATTTCGCTAGAGGCTGTGAGGTGGTGGGTTCGAACCCCCACAGCCTCTTATTTTTTTTGAATTAAATTTTGCTAGGCTAACCGTTTTGGCAGTGAGGTTATGGGATCGAGCCCCCAAAGACTCACTTTATTTTTCTTAATTATTTCGCCTTCTCCTTTCCAGCCTTGAGGTCGTGGGTTCGATCCCCACGCCTCACACTTTCTTTTTCTTTAATTTCTCTTCTCTCATTCGCAGCCTGGAGATCGTGGGTTCGATTCCCATGCCTCCCATTTATTTAATTTATTTAATTACTCTCTCCTTTCTCTTCCAGTAGCAGATTTCGATTCCCCCCAGCCCCATTTTTTATTTCCCTTTTTCGTAAATTACAGCAGCCATATAGGTTCGATTCCCCTTAACCCCATTCCCCTCTTTTTACGTTTTTAGCATTCCTTCACAGGTGAGGTCTTGGGTTCAATCCCCATTAACCTCACCTATTTTATTTTCAATTAAAACCCAAATTTTAACCTGGTTTTTGAATGAAATAAAGTGCACCAAACTGGAAATTTATTCATAGTTTTTAGCTTCCTTTCATCAACCTTTTCACGTTAGTTCTTAGGGCATTTCATGAAACCTTTAGTGCATTATTAGGTGTAGTTTAGTAGTTACATTAGTCAAGAGTTTTTCTCTCAAAACCAATAACTTCACACCCCATATGAACATCACATTGTGTACAACTTTTGCACTATAAATTCAAGGATTAAACATGCTATTTTCACACCTTCAACAGTGAGTATGTTCACTGCCAAACGTGCACACACACACATCATTTTTTTGATCACATATTGGTTGTCATTTTCGTGATTTCACGTACATAAAAATATTCACATTCAACACAAAAACAACACACATATACATACCTAAATCTACCAGCAAACAAACCCAACCTACGAATCATTTGGAGCTAGTGACAGGGACATGCAAATGGGGAACAACCCTAGTTTTCGGAGTGAATATCTTCAATATTAAGGGGTCTCTTGGTAAAGGGACCAAGAGAGAAGAAACCCATACCTTAATTGATGTTAAAACTTTGAATTTTCTGCCCAAAACGATCTCCAAAATCAGTCCAAGACTCCTCAACGTACACACCGCTCGACGGACAACTTCTCTTTGCCTTAACATTTTTGGTTACTTTGTTTTTCTTAAATTTTCATGTGAGTTCTTCAAGTGTTAAGAACTCTTGATATATTTTCTGTTCTTCACGTTAATTGGCAGAGAGCAAATGTGAAAGAGATGGTGAAACATGAGAGAGAGATCGTGAGAGAGAGATCGTGAGAGAGTAATCTAGGATTAGGAGTTTTAGTTTGTGAATTAGTCAAACTAGGACTACTTATTAATATAAATAAAAACCTGATTTAATTAGCTTAGTTAAAGGACCAGTATGCCCTTACAAAATTAGATTTTAAAACATTAATTAAATCACCAATTTGTTGCTTCCAATGGGGCTCGAACTCGGGTGGAGTGACCCTTGCAAAATAGAACATTTTGGGTCAACCCGAGCCAAATTGGTTCTTTAATTAAATTAATTAATTAATTAATTAGTTCCTTAGGGTAATTACGATATTATCCTTGGCCTGGAAAAGACCATTTTACCCCTGGACCCTCAAAACTTAAAATTTCCTCTTTTAAGTCCGGTAAAGACTCTTTCGATTAAATCTTCATTTTCGAGAGCCCTACATGGTTGGTTCCAACCTTTCCAAGCTCAACTAACTCCCTTCGTTAGTTAGCTTGGCCGTAGTAAGGGTTCTGAGGTCTGGTTCTACGCGTATCTATTCGTGTGAACCTTGGTCTAATCGCAAGCATTCTTGACACCTTAAGCATTTATCTTATTCATTTTTAGGGTTGTTACATTATCCCCCCCTTAGGAACATTCGTCCCTGAATGACACTACTCTTGACTAACAATAAGTAAGTCATCTATAGAACGTATGCATACATAGGTACTTCAATACTCCCATTGGTGAATATCTGATTCACATGATGGTGCCCATTCTAGAAACCTACTAGTAGCTTCATATTAATAGACTAAGGAATTCTTTCTTAAACTAGTCTAATTAAAGCACACAACATAAGTCAACATTTAAGCCATACAGATCAGCAACCAACATGATGACTCAAACATATTAACCTCATACTAGTGCATAACCACCATAAACAGTCAAATATATGAAAGACTAATTAAGGCTACGCACCCAAGGCTTCATCAGAAGTGCCTTCCCCTGCACCCCTAGACTTGAGTGCGAAGAATCGTTGCCTCCTTGGAGCCTCTTCACTTGGACCATTAGGCTAAACTCTCTCCTTCCCTTGTTCTTGACTTCTCCTATTCGGAGAATCCTTCACCATGTGACCTGGTTTTCCACAACTGTAACAAGTATTAGAGCCCATCATACACTCTCCTCCATGCAGTTTGCCACACTTCCTGCAAGGTGGCCTCTCCTGAGGTGTATCTACTCCATTGTTTCTCTTAACTCTGGACTCGGAATCCCTATCATAGCGACCCTTCGATGAACTTGACTCCCCTTGGTGGGAGAGTCTCTTCTTAAACCTGGGCTGCTCACGAACGCCAAAATTGTTTCTGTGGCCTCCATGGCTGGGACCTGCCTGATCTTGAGGCTTAGGCCTCCTAGCGTCACGAATAACCCTCTTTTTGCGGCTGTGCTCTACCTGCTGGACATGCACCATCAACCTGGAGAGGTCCATATTATCATGGAGCATCGCAGACCGACACTCCTCCTCCATATATCCATTGATTCCTGTGAGGAACCTGCTCATCTCATCCCTGCTGTTAGACACAAGGGAAGTAGTATACCTGGATAATTTAACAAACTTCAGTACTCACCTTATCCTTGTTGTTAGATACTAAGGAAAGTAGCATACCTGGATAGCTTAACACACTTTAGGGATTACTCCTTGACTGTTATAGATCCCTGCTTAAGGTTGATAAACTCCTCAACCTTGGCCTCCCTCATTTCTCTAGGAAAGAATCTCTCCAGAAAGGCTGTCTTAAACAGCTCCCAAGTGAATGGAACTCCGCCCAAAGCTCGGCTATCCTGCCACACCTTGCACAAAGTTTGTTCTACATTCTTGAGCTGATAGGAAGCCAGCTCAGCCTTCTCACCATCTGTGGCCCCCATAGCCACCAAAATCTTATGCACCTCGTCCACAAACTCCTGGGGGTCCTCTGAAGTCTTAGACCCTGTGAAAATGGGATGATTCATCCTCGTGAAGTCTCTCAGCCTGTCAGCCATGCTACGAACCGGTGGGTTCTCCCTCTGAACATCCTGCCGGATGACCTGGGCAGTCATAGCCTGGGCTTGCATAGTAATGGCCTGTGTCATCTGGGCGAGAGATGCCCTCACCGCAGCATCAGTCAACCCAGCTAGGTAAACTAACCTGATTGTTCCCAGCAGCTGCACCTCCTCTCCTCTGACCAATGGTCCTCCTAGTATTCATTCTCTGGAAACAACAAAAATTGATGTTAGACACGCTCATAACACCAAGAAATTAGACATTAGGAAAAGCACGATAAGATAAGAAGAAGGGAAATTTTCCTACGCATCATGCAGTCTCTAATCCAGGATAGTGGTGCACTTTACTACTATGACTTAGAAACTACTCAATGTGATTGATGTGAACTTATTATTCTCAGAATTTAACCTAGACCTATGATACCAACTTTGTCACGACCAGAATCTAGACCCCAGATGAGACCGGCGTTGTTGACCTCTCAGAGGTCGCAGACAAGCCTACATACGTCATTCTTACTTCAACTAGGTTAATTTTAGCGGAAAATTTGAAACTTTTTATTTCTTAACTTACTTATTAAACATTCTCATTAATACATAATTGTTCACCATCAACCATCTAATATTAAGATCATCAAATGAAAGAAATAATGTAATATAGTAATAAAGATGTACTTGCCAAAATGGCACCAATACAATGTCTGAATAAAACAGGAAAGAAACGCTAGTGGAACATGCTCCACTAGCTCAACTCTTAAACTAAGCTAGAATATAAATGGCAGCATCCTCGAAATGCATGAGGACCTACCAAGTCCGGATGAATGCTCGATGTCCGTATAGCTTCAGCGTCAACCTGTAGCTCTAGCGTCCACCTGTGCCTGCACCTAAAATTGTAGAGTTTTATAGGGTTAGTACACAATTGTACTAAGTGTGGGTATATGCAAGCACACACCAAGAACATGCATGATAAAAGATAGCTCTTTCCTAACAACATGATTATAAAAAGTCAAGTCAGTGGACTTGCCAAATTCAGATTAGGAAAGTTAGTGAACCTTTCAAATTTGGATTAGGAAAGTCATTGAACTTTTCATATTTGGATTAAGAAAGTCAGTGAGCTTTCCAAATTTTGATTAGGAAAGTCATGCCATGAGAGTGACATGCATCATCACAATTATCATACTGCACACAACACATAACATCTTACACATAGCACATATCATATTGCATATAACACATAACATCTTTCATATCATTCATTCATATGCCATGAGACCTTGGAATCATGGACTTAACATTAAGACTTCCCAGAATGAGGGCTCAACATATGGGACCTCAACTAGGGAGTCTTCATTAGCAAACACAGAGTCTGCTTCATTCATTCATACGTACTTCATTTTATTTCATTCATAGGCCAGTGTAAACACCAGCTATACCTAGGGTGCAGTTTAACACTTTCATCGGGTTCGATGTGCAATGATCAAGAATAACCTAGTGTAATTACCTGAGTCTAGCTCACCTCTTGATTATCCTATCCTAACACCTTTGGTATCATTCAATTCATTATGTGCTTCATTTGAGGCTGGCCTCATTCATTCATTGAGAAATTTAACTTTAACCGACATAGATCATGTGAGCATCATGAAATCCAATGTCTCCCCCACACCGAAAAGAGGTGGAATCACCCGCCAAGGTGACCCAAAACATGCTAGAGTACATGGGAATTTAACCCCGCCAGATCACCATATTGGCAGTATAGGTTCGAAGATCAGGAGATATAAGAAGACCCATACCCGGCAAGCCGTACAGTCTCATCTCATGAGAGTTACGTGAACCTCCGCCCTTCTCTAAATAAGGCATCACCGCTCATAGCTAGTCTATCGGTGCTCAGTATAAAGTTCCATTACATTCAAGTCATACGTCATGGAAGCTGGCTTCTTGTATTATGACATCATAGCTCATTAGATGATTTCTCATCTCATCATTAGTATTAAATGTGTTAATCTCAATACTTTCATTAGAGTGTTCATAGAGACTGTCTCTTCATTAACTTTACACTCTCATAGGTGAGTACTTTTTGGTAACATATACTTAGGCTCATTTGAGATTGTTCTCATCTTTTACATTAGCCTCAAATCATGTTGTCACAACATTCATTAACATTAGCACATTTTCTCTTCATAATTACTCACCCCATTTTACGTAAATGTTCATTTCATCATATGCCAATATATTTGGCCATTTGTGTGTTTCACACTCTTACTTAACCCTTCTAGCGTTTCGTCATTTCATTACATAATAATCGTTTCATCGTATGCCAATGCACTAGGCCATTTAGTGTGTTTTACACTCATACTTAACCCTTCTAGGGTTACATCCTTTCATTACATACATTTTAGGTTTACTTCTTTAAAACGTATGCTAGACTTATGAGTCTATACACACAAACCATGAGGCTTCATTCATAATTCGTTAAGTGATTTATACATTCCTATGATTATGTAGTACAAGACTTATGTATCTTGTATATACGCCAAGATCTTGATTTCGATCTAAGTAGGTGGCATTATTCTTGGATATTCTGTTCACGTATGACTTATGTATCAATACGGAAGTTTGGGCAAGGAAACCCAAGTTCGAATCAGTTGGATAACATTTACATTTTTCATTGATTATATTTTTAATCTCCATGATATTGGGACTCTAAATTTAACCCCAACATTAACATTGTATCTTTAGTTTTCTACTTGGTTTTCCTCTTAACTTGGCCGAAGGGTTGTGGGTTCGAACCCCCACAACCCCTTTTTATTTTTCATTAACATCACATTGCCCCTTTTCACCCAAACCAAGAGGTTGTGGGATCAAACCCCCACAACCTCTTTTATTTTATGCTTACATTCGCTGGGAAATTGGGAGGTTGTGGGTTCGAACCCCCACAACTTTCTTGTTTTTGTTTTTGCTTTTAATTTCGCTAGAGGCTGTGAGGTGGTGGGTTCGAACCCCCACAGCCTCCTATTTTTTTAAAATTAAATTTCGCTAGGCTAACCGTTTAGGCAGTGAGGTTATGGGATCAAGCCCCCAAAGACTCACTTTATTTTTCTTAATTATTTCGCCTTCTCCTTTCCAGCCTTGTGGTCGTGGGTTCGATCCCCACGACTCACACTTTCTTTTTCTTTAATTTCTCTTCTCTTATTCGCAGCCTGGAGGTCGTGGGTTCGATTCCCACCCCTCCCATTTATTTAATTTATTTAATTACTCTCTCTTTTCTTTTCCAGTAGCCGATTTCGATTCCCCCCAGCCCCATTGTTTATTTCCCTTTTTCGCAAATTACAGCAGCCACATGGGTTCGATTCCCCTTAACCCCATTCCCCCCTTTTTACGTTTTTAGCATTCCTTCACAGGTGAGGTCTTGGGTTCAATCCCCATTAACCTCACCTATTTTATTTTCAATTAAAACCCAAATTTTAACCTTGTTTTTGATCAAAATAAAGTGCACCAAACTGGAAATTTATTCATAGTTTTTAGCTTCCTTTCATCAACCTTTTCACTTTAGTTCTTAGGGCATTTCATGAAACCTTTAGTGCATTATTAGGTGTAGTTTAGTAGTTACATTAGTCAAGAGTTTTTCTCTCAAAACCAATAACTTCACACACCATATGAACATCACATTATCTACAACCTTTGCACATAAAATTCAAGGATTAAACATGCTATTTTCACACCTTCAACAGTGAGTATGTTCACTGCCAAACGTGCACACACACACATCATTTTTTTGATCACATATTGGTTGTCATTTTCGTGATTTCACGTACATAAACATATTCACATTCAACACAAAAACAACACACATATACATACCTAAATCAACCAGCAAACAAACCCAACCTACGAATCATTGGGAGCTAGTGACAGGGACATGCAAATGGGGAACAACCCTAGTTTTCGGAGTGAATATCTTGAATCTTAAGGGGTCTCTTGGTAAAGGGACCAAGAGAGAAGAAACCCATACCTTAGTTTATGTTCAAACATTGAATTTTCTGCCCAAAACGATCTCCAAAATAAGTCCAAACCTCCTCAACGTACACACCGCTCGACGGACAACTTCTCTTTGCCTTAACGTTTTTGGTTACTTTGTTTTTCTTAAACTTTCATGTGAGTTCTTCAAGTGTGAAGAACTCTTGATATATTTTTTGTTCTTCACGTTAATTGGCAGAGAGCAAACGTGAAAGAGATGGTGAAACGTGAGAGAGAGATCGTGAGAGAGTAATCTAGGATTAGGAGATTTAGTTTGTGAATTAGTCAAACTAAGACTACTTATTAATATAAATAAAAACCTTATTTAATTAGCTTAGTGAAAGGACCATTATGCCCTTACAAAATTAGATTTTAAAACATTAATTAAATCAACAACTTGTTGCTTCAAATGGGGCTCGAACTCGGGTGGAGTGACTCTTGCAAAATAGAATATTTCGGGTCAACCCGAGCCAAATTGGTTCTTTAATTAAATTAATTAATTAATTAATTAATTCCTTAGGGTAATTACGATATTACCCTTGGCCTGGAAAAGACCATTTTACCCCTGGACCCTCAAAACTTAAAATTTCCTCTTTTAAGTCCGGTAAAGACTCTTTTGATTAAATCTTCATTTTCGAGAGCCTTACATGGTTGGTTCCAACCTTTCCAAGCTCAAATAACTCCCCAAGTTAGTTAGCTTGGCCGTAGTAAGGGTTCTGAGGTCTGGTTCTACACGTATCAATTCGCGTGAACCTTGGTCTAATCGCAAGCATTCTTGACACCTTAAGCATTTATCTTATTCATTTTTAGGGTTGTTACATTATCCCCCCGTTAGGACATTCGTCCCTGAATGACACTACTCTTGACTAACAATAAGTAAGTCATCTATAGAACGTATGCATACGTAGGTACTTCAATACTCCCATTGGTGAATATCTGATTCACATGATGGTGCCCATTCTTGAAACCTACTAGTAGCTTCATATTAATAGACTAAGGAATTCTTTCTTAAACTAGTCTAATTAAAGCACACAACATAAGTCAACATTTAAGTTATACAGATCAGCAACCAACATGATGACTCAAACATATTAACCTCATACTACTGCATAACTACCATACACAGTCAAATATATGAAAGACTAATTAAGGCTACGCACCCGAGGCTTCATCAGAAGTGCCTTACCCTGCACCCCTAGACTTGAGTGCGAAGAATCGTTGCCTCCTTGGAGCCTCTTCACTTGGACCATTAGGCTGAACTCTCTCCTTCCCTTGTTTTTGATTTCTCCTATTCGGACAATCCTTCACCATGTGACCTGGTTTTCCACAACTGTAACAAGCGTTAGAGCCCATCATACACTCTCCTCCATGCAGTTTGCCACACTTCCTGCAAGGTGGCCTCTCCTGAGGTGTATCTACTCCATCATTTCTCTTAACTTTGAACTCGGAATCCCTATCATAGTGACCCTTCGATGAACTTGACTCCCCTTGGTGGGAGAGTCTCTTCTTAAACCTGGGCTGCTCACGAACGCAAAAATTGTTTCTGTGGCCTCCATGGCTGGGACCTGCCTGATCTTGAGGCTTAGGCCTCCTAGCGTCACGAATAACCCTCTTTTTGCGGCTGTGCTCTACTTGCTGGACATGCACCATCAACCTGGAGAGGTCCATATTATCATGGAGCATCGCAGACCGACACTCCTCCTCCAGATCTCCATTGATTCCTATGAGGAACCTGCTCATATCATCCCGGCTGTTAGACACAAGGGAAGTAGTATACCTGGATAATTTAACAAACTTCAGTACTCACCTTATCCTTGTTGTTAGATACTAAGGAAAGTAGCATACCTGGATAGTTTAACACACTTTAGGGAATACTCCTTGACTGTTATAGATCCCTGCTTAAGGTTGATAAACTCCTCAACCTTGGCCTCCCTCATTTCTCTGGGAAAGAATCTCTCTAGAAAGGCTGTCTTAAACAGCTCCCAAGTGAATGGAACTCCTCCCAAAGCTCGGTATCCTGCCACACCTTGCACCAAGTTTGTTCAACATTCTTGAGCTGATAGGAAGCCAGCTCAGCCTTCTCACCATCTGTGGCCCCCATAGCCACCAAAATCTTATGCACCTCGTCCACAAACTCCTGGGGGTCCTCTGAAGTCTTAGACCCTGTGAAAATGGGAGGATTCATCCTTGTGAAGTCTCTCAGCCTGTCAGCCATGCTACGAACCGGTGGGTTCTCCCTCTGAACATCCTGCCGGATGACCTGGGCAGTCATAGCCTAGGCCTGCATAGTAATGGCCTGTGCCATCTGGGCGAGAGATGCCCTCACCTCAGCATCAATCAACCCAGCTAGGTGAACTAACCTGATTGTTCCCAGCAGCTGCACCTCCTCTCCTCTGACCAATGGTCCTCCTAGTATTCATTCTTTGGAAACAACAAAAATTGATGTTAGACACGCTCATAACACCAAGAAATTAGACATTAGGAAAAGCACGATAAGATAAGAAGAAGGGAAATTTTCCTACTCATCATGCAGCCTCTAATCAAGGATAGTGGTGCACTTTACTACTATGACTTAGAAACTACTCAATGTGATTGATGTGAACTTATTATTCTCGGAATTTAACCTAGAGCTATGATACCAACTTTGTGACGACCGGAATCTAGACCCCAGACGAGACCGGCGTTGTTGACCTCTCAGAGGTCGCAGACAAGCCTACATACGTCATTCTTACTTCAACTAGGTTAATTTTAGCGGACAATTTGAAACTTTTTGTTTCTTAACTTACTTATTAAACATTCTCATTAGTACATAATTGTTCACCATCAACCATCTAATATTAAGATCATCAAATGAAAGAAATAATGTAATATAGTAATAAAGATGTACTTGCCAAAATGGCACCAATATAATGTCTGAATAAAACAGGAAAGAAACGCTAGTGGAACATGCTCTACTAGCTCAACTCTTAAACTAAGCTAGAATATAAATGGCAGCATCCTCGAAATGCATGAGGACCTACCAAGTCCGGATGAATGCTCGATGTCCGGATAGCTTCAACGTCAACCTGTAGCTCTAGCGTCCACCTGTGCGTGCACCTAAAATTGTAGAGTTGCATAGGGTTAGTACACACTTGTACTAAGTATGGGTATATGCAAGCACACACCAAGGAGATGCATGATAAAAGATAGCTCTTTCCTAACAACATGATTATAGAAAGTCAAGTCAGTGGACTTGCAAAATTCAGATTAGGAAAGTTAGTGAACCTTCCAAATTTGGATTAGGAAAGTCATTGAGCTTTTCATATTTGGATTAGGAAAGTCAGTGAGCTTTCCAAAGTATGATTAGGAAAGTCATGCCATGAGAGTGACATGCATCATCATAATTATCATACTGCACACAGCACATAACATCTTACACATAGCACATATCATATTGGATATAACACATAACATCTTTCATATCATTCATTCATATGCCATGAGACCTTGGAATCATGGACTTAACATTAAGACTTCCCAGAATGAGGGCTCAACGTATGGGACCTCAACTAGGGAGTCTTTATTAGCAAACACAGAGTCTGCTTCATTCATTCATACGTACTTCATTTCATTTCATTCATAGGCCAGTGTAAACACTAGCTATACCTAGGGTGTAGTTTAACACTTTCATCGGGTTCGATGTGCAATGATCAAGAATAACCTAGTGTAATTACCTGAGTCTAGCTCACCTCTTGATTATCCTATCCTAACACCTTTGGTATCATTCAATTCATTATGTACTTCATTTGAGGCTGGCCTCATTCATTCATTGAGAACTTTAACTTTAATCGACATAGATCATGTGAGCATCATGAAATCCAGTGTCTGCCCCACACCGAAAAGAGGTGGAATCACCCGACAAGGTGACCCAAAACATGCTAGCGTACATGGGAATTTAACCCTGCCAGATCACCATATTGGCAGTATAGGTTCGAAGGCTAGGAGATATAAGGAGACCCATACCCGGCAAGCCGGACAATCTAATCTCATGAGAGTTACGTGAACCTCCGCCCTTCCCTAAATATGGCATCACCGCTCATAGCTAGTCTATCGGTGCTCAGTATAAAGTTCCATTACATTCAACTCATACGTCATGGAAGATGACTTCTTGTATGATGACATCATAGCTCATTAGATGATTTCTCATCTCATCATTAGTATTAAATGTGTTAATCTCAATACTTTCATTAGAGTGTTCATAGAGACTGTCTCTTCATTAACTTTACACTCTCATAGGTGAGTACGTTTTGGTAACATATACTTAGGCTCATTTGAGATTGTTCTCATCTTTTACATTAGCCTCAAATAATGTTGTCACCACAATCATTAACATTAGCAAATTTGATCTTCATAATTACTCACCCCATTTTACGTAAATCTTCATTTCATCATATGCCAATATACTTGGCCATTTGTGTGTTTCACACTCTTACTTAACCCTTCTAGGGTTTCGTCATTTCATTACATAATAATCATTTCATCGTATGCCAATGCACTAGGCCATTTAGTGTGTTTTACACTCATACTTAACCCTTCTGGGGTCACATCCTTTCATTACATACATTTTAGGTTCACTTCTTTAAAAGTATGCTAGACTTATGAGTCTATACACACAAACCATGAGGCTTCATTCATAATTCGTTAAGTGATTTATACATTCCTAAGATTATGTAGTACAAGACTTATGTATCTTGTATATATGCCAAGATCTTGATTTCGATCTAAGTAAGTGGCATTATTCTTGGATATTTTTTTCACGTATGACTTATGTATCAATACGGAAGTTCGGGCAAGGAAACCCAAGTTCGAATCACTTGGATTACATTTACATTTTTCATTGATTTTATTTTTAATCTCCATGATATTGGGTCTCTAAATTGAACCCTAACATTAACATTGTATCTTTAGTTTTCTACTTGGTTTTCCTCTTAACTTGGCCGAAGGGTTGTGGGTTCGAACCCCCACAACCCCTTTTTATTTTTCATTAACATCACATTGCCCCTTTTCGCCCAAACCAAGAGGTTGTGGGATCAAACCCCCACAGCCTCTTTTATTTTATGCTTACATTTGCTGGGAAATTGGGAGGTTGTAGGTTCGAACCCCCACAGCCTTCTTGTTTTTGTTTTTGCTTTTAATTTCGCTAGAGGCTGTGAGGTGGTGGGTTCGAACCACCACAGCCTCCTATTTTTTTTAAATTAAATTTTGCTAGGCTAACCGTTTTGGCAGTGAGGTTATGGGATCGAACCCCCAAAGACTCACTTTATTTTTCTTAATTATTTCGCCTTCTCCTTTCCAGCCTTGAGGTCGTGGGTTCGATCCCCACGCCTCACACTTTCTTTTTCTTTAATTTCTCTTCTCTCATTCGCAGCCTGGAGGTCGTGGGTTCGATTCCCACGCCTCCCATTTATTTAATTTATTTAATTACTCTCTCCTTTCTCTTCCAGTAGCCGATTTCAATTCCCCCCAGCCCTATTTTTTATTTCCCTTTTTCGCAAATTACAGCAGCCACATGGGTTCGATTCCCCTTAACCCCATTTCCCCCTTTTTACGTTTTTTGCATTCCTTCATAGGTGAGGTCTTGGGTTCAATCCCCATTAACCTCACCTATTTTATTTTCAATTAAAACCCAAATTTTAACCTTGTTTTTGACCGAAATAAAGTGCACCAAACTGGAAATTTATTCATAGTTTTTAGCTTCCTTTCATCAACCTTTTCACGTTAGTTCTTAGGGCATTTCATGAAACGTTTAGTGCATTATTAGGTGTAGTTTAGTAGTTACATTAGTCAAGAGTTTTTCTCTCAAAACCAATAACTTCACACCCCATATGAACATCACATTGTGTACAACTTTTGCACATAAAATTCAAGAATTAAACATGCTATTTTCACACCTTCAACAGTGAGTATGTTCACTGCCAAACGTGCACACACACACATCATTTTTTTGATCACACATTAGTTGTCATTTTCGTGATTTCACGTACATAAAGATATTCACATTCAACACAAAAACAACACACATATACATACCTAAATCTACTAGCAAGCAAACCCAACCTACGAATCATTGGGAGCTAGTGACAGGGATATGCAAATGGGGAACAACCCTAGTTTTCGGAGTGAATATCTTGAATCTTAAGGGGTATGTTGGTAAAGGGACCAAGATAGAAGAAACCCATACCTTAATTGATGTTCAAACGTTGAATTTTCTGCCCAAAACGATCTCCAAAATAAGTCCAAGCCTCCTCAACGTATGCACCACTCGACGGACAACTTCTCTTTGCCTTAACGTTTTTGGTTACTTTGTTTTTCTTAAAATTTCATGTGAGTTCTTCAAGTGTGAAGAACTCATGATATATTTTGTGTTCTTCACGTTAATTGGCAGAGAGCAAACGTGAAAGAGATGGTGAAACGTGAGAGAGAGATCGTGAGAGAGTAATCTAGGATTAGGAGTTTTAGTTTGTGAATTAGTCAAACTAGGACTCCTTATTAATTTAAATAAAAACCTGATTTAATTAGCTTACTGAAAGGACCATTATGCCCTTAAAAAATTAGATTTTAAAACATTAATTAAATCACCAACTTGTTGCTTCCAATGGGGCTCGAACTCGGGTGGAGTGACCCTTGCAAAATGGACCATTTCGGGTCAATCCAAGCCTAATTGGTTCTTTAGTTAAATTAATTAATTAAATAATTAATTTCTTAGGGTAATTATGATATTACCCTTGGCCTGGAAAAGACCATTTTAACCCTGGACCCTCAAAACTTAAAATTTCCTCTTTTAAGTCCGGTAAAGACTTTTTTGATTAAATCTTCATTTTCGAGAGCCCTACATGGTTGGTTCCAACCTTTCCAAGCTCAACTAACTCCCCAAGTTAGTTGGCTTGGCCGTAGTAAGGGTTTTGAGGTCTGGTTCTACGTGTATGAATTCGTGTGAACCTTGGTCTAATCACAAGCATTCTTGACACCTTAAGCATTTATCTTATTCATTTTTAGGGTTGTTACATCATACCTCCTCATAAAGCTTACACATGGAATGCTAATGCACACAATCCTAACCCAATCCCTCTAGTCCCAAGGGTGGAGTTGGTATCCTACCAGCTTAAGGTTGTGTCTCACATATGGTTCACACTTTAGAAAGACAACATGGGTGCGGATGTAGATACTGTGACTTAAGATTGTTTTATTTGAGATTTTCTTGACAGGTTCTTCCCGAGAGATTTAAGGGAGGCTAGGTATTAGGAGTTTATTAATTTGAGGTAGGGTTCCATGTTAGACATCCAAGAGTACGGACTGAACTTCACAAAATGCACCAAGTATTCTCAACACATGGTTGCCGATCTAAGGGCACAAATGAGAAAGTTTTTTTGGGGGGTATTGGATCTGGTGAAGACCGAGTGAAGAACTCTATGCTTTTAGGGGATATGTGTAGTGACCCCCTTTTGGAAGTATACTACCCTTTAATGAAGAGAGCTAATTAATACTTGTGACATTCCAAAGGCGATTAACAAGGGAATATTGATTATAATCTAGTAGAGGGATTAGGTTCATAACGAATAATTTTGTTAAGTATGTGCATCTTGCCCATTTAAACATTTATTTGATGTAAAAACTGATATGGAGACGAATTTTGACTTATGACGGAAGACCCTCCCAAATTAATTTAAGAAAAATAATCTACGAGCTTTTCATGCATATAATATCCTCAAACTTAAGGATGCAATAACAAGAATATTACCAACTTCTGAGTACCAAAATCAGCTGGTTCAGGCTTCACACAAACTTTCAAAACAAATAGTAACTTAAGTATATTACAAGACTTGGGTCTACACACCCAAAAAGATCAAAACATATATCCATACTTATATTACAAGACATGGTAACATGATCAAATCAGTCCTCAAAACTTGATATAAATATACAACGTATAGATCATGTACAAGTCCTAAGGTTTACACAAAATATAGATGCCTATATGCAAATGTGATCTTCCTTATGGCTCTCAAAATCTTCATCTCCAATAGCAAACATCATGCATCCCCTCGAACATTCCCCACAACAGAAACAACCATCGCTAAGCATATAAGTTATTGGTATAACAACTATAGGTTTGGGGCCCTCAGATTTGTCAAGATACCTCAAGTCATGTGCAGCACAATCGAAACATAATATATAAATCAAGTAAACATTATAATAAGAGTATCAAGTTCGATATTTAAAGATCCAAATGTCAAGAACACTCATAACACCATCTTCCAAGAGATTCAATAACAAGGCTCGCCATAGATATACATCATGTTGTCACACCAAGCACGCACATGTATCAAGAAGGGACGACACCCTGTATGAAGAAGGTTAAAAGTCTAATAATCAAGAGAACCAAGAACCATATAAAAAATTTCTTTCCAGTTCATACTTAAAATGGATAATTTCCCTTCGTATGACGGACTAAAAATCCAGAGTCAAGATGGAAAATGATCCAAATCAAGAGGCATGCCAATAGTGACAAAGTCACAACCACAAGAAGGACTAGGTCCCAACAAGAGTGCCAAGTGATCAAAGAATTTGTACAAGTGGCGGGTTACACAAGTGTCATTAATGTCATAAAGGATACCAACACAATGATGCAAAGTTACAAGAGGTAACCAAGGTACCAAGATAAATTTTCAGATATACCAGCAGGTAAAAAGAGTACAAATAGAAGTTTAAACACAAACATCAGTTCTTTAGCATAGAAATAGTCCAACACACCTTCGCGAGTCCAAACAGTAGACCAATCAATGTATCAAGGTCCTCAACTTGTTCACGAGGATATACAACCTTAAAAATACAATTAAATAAATTCTATAATTCCTAGTATCTTAATAATGTCAAAGTAAAATAGGATAATCATCACAAGCAAGCTTAGCCTTTCCAAATACGACTATGCAACCAGAATAGTGATTCTGGTCAGCTTAATATCGCACGTCGTAACTTAGATTTGGAAAGGAAAACAGAAAAATTGGACTTTATAACCTTAATGAAAGATGTAGGTACAACTCTTAAGTTTGAAAAAAAAAACAAGAATCACCGCAAAATATATTTTGTACAAAAATATATACTCAAAACACTAACAATTGTCCATACAAGATTTCTAATTTCGAAATCATGACAGAACTTGTCTTATGTTGCGTGCCATATATCAAATCCTAAACAGGTAAAATAGAGTTTTGCATAAGCATAAGAGTTGTAGATATACGAATTATCTTTCCAAATAATATTTAGTCACTGTAAACAAAGTTCTATAGAAATAGATTTATCATCACTTACAGAAGAGAAGTGTGTATCTCGAATTCAAGCCAAAAGGATCAAGTTTTTCTCTTGTGAATTTGAATAGAAACTATTTAAATAATGTTCGAAGGTTCTTAGTTTTCATTTGAAATGAAAATCACTAGATGAGGTGTCAAAATATAGTCTCAAGAGTGAAGCTCAATCACATATACAATTGTCACTAAAAGGTGTTGCCCAATTATTGTTGTCACGACCGGAATCTAGATCCCAGACGAGACCGGCGTTGTTGACCTCTCAGAGGTCGCAAACAAGCCTACATACGTCATTCTTACTTCATCTAGGTTAATTTTAGCGGAAAATTTGAACTTTTGGTTTTCTTATTTCATGCTAAACATTCTAAACTTAACATCTTAGGCGTTAACAAATAAACCATCTAATGTAGAGATAATCAAATGAAAGAAACAGTTCATAATTGCATTAAACGTATTTTTCCCAAAAGGACACCAATACAAAGTCTGAAATGAAAGTGGAAAGAAACACTAGTGTAACATGCTTCACTACCTAAAGCCTACATCTAAGCTAGACAATAACGGTAGACGTCCTCGAAAGTATGAGGGCCTACCAAGTCCGGATGAAAGCTCCACATCCGGATAGCTGGAACGTCAGCCTGTAAGCTCTAGCGTCCACCTGTGTCTGCACCTAAAAATATAGAGGTGTATGAGATTAGTACACACTTGTACTATGTATGGGTATATGCAAGCACACACCAAGGACATGCATGAGTAAGAATAGCTCTTTCCTAACAACATTATTATGGAAAGTCAAGTCAGTGGACTTGCCAAATTGGGATTAGGAAAGCTAGTGAGCTTTCCAAATTTGGATTAGGAAAGTCAGGGAGCTTTCCAAATTTTGATTAGGAAAGTCAATGAGCTTTCCAAATTTGGATTAGGAAAGTCATGCCATGAGAGTAACATGTATCATCATACTTATCATATTGCACACAGCACATAACATCTTTCACATAGCACATATCATATTGCATATAACACATAACATCTTTCATATCATTCATTCATATGCCATGAGACCTTGGAATCATGGACTTGACATTAAGACTTCCCAAAATGAGGGCTTAACATATGGGACCTCAACTAGGGAGTCTTTTTTAGCAAACACAGAGTCTGCTTCATTCATTCATACGTACTTCATTTCATTCTTTCGTAAGCTAGTGTAAACACCAGTTATACCTAGGATGTAGTTTAAGACTCTCCTCGGGTTTGTTGTGCAATGATCAAGAATAACCTAGTGTCATTACTTGAGTCAAGCTCACCTCTTGATTATCATATCCTAACACCTTTGGTATCGTTCATTTTAATCATGTGCATCATTTGAGACCGGCCTCATTCATTCATTGGGAACTTTAACTTTAACCGACATAGATCATGTGAGCATTATGAAATCCAGTGTCTCCCCCACACCGAAAAGAGGTGGAATCACCTGCCAAAGTGACCCAAAACATGCTAGGATACATGGGAATTTAACGCCGCCAGATCCCTATATTGGCAGTATAGGTTCGAAGACTAGGAGATATAAGGAGACCCATACCCGTCATGCCGGACAGTCTCATCTCATGAGAGTTACGTGAACCTCTGCCCTTCTCGAAAGAAGGCATCACCGCTCATACCTAGTCTATCGGTGCTCAGTATGAAGTTCCATTACATTCAACTCATACGTTATGAAAGATGGCTTCTAGTATGAGGACATCATAGCTCAATAGATGATTTCTCATCTCATCATTAGTATTAAGTGTGTTAATCTCAATACTTTCATTAGAGTATTCATAGAGACTGGTCTCTTTATTAACTTTACACTCTCATAGGTGAGTACGTTTTGGTAACATTTACTTAGGCTCATTTGAGATTGTTCTCATCTTTTTCATTAGCCTCAAATCATGTTGTCACCACATTCATTAACATTAGCACATTTGCTCTTCATAATTACTCACCCCTTTTTCGTAAATTTTCATTTCATCATATGCCAATGCACTTGGCCATTTGTGTGTTTCACACTCTTACTTAACCCTTCTAGGGTTTCATCATTTCATTACATAATAATCATTTCATCGTATGCCAATGTACTTGGCTATTTAGTGTGTTTTACACTCGTGCTTAACCCTTCTAGGGTTACATCATTTGATTACATACATCTTAGGTTCACTTATATTTAAACGTATGCTGGACTTATGGGTCTATACATACAAGCCATGAGGCTTCATTCATAGTTCGTTTAAGTGATTCATATCTTCCTAAGATTATGTAGTACAAGACTTATGCTTCTTGTATGTATGAAAAGATCTCGATTTCGATCTAAGTAGGCGGCATTATTCTTGAACATTTAATTCACGTATGACTTATGTATCAATACAGAATTTGGGCAAGGGAACCCAATTTCGAATCCCTTAGACAACACTTACATTTTTTTCATTTATTGTATTTTGGTCCACACGGCTTGGGACCCAAGATCGAGCCCCAACGCCTTCATTTTAATTTTTCCCTTTGTTTTTCTCTTCATTTCACTCAATGGGATTGAGAGGATGTGGGATCAAACCCCCACAACCTCATTTACTTTTTATTTTCATTACTATTACTTTCTCTCCTTTGGCCGAGGGGTTGTGGGTTCGAACCCCTACAACCCCTCTTTAATTTCTTTTATTTTTCTCCTTGAATATGCCTAGGAGGTCGTGAGTTCGATTCCCACACGCCCCCCCCCCTTTATTTTTCTTTTATTCTCCTCCTTAATCTGCCTAAGAGGTCGTGGGTTCTATTCCCAAATGCCTCCCCCTTTATTATTCTTTTATTCTCCTCCTTAATCTGCCTAAGAGGTCGTGGGTTCGGTTCCCACATGCCTCCCCCTTTATTTTTCTTTTATTCTCCTCCTTAATCTACCTAAGAGGTCGTGGGTTCGATTCCCACACGCCTCGCTCTTTATTTTTCTTTTATTCTCCTCCTTAATCTGCCTAAGAGGTCGTGGGTTCGATTCCCACACCTCATATTTTCTTTCTTTTCATTTTTCCTTAAGTTTTGACTGTGAGGTTGTGGGTTCGAATCCCACTCCTCTCAATTCTTAATTTCATATATTTTCCATCCAGGAGCACCCAAGTTCGAACCCCCTCAGCCCCCATTTCTTTATTCACGTTTTAATTGTTTTCAAGGGTGAGGTCGCGAGTTCGATTCCTAATGGCCTCACCTAATTTATACCCATTTAAATTTCCAGATTTATTCATCTATGTTTAGCCGAAAACAAACTTATAATTTGCTGGAAATTTTGTCACATTTTTCATCTCACTTCCTTCAACATTTACACTTGAATTCATAGGGTAATTTGTAGATCATTCAATACGTTCTTAGGTGCATTTTTCATGGATTAATTTAGCCAAAACCAAACTTGTAAGTTGCTGAAAATTTAATCATTTTTCAGCTCATTTTCACCCACATTTTCACTTGAACTCTTAGGGAAATTCATAGATCTTTTAACATGTTTTGGGGTGCATTTTTCATAGATTCATTTAGCCAAAAGATTGATACTCAAATCAGCCACACTTCCATTTTAATGAACATCACGATTTACATAGGTTTATGCACGTAAAATAACAACCATAACATTATTAATTTTTGGAGCCTTAATCCGAGAACCTTACTCACTGTCACATACTTGCACACACACACTTGCACATAATTTCGAACACAAGGGTTGTCCTTCATACGATTTCAAGTACACAAACATAATCATATTCATCACGAAAACATAACATACACCTAAATCTACCAGCAATCATACCCAACCTATGAATCATTGGGAGCTAGTGACAGGGACATGCAACGGGGAACAACCCTAGTTTTCGGACTGAATAATCTGAACCTTAAGGGGTCTATTGGGAAAGGGACCAAGAGAGAAGAGAACCCATCCCTTTTTGACGTTAAACCCTCAACTTGTTGCCCAAAAACTCCACCCAAGATCACCTCTAAGCCTCCTCAATGTCAACACCACACGACAGACAACCTCTCATAGCCTAACGTGCGATTAACGTTTGTTTTCTTTTGATTTCGTGTGAGTTCTTCAAGTGTGAAGAACTTGATTTATTTTTCTGTTCTTATCTTATTTTGGCAGAGAGAATACATGAGAAAGAAGAAGAGAGATTGAGCGTGAGAGTTGAGATATAAACGTGAGAGAGTGGGAGTTGTATGAGGCTTAGGAGTCTAGTTTTAGAACTTAGTCAACGAGGTTTTGTTTAATTATAAAAAACTCTGATTTCTATTTTATTTTAAATCAGCTAATGAATAATAATTATTAATTAATTACATTAATTTAATAACTTAAATAGAAAACACTTTAATTCATTGCTTCCACCTAGGTTCGAACCCGGGTGGAGCAAGACTTCACTTCAAGAGCACATTTCGGCCCTCTCTCCCCAAAATTTCCCCTCCACCTTATTAATCAAATATTTAATTATATATTTAGGGTAATTATAATACTACCCTTAGCCAACAAAAAGAACATTTTACCCCTAGACCCTCCAAACCTAAGATTTCCCCTTTTTAAGTTCGGTAAAGACTCCTTCAAGTAAATCTTCGTATTCGAGAGCCCTACATGGTTGGACCCAAACTTTCCCAGCTCAAATAACTCCCCAAGTTAGTTGGCTTTGCTGTAGCAAGGGTTCCGAGGTCTAATTCTATGCGCATCAATCCGTGTGAACCCTGGTCTAATCGTAGGCATTCTTTACACATTAAGCATTACTTATCATATCCATTTTTTTAGGTTATTACATTATCCCCCCCTTAGGAATATTCGTCCCCGAATGACACTACTCTTTACTAACATTAAGTAAGTCATCTATAGAACGTATGCATACATAGGTAATTCAATACTCCCATTGGTGAATATCTAATTCACATATTAACATGATGGTGCACATCCTTGAAACCTACTAGTAGCTTCACATTAATAGACTAAGGAACTCTTTCCTAAACTAGTCTCATCAAAGCATACAACATAAGTAAACATATAAGTCATACAAATCAGCAACCAACATGATGACTCAAACATATTAACCTCATACTAGTGCATAAACACCATACATAGTCAAATATATGAAAGACTAATTAAGGCTATGCACCCGAGGCTTCACCAGAGGTGCCTTCCCCTGCACCCCTAGACTTGAGTGCGAAGAATCGTTGCCTCCTTGGAGCCTCTTCACTTGGACGATTAGGATGAACTCTCTCCTTCCCTTGTTCTTGACTTCTCCTATTCAGACAATCCTTCACCATGTGACCCGGTTTTCCACAACTGTAACAAGCGTTAGTGCCCATCATACACTCTCCTCCATGCAGTTTGCCACACTTCTTGCAAGGTGGCCTCTCCTGAGGTGTATCTACTACATTGTTTCTCTTAAATCTGGACTCGGAATCCCTATCATAGCGACCCTTGGATGAACTTGACTCCCCTTGGTGGTATAGTCCCTTCTTAAACCTGGGCTTATCCCAGATTCCAGTATTACGCTTCCTTGAAAAATTCTCATCAGCTTGACTTGACCTGTTCCCTTCCCTAGTGTGCTTCATCTTCCTACTCTGGAAAGGTCCATGTTTTCATGCAGCATAGCTGTACTACACTCTTCCTCGAGATCCTCAGCAATCCCTGTCAAGAATCTACTCATCTCGTCTTTGCTGTTAGACACAAGAGAAGTGGCATACCTGAATAATTTCACAAACTTCAGGGAATACTCCCTGACTGTCATCGATCCCTGTTTAAGGTTGATAAACTCCTCAACCTTGGCCTCCCTCATCTCCCTAGCGAAAAATATCTCCAGGAAGTCTGTCTTAAACAGCTCCCAAGTGACCGGAACTCCGCCCAAAGCTCGGCTATCCTGCCACATCTTGCACCAAGTCTGTGCAACATCCTTGAGCTGATAGGAAGCCAGCTCAGCCTTCTCAGTATCTATGGCCCCCATGGCCACCAAAATCTTATGCACCTCATCCACAAACTCCTGGGGGTCCTCTGAAGTCCTAGACACTGTAAAAATGGGAGGATTCATCCTCGTGAAGTCTCTTAACCTGTTAGTCATGCTACGAACCGGTAAGTTCTCCCTCTGAACATCCTGCCGGTTAACCTGGGCAGTCATAGCCTGTGCCTGCATAGTGATGGCCTGAGCCATCTTCTGGCGCACCTCCACATCAGTCAACCCAGCTGGGTTAACCGGCATAGCCACTCCTTCAACTGGAGCCTAGGGTGGAACATGATTGTCCTCAGCAGTTGCTCCTCCTCTCCTCTGACCAATGGTTCTCCTAGTATTCATTATCTGAAAACAACAAGGATTGATGTTAGACACGCTCATAACACAAAAAAATCAGACATTAGGAAAAGCACGATAAGACCAGAAGAAGGGAAATCTTCCTACGCATCATGTAGTCTCTAATTCAGGATAGTGGTGCACTTCACTACCATGACTTAGAAACTACTCAATGTGGTTGATGTGAACTTATTATCCTCGAAAGTTAGCCTAGTGCTCTGATACCAACTTTGTCACGATCGGAATCTAGACCCCAGACGAGACCGGCGTCGTTGACCTCTTAGAGGTCGCAGACAAGCCTACATACGTTATTCTTACTTTATCTAGTATATTTTAGCGGAAAATTTGAACTTTTTATTTTCTTATTTCATGCTAAACATTTTAAACTTAACATCATAGGAGTTCACAAATCAACCATCTAATGTAGAGATAATCAAATGAAAGAAACAGTTCATAATTGCATTAAACGTATTTTTGCGAAAACGACACCAATACAAAGTCTGAAATAAAAGTTGAATGAAACACTAGTGGAACATGCTCCACTAGCTAAAGCCTACATATAAGCTAGACAATAATGGTAGACGTCCTCGAAAGCATGAGGGCCTATAAAGTCCGAATGAAAGCTCCACGTCCGGATAGCTGCAACGTCAGCCTGTAAGCTCTAGCATCCACCTGTGCGTGCACCTAAAAATATAGAGGTGTATGGGATTAGTACACACTTGCACTAAGTATGGGTATATGCAAGCACACACCAAGGAAATGCATGAGTAAGAATAGCTCTTTCCTAACAACATTATTATAGAAAGCCAAGTCAGTGGACTTGCCAAATTGGGATTAGGAAAGCTAGTGAGCTTTCCAAATTTGGATTAGGAAAGTCAGGGAGCTTTCCAAATTTGGATTAGGAAAGTCAGTGAGCTTTCAAAATTTGGATTAGAAAAGTCATGCCATAAGAGTAACATGCATCATCATACTTATCATATTGCACACAGCATATAACATCTTTCACATAGCACATATCATATTGCATATAGCACATAAAATCTTTCATATCATTCATTCATATGCCATGAGACCTTGGAATCATGGACTTGACATTAAGACTTCCCAAAATGAGGTCTCAACATATGGGACCTCAACTAGGGAGTCTTCTTTAGCAAACACAGACTCTGCTTCATTCATTCATACGTACTTCGTTTCATTCTTTCATAAGCTAGTGTAAACACCAGCTATACCTAGGATGTAGTACTCTCATCGGGTTTGCTGTGCAATGATCAAGAATAACCTAGTGTCATTACTTGAGTCTAGCTCACCTCTTGATTATCCTATCCTAACACCTTTGGTATCGTTCATTTCATTATGTGCATCATTTAAGACTGGCCTTATTCATTCATTGGGCACTTTAACGTTAACCTACATAGATCATGTGAGCATCATGAAATCCAGTGTCTCCCCCACACCAAAAAGAGGTGGAATCACCGGCCAAAGTGACCCAAAACATGCTAGTGTACATGGGAATTTGACCCCGCCAGATCCCTATATTGTCAGTATAGGTTCGAAGACTAGAAGATATAAGGAGACTCATACCCGGCATGCCGGACAGTCTTATCTCATGAGAGTTACGTGAACCGCCGCCCTTCCCGAAAGAAGGCATCACCGCTCATAGCTAGTCTATCGGTGCTCAATATAAAGTTCCATTACATTAAACTCATACGTCATGAAAGTTGGCTTCTAGTATGAGGACATCATAGCTCAATAGATGATTTCTCATCTCATCATTAGTATTAAGTGTGTTAATCTCAATACTTTCATTAGAGTGTTCATAGAGACTGGTCTCTCCATTAACTTTACACTCTCATAGGTGAGTACGTTTTGATAACATTTACTTAGGCTCATTTGAGATTGTTCTCATCTTTTTCATTTTCCTCATATCATGTTGTCACCACATTCATTAACATTAGCACATTTCCTCTTCATAATTACTCACCCCTTTTAACGTGAATGTTGATTTCATCATATGCCAATGTACTTGGCCATTTGTGTGTTTCACACTCTTACTTAACCCTTCTAAGGTTTCATCATTTCATTACATAATAATCGTTTCATCGTATGCCAATGCACTTGCCCATTTAGTGTGTTTTACACTCGTACTTAACCCTTCTAGGGTTACATCATTTCATTACATACATCTTAGGTTCACTTATATTTAAACGTATGCTGGACTTATGGCTTTATACATACAAGCCATGAGGCTTCATTCATAGTTCGTTTAAGTGATTCATATCTTCCTAAGATTATGTAGTACAAGACTTATGCATCTTGTATGTATGTCAAGATCTCGATTTCGATCTAAGTAGGCGGCATTATTCTTGAACATTTAATTCACGTATGACTTATGTATCAATACGGAATTTGGGCAAGGAAAACCAATTTCGAATCCCTTAGACAACACTTACATTTTTTCATTTATTGTATTTTGGTCCACACGGCTTGGGGACCCAAGATTGAGCCCCAACACCTTCATATTAATTTTTCCCTTAGTTTTTCTCTTCCTTTTTAACTCAATGGGATTGAGAGGATGTGGGATCGAACCCCCACAACCTCATTTACTTTTTATTTTCATTACTATTACTTTCTCTCATTTGGCCGAGGGGTTGTGGGTTCGAACCCCCACAGCCCCTCTTTAATTTCTTTTATTTTTCTCCTTGAATCTGCCTAGGAGGTCGTGGGTTCGATTCCCACACGCCTCCCCCTTTATTTTTATTTTATTCTCCTCCTTAATCTGCCTAAGAGGTTGTGGGTTCGATTCCCACACGCCTCCCCCTTTATTTTTCTTTTATTTTCCTCCTTAATCTGCCTAAGAGGTTGTGGGTTCGATTCCCACACGCCTACCCCTTTATTTTTCTTTTATTCTCCTCCTTAATCTGCCTAAGAGGTCGTGGGTTCGATTCCCACACGCCTCCCCCTCTATTTTTCTTTTATTCTCCTCCTTAATCTGCCCAAGAGGTCGTGGGTTGGATTCCCACACCTCACATTTTCT
This sequence comes from Solanum sitiens, assembly GCA_016801875.1. Classification (NCBI taxonomy): domain Eukaryota; kingdom Viridiplantae; phylum Streptophyta; class Magnoliopsida; order Solanales; family Solanaceae; genus Solanum; species Solanum sitiens. The sequence goes on from JABWTJ010000112.1 coordinate 2,143,083, forward strand.
TTATTTTCATTTTTCCTTAAGTTTAGACTGTGAGGTTGTGGGTTAGAATCCCACTCCTCTCAATTCTTAATTTCATATATTAATTTCCAGCCAGGAGCACCCAAGTTCGAACCCCCTCAGCCCCCATTTCTTTATTCACGTTTTAGTGATTTTCAAGGGTGAGGTCGCGTGCTCGATTCCTAATGACCTCACCTAATTTATACCCATTTAAATTTCCATATTTATTCATCTATGTTTAGCCGAAAACAAACTTATAATTTGCTGGAAATTTTGTCACATTTCTCTGCTCACTTTCTTCAACATTTACACTTGAACTCATAGGGTAATTTGTAGATCATTCAATACGTTCTTAGGTGCATTTTTCATGGATTCATTTAGCCAAAACCAAACTTGTATGTTGCTAGAAATTTAGTCATTTTTCAGCTCATTTTCACCCACATTTTCACTTGAACTCTTAGGGAAATTCATAGATCTTTTAACACGTTTTGGGGTGCATTTTTCATAGATTCATTTAGCCAAAAGATTGATACTCCAATCAGCCACACTTCCATTTTAATGAACTTCACGATTTACATAGGTTTATGCACGTAAAATAACAACCATAACATTATAAATTTTTGGAACCTTAATCTGAAACCTTAGTCACTGTCAAATACTTGCACACACACACTTGCACATAATTTCCAACACATGGGTTGTCCTTTATAGGATTTCAAGTACACAAACATAATCATATTCATCACGAAAACATAACATACACCTAAATCTACCAGCAATCATACCCACCCTACGAATCATTGGGAGCTAGTGACAGGGACATGCAACGGGGAACAACCCTAGTTTTCGGACTGAATAATCTGAACCTTAAAGGGTCTCTTGGGAAAGGGACCAAGATTGAAGAGAACCCATACCTTTTTGACGTTAAACCCTCTACTTGCTGCCCAAAAACTCCACCCAAGATCACGTCTAAGCCTCCTCGATGTCAACACCATACGACAGACAACCTCCTTTAGCCTAACGTGCGATTAACGTTTGTTTTCTTGTGATTTCGTGTGAGTTGTTCAAGTGTGAAGAACTTGATTTATTTTTCTGTTCTTGTATCTTATTTTGGCAGAGAAAATACGTGAGAAAGAAGAAGAGAGATTGAGCGTGAGAGTTGAGATATAAACGTGAGAGAGTGGGAGTTGTATGAGGCTTAGGAGTCTAGTTTTAGGACTTAAATAACAAGGTTTTGTTTAATTATAAAAAATCTGATTTCTATTTTATTTTAAATCAGCTAATGAATACTAATTATTAATTATTTACATTAATTTAATAACTTGAATAAAAATCACTTTAATACATTGCTTCCACCTAGGTTCGAACCCGGGTGGAGCAAGACTTCACTTCAAGAGCCAATTTTCGGCCCTCTCTCCCCAAAATTGCCCCTCCACCTTATTAATTAAATAATTAATTATATATTTAGGGTAATTATGATACTACCCTTATCCAGGAAAAAGAACATTTTACCCCTAGACCCTCCAAACCTAAGATTTCCCCTTTTTAAGTCCGGTAAAGACTCCTTCGAGTAAATCTTCGTATTCGAGAGCCCCACAAAGTTGGACCCAACCTTTCCCAGCTCAACTAACTCCCCAAGTTAGTTGTCTTGGCTGTAGCAAAGGGTTTCGAGGTATGGTTCTACGTGCATCAATCCGTGTGAACCCTGGTCTAATCGTAGGCATTCTTGACACATTAAGTATTACTTATCATATCCATTTTTTTAGGGTTGTTACAATTGTGTGCTGGCCAAAATGCATATATATACACTTATATGTATATACTTGATACCAACACTTTCAATTTGCATGTAATTCTAATTAGTCAAATTATGTAAATACCCCCATACAATACCTTATATTACGATCACAATTTATGTTTAGCAAGGTTTCAAATATTACAAAATTTCAAGTTCCGTAAATAAGAGTAAAACATACTGTAGTAATTAAGAAATGGTGCATCGACATGCGAAAGTTGGTCTATTATTTTAGGGTTGTTACAATATGGAAATATCCAGGCTAATGACTCACGCTCAGCGGGTTGATGAAGATAAGATAAAGTAAATGGCTAAGAACACCAAAAACGCTAGAACATGCAACTATGAGTACACTCAGCACAAGTCGGGCGGTGAAAGTCACTCATAGTTTTATAAGAACTCTTCAGCCCCACCACCTTCATCAGCTAGTGCTCCATCTCCCGGGTTGCGACGGGATTAGAAAGGTAGGGCCTCAGGCTCTAAGTCTCAACGGTTCACTTCAGGTAACAAGACTTTCCCGACTTGTCCAAAGTATAGTAAAACCCATTCAAGCTAGTGTATTGCAGACAGAAAAGGATGTTTTGGGTGTGTTCAGACATATGTTAAAGTATTGTTCTTCTTTCAGGCAGGGGAAAAGAGACAACAACAATATGTCTCAGTCTACAGCTTCAGCAACACTAGTTGGCCACCCAAACCAACAGGGTACTTTATCTGGTTCAAGTAGCGGTCACCGCCAGAAAAAGTTGTATTGTCTCCAAGCTCGTTAAGACCAAAAAGATCTCCTGATGTGGCCACTAGTACATCAGGAATATTTAGTTTAGATAATTATGCATTGTTAGATTCAGGGGCTACATTGTCGTTCGTAACTCCTTATATAGAAGTCAACTTTGGTGTTAGTCCAAAAACTCTTTTAGAACCCTCTTAGTGTCTACTATAGTTCGTGACCTAGTTATATCTAGATTGGTATACACAAATTGCCCCATCATAATCTCTCAAAATGTCACCTTAGCAGATCTTGTAGAGTTAGAAAAGTAGATTCCAGTATCATTCTAGGCATGGATTAGGGACATTCATGTCATGCCTCAGTCGATTGTAGAACTAGAATAGTTCAATTTAGGTTTCCAAACAAGCCAGTCTTAGAATGGAAGGGTAGTAGCTCACTGCCTATGGTCGATTCATCTCTTGCCTTAAGGTCGAAAAAATGATTTCCAAAGGATTTATCTATCATGTTGTTTAGGCTAAGGATTATAACTCTAAAACCCCAATGTCAAAACACTCAAAATTAACTAGGTTAAACTATAGTATATCATGTGTGTATTAGATATTAAGGTATTTAAATGATGAATAATATCTTTTGAAGTCATTTTGTCTAGTTTGGAAGTCAAACGTCAAAGAACGACTAAGACGTTTGGAAATTAGTCCTTTTGGTGTGCTAGTGTGTCCTTGTTTGTTCTTCATGTTTTAAGGTTTTGTTTAGAGTCTAAAATTAGAATGGATGACCCTAACACTTAGATGGACATATGTAGGGTTTAAACGTCCGAGCACGACTCCCTAAGGACTGAGCAAAAGGTCCTTGAGGAGGACCCAAGGTGTGGCAAGTAGGCTGCCAAGGCAGCGACTAGGCAGCCTATTTTGAAGCTGCCTACACGTCGCCCAATCTACACTTGAAGGGAAAAAAAGTTTCCCTACAACGCATGTTCAACACAAACCATTCTGCCTCAAAATATTCCAAAACCAAGAATTGCAAGTGTCCCCGCGAGGCGCAACCATGTCCCAGATTTGGTCATGTCATTTTTAAGTCAAATTTGACTTGGTTAAAATGTCCAATAAGTGTAGGGGTCTTTTGGTTACTTTGGGGATTATTTAAAAACAGGTATTGAGTCACTATAACCCCAAATTCAACAATCAAAACAAAACCCTCAAGCCAAAACAAAATCTCTCCATTCCTTCTCTCCAAAACCGCCATTTTTGAAGCTTTGAAGCTCTAAGGAAGGACAAATTCTCCAAATTTTTCAACCTAATTTCGTGGGCTTTCTACGAATAAGGTATGGTGATTTCATCATTGATTCTTCTCTCATTCAAGGATCCAATTTCAAAGGGTTTTCCAAGATATTCAAAAACCTTGAAATCCTATTTTGAATTCTAAGCATGGGTTCTTGCATGAAAAGGGTTTAAATCAATGTTTTATGAAGTAATTGATGTTAATTGGTGGTTTTAAGATAAAAAAACTCCATGAACCCATGTATTCCTTGAATTCCTAATTTTGGCTCTAAAGTGGGTGAATTGATCATGGTTGAATCTTATTAAATTCATGTATAGATTGTATTGGGCTATTGAATTATGTATTGACCCATGTTAGAATTATTCATAGCTTGCCTCATAATGTTGACATCAATATTGAGTGTTGTTTGATCATTGATATAGACAAATTATTGTCTTAGTCCTGTAAATATTATCATTGGTATGAATCTTGTTGTCTTATATGAAAGACTTATATGGAACCTTGAATATGAAAAGAAGTTTAAGAATAAGCTATCTATGAAAAGAGTATTATGAGTTGGTAAGACTTTGTAATAGTACCTTATCTAATGCACCTAGGGAATGAATTACTCTGTGACAATAAAGGAAACGCACCGACAGGATATGATTGTGGTAGTAGCTCTACTTGAGGATGACTAGAGTACAATGAAGCCCTTGATATCCCTTAACCATGTGCCAACATGGGATGAGTCTTAGTTCTACTTCCAGGGTGTGGGGTTCTTATGGCACCAGATTCTATACCAAGCTAGTATGGTCTATGCCGGTTATGCCTATTCTAATCATATGGCATGTACATTTAGTATTAGATAGGTGCTACAACGTGCAGGTAGTGGAATGGGACGCTATCTACATATGGAATGAGTAGACCTTGAAGATGCTAGGATGAGTTTCCTAAGTCTTCCAAGACCATTATGTAAAGTCCTCCAATTGTTTAATTGTCTGTTAAATAGTTTAATGAATAATGTTGACTTAGTTAAAGCATATTAAATAGAAAGGTTCTTATCTAAGGTAGCTTTGAGGATTGCTTAGGTGGGCTTTAAGAGGGTGTATGGGCGGTCTCTACATGTCTTACTTAGGTGTGTCATAGAGTAACCTTAGGTTGAGAGTCTAAATGATGAAAAGCAATATTCTTGCTTTGACAGTCTTGAGGATCATCTAGGTGTGTGTGAATAGGTAGTATGGGCGGCCGCTTGATATTTTACTTAGGTGGGTCTTAGGATAACCTTTGGTAGGAGGTCTAAATGTTTATATGGAATCTTAGTGATTATGGTTGTATCTTGTCGATTACTTGAATATGTCTTATATGTGATTGTTGACTTGTACTATGTCTTTTAAACTCTTATGATGAAGGTTTCTATCAAAAGAGCATGAAAAGTATGTTTTAAAGAAAATGTCAATTTTTGCATGGTTTTCTTACATGTTCACCATACTTAGTGCATTCATTTTTCTAATTCCATATGTTTCTCTATGTCTATAAGTGTAGGTGGCAAGTGAGGATTCTCTTAGAATTTGAAGCTTGGGAAATAACATTCTCTCAAGAAGCTTGGTATGTCCTCATATGTTTGAGGATATGGCTTATGTTTTAGTTTCCTTTTCTAAGAGACTTTGTAATAGACTATATTTTCTTTTCAAATGATGTTGTTGTCACCCTATGGTATTATATGTATCTAAGATGGCTATGATGAAACTTAGTTCTTTCTTATATTTCTGTAAAAGATTTTGAATATTGTGATGAAAAGTTTTAATTCTGCAGTGCTTTTCATTTATATGAGATGAATGATATTTAAGGGCTTATATAAGACCTCCGAGATGTTAAATACGCCATGTAACTTCTAGGATATGCACTTGGGTTGTTACAAATTATGAATACTCTTTAGGATTCAAAGTCATAAAAGCCACGTCTAGTAGAGTCTTGTTCATTGGTGGTGAGTCACAACACATCTATGAGCGAGAGGCTGTAGGACTATAGAAGTTTCACCTTCTTCATTACTCTTGTGTCTTTCCATAGAGTTGAGGTTATAAGTGTCTTTTCCTAATCTCTTATATTGTGCTACAATATATGAATACAAGAAAGACACCCTCAAGGAGAGTGGATGAGGAAGTGGTGAATGAGGGAGTTCCTCCCCAAGGTGGACAAGGTCCGAATGATGAACAAGTTCTACGAGGTGTTCAAGTTCCTCAAATTGAACAAGTACCTATAGTTATTCGAGGGAATGAGGTTCCGGTGGTTCCCCCGTACATGACTAATGGGGAGGTTAGAGGAGATCTTGTTACCCTAGCCCGAGACATGACGGCTCAAGCAAATAGAGAGGTGAGGCCAAGGATGAATGCTCTTGAGAGTACCATGACATCAAGTTTGAGGGACTTTTTGAGGAAGAATCTTCCTACTTTCCTTGTCTCTAGGGTGGGAGAGGATCCCCACTCCTTCGTGGATAAGGTGTATAAGATAGTTAATTCTATAGGGGTGACTTCTAGGGAGAATGCGAAGTTAGATTCATACCAATTGAAAAAGGTTGCTCAAGTGAGGTATACACAATGGAAGGATATAGACCGGTTGAATCGGGTCCTATAGAATGTGAAGAGTTTAAAGAAGCGTTCTTAGAGAGATACTTTCCCCATGAGAAGAGTGAGGTTAAGGTTGAGGAGTTTATAAACCTTAGGCAAGATAATATTTACCGTATTGTCTAAGTATGCTTCATCCTTGGTCTCTAACCCTAGAGATGAGATGAGTAGGTTCTTGACCGGTGTTTCCTATCTTGTGAAGAAAGAGCGTTGTACGACAATGCTTCATAGTGACATGACTCTATCTAGGTTTATGGTGTTTGCTCAATCAGTTTAGGATTCTAAGCTTGGTAGGAGAGGAAGAGATTCCAAGAGGGGAAGAACCAATGAGCAAGGTCAACCTAGGTTTAAGAATAGGGCTCCAAATCAAGATGTTCCTGCTTCTAAGGCCAACTTTGAGAGGTGTGGTGGTTCTAAAATTGATAAACGTACTTGCTCAAATTGTGGGAAGAAGCACTTTGGGAAGTGTATAGCTTGAACTAATGGGTGTTTTGGTTGTGAGAAGGATGATCACAAGGTGAGAAATTGTCCTACGATTGCGGCTAGAGGGAGAGAGGCCAAAAAGGTAAGGTTCATATTCCTCCAAATCATGGTCGTTTCTATAACCTCCAAGCTAAAGCTAATCCGGATGAAGGTACCGGTAAGTTATATTGTTCTCCTTTTGTTGTGATGGGTTCTTTCTAAGTGGGGGAGAGTATGGTAAATATTTGGGTTGATGGGTTTTGTCTCTTCTCTTCTATTCTATTCTAGATTAAGAGTTAGAACTTTTAGTAGCATGTTGCATGAGTTTAGGAGTGTAAGTGAATATGAATTTCATTGTTCTCCTTACATTATGCATATTTTCATGAGGTTATATTTATATGGTAAATTGGGCTTAAATGATTTTGTCTTGCATATTGTTATGTCTCTATCATAAATTGCTTAAATGTTGCATGAGTGAACTTGTAAGCATGCTTAACAGTGAAGTCTTTTAAAATGTTTTATAATTATGTTTTATGAGAAATGGAAATAATGTGATGAGCATGATAAAATATGTGGAAAAGGAAGTTCCTCTTATATGAAATGAGAAGGTAGAGTCTTATTGCATGATAAGTTGTAGATGTTGTTCCTACTTTCTTGTTGTGTTTTTGAGTCTCTTAATTATGTGGAGTTGATGTTCCTCCAAGCTTTGTTTATTGTGTATGATATTGTTTGGTTGTCATCTACTAGTCATGAGCCCTAGAACCTTGATACTGTTAGAAGAATGTTAGTGTCATTCGAGGAAGAACGTTTGTCTAAGTGGGGGAGAATATCACAACCCTAAAAATTAAATAGGTTAAATTAGAGTCTATGATGTGGGATATTAGTTATTAAGGTGTTAAAATTATGAATAATATCTTTAGAAGTCAGTTTGTAGAGTTTGGAAGTCAAACGTTAAAGAACGGCCAAGACGTTAGGAAGCTAGTCCTTTTGGTGTTCTAGTGTATCATTGGTTAATGTGCATGTTTTAAGGTGTTTTTTAGAGACAATTCTAACACCTAGAGGGACATATGTAGGTCAAGACGTCCAAGTATGATTCTCCAAGGACCGACCAAAGGGTCCTTGAGGAGGACCCAAGGTGTGGCAAGTAGGCTGCAAAGGCAGCGACCAGGCAGCCTTTTTTGAAGCTTCCTGCATGTCGCACAGCCTACACTGAAGGGAAAAAATGGTTCCCTATGATGCGGTCTCAATACAAACCATTCTACCTCAAAACTTTCTAGAACCAAGAATCGAATATGTCCCCGCGACGTGCAACCATGTCCCAGATTTGGTCGAGTAGTTTTTAAGTCAAATTAGACTTTGTTAAAATGTCCAATAAGTGTATGGGTCTTTTGGAAACTTTGGGGATTATTTAAAAACGGTTATTGAGTCACTATAACCTCAAATTCACCCAATCAAAACGAAACCCTCAAGTCAAAACAAAAGCTCTCCCTTCCTTCTGTCCAAAACCTCCATTGTTGAAGCTTTGAAATTCCAAGGGAGAAGGCCAAACTCTCCAATTTTTTCAACCCAATTTCGTGGGCTTTCCACCAATAATGTAGGGTTATCCATCCTTGATTGTTCTCTCATTCAAGAATCCAATTCCAAAGGCTTTTCAAATATATTCAAAAACCTTGAAATCTTATTTTGAATTCTAAGAATGATTTCTTGCCTGAAAAAGGTTTAAATCAATGTTTTATGAAGTAATTTATGTTAATTGGTAGTTTTAAGATCAAAAACTCCATGAACCCATGTTTTCCTTGAATTCCTAATTTTTGTTCTAAAGAGGGTTAATTGATCATGGCTTAATCTTATTGAATTAATGTGTAGATAGTATTGGGCTATTGAATTATGTATTGATCCATGTTATAATTATTTATAGCTTGCCTTATAATTTTGATGTCTATATTGAGTATTTTTGGATCACTTATATAGAGGAAGTGATGGCTTAGTCTTGTGTATATTATCATTGGTATGAATCTCCTATAATGAGAATTGATTGGAAAGAATAAAGAATGGTGATGATGGCTATTGGAAGGTGGTGAGTTGACCTAATTCCTTTGTTTAGCATAGAATCAATATTGAATTGTCATTGATTGGTATGGTCCAATTATGGTGGCGGTGTTTAATTGTTATATATGTTATGAACATGGCCTTGTCGGCATTATTATGTGAATCATGTTATAGCTTGTATAGATGAACAATGTGAAGAATGATATTGTGCATGTGCATGTGTGAGGTGAGAGTATGATCCCTCTAAATGATGGTATGATGATGTTGTGTCTTGATTGGTAGACTTAGATTCCTCTTCTTGATACATGAGAGCTTATAGATTATGAACTCTTGACTTTGTAGGCTTAGGAACCCTTGTCATGTATGTGTATGAATGAATGAAAGAATGAAGTCTTAGGATTGGTGGGACTTAAGTAGGTGTCCTTATATGAAAGACTTATATGGAACCTTGAATATGAAAAGAAGGTTAAGAATAAGCTATCTATGAAAAGCGTATAATGAGTTGGTAAGACTTAGTAATGGTACCTTATTTAATGAACTTAGAGAATGAATTACTCTATGAGAATAAAGAGAAAGCACCGAGAGGATACGCTTGTGGTAGTAGCTCTACTTGAGGATGATACTAGAGTACAAAGAGGCCCTTGATATCCCTTAACCATGTGCCAACATGGGATGAGTCTTAGTTCTACCTTTGGCATTAAGAACACCTTCCACGGTGAAGGGTCCTTATGACAACGTATTCCATACAAAGCTAGTATGGTCTATGTCGGTTATACCTATTCTCATCATATGGGATGTACATTATAGTATTAGATAGGTTCTACAACGTGCAGCTAGTGGAATGGGACGCTATCGACGCATGGCATGAGTAGACCTTGAAGATGCTAGGATGAGTTCCCTAAGTTTTCCAAGACTATTATGTAAAGTCCACCAATTGTTTAATTATCTCTTAATTTTTTTAATGAATAATGTTGACTTAGTTAAATCATATTCAATAGTGTCACGACCGGAATCTAGACCCCAGACTAGACCGGCGTCCTTGACCTCTCATAGGTCGCAGACAAGCCTACATACGTCATTCTTACTTCATCTAGGTTAATTTTAGCAGAAAATTTAAACTTTTTGTTTTCTTATTCCATGCTAAACATTTTAAACTTAACATCATGGGCATTCACAAATCAACCATCTAACATAGAGAAAATCAAATGAAAGAAATAGTTCAATTATGTAATAAATGTATAATTGCCAAAATGGCACAATTACAATGTCTAAAATAAAAATGGAAAGAAACACTAGTGGAACATGCTCCACTAGATAAAGCCTACATCTAAGCTAGATAATAACGGTAGACATCCTCAAAAGCATGAGGGCCTACCAAGTCCGGATGAAAGCTCCACGTCCGGATAACTGCAACGTCAACCTGTAAGCTCTAGCGTCCACCTGTGCCTACACCTAAAAATATAGAGTTGTATGGGATTAGTACACACTTGTACTAAGTATGGGTATATGCAAGCACACACCAAGGACATGCATGAGAAAGAATAGATCTTTCCTAACAACATGATTATGGAAAGTCAAGTTAATGGACTTGCCAAATTGGGATTAGGAAAGTTAGTGAACTTTCCAAATTTGGATTAGGAAAGTCAGTGAGCTTTCCAAATTTAGATTAGGAAATTCAGTGAGCTTTCCAAAATTAGATTAGGAAAGTCATGCCATGAGAGTAACATCCATCATCATACTTATCATATTGCACACAACACATAACATCTTACATATAACACATATCACATAGCATATAGCACATAACATCTTTTATAACATTCATTCATATGCCATGAGACCTTGGAATCATGGACTTGACATTAAGACTTTCCAAAATGAGGGCTCAACATATGGGACCTCAACTAGGGAGTCTTCATTAGCAAACACGGAGTCAGCTTCATTCATTCATACGTACTTCATTTCATTTCGTTCATAAGCTAGTGTGAACACCAGCTATACCTAGGATGTAGTTTAAGACTTTCATCGGGTTTGCTGTGCAATGATCAAGAATAACCTAGTGTCATTACTTGAGTCTAGCTTACCTCTTGATTATCCTATCCTAACACCTTTGGTATCATTCATTTCATGATGTGCATCATATGAGGCTGGCCTCATCATTCATTGGAAACTTTAACTTTAACCGACATAGATCATGTGAGCATCATGAAATCCAGTGTCATGAAACCCCACACCGAAAAGAGGTGGAATCACCAGCCAAAGTGACCCAAAACATGCTATCGTACATGGGAATTGAACCCCGCCAGATCCCCATATTGGCAGTATAAGTTCTAAGACTAGGAGATATAAGGAGACCCATACCCGGCATACCGGACAGTCTCATCTCATGAGAGTTACGTGAACCTCCTCCCTTCTCGAAAGAAGGCATCACCGCTCATAGCTAGTCTATCGGTGCTCAGTATAAAGTTCCATTACATTCACTCATACGTCATGGAAGCTGGCTTCTAGTATGAGGAAATCATAGCTCAATAGATGATTTATCATCTCATCATTAGTATTAAGTGTGTTAATCTCAATACTTTCATTAGAGTGTTCATAGAGACTGGTCACTTCATTAACTTTACACTCTCATAGGTGAGTACGTTTTGGTAACATTTACTTAGGCTCATTTGAGATTGTTCTCATCTTTTACATTAGCCTCATATTATGTTGTCACCACATTCATTAACATTAGCACAATTGCTCTTCATAATTACTCACCACATTTTACGTGAATGTTCATTTCATCATATGCCAATGCACTTGGCCATTTGTGTGTTTCACACTCTTACTTAACCCTTCTAGGGTTTCATGATTTAATTACATAATAATCATTTCATCGTATGTCAATTTACTTGGCCATTTAATGTATTTTACACTCGTACTTAACCCTTCTAGGGTTACATCATTTCATTACATACATCTTAGGTTCACTTATTTTTAAACGTATGCTAGACTTATGGGTCTATACATACCAGCCATGATGCTTCATTCATACTTCGTTAAGTGACTCATATCTTCCTAAGATTATGTAGTACAAGACTTATGTATCTTGTATGTATGCCAAGATCTCGATTTCGATCTAAGTAGGTGGCATTATTCTTGAACATTTAATTCACGTATGATTTATGTATCAATATGGAAATTTGGACAAGGGAACCCAAGTTCGAATCCCTTGGACAACACTTACATTTTTCCTTGATTTTATTTTTGATCCTCAAGACATTGGGAACCCAAGATCGAGCCCTAACACCTTCATTTTATTTTTCCCTTAGTTTTTCTCTTCATTTTTCGCTCAATGGGATTGAGAGTATGTGGGATCGAACCCCCACAACCTCATTTTCTTTAAATTTCTTTTTCTTTAAACTCTCTCCTTTTGGCCAAGGGGTTGTGGGTTCAAACCCCCACAACCGCTTTTATTTTTTTATTAAATTTTCCTTGACTATCTTGAGTTGACCATGAGGTTGTGGGATCAAACCCCCACAGCCTCTCTTTATTTTTGTTTGATTCTCCTCCTCAAATCTGCCTAAGAGGTCGTGGGTTCGATTCCCACATGCCTCCCCCTTTATTTTCTTTTATTCTCCTCCTTAAATCTGCCTAAGAGGTCGTGGGTTCGATTCCCACACCTCACATTTCTTTTCTTTTTATTTTTCTTTCTCCTTTACTGTCTGAGAGGTTGTGGGTTCGAATCCCACTCCTCTCATTTCTTATTTTCATAATTCATTTTCCAGCCAAGGTCATGGGTTCGAATCCCCTTCACCACATTTCTTTGTACTTCTTTATTTTTCATGGTTTTTAACATGGTGAGGTCACGGGTTCAATCCTCCATGACCTCACTTGTTTTAATTCATTTTTAAACTTCAAAAATTCAAGTATTCTGGCCGAAAACTCCATCATTAAGTGCTGGAAATTTTATTAAATTTTCTAGCCTTTATTTAACAACATTCATACGTTCGTTTTGTGGTATTTTCACAATTTGTTTAACGCGTTTTTAGGTGTAGATTCATTGTTGTTTTAGCTTAGATTTTTCCACTTAAGATCACACATCACAATTTACACACCTTATGCACAATAATTCCAATCATCAAACAAGCCATTTTAAGACTTCAAAACGGAGAACAACAACAAACATTTTACACATTGCACCACATCATTTTCGGTTGACATCATTGAACATGCTTGCTATTTCCATAAACAAAATCACAAATAACATCATATTTCACACTTAGCTACCAACAACCATACCAACAACATGATTTCTAACCTAATTTAGATTGAAATCGGAAGGAGACTAGGGACAAGGAATTCAACAATAAAGGGGACAGCCCTAGTTTGATACGTTGAATTTCGTAGAAAGAAATTTCTCTTGGATAAAGGATTCCAAGAGATAAAACCCATACCTTGTTGTAGCTTTCCATACCTTCCATGTGCTGCCCAAATCCTCCCCTAAACCTTCAACACAATCCCGTCGAGAAGATGATGCAAAGTTTTCATTTCTTAAGTTAGCTTGCTTGCTTGTATATTTTTTTTTTTTTTGTAAGTTGTTTGAGTGTAGAGAACTTTTAATTGCTTTCAAATGTGTTTATCTTCTGTTTTTGCAGCCAAGAAAAACAATTTGGACGAGAGAGAGAGAGAGAGAGATTTAGGCGTGAGAGAGAGAGTTTGTGCGAGATAGTGCCTCTTAAAACTAGGATAGTTGGCAAGACTTAGTCAATTTAAAAAAAATATTAATAGATAAATAAATAATTAATAATTAATAATAAAATCTGATTTTCCTTTTTAAATCAGCCATAAATTATTGAATCATTGCTCGCACCTAGGTTCGAACCCGGGTGGAGTAAGACTTCATTTCAAGGGCTCAATTTCGGCCATCTCTCCCCAAATTGCCCCTCCTCTTTATTAATTAAATAATTAATTACATATTTAGGGTAATTATGATACTACCCTTATCCAGGAAAAAGACCATTTTACCCCTAGATCCTTCAAATCTATGATTTCTTCTTTTTAAGTCCGGTAAAGACTCATTCGAGTAAATCTTCGTATTTGAGAGCCCTACATGGTTGGACCCAACCTTTCCAAGCTTAACTAACTCCCCAAGTTAGTTGGCTTGGGGTTCCGAGGTCTTGTTCTATTCGCATCAATCCGTGTGAACCCTGGTCTAATCGTAGGCATTCTTGACACATTAAGCATTTCTTATCTTATTCATTTTTAGGGTTGTTACATTATGCCCCCCTTAGGAACATTCGTCCCCGAATGACACTACTCTTTAAAAACAATAAGTAAGTCATCTATAGAACGTACGCATACATAGGTAATTCAATACTCCCATTGGTGAATATCTTATTCACATATTAACATGATGGTGTTCATCCTTGAAACCTACTAGTAGCTTCACATTAATAGACTAAGGAATTCTTTCCTAAACTAGTCTCATTAAAGCATACAACATAAGTCAACATATAAGTCATACAAATCAGCAACATATATGATGACTCAAACATATTAACCTCATACTAGTGCATAAACACCATTCATAGTAAAATATATGAAAGACTAATTAAGGCTACGCACCCGAGGCTTCATCAGAAGTGCCTTCCCCTGCACCCCTAGACTTGAGTGCGAAGAATCTTTGCCTCCTTGGAGCCTCTTCACTTGGACCATTAGGCTGAACTCTCTCCTTCCCTTGTTCTTGACTTCTCCTATTCGGACAATCCTTCACCACGTGACCCTGTTTTCCACAACTGTAACAAGCGTTAGTGCCCATCATACACTCTCCTCCATGCAGTTTGCCACACTTCCTGCAAGGTGGCCTCTCCTGAGGTGTATCTACTCCATTGTTTCTCTTAACTCTGGACTCGGAATCCCTATCATAGCGACCCTTGGATGAACTTGACTCCCCTTGGTGAGAGAGTCCCTTCTTAAACCTGGGCTGCTCCCGGACGCCAAAATTATTTCTGTGGCCTCCATGGCTGGGACCTGCCTGAACTTGAGGCTTAGGCCTCCTAGCATCAGGAACGCCACTCTTCTTGCGGTTGTTTTCTACCTGTTGGACATGCACCATCAACCTGGAGAGGTCCATGTTATCATGGAGCATCGAAGACCGACACTCCTCCTCCAGATCTCCGTTGATTCCTGTGAGGAACTTTCTCATCTCATCACTACTGTTAGATACAAGGGAAGTAGCATACATGGATAATTTAACAAACTTCAGTACTCATCTCATCCTTGCTGTTAGATACTAAGGAAAATAGCATACCTGGATAGTTTAACAAACTTCAGGGAATACTCCATGACTGTCATAAATCCCTGCTTAAGGTTGATAAACTCCTCAACGTTTGCCTCCCTTATCTCCCTGGGAAAGAATCTCTCCATGCAGACTGTCTTAAATAGCTCCCAAGTGACCGGGACTCCGCCCAAATCTCGGCTATCCTTCCACATCTTGCACCAAGTCTATGCAACATCCTTGAGCTGATAGGAAGCCAGCTCAGCCTTCTCAATATTTGTGGCCCCCATAGCCACCAAAATCTTATGTACCTCATCCATAAACTCCTGGGGGTCCTCTGAAGTCTTAGACCATGTGAAAATAGGAGGATTCATCCTCGTGAAGTCTCTCAATCTGTCAGCCATGCTACGAATTGGTGGGTTCTCCCTCTGAACATCTGATACGCTCAAACTTACTTCTCAAATAAGAAGTAAAGCGGTCGTATCAAGTAAAGAACCCAACTAATGAGGTTGGGATCGATCCCACAAGGAAAATAGTTCAGACTTAACTTTATTTTATTATTACTATTATTTAGCCAACTGTTTTCCAATAAACCAAAAGACAAAAAGGGGGGTTTTATTTCTAAATTAATGAAAATAATTAACTAAATAAGAATGAACAACTAACAATTTTAACTTTCAGAGTTTAATCAAATTATAAAAGTAACTAGGGTTTTAGTGTTCCCCACAGGTTCCTAACTTGGTAAATCTAACTATAACATCTCTATCCTGATATCTTGCATGTAAAGTGATAAGTTATGTATCTCTAAATCCTTGGTCCGGCATCTAGAGAATTTCACTCCGCACCTTGGTCCGGCTACGTGTGTTGCTATACTAACCCTTATCTTTACCTCATATTAAACATCGTATTCGGTATTTGACTAAGCTATTAACTCGTACCAACCAATACTAGTCTATTAGATAGTCTACACTAAATCTATGTTGATAATTCTTTTCCTATTATCTACCTCCTTGGTCCGGCAAGTAGCATTAAGGCGAGTTCTAACGTTGGCCACCGTTAAAAAGAATTCTAAACGAAAGAATTATCAATACATGCAAGACACCACTCTAGAAATTGTTATTGAAGTTAGATTTCTACCTTGTTATTCACCCATGGTTCCCACAACCCTAGCTATGAGGTTTAGTTACCCATGTTCGTAATTACACAATTCATATTGTTAATGGAAAAGTTCATGCACTTACTTTTATGAAAACGAATAATTTCCCAGAATTCAACTTGATTAATCACCGAAATCCACAACAATCAATTCCCGGAAAATATCTTAATTTCCAAAATCAAGAGTTTACTAATATAATCGAAGAACTATAAACTAAAAATTATCCAGAAAGTCTAACCTCAAAAACGAGGTTTTTCCAACTATTTATAAGAAAAATAAAAACCTAATCAAATAAGGATTCTATTTACTAAAAATCTGTCCAAACGCGTCTGGGTCGACGGACCACGTGACGGACCGTCATGGACACGACGGACCGTCATAGCCTCCGTCGTCCCATACTTCACATCTTCTCACGTTGCTTTCTTCATTCCCCCCGACGGACAGGTATGACGGACCGTCGCAAGGATGACGGCCCGTCGAGGGTCTTCGTTCCAATACACTTGAACTTTGGAATTTTGGGTACTGGGATTACTCTCTGATAATTACGACGAACATGCAGGACGGACCGTCGTATCTGTGACGGTCCGTCACGAACTTCCGTAATCCCACACTTGGTCAGACTTCCCCAAATTTCCTTCAGCAACTTCTTCCTTCACTACGATGCCACCTACGGACCGTCACAGCCGCGACGGACCGTCATAGGCTCCGTAGGTGGTCTCTTCTGCAATTCTTTCTCAAAAACTCCCGCGTTCTTCCTTAGACAGATTTTCTGCAAACAAAGATAAACTTATATCAAAATCAACACAAAAAGGCTCTCGACACACACTAAACTTAAGGAAAAAGTATTAGAAATACCGTGAAACCACGGTACATCAACACCCTCAACTTAAATTCGTTGTTTGTCCTCAAGCGACGCACTATGACTCACTACAAATTCTTTGTACAAAAGTATCCATATTTTAATTTCCGCAATCATTTGGCTATCAACCTCGATTATTCTCATTATGTTCATGCATGGTCTCACTATTAGGCATTGATTTGTGTAGAATCAAACCATAACCCAGATTTACTACGCAATGATGCCTATCCTCTTCAATTTCTCACCGAGATGCTAATATTTCTGGTATTACAACTCCTGTCCTTACTTCAAATAACATCCTCATTTTTCACACAATGATTTTAGTTTGAGTATAAGGATCACGTTTCGACACTCACTCTCAGAACAAATTCACCACTCATTTATACATATTGCCATAGGCTTGCCCTTATTTTCACTACTTCAAATTCCTCATACACACTTAGGATCACAATAGGACTTTTTTAGATTGTAACATAGGCTCAGGATCAGGTAGGGTGTATTTAGATATACTTTAGTGACTTGTTGCCCTCCTTGACATATCATTCTTATTTCGCCCTATTACTCAATTTTCTTTTCACTTTGCTGTTTTCCCTTTCTTATCCTTATGTGTAAGTGACTTTTCTCTTTTCTTGTGTTTATTTTGCTTTTGGTTATTATTAACTTTTTTTTTTTTAGTCACTTCTGTTTTATTCTTTCTTTCTCTTCATTCTTTCAACCCCACTTTCCGTGGTTTTCCTTATAGCAGCCACCCTCAACTCATGATTTTGCCATGAGTCAAGGTTCACAATACCCATGGTTGGGTCAGGGCCAAAACAAGGTTGCTTTCTGCATTAGCCACCCTCAACTTATGCTTTTGGCATAAGCTGAGGTGCACATGTCCTAGGAGGGACCAGGGCCAACACATTGCTCCCAGAGAAGATCATTTGGGGTAAAAAAAAAAATCTAGTTTAGGCTCAATTCATTTGGATCAAAAAGGGATTAACTTCATTTGGTTTTCTGTTATTTTTTTTTTTAGGCTCAAGATTGACTATTTCGAACAAGGGCCTATGATCCTTTCCTAAGTGATTGTTTTGACTCACTTTCAGTAGGACTAACCAGGCAAGTTCTAGCTCAGTATTAATGGTGGTCATTCGACTTTACCTCACACTCACATGACATTCCTTGCATTCCCAGAGTATTAGACACCTAGTTCAAATCTTAGATTCAGGATCATGCAGAAGTGTATCCTTGTTTCATGTTTCAAACCACACAATTATCACTTACTGTGCCTAGTCATGCAAATGATTATCGAGATATCATATTTATATTAGCCATCATGCTTCAGATTTATACTGTGTACATAAGATATGACATGCCGGTTCAACAGTAAAAGTAATCAGTCTTTTGGGGAAAAAGAACACAGGCAAGAAAACCCCAAAAGAGGATCGTGAACTTGGGCTACTCAAAATTCACCCAAGTGTTCACTTTCCATTTACCCCACCCCCTACAAAAAAATATGCAATTGTCCCCAATGCATGGAAAAGTTAAACTACGTAAAAGGGTAAGTGAAGCAAACCTGAGGCGCTAAGCGCCGGTGATCAGCAAGCTGGTGGGTCCGGTTCCCCGGAACCTGCTCCCTGCGTAGTCTGGACATCCTCAGTAATGTCCGCAGCAACCACAGCACCATCAGTAGCGCCTCCCACAGAATCTACAATTTTGGAGCTAGACGCCCCGGCAGCTACTTCTACAGCCCTCAACCTACGGGCCTCCTCATCGGCAATCGAGGCTCTCCTCGCAGATTCCATCTCACGGCGCTCCTTCTTCCTTGCCCTAGCCTCATCCTCCTCTCGACCCCTGCGTCTCTTGACATGCTCTTGTGGGGGAGGTGGTGGAACATCAGAAGTGGTAAACAGGGCGGCCATCACGGTGTCATCGGCAGGCTCCGCAGAAGGGGCCTCAGACTCAGGCACCCTCGCCTCTAAAATCATATCAAGATCCGCCCGCAGACTCTCAACCGCAGCCTGGAGAGTCGACATGTCCACCGGAGGGGCTGGTCGGGCTAGTACTCGTAATTCAAATGCGTCTAAGCGCTGGTGTACCCCGGCGATCTGCCTCTCTGTGTGCTGTATCATCTTGCGCTCCATGCGCTCCTCTGCCTCAGCAATAGTCTTCTGCATCCACGGCTGAATGTGATGCAGAAGAGTAGCCATCTGTGCCTCAAGTTTCTGAACCCGAGCTAGTGGGACCAGAGTGGCAGAAGGAGCCCAGCGAGAGGAGCTCGGGGCAGTGCTACTACCCGGGATAGACTCGACCGGAGTAGTGTCAGTGTGTGCAGAAGCAGCACGGGAAGCATCATGAGCATGCTCTACGGTGTCGGCCAGGTTCTCACCAAATGGGGCCACCTCTGGACGGGGCCCTCTGCGTGGGGCCAACTCATTGGCCTCATCCCTGATGAGGCCGATGTCAACATTTCCTGGCGGGGTCTTGAGCTGGTCAATGTGCCAAATGGGCACACCTGCTGATCTGCACAAAGAGAAAATCATGCAAGGGAAAGGGTAAGTTGTGGTGACCTTGAAGGCCCTCTCGTGCATGACCGCTTGGAGAAGCCAAGCGAAATCGACCTCGAACCCTGCCATCATAGCAGCCATCAGCACTGCACGATCCCAGGTGACTATGTTATCCGCAGCAGTGGGGGAGAGACAATGGCGGACGATCAACCAGAGAAACTTGGCCGTAAAGGTCAAGTTGGCCTTCCTGATGGCCCCCTTCGGCTCCATCACCCAATCCGCAGCCTCTCCATCAATAGATAGGTGCAGTGCCATCCACCTCTTGGTGGTCTCTCTCAGTGAAGGCTCACGTAAGAACCGGCCCTCTTTAACAATTTGCCACCGGTAATCAAACTCGGCGGTGAGAGGTGTGCTGGTGGAGTCAGAATCCGTGCCGTACAGATATCGGCGGATGGCTGGTAGGGAGATGTCAACCTGGATGCCTCGTACTCGGACGTGCTCAAGTGGGGCCTGTTTGGCGGGGGCAGACCGCCTATCGATCTGCGAGCGAAGAGTAGCCACATAAGAGGCATAGAACTCGCGGACTAGCTCCTCACTGTAGCGACCCAAAGAACGAGCCGTCCACTCTAGCCGGTGTCTGGTGAAGAGGGTGTGAATATCTGGCATGGTGGGGAGACTTCCCGTGAGGACCCGCCTCTCCAGTGTAAGAGTCCGTGTCATGACGCCTTTGTCATTGAGAACCTTGGCGTCTAAGTATACCTTGTATTGCCCGTCAACACACCACCGGTTGGGCTGATCGGCAACCGGGGCAGGGACTCCTGTTGGTGAGCCAGGGGTGGAGTCGGTGCTGTCAGCCTCATCATCTGAAGCAGACTGTGTAGCTGTGGCAGGAGCAGAGGCGTCTGCAGACCCAGAGGCTTCCTCTGACCACGAAACTCTTAAGGAGCCAGATGCTCCTTCGTCTTGGGCAGCTGACCCAGAAGGAGTGCCGGTCAGTGTGCGCTCCTCATCAGACTGGGAGGCAGTGACTACGCCGGGCGCCACCTTCTTGGGCGTGACTCGCGGTACACGTGGAGCTCGTGCTGGAGTAGCAGTAGGTGGCACGTATTCTGGATCATGCTCATCATCAGAGCCTATCACCAATCGGGCAGACGGGGCGACAGATTTTGAACGCCCACGTGCGTAAACGCGATCTTGTTTAGGTGCCATGATAGGTAGTACCTGTAATGAATCATCATTAGTACTTGAAGGATGAAGTATGACACAAAAGAAATAAACATTTGAGACAATAATACTCAGACACTCAAACCAGTGATAACAGCTCTGAAGTAGCAGTAGGTCACGACGGACCTGGTGACGGACCGTAGTGCGTATGACGGACCGTCATATAATACTTGGCAACATAAAATATCAGAGGGAAAGTCTCAGACCGATACGACGGTTAAGCAGGACGGACCGTCATGGGTATGACGGTCTGTCGCAAGTGTCCGTCAGAGGACACTTGGAAAAAGTGTTGAGACCCATAGGACAGAGGTCTCTGACCGATACGACGGTTAAGCAGGACGGACCGTCATGGGTATGACGGTCCGTCGCAAGTGTCCGTCAGAGGACACTTGGAAAAAGTTTTGAGACCCATAGGACAGGGGTCTCTGACCGTCACGACGGTTGTGCAGGACGGACCGTCGTGGATATGACGGTCCGTCACATGTGTCCGTCAGTGGACACTTAGAAAAAGTGTTCAGACCCCTAGGACAGGGGTCTCTGACCGTCACGACGGTTGTGCAGGACGGACCATCATGGATACGACGGTTCGTCACATGTGTCCGTCAGTGGACACTTGGAAAAAGTGTTCAGACCCCTAGGACAGGGGTTTAATCAAATTATAAAAGTAACTAGGGTTTTAGTGTTCCCCACAGGTTCCTAACTTGGTAAATCTAACTATAACATCTCTATCCTGATATCTTGCATGTAAAGTGATAAGTTATGTATCTCTAAATCCTTGGTCCGGCATCTAGAGAATTTCACTCCGCACCTTGGTCCGGCTACTAGAGAATTTCACTCCGCACCTTGGTCCGGCTACGTGTGTTGCTATACTAACACTTATCTTTACCTCATATTAAACATCGTATTCGGTATTTGACTAAGCTATTAACTCGTACCAACCAATACTAGTCTATTAGATAGTCTACACTAAATCTATGTTGATAATTCTTTTCCTATTATCTACCTCCTTGGTCCGGCAAGTAGCATTAAGGCGAGTTCTAACGTTGGCCACCGTTAAAAAGAATTCTAAACGAAAGAATTATCAATACATGCAAGACACCACTCTAGAAATTGTTATTGAAGTTAGATTTCTACCTTGTTATTCACCCATGGTTCCCACAACCCTAGCTATGAGGTTTAGTTACCCCTGTTCGTAATTACACAATTCATATCGTTAATGGAAAAGTTCATGCACTTACTTTTATGAAAACGAATAATTTCCCAGAATTCAACTTGATTAATCACCGAAATCCACAACAATCAATTTCCGGAAAATATCTTAATTTCCAAAATCAAGAGTTTACTAATATAATCGAAGAACTATAAACTAAAAATTATCCAGAAAGTCTAACCTCAAAAACGAGGTTTTTCCAACTATTTATAAGAAAAATAAAAAACCTAATCAAATAAGGATTCTATTTACTAAAAATCTGTCCAAACGCGTCTGGGTCGACGGACCACGTGACGGACCGTCATGGACACGACGGACCGTCATAGCCTCCGTCGTCCCATACTTCACATCTGCTCACGTTGCTTTCTTCATTCCCCCCGACGGACAGGTATGACGGACCGTCGCGAGCATGACGGCCCGTCGAGGGTCTTCGTTCCAATACACTTGAACTTTGGAATTTTGGGTACTGGGATTACTCTCTGATAATTACGACGAACATGCAGGACGGACCGTCGTATATGTGACAGTCCGTCACGAACTTCCGTAATCCCACACGGTCAGACTTCCCCAAATTTCCTTCAGCAACTTCTTCCTTCACTACGATGCCACCTACGGACCGTCACAGCCTCGACGGACCGTCATAGGCTCCGTAGGTGGTCTCTTCTGCAATTCTTTCTCAAAAACTCCCGCGTTCTTCCTTAGACAGATTTTCTGCAAACAAAGATAAACTTATATCAAAATCAACACGAAAAGGCTCTCGACACACACTAAACTTAAGGAAAAAGTATTAGAAATACCGTGAAACCACGGTACATCAACACCCTCAACTTAAATTCGTTGTTTGTCCTCAAGCGACGCACTATGACTCCCTACAAATTCTTTGTACAAAAGTATCCATATTTTAATTTCAGCAATCATTTGGCTATCAACCTCGATTATTCTCATTATGTTCATGCATGGTCTCACTATTAGGCATTGATTTGTGTAGAATCAAACCATAACCCAGATTTACTACGCAATGATGCCTATCCTCTTCAATTTCTCTCCGAGATGCTAATATTTCTGGTATTACAACTCCTGTCCTTACTTCAAATAACATCCTCATTTTTCACACAATGATTTTAGTTTGAGTATAAGGATCACGTTTTGACACTCACTCTCAGAACAAATTCACCACTCATTTATACATATTGCCATAGGCTTGCCCTTATTTTCACTACTTCAAATTCCTCATACGCACTTAGGATCACAATAGGACTTTTTTAGATTGTAACATAGGCTCAGGGTCAGGTAGGGTGTATTTAGGTATACTTTAGTGACTTGTTGCCCTCCTTGACATATCAGCTAAGCAAACCTCCTTTTTATCATTCTTATTTCGCCCTATTACTCAATTTTCTTTTCACTTTGCTGTTTTCCCTTTCTTATCCTTATGTGTAAGTGACTTTTCTCTTTTCTTGTGTTTATTTTGCTTTTTGTTATTATTAAAATTTTTTTTTTTTTTTAGTCACTTCTGTTTTATTCTTTCTTTCTCTTCATTCTTTCAACCCCACTTAGCAGCCACCCTCAACTCATGATTTTGCCATGAGTCAAGGTTCACAATACCCATGGTTGGGTCAGGGCCAAAACAAGGTTGCTTTCTGCATTAGCCACCCTCAACTTATGCTTTTGGCATAAACTGAGGTGCACATGTCCAAGGAGGGACCAGGGCCAATACATTGTTCCCAGAAAAGATCATTTGGGGTAAAAAAAAAATCTAGTTTAGGCTCAATTCATTTGGATCAAAAAGGGATTAACTTCATTTGGTTTTCTGTTATTTTTTTTTTTTAGGCTCAAGATTGACTATTTCGAACAAGGGCCTATGATCCTTTCCTAAGTGATTGTTTTGACTCACTTTCAGTAGGACTAACCAGGCAAGTGCTAGCTCAGTATTAATGGTGGTCATTCGACTTTACCTCACACTCACATGACATTCCTTGCATTCCCAGAGTATTAGACACCTAGTTCAAATCTTAGATTCAGGATCATGCAGAAGTGTATCCTTGTTTCATGTTTCAAACCACACAATTATCACTTACTGTGCCTAGTCATGCAAATGATTATCGAGATATCATATTTATATTAGCCATCATGCTTCAGATTTATACTGTGTACATAAGATATGACATGCCGGTTCAACAGTAAAAGTAATCAGTCTTTTGGGGAAAAAGAACACAGGCAAGAAAACCCCAAAAGAGGATCGTGAACTTGGGCTACTCAAAATTCACCCAAGTGTTCACTTTCCATTTACCCCACCCCCTACAAAAAAATATGCAATTGTCCCCAATACATGGAAAAGTTAAACTACGTAAAAGGGTAAGTGAAGCAAACCTGAGGCGCTAAGCGCCGGTGATCAGCAAGCTGGTGGGTCCGGTTCCCCGGAACCTGCTCCCTGCGTAGTCTGGACATCCTCAGTAATGTCCGCAGCAACCACAGCACCATCAGTAGCGCCTCCCACAGAATCTACAATTTTGGAGCTAGACGCCCCGGCAGCTACTTCTACAGCCCTCAACCTACGGGCCTCCTCATCGGCAATCGAGGCTCTCCTCGCAGATTCCATCTCACGGCGCTCCTTCTTCCTTGCCCTAGCCTCATCCTCCTCTCGACCCCTGCGTCTCTTGACATGCTCTTGTGGGGGAGGTGGTGGAACATCCGAAGTGGTAAACAGGGCGGCCATCACGGTGTCATCGGCAGGCTCCGCAGAAGGGGCCTCAGACTCAGGCACCCTCGCCTCTAAAATCATATCAAGATCCGCCCGCAGACTCTCAACCGCAGCCTGGAGAGTCGACATGTCCACCGGAGGGGCTGGTCGGGCTAGTCCTCGTAATTCAAATGCGTCTAAGCGCTGGTGTACCCCGGCGATCTGCCTCTCTGTGTGCTGTATCATCTTGCGCTCCATGCGCTCCTCTGCCTCAGCAATAGTCTTCTGCATCCACGGCTGAATGTGATGCAGAAGAGTAGCCATCTGTGCCTCAAGTTTCTGAACCCGAGCTAGTGGGACCAGAGTGGCAGAAGGAGCCCAGCGAGAGGAGCTCGGGGCAGTGCTACTACCCGGGATAGAATCGACCGGAGTAGTGTCAGTGTGTGCAGAAGCAGCACGGGAAGCATCATGAGCATGCTCTACGGTGTCGGCCAGGTTCTCACCAAATGGGGCCACCTCTGGATGGGGCCCTCTGCGTGGGGCCAACTCATTGGCCTCATCCCTGATGAGGCCGATGTCAACATTTCCTGGAGGGGTCTTGAGCTGGTCAATGTGCCAAATGGGCACACCTGCTGATCTGCACAAAGAGAAAATCATGCAAGGGAAAGGGTAAGTTGTGGTGACCTTGAAGGCCCTCTCGTGCATGACCGCTTGGAGAAACCAAGCGAAATCGACCTCGAACCCTGCCATCATAGCAGCCATCAGCACTGCACGATCCCAGGTGACTATGTTATCCGCAGCAGTGGGGGAGAGACAATGGCGGACGATCAACCAGAGAAACTTGGCCGTAAAGGTCACGTTGGCCTTCCTGATGGCCCCCTTCGGCTCCATCACCCAATCCGCAGCCTCTCCATCAATATATAGGTGCAGTGCCATCCACCTCTTGGTGGTCTCTCTCAGTGAAGGCTCACGTAAGAACCGGCCCTCTTTAACAATTTGCCACCGGTAATCAAACTCGGCGGTGAGAGGTGTGCTGGTGGAGTCAGAATCCATGCCGTACAGATATCGGCGGATGGCTGGTAGGGAGATGTCAACCTGGATGCCTTGTACTTGGACGTGCTCAAGTGGGGCCTGTTTGGCGGGGGCAGACCGCCTATCGATCTGCGAGCGAAGAGTAGCCACATAAGAGGCATAGAACTCGCGGACTAGCTCCTCACTGTAGCGACCCAAAGAACGAGCCGTCCACTCTAGCCGGTGTCTGGTGAAGAGGGTGTGAATATCTGGCATGGTGGGGAGACTTCCCGTGAGGACCCGCCTATCCAGTGTAAGAGTCCGTGTCATGACGCCTTTGTCATTGAGAACCTTGGCGTCTAAGTATACCTTGTATTGCCCGTCAACACACCACCGGTTGGGCTGATCGGCAACCGGGGCAGGGACTCCTGTTGGTGAGCCAGGGGTTGAGTCGGTGCTGTCAGCCTCATCATCTGAAGCAGACTGTGTAGCTGTGGCAGGAGCAGAGGCGTCTGCAGACCCAGAGGCTTCCTCTGACCACGAAACTCTTAAGGAGCCAGATGCTCCTTCGTCTTGGGCAGTTGACCCAGAAGGAGTGCCGGTCAGTGTGCGCTCCTCATCAGACTGGGAGGCAGTGACTACGCCGGGCGCCACCTTCTTGGGCGTGACTCGCGGTACACGTGGAGCTCGTGCTGGAGTAGCAGTAGGGGGCACGTATTCTGGATCATGCTCATCATCAGAGCCTATCACCAATCGGGCAGACGGGGCGACAGATTTTGAACGCCCACGTGCGTAAACGCGATCTTGTTTAGGTGCCATGATAGGTAGTACCTGTAACGAATCATCATTAGTACTTGAAGGATGAAGCATGACACAAAAGAAATAAACATTTGAGACAATAATACTCAGACACTCAAACCAGTGATAACAGCTCTGAAGTAGCAGTAGGTCACGACGGACCTGGTGACGGACCGTAGTGCGTATGACGGACCGTCATGCAGTCCGTCAT